>CM072090.1:25931011-27131011 GCA_036850905.1 Luffa acutangula | reverse complement strand
CAACTGAGTTTCTATGTTTTTAATTGCTGCGTCGTGGCCTGTCACAGTGGTATTTAATTATTGCAATCACTGCTTCCTCCAGCTTGTTGGTCCTTTTGCTCGACTCTGCAATAAAAGCTCCAACCATATCTTCAAGAGAAGGTTTATTTTTAGCCTTTTGAGATGAATATCCAGGAGGGTTCAAGATATTCTTAGTGTTAGCATATGAGAAATTTTCATGATTTCTAACATTAGGGTGGTAGTGTTTGGGTGCAGAATTATGGTGTCCCCTATAGTTAGAATTTCTATCAACATAATGAACCTGTTCAATAGTGGTCTCCTCCTGACACTGAGATGCAAGCACAGCTGACTCAATAGATTGTGCACTCCCTGTACCTGAGAATTTCAAGAAAGCATTAGCAAGGGAGGTCATCTGGGCTTGAAGCGAACTTACATTGTCAATCTCATAGATCCGAGCTGCAATCTTCTTAGGTGCAGACCGCTCAGTTGGCCACTGGTAGATGTTTCTGTCCATATCCTCCAGTAAAGTACGTGCGTTATCTACGGTCTTGGACAACAGAGTCCCACCTGCAGCTGCATCAACAATGGTTTTAGTATTCGGATTTAGACCATTGTAAAACAATTGGATCTGCAGCCAATCTGGGTATCCATGCTGAGGGCATTTCCTCAGTAACTCGTTATAGCGCTCCCAAGCCTCAAATAATTGTTCATCGCCTAGCTGCTGGAATGTCCCAATCTCTGTCCTAAGCTTGACTGTCTTTGCAGGTGGGAAATATTTGGCAAGAAAAGCCTGAACCAACGCATCCCACGTAGTGATGCTTCCAGATGGAAGTGATCGGAGCCAGTCTCTAGCTTTTTCCTGCAAAGAAAAAGGAAATAATCGTAAGCGTATGGCATCTTCAGAAACACCATTCAACTTCACAGTTCCACAAATATCCAAGAAAGATTTTAAATGAGAGTTAGGATCCTCAGAGGGGAATCCTCTGAATGCAGTATCTCTAGCCATCTAGATGAGGCCAGTTTTAAGCTCGAAGTTGTTTGCATTAATCGGCGCGTAGACTATTCCAGATTGTTGATCAGGAAAAGTAGGCTGGAAATAGTCCCGTATCAGTTTCTGCTCATCTTGTGGATTTGGATTGGCCATAGCTGCAAGTCTCTCCCTTTTCTCCTTCCTATTCTTTTTGCAAGTCTTTTCGATTTCAAAATCAAAGGGCACTAACAGAGCGTCCTTATCCTTTCGCATACAAAAATCACAACCTAAAATTAAATAAGAAAAACCAAAACCAAAAATAAAACAAAAACAACAAAAATAAAGAATAAAAGGAAAAATAAGACAAACACGATAAAATACACTCTAAAGTAAGACCAAGCAAATTCCCCAAAATATTAAGCGAACTAAATAATTGCCAATCCCCGACAACGGCGCCAAAAACTTGATACGCAAATTGCTAACTGCAAGTGTACGGGCCCAAGTTATAATATAGTGATTAAACATCGAATGTCGTCCTCTGGATTGGTTTTCTAATTCAACTAATTATTACAGTATATTCGCCCAATTTTATTTAGAGAAAATAAACAAAAAGTATGCAAATTAATGAAACACTAATCAAAACAATAAAATATGGAAACTCAATGGAGAAAGGCCTTAGGGAATTGATTTCACCTATTAGATGCATGAATTAATTTAAAGAATAAGTAGGAACAATTTCGTAACAAGTTCATAAACCAAGGATTATCGATACTTAAAAGCCTCTCCCGAGTACAATTAATTCTTTATGCAAATTAAGAAATTGATATCCCTATCTAATTTCAACAACAAGCATAAGCAATAAGATCAATCCTATTAACGGCTTCTCAAGCAATCCCAAATCTCCCGATTAAAGAATCACCTAAGTCATGCAATTGAGAGTCTAATCTAAATTACCTTCTCTCGAGAGGTTAGTTCAAAAACAGCAACATACAATCCGTGATCAATAGATTATAAGCATTAATCATACAATTGCATAAATAAACCGTGTTACGAAATGTCCTAAAAATCCGTAAATTAATCCATACAAACTAATGACTACATCAAGCCCCTAAGAAACCAAAATTAGCTACACATGGTCTCTAAAGTACAAGCGAAATTAGTCCCAAACATGGTAAAAATCAATACGAGAAATAAAGGAGAAAGATTAAACTCACTAGCTGTGATTCCCGTACGTTCCCGTCACGATCCTCCCGATCCAAGCTCCCAAAATCAAGCTCCCAATTTCTCTGCCTTGTTCTCTTTGTTTTCTCTCTCTAGAAGTCGTGTCTCTCTCTTCAAAACAACTCCCTCAATCAGATAGCATCGTTTTCCTTATATATTGTCGATTCTGCACGACAGCGTCGAGACGCTAAGGACATAGCATCTCGACGCTGTATCAATGTACACCCTAATTATTTTCGGAAAGCCTGCAGCGTCGAGACGCTGTGGAGGTAGCGTCTCGACGCTGCCTCGAATTCGCACGTCTCCAGCCATATACCTAGCGTTGAGACGCTCCAAGGGCTAGCGTCTCAACGCTAGGCCTAAAATTTTGTTTCCTTTGCTTCTTTTCTTGGCTCGAACTCATTCTTCAGCTCTTAACTCACCAGTAATCTTAAAAAACGTCGATTTCCATTGAAATATTTGATTCCTACAAAACAAAACCAAATAGACATAAAATTGGCCAAAAAGTACCCAAGACTAACGATAAAATCATATAAAATATAGCACAATAAATTGCACTATCAACCCCTCTGGTTGAGACATAAAGATGTTCTCCTCAAGATTGCCATTCAGAAAAGCAGTTTTGACGTCCATTTGTCAAATCTCATAATCATAAAACGTGGCAATGGACAAGAGAATCCTTATTGACTTTAACATGGCAACTGGGGAGAAGGTTTCCTCATAGTCCACCCCCTCCATTTGGGTATAACCCTTTGCCACCAGTCGAGCTTTGAAAGTTTGCACTTTCCCAACTGCGTCTCGTTTTCTCTTGTAGATCCATTTGCACCCTATGGGTTTAACTCCTTCAGGTTTACAAGATCCCAGACTTGATTGAAGTACATAGACTCCATCTCTATGTCCATAGCTTTGACCCACTGGTCACGGTCCACATCATTCATTGCCTGTCTAAAGGTCAATGGATCCTCAACTCCATCATCAGATATGAAAGCTAGAGTTTCTGTTAAACCTAGATAGCGTTAAGGTTGAGTAACAACCCTCCAACTACGTCGAGGCATTCTCAACTTTTGAGAAGGATGGGCTTGACCAAATGTACTGGGTTCATCCTACAATTCTTGTTGAAGGTCCAGTCTGTGCATTGGGCTCATCAACAACCCTTGTTGAAGGTCCAACCTTATCAACAACTCTTGTTGATTCACCAGAAAGTTCACTTAACACCATTTTACTGTGTGGCTTGTGTTCTCGAACGTGGTCTTCTTCTAAGAAAGTAGCATTTGTCAAAACAAACACTTCATTTTCTTGTGGCTCGAAGAAGTATCCACCCCTTGTTTCTTTTGGGTATCCTACGAATAGGCATAATTTTGAACGTAAATCCAATTTCATTGGGTTTGCCAGTAGCACATGTGCAGGACAGCCCCAAATTCTGAAATGACGTAAACTAGCTTTATGCCCTCTCCAGAGCTCAAATGGTGTTTCAGAAACACTCTTTGAGGTAACTACATTCAAAATATAAACTGCAGTCTCTACTGCATAACCCCAAAAAGAACTCAGCAGTTGAGCATAGCTCATCATCGATTGAACCATGTCCAACAAGGTTCTGTTTCTACTTTCATATACACAATTCTATTGAGGTGTACATGGTGCTGAGAGTTGAGACAAGATTCCATGTTCTATAAAATAGTTCTGAAATTTTAAGTCCAAATACTCTTCACCTCGATCAGATCGAAGTGTTTTAATGATCTTACCTAACATGTTCTCAACTTCAGTCCTGTACTCCTTGAACTTTTCAAGTGCTTTAGACTTATGACTCATTGGGTATAAATAACCATACCTTAAATAATCATCTATGAAAGAGATGAAATATTCATACCCTCCTCGAGCTCTTACATTCATTGGACCACAGAGATCCATATGTACGAGTTCTAAGGGCTCTTTGGAGCGATAACCTTTTCCAGTAAAAGGTCGTTTGGTCATCTTACCTTTGAGACATGACTCCCACGAAGGTAAAGTACCATCTTCTAACTGGCTCAGAAGTCCGTTCTTAACCAATCTCCCAATCCTATTTGAGATTTATGTGGCCAAGTCTCAAGTGCAAAAGATAGGTACCTTGAGAAACTTTCTGCCTTTTTGGTTGAGTCTCGACTGTTTTAAACATTTCATTCTTCAAAATAGCCCTAGACTTTATTGGTCTTAAAACATACAAATTGTTCTCCATTTTTGCAGAACAAATATCAATACCCCTTTTAGTAATGAAAGCTTCATTCACAGAAAATGACACTGAATATTCTTGTTCTAGCAAACAAGAAACAAAAATCAATTTTCTTTTTATTTTAGGAACTATATATACATTATCTAATAACATATAATGTTCCCTGTAGAATAACATTTTAATATCTCCCACTGCTTTAGCTGAAATGAGCTCCCCAGTCCCAACTCTAAGAGTGATTTCCCCAGCATCCAACTGTTGCCAAGAGCTCATTACCTCAAAGGAAGAGCATACGTGATGAGTGGCACCTGAATCAAGGATCCAGGTTGTATCATCATTTTCCACTATACATGTTTCAATGACCAATAAATCAAATTTATTTTCATTGAGATGTGCTAAGCATTCTATGTCATATTCATTGTAGACACCGTCTTTGGTCCCGCTTGATTTTCGGTGATAAATTTTTTATTTTTCCAATATTTGGTGGTCAATTTGTTTTTTTTGGTATGCCAACAAGAGCATAGCTCAACTGACATAAAGTAGTATTGATAACCACGAGGTCTGTGGTTCAAATATCCCTCCCCACATATTATAAAAAAAATACGTTTTTTTTTTCATGATTTATTTTCATTTTCATTTTATTTTTTTTATTTAATTTGTTTTTTTATTATTTTTTATTATTTAATTTAATGTTTATTTTTCATTATTTTTATTTTTCATTATTTTTTTTACTTATTTATTATTATTATTATTATTTATTTATTATTATTATTTTTTATTTATTAATTTTTTTTTTTTGTCTTCCCCATTCCTATTCAAGGGGAAGCTTTCATGAAAAAAGGCTTAGAAAGCTCCCCCCATTACCTCCATTTCCCTATTCTATAGCTTTTCCATGGCTATTTTTTTCCCCACCATTTTCTCATCCACCTCCCTCCCCAAATTAGTAAAGCCTTCAAGTATAAAAGGGAGGAAGATGGAGAAGGAGGGGACAAGAATAAAGAGAAGAGTTTTGGAGTAAAAGTGAGCTTGAGAGAGTGAAAGCATTTGAGCAAGAGCTTATTTGAGAGAGTTTTTCTAGGAAGTGAGCTTAGCTTAGAGAGTTATAGAAAAAGAGAGAAAAGAAAGTGGAAGAGGAAAAGAGGAAAGGAGGAAAAGAGAGGGCGAGGAAGGAGTATACGGGGAGAGAGAAAAACACTGGGTAAGAAAGAAGGAAAAAAGAAGAAAGAGAATAGTAAAAAAGGTGGGGTTTTTGTTTTTCGTTTCTTTTGTTTTTTTTTTTTATTATTTTTATTGTTATTATTACTATCATTACTCTTATTAATTTTTCTCTCATTTATCACTTTTGCACTTTGCCAACATCATTTTTTTAAAACTTTCTAATTTATTTATTTTTTTCTTTCATTCTCCAATTTGCTTTAATCCAATATTTAATTCTTCTTGGTCAATTTCAATTATTGTTATTATAATTGTTTTTTTAAATTAATTTTCTTTTGAAAGGGATTATGGGAACTGAGTAATGTGCCTTCGTGGAGTTCAACTCTCGTGCAGGCGTATAAAAATTCTCATTTTCCCTTTAAAAAGAATTTACTCATTGAATAATTTTCTTCCTTTGCATCTATTTGTTTTTTTTTTAAAAAAAATTATTTTTAATAAACATAATCATGTATGGCCCATGTTTCCTTTAATTAAAAGGGAAATTAGGCATGATTTATATTAAATTGGATATCCAACTCATAATGTTTAATCCGTACTTTATTTCTAAAGTTAAGGTAAAAACGAATGAGACATCTTGTGTTTATTATTGCATTTTGAGTTTTCATTTTCATATTTACCATTTTTTTAAAGAAAAATAAAAATGAAGGACTGTTTTTATTCATTTAATTGGACAATTTAAGATACTGTGGTAATCGTTTTTTTAAACGGGTGTTGTAGGGTGCTAATACCTTCCCTACACTCAAACGACTCCCGAATGTAATTTATGGTTTTCTAAGGCTGGTTTTTATTTTATTTTAAAGGTGACCAATCACACCCTCAATGATTGGTGGCGACTCCAATTTTCTTCTTAAAAACCCAAGAAAGGATGTCGGCCGCTCCACGTCACATAACTTTGCGACATTCATCCTCAGGAATCGTTTCTGGGAAAATTGGTTGGGAATCTCGTTTTCATTTCTTCAGGTAAGTTGTAGAGTGTTCAAAAATGAAGAGTTTGATGTGTAGTACATTAATGTTGGTTAAGTATTGAGGAATTTATGAGTGTTGGAAGGTGTGGTATTGAATCTGGAAATCTGGAAAGTAGAATGTGAAGTGAGATTTCTTATTCAAGTGTTTAGAAATTCATGAGCATGGAAAGACAAACTAATTATGGTTCTAATGCTCGGTTTTGGTTGTTTGACAGGCCAAGAGGAAATAGGTCGGGTTTACAGACCAGGGAACTGACTAAGACTGTGAGTGACAAAACAAATTTCGAAAATTGTTTCCAAACGGCTACTCATTTTTAGATGTCTTATATGTTTTTTCCTATGAATGATACATGGTTCTTATGAATGGCTTAAAGCTTATGTTTTGAGCTTAGATTTTCTAATGAGGTTTATAAATGAGCACGTGATTATTGAGTTTCTGAAAAAATAGTTGAAACGACATCCTTTTAAGTCAAACATGTATTAGTAAGAATTATTTAAAGATTTTTCAGTTTTTTTTCCACGAGCAAGCTGAGTAAGCTTGAGTTTTACGAAAGATAACGATAAGCAGGCATGTTGTAATGTTTTCATGTGATTTTCTGAGATTTCTATTGACTACATGACTGAGATATTGAGCCCGAGGCTATATGGTACCGTGTGCACACAGGTTATATTCCGTTGTTAACGTTGAGAGTACTCCGTGCCAACGATGCTGTCGTGAGTGTTGGGCGGGCCCCACTACATCGTAGGACTAGTAAACGTTGGTTGTACTAGGCGTGCCCTACACAACGTAGATCGGTCATGTTAGTTAAAATGTTTGATGTACTTGATATGCCTTGCTAGATTTTTAATGATGAACCTGCGATGTTTTAAGAAAGCTTTTATCGTTGCATGTTTATGTTTAACGCCTTGGTTGAGCAGCTTTATACGTTTAAAGTTTTATCACGTGTTCTAATTTCTGAATTTACAGTTTTAAATTTAGTCACTCACTGGGCTTCTAAGCTCATTCTTTCAAAATAGTTTCCCACTTTTCAGGTAGAGATCGAGCTCCCAATGCCTGATACACTACCAACGTCTTCTGAAGTTCCAGATCAAGCTCTAGTACGTGGGTGGAGTTGTATATTGAGTTTGTCCATATTGTAAATGTTTTGTAAGGATTGGATAGTTTAGTCCTAGAGGTCGTGGTTGTATAAACCCTAGTTGTATATGTTTTTGGTTGTGATATCTATATAAGGTTATTTTCAAAACTGAGTTATGTTAGGGCTGCACCACGTGTATGTTAAAAGGTTTTCAGGGATTCCGCTATGTTGTGTTTCATGTAGAATATTTTATATCTAAGATTAGTATGTTTATCAGGTTCAACGTTTCAGGAAGGTCAACGGGTATCGTTAGAGGAGGACGATATCCGTTGGCTTCACGCCATCTTTCGGACTAAGCTAGCAGGTGGTCCGAGAGGGGGTGTGACATAAACCAAGCAAAAAAGATATGATTAAATCACACAGACAGGAGAGAGAAAAATGACTGGCTAGATTGGAGAGTCGTGAGCCGAAGTATCTAATGAATATCATTCCTCATCTTCATGATACCTTCATCTTTGCTGGAATAATTCATCTAGAATCTCAAGAAACTAGTCATGGCTATAATCGAATAGAAGAAAGAAGCTGGTCCTTTGGTTTATCTGTGCCCAGAAGACTTTGAACTCAATAATTGGACTGTAATGGAGCTACCATCATTTGTTAATGAGATATCAAAGTAATTGTTAAACTTTTTTGTTTTGTTTTTTGTTTTGATGATTTATGTGTTCTATGTCAATATTTCATTTGTCAATGAAGAAGCATTTTGTTTTTCCCTATTATCCAATGAATCTCTTTTGTCTCTACTTCTTTTAGCATTGATATCATTTATTTCATTCCTTCCTCTTATCTTCTTTCATAACACTGAATAATCGCTCTCTTAAACAACGATATTGGGATTGAAAGCGTTAATAATCTTAAACACGAACTTGATTCTCCTACATACGATGTTGAGTTCGATGAGAGAACAAGTGGTAATGAGGAAGATCTAGAACTTACTCCTGAAGTGTTGAGAATGATTGAAGAAGAAGAGAGGATATTGGGACCACATGAAGAGTTGATAGAGACGATTAACTTGGGATCTCAAGTAGAGATTAAAGAAGTTAAAATCGGGACCATCATGTCTGCTGAAAGTCGTCAAAAGGTTAATAACATTGCTTCATGAATACATTGATGTTTTTGACTGGTCTTATCAAGATATGTCTGGTTTAGACACAAGTATTGTGGTGCATCATTTTCCACTTAAGCCTGAATGCAGGCCAGTGAGACAGAAGTTACACAAGATGAAGTCGGACATGTTAATCAAAATAAAAGAGGAAGTCATGAAACAGATTGATGCAGGATTCTTAACAGTTGCTAATTATCCAGAATGGGTAGCTAACGTTGTGTCAGTACCTAAAAAGAATGGACAAGTCCGAATGTGTGTTGATTATAGAGATTTGAATCGAGACAGCCAAAAGGATAACTTCCCACTTCCTCATATTGATGTACTGGTAGATAATACAGCTGGATTCTCAACTTTTTCCTTTATGGATGGATGCTCAAGTTACAATCAAATCAAAATGGCACCTAAAGATCAAGAGAAAACTACATTCATCACATTATGGGAACCTTTTGTTTTAAGGTCATGTCGTTCGGATTGAAAAATGTTGGGGCAACCTACCAACGGGTCATGGTTACTCTCTTCCATGACCTAATGCATAAGGAGATCGAAGTGTATGTTGATGACATGATTGCTAAGTCAAAACCAGGGGAAGACCATGCAACCATTCTCCGAAAGTTATTCGAGCGATTGAGAAAATTCAAGTTGAAACTGAATCCGAGTAAATGCACATTTGGGGTCACTTCTGGCAAGTTGTTGGGTTTCGTCGTAAGCCAGGAGGGAATTAGAGTTAACCCAGACAAAGTCAAAGCCATTCTAGAAATGCCACCACCACGTACTCAAAAAGAAGTCAGAGGTTTCTTGGGAAGATTGAATTATATTGCAAGATTCATATCACATCTTACAGCAACATGTTAACCAATCTTCAAGATACTTCGTAAGAACAATACAGGCATATGGAATGATGACTATCAAAAAGCATTTGAAAAGATCAAGCAATACCTACAAAACCCTCATGTTCTTGTACCTCCAACTCCAAACCGTCCACTTATCCTATATCTTACAGTGACAGAAAATTCAATGAAGTGTGTACTAGGACAACATGACAGTTCAGGCAGAAAAGGGCAAGCCATATATTATTTAAGCAAAAAGTTCACTGATTGTGAAACAAGATATTTTCTTTTAGAAAGAACTTGTTGTGCTCTAGCTTGGGTCGCTCGCCGTTTGAGACCATATATGTTGTATTACACAACATGGCTCATCTCAAAGATGGATCCTATCAAATACATCTTTGAAAAGCCGTTTTTGTCTGGTAGAATTTCTAGATGGCAGGTTCTTTTATCCGAATATGATATTGTCTATGTTACTCGAAAGTCAATAAAAGGAAGTGCACTAGCCGATCATTTGGCCGAGCAACCTATAGACGATTATGAACCAATGAAATTTGATTTCCCTGATGAATGTGTCTCCATTATAAGGGTGGAAAAAGAAAAATTAGACTTGGAAACATGGACCATGTTGTTTGATGGGGCCTCCAAGGAGTTAGGTCATGGGATAGGTGTTGTATTAATATCGTCTGAAGGGAAGTTGTTCCCTCTCACCGCCAAACTAAGTTTTGATTGTACTCATAATATGGTTGAATATGAAGCTTGTTCTATGGATATCCAAACTACATTGGATACGAAGATAAGGAAACTTCGAGTCTTGGGAGACTTTATGCTGGTGATTCACCAAGTGAGAGGAGAATGGGAAACAAGAGACACTAAGCTACTGCCCTAAAAATAGCTTGTATTAGACTTGTCTTATAAGTTTGAAGAAATCACTTTTGACTATTTACCAAGAGAAAGTAATCAGATAGCAGACGCCTTGGCTACACTTGCAGTCATGTTCAACATAGACCCCAATCATGAGGTACAACCTATTAAGATGGGAAGGGTTGATGTTCCAGCCTCCTGCATGAATATAGAAGAAGAGTTTGATGACAAGTCGTGGTTTCAAGACATCAAACATTATCTGAAATGCAATGCATCAGAAAATGACAAGCGAACTCTAAGGAGATTGGCAGTGAAATTTTTCTTGAATTGGAAGATACTTTACAAAAGAAACTATTACATGGTACTTCTGAGGTGTGTAGATGCAAAAGAAGCCAACACGATTATGAAAGAAATTCACGAGGGAATTTGTGGCACCCACGCAAATAGACACATGATAACTAGACAGGCATTAAGGGCTGACTATTACTGCTTAACCATGGAAGCCAACTGTATCAAATATGCGCGAAAATGCCATAAATGTCAAATATACGCAAATAAAGCTCATGCTCCAGCATCTCAGTTGCACGTTATGACAACACCATGGTCGTTTTCCATGTGGGGAATGGACGTTATAGGCCCTATTGACCCTAAAAGCCTCAAACGAACATCGATTCATCTTGGTGGCAATAGATTATTTTACCAAATGGGTACTAGCAATGTCCTATCGAGAGGTGACGAAAGGAGTTGTGATCAAATTCATCAAGAAGGAGATTATATGTCGTTATGGTCTTCCTGAGACTATAGTATTTGATAATGCACAAAATCTGAACAATAAATTGATGACTGAGTTATGTGAGCAATTCAAGATCAAGCATGTCAACTCAACTCCGTATAGGCCAAAGATGAATGGAGCAGTGGAAGCTGCCAATAAAAACATAAAAAGGATTGTGCAAAAAATGACGGTGACGTATAAAGATTGGCATGAAATGCTTCCTTTTGCATTACATGTTGGGTTTAGTGTCCTATAAACTCATAGTTTGTAAATCATTAAACATATTCTATTTCCAATAAAGACGTTATTGAGGTTATTCACTAAAAGATGTTATTGAATATGTAAATTGCGAATGATTAACCTAAATCACATAAACTAAGATCCTTGACTATAAAATGAATACTCGAACTATATGTAGGGACATATCGTAGGATCAAGTTCAAGTTTATAGTCAAAATGGTCTATAGTATAAGGATACGGTTGGGTGCCTTATCCTGGAGACACTATGGACGCGGCCCACTTTGTATTAAGTACAAACGATGAGATCCTAAATCGTTCATATGGTGACATGCGAGTGGGGGCGTCCTATGCAATGAGTTTGCATAAGACTGGACCGCGAAATAAGTAACTTTCTCTCTATAACGTCGTTTACTGAAGAAATTGACTATTTCTCATAGATGACCTAGGTAACTCATTCTTAATAATGAGCTATCTATGAACTCCTATTTATACGAGATTATCCTTTGATCTGCATGGGTGAGAGTGGCCAACATCGCCGACTCAACAAGCCTACCATTTTGGGGATAAGATCGAATAGATAGCTGGGGACATAGTTTCGCAAGACGAAATTCACTCCTACCCTTTTCAGGGATAGGAGAGAGGTTGTTCTCTTAAGTACCAACTCCGGGACTTGAACAAGGGGCCCCACCCTCTCGTTGGATCGAGAGGAACTTAGGTTTGATGGTTGAACCGCAAACCGATTGTTCATTAGAGAATTAGTGGAACTTAAGGAACAAGAAGTACTATAGGGGTGAAACGGTTATTTGACCTAGTTATAGCTACGAACAACCTGTGAAGGAACGACTTTCCAAACATGGTTAAATCAAGTGGACGGAAATATATCTATAGTGAGGGGAGTGCAACTATCGGGCTATAGTGGAGTGTCCCGGTAGTTAACGAATGTTGGATAACTTTGATAATGAGATTAGTCGGTTATCCTCGAATCGTTGGAGCCCATGATCTGTAGGTCCATTAGGACCCCATACTAGCTCATATAAGATTAAAGCCTAGAATATTTTGATAGAAATCTTTGAATCGTTCAAAAACGGGAAATAGGGTTTTATCGTACAACGTGTTCGACACAATGATTTAATTATGAATTAAATTAGGAATTGATAGATAAGGTATTTAAAAGTGTTTTAAATACCACATATATGTATTAGGAATCATATATAATTCATGGCATTAGGTGATAAAAATTGTTTGGGTTGATCACATCAAAATTACTTGGAAATGTCCCAATTAATTTCCTATAAATCAATTTCAACTGTGAATTGAAATTGAAATGAATTGCAAGCTGAAAATTCACAATTGGGATTCAATTCATAGTGGATTTAGTGACATTTCCACTCTTGCATGATGATGCATAGTGGAAAACAACACAACCATGCACTAGATGCATGTGCTGTGAATTAAACACCTAGAATCCACTTTTAGTTGCATTTTCGCCATGTGTCTAGTGTCATGAAGCTTGTCTTTGCATGGGAGAGGTCTATAAAAGGAGCTTGAATAAGATTCAATAAGTTTTTAAGCTTCCATTTTGGTGTTATGCTGCAAAATTTCTCCCTCAAGCATTTATTTCATCTCATTCCTTCCTAAAGCTTGTACCTTCAAGCATTCTCTTCCTATTTCTTACTTCTATAGACTCCCACAAGTCTTTCTAGGCCCAAGAGAATAGTATGGAAGACTCTAGAGGTTGTCCAAGGAGCATAGGAGAGGCAAACACCACAAGGAGTTCCACATAAGTGAGCTACAAAGGTTGGTGTTCTCTATTCTCTCTATTCTGTCTTTTATAGAACATGCATGCTTTAGGAGCAAAATTGAATGTCTTAAGTGTTTTCGATCTTCAATTGCTTCCGCATGTGTTATATGAACACCTTCAATTGGTATCAGAGCATGATTAGAGCACTTAATTTGTGTTAATTTTGCTGTGGTGGGTACCATTTTGAAATTTAATTTTTTGTGTGCTAAAATGGAAGTGTTCTGGTTTGGCAATTTTTTGAGCCTTTAAATCTTCATGAAATTGTAAATGCTCGGATATGTAAGAGCGTTAATGTGTGTACTAGAGTCTGTAATTTTTATAGAGTCATTAGAGTCCATATAGGCTGTTAAATCGAAGAAAAACGGGAGAAGACGCAGCAGAAACAGCAGCAGGAAGATGCTGTTTGTGACAGCGTCGGGACGCTTTTCAAGTAGCGTCCCGACGCTGTTGAAGAAAATTTCCAGAATCTGCATTTTTCCAGCTGCTATCCTTGGTCCGGTTCGGTTTGTTTGCAGCCGGTTCAGCCCCTATACACACTTTTGAAGGCCGGTTCACTCCATGAAGGGTTGGTTTGGGTCGGTTCGTGAAGCTCAAGATTGATGCAAGTTTATTTATTAATTATTATTGTAATAATTAGTTAAATTGCTTGTTTTTTTAAAAAAAATTTCCAAACCAATCCATTTTAGCTTGATTTAATTTCTTCATGCATTATGAATGTATGATTTAATTAAATGATTGTATGTGCATTATGAGCATGCCATATAGTTTAAAATCCCACCATAGGAAAGCACAATCATGCATTTTTATTTTTAATAAGTGTTATTAATAATTCAAATGCATAAGGAAAATTTCATGTTAAATTGATATAAATGTTGTATTGATTTAGGGAGATTCATGCTTGAATGGTTAATTAAAATTGGTTAATTGATATAAAAGTTATATTAATTAAAAGAAAAAATTAACCTAGCATGAAGCATGAAATTTCCTTAGTGTTTGTTTATAAAGAGTTATATTCAAATGTGGAAGCATGTTATAGATTAGATTTATGATTGTTATAAATCACTTAGAAATCTTAAATCTATAACAAAGAAAAGGTGCATGCTCACTTAGGGTTAAATTGAATCCAATTTTCGATCAATTTCAATTAGATTCAAATAGGTCGATAAGCTTGTAAAACATAGGTTACAAGAGAACTCACCCGACAAGGTCTTGTCTAAGGCTGGAGGTGTTTAAGTTGACGGTTTACGAAACACCTCCTACCTGGGCATCGAGTCGGTTCTTGAGTTAAAGTTAACCCAGTTTTATGAGCATGCACATGTGTGATGTGAGGTTTTAATCGTTATCACCTAGACATCGTAAGTTTAAATGAACTTAGACTTAGGGTTATTCAATTAGTCGGAATTCTCCTAAGTATAAGTATACCCAAAACCGTTTAAAATACTTAGTGGGAGGGGAGAGATATATCAAATCCATTTCCCTTTCACGTTCTCCCTTTTGTTCACAAGGTGAGATTTATGTTTGGCCTCGTGTTGATTATACCTCAACTGCTCCATTCGGAAGGTGTTTGCATAAATCAATAACAAGGTGAATGGAGAAAGTATTTATAGTAAATGAGTGAAGGAAGTGTGTCAACACATCCTGCGGTCTCCTCCGTTAGGTTGCACCGTGAGATTTCCATGTTGCGCCTGCTTGTATGCCCTGAGCAACTAAACCATTCGGAGGGTTGTAACATGGAGATCGGAACAACGCAAACTCCAGAGATGGATAGGATTACTTAGGACCATTTCCAACATTAGCTTTTCCATTCGGTAGCATTGTTGGGGCCGTTCTCTGTAATCTTAAAACGAAGGGTCACACTTACAAGGATTACTAAGTGTTAGTATATTCCTGACCAAACGTAACGATAAATAAATAACTATATGAATAAGAGTTGTTCTGGGATTAGTATTTAGTCAAGAACGTCTTGGTTTAGTGAAGGAGTAATTGACTGCCCCTCGGTAGCAGTTGCTCTAACTCACTAAAGTGTCATTGCAAAATAATAATCCTGGGTACATTATTACTTTTGCTAAAACCTGCTGGATTTTGTCTAAAATGGTTAATAAACAATTACTAATAGCTTTGTTTAATTTTTTAGCATGTCTAGCTCACTAGTACAATTACTCGCTTCGGATAAGCTTAACGGGGATAACTATGGAACTTGGAAGTCTAATCTGAACACAATACTAGTAATCGAGGATCTTAGATTTGTCCTTACCGAAGAGTGTCCACCTACCCTTGCTCGTCAACAAACCGAATTGTTCGGGAAACATATGAGAAATGGACTCGAGCGAATGATAAAGCAAGAGTCTATATTTTAGCAAGCATCTCGGATGTCTTGTCTAAAAAGCACGAGAGGATGGTCACCGCAAGGGAGATCATGACTTCGTTGCAGGGTATGTTTGGACAACCGTCCTCGCAAATCCGGCATGAAGCTCTCAAGAATGTTTACAATTCCTGAATGAAGGAAGGTGCTTCAGTTAGGGAACATGTTTTGAACATGATGGTTCAGTTTAACATTGCTGAAGTAAGCGATGCTACTATTGACGAGGGTAGTCAAGTATGTTTTATAATGGAGTCTATTCCGAAGAGCTTCATTCAGTTCAGGACAAATATTGTCATGAACAAAATAGACTTTAACCTGACTACCTTGCTAAACGAGCTCCAGACCTACCAAAGTCTCACTAAGAGAGGACATGAAGGGAGGCAAATGTTGCCACAACCAAGAGGTTCCAAAAGGGATCATCCTCAGGAACCAAGTATGGACCTTCCACTTCAAAGAATAAGAGTATTCAAATGAAGAAAAAGAAGGATAAAGGGAAAGGAAAAGCTCCTATGGGAAGCAAGGCAAAAACTAAATCTACAGATAAAGGAAAGTGTTTCCATTGTAATGTAGACGGACATTGGAAATGCAACTGTCCCAAGTACCTTGCGGAAAAGAAGGCTAAAAAGGAAAAACAAGGTAAATATGATTTGCTCGTTATCGAAACATGTTTAGTTGAGCAAGATAGCTCTGCCAGGATATTAGATTCAGGAGCGACTAACCATGTATGCTCTTCTTTACAGGAAATTAGTTCCTGGCATATGCTGGAAGACGGCGAAGTAACTCTCAAAGTTGGAACTGGAGAGGTCGTCTCAGCCAGAGCTTCTGGAACTCTCAAGTTGGCTTTTGGAGATATATTTTTACTACTTGAAAATGTCTTGTACGTTTCCGATATAAAAAGGATCTTAATTTCTATCTCTCGTTTGATTGAACATGAATACCAAGTATCTTTTGATATTAATAAAGTGTTTGTTAACAAAAGAGGTATGCATATATGCTCTGCAAAACTTGAAAGCAACTTATACGTGCTAAGGCCAATTCAAGTTAAAGCTATTTTTAATACAGAGATGTTTAAAGTAGTGGAAACTCAAAACAAAAGGCGAAAAGTTTCTCCTAATACCTATCTTTGGCACTTGAGATTAGGCCACATAAATCACAATAGGATTGAAAGATTGGTAAAGAGTGGACTACTAAACCAGTTAGAAGATGACTCATTACCACCATGTGAGTCCTGTCTCGAGGGAAAAATGACCAACCGACCTTTTTCGGAAAAAGGTTATAGGGCCAAAGAACCCCTAGAACTCGTGCATTAAAATCTCTGTGGTCCAATGAATGTCAAACCATGAGGAGGGTATGAATATTTCGTCAGCTTCATTGATGATTATTCAAGGTATGGCTATCTTTACCTAATGCATCATAAGTCTGAAGCCCTTGAAAATTTCAAAGAGTACAAGACCGAGTTTGAAAACCAATTAGGTAAAATAATTAAAACACTACGATCAGATCGAGGTGGAGAATATATGGACTTACAATTCCAAGACTATATGATAGAACACGGAATAACGTCTCAACTCTCAGCCCCTGCTACACCACAACAAAATGGTGTATCAGAGAGGAGAAACCGAACTCTGTTAGACATGGTTCGATCAATGATGAGCTATGCTCAGTTGCCTGATTCATTCTTGGGATATGCAGTTGAGACTACCGTATACATTTTGAACATGGTTCCCTCTAAAAGTGTCTCTGAAACACCTTATGAGTTATGGAAAGGGCGTAAAGGTAGTTTACGTCACTTCAGGATTTAGGGATGCCCGACACACGTGTTGGTGCAAAACCCAAAGAAGTTGGAACGACGTTCAAAACTGTACCTATTTGTAGGATATCCTAAAGAAACGAAAGGTGGTCTATTTTACGATCCTCATGATAATAAAGTGATTGTATCGACAAACGCTACGTTCCTTGAGGAACGAGCATAGCTAGCTATTTTTCCCTATTTATTTCAGCTAGTCTTTTATGATTTATTGGTCATTTTATTGCACTTAATTGTTTATTTTGTAGGAAAGTGTCAATTAGAGCTAAAGCTTTGATTTGGAGTTAATCGGGTGTTCGGGACGTGAAAAGATGCCAAGAACCGAAAAGATTCAAGTAACAGGGAGCCAAGAGAGGGCAATCTGCCTATCAGCATCGAGACGCCACTCTTGGAGCATCTCGACGCTCGCTTTCCTTGTTTATTTTGGGCGGCAGCTGTCTCAGCGTCTCGACGCTGTGATAA
Organism: Luffa acutangula; assembly: GCA_036850905.1. NCBI lineage: Eukaryota > Viridiplantae > Streptophyta > Magnoliopsida > Cucurbitales > Cucurbitaceae > Luffa > Luffa acutangula. The sequence goes on along the minus strand of CM072090.1, from coordinate 27,113,067 downwards.
GAGCGTCTCGACGCTACCATTTTTCCCTTATTCATCAGGCGCGCCAGGCGATAGCGTCGAGACGCTATCTCCTTAGCGTTTCGACGCTATCGGCAGAATTTCCTATTTATACTTCTTTTCATGCTACGGATTGGGGGAGGCCAAATTGAGAGATTTTAGCCCTAATTTCGACTAGAGACCTACTGTGGGAGCTGAAGCAAGGACGAGGACCGGGAATCTCACTTGGTGGCGCAAATATCAAGACAGGGACGTGCCGGGTTCGACGACATTAGGTGTTTCCTTTCTTTTTCCTTATCTCTAGCTAGATTTAATGGCTTTTTCATGTTTAGTTGAGCTTGTAACGCCATGTATGAGTAGCTAAACTTGTGGCTTAGGGATTGATGTAGTCGATTTAGTTTATGGATTGATTTATGGTATAAGTTGTGCTATGGTTATTATGTATGAAATCTTGATTTAATGCTTTCAATTAATTGGCCATTAGTTGAATGATTTAAGTGTTAATTCTTGCTCGGGAGAGGGGATTTAATGTAGACTTATTCAAGATTGCATGACTAAAGTTTATTTTCTAATTCGTGACGGTTTTCAGATTAACTTTAGAATTGGTCAAAAGAACTCATTGCCTTGCATGTTAATAAACTTAGATAGGGATATCAAGTTGGTTAATTTGCATGAGAATCAATTATACTCGGTGATTGAAGGTTCTTAGGCTCATAATTCCATTGTGCATAATAACTTATTCATTAAAATAAATCCTAGACTAAATTTGCGAAATCAATTCCCTAAGTGTTCTCTCAATTGCATATCAACTGTTTACTTGTTTTGATTTAGTTTTCTTTCAATCTCTCATTACTTTGTGTTCCCTAAATAAAATTTAGCGAGATTATTCACAATACTTGATTTAGCTTAAAAATCCAATCCAGAGGACGACACTCGTTTATACAAACACTTTATTATTACTTGACCCGTGCGCTTGTGGTAGGAAAATTCCACATCAAGTTTTTGGCGCCGTTTCCGGTGATTGGTACATTTAGTTAGATTGATATTGTGAAAAAATTGTTTGATCTTAATTTAGGGTGTATTTTTTCTTTTCTAACTTGATTGCATCGTTTTCCTTTTTTGTTTTTCTTTCCGTATTTGTTTTTCTAGTTTAGTTTTTCTTTTAGTTTTGTAATCTTTTCCTTATTTGTCTTTGATTTTCCTTTTCTCTTTAGTTAGATATTTTCCTTGTTAGTAATTTGCTTTAATTGTAATTTTCCATTATTGTTTCTTGTTTCCCTTAATTAGATAGTATTTTCTTTTTCTAGATTATATTTTCCATATTTAGATTACTGGTTTCTTTTCTTTATTCTTTTTCTTATTTGTTTTCTTTCCTTTTTAGGATAGTGTAGGTTGTTTATGCGAAGGAATAAAGATTTAATTTTGGCACCTTTGGATCCCGAGATCGAGAGAACAATTCATAGACTTCCAAGGGAAAATAGAGAAATTATCCAAATGGCCGACCAAAATCCACCTATTGAGCCTAGGCCTATTAGAGACTACTTTCAGCCCGTGTTTCAGGGGCAACAATCGGGGATTGTCTATGCCCCGATCAATGCCAACAACTTTGAGCTACAGACCGGTCTCATTCAGATGGCCCGAGATTGTGCTTATGGAGGATCGCCCACCGAAGACCCAAATTCTCATCTAAAATCATTTTTAGACATTTGTGGGATGGTAAAAATAAATGGAGTTTCTGAGGATGCTATTCGCTTACGCTTATTCCCTTTTTCTTTGCCGGATAAAGCACGAGATTGGTTGCAGTATATTACCCCTGGGAGCATCACCACCTGGGATGCTTTGGTCCAGGCTTTTCTAAAGAAATTCTTCCCTCCTGCAAAGACGGTCAAGCTTAGGACCGAGATTGGGACGTTGCAACAACAATATGATGAGTAGTTGTTCGAGGCCTGGGAGCGATTTAAAGAGTTGTTGAGGAAGTGCCCTCAGCATGGATATCCCGACTGGCTTCAGGTTCAATTGTTTTATAATGGTTTAAATCCTAGTACAAAAATGATTGTTGATGCAGCTGCAGGTGGGACTCTGTTGTCCAAGACCGTGGAAAATGCTCGCACACTTCTAAGGATATGGCCACCAACAGCTATCAGTGGCCATCTGAGCGGTCTGCACCTAAAAAGATTGTTGCTGGAGTGTTTGAGGTTGACAAGGTAAGTGCGCTCCAGGCCCAGATGACCTCTTTGCTAATGGTTTTATGAAATTTTCAGGTACATGGAGTGCACAGTCAATTGAATCAGCTTCGCCGTTAGCATCTAGACCTCAGGAGGCGACCATCGAGCAGGTTCAGTATGTATCAAATTTTAATTCTAGGGGATATAATAATAATTCCACACCTACACATTATCACCCTGACAATAGGAACCATGAAATTTTTTCTTATGCAAATAATAAGAATGTTCTTAATTCTCCTGGTTTTGCCCCTCAAACTCCAGAAAATAAAAAGTTAGAAGATCTTGTTGGAGCTTTCATTGCAGAGTCTAGTAACAGGGCAACCAAATTTGAGGAGGCAGTCATTGCCATCAACACCACGATGAATGGCCACAGTGCTGCCATCAAGAATATTGAGACTCAGTTGGGACAATTGGTAAGTGTTGTAAGCACCATGAATAAAGGTAAGGCCCCAGTTGAGCAAGAGAAAACCCAGATGGAGTACTGTAAGGCAATCACTGTGCACCAGGAGAAAGTTGAAGAGGAGCCTGATTCTGAGGAGTATGACACACCTACTGCGGAAGCTGAGGAGGACACATCATCAGATGAAGCTGAAAAGCCTGAACCTGAGCCTCCTATTCCTTCTCCCACATTAATGGTCCTCAAAGACAGGAAAAAGAAAAAGAAGAAAACGAATAATCAGGTTCAGTTTGATAAATTTATGAATGTTTTTATGAGTCTGAACATTAACATTCCTTTTGCAGAAGCATTAGAGATGCCCCAGTACAACAGGTTCATGAAGGAATGGTTAGCAAAGAAGCACAAGGAAAAGAAGGTTGACACCGTATACCTTGCTTCCACATGTAGCACCAGAGTACAACAGAAGGTACCTGAAAAAGTAGCAGATCCAGGGAGTTTTTCTATTCCTTGCAGTTTTGGTACTTATTCATTTAGAGCATTATGTGATTTAGGTGCTAGCATTAATATTATTCCTCTGTCTCTGTGCAAAAAGTTAGATATAGGTGAGATTAAATCTACTCTTGTTAGGCTCCAATTGGCTGATCAGTCTGTGGTTAGACCAGTTGGCATTATAGAAAATGTTTTAATCAGAGTAGGTAGATTTTTCCTCCCTATTGATTTATATGTTATGGATGTGGTGGAAAATCCTTCAATGAATGTCATACTAGGAAGACCATTTCTCGCTACTGGGCGAGTGATTATTGATATTGAGCGTAGGGAGCTCACTATTAGAGTCCGGAATGAAAAATAAATATTTAAAGCAGTTGAATACTCTAAGGGACACTCTTAAGTGCTTGTCATGGGCTACAAGAAAGGTGCAAGAAAGAGCACCTCTGTTGGATTCACAGAAAAGAAGCCCCATTGATGCACGATCAACACGTCGAGCTAATGACGTTAAACAAGCGCTTATGGGAGGCAACCCAAGTAAGTTTAGTTGTGTTTTTCTTTTTGTTTTTGATTTATTGTTTCTTTTTGTGTTGTAGGTCTTGGTTCCAGTTTCTCCTTTGATTTCAAGCTTTCATGAGAAAGGTCATCATCATTCCAGGGTAGTATTGTTCACTCCTTCCATTCTTTCTTTGTTCTCATGCTTGATTCTGCCTTATTTTCTTTATACATTGAGGACAATGCATGTTTTAAGTTTGGGGGTGGAATAGCATGTTTGTGGAGCCCTTGAGCATATGAGTTCGGGCTATAGTTTTGAGCTTTATTTGAATTGAGCATATGGTTGTTTTCTGGATGCTATTTATGCATGACTATGACGTCCTAGGATAGGCTTTCTTGTCAATTTTCAAGCTTGCGATGAGTTGTAAGCATGAGTGCCCAAAAAGGGAGACTTTTTAAACTTTTTCTAGGAGATGGCTTGCATGAGTAGAGTATTTTCCTTGGCTAGATTTGGATTTGAATGCTTAGGAGTGAATTATTAGGTTCATATGCTTGTTGTCACCTCGATAGGTGTAGGGAAGGGCTAAAGAGTTAATTTTTTTTCAAATTAGCATGTTTGATCTTGCTTAGGAGGAAAGAAAAGAATATATGCTTATCTTGATCATGAAAGAAAAATCATTCTTGTTGTTACTGTTGAGAAAAAAATTATGTCATGGCCTGTGCACAGTTTGCAATGTTTAATAAAGTTTAGGCAAAAAGAGCTACCCCTGTTGTGATCAGTTAGGCCAACCAGAGAAATCTCAGGTTAAGGGTCCCTGCAATAGGTGTGTGAAAGCTAATGCCACATATAGATGCTAGATTTAATTGTAATTTATAAGCACCTAAGTATGGAGGAAAACAAACTAATTTGTTTCATTAACTCATTAGTGAAACCTTAGTGCCAGTGTAGAGGGAAGATGAGCTGAGAGTTTAATAATCCAATCCCGGGCTAGTAGAGTCTGATCTCGTTGAGTTAGATCTCGCTTGTGTAAGTGAATTTTGGAAAAATTTTAATTTGTCTCCCTCATTGGTCCTTATGTGCATGTCTCTTGCTTGCTTGACTATTGACTTTTGAGCCTTGAGGATTGAGTCATGATTGTTGCATCCATTCTTCTACTGTATGTTTGATTTGTAGTTTGCTCGAGGACTAGCAAAAGCTTAAGTTTGGGGGTATTTGATAGCAAGCATAGGTAGCTATTTTTCCCTATTTATTTCAGCTAGTCTTTTATGATTTATTGTTTATTTTATTGCACTTAATTGTTTATTTTGTAGGAAAGTGTCGATTAGAGCTAAAGCGTGGATTTGGAGTTAATCGGGTGCTCGGGACGTGAAAAGATGCCAAGAACCGAAAAGATTCAAGTAACAGGGAGCCAAGAGAGGGCAATCTGCCTATCAGCGTCGAGACGCCACTCTTGGAGCATCTCGACGCTCGCTTTCCTTGTTTATTTGGGCGGCAGCTGTCTCAGCGTCGAGACGCTGTGATAAGAGCGTCTCGACGCTACTGTTTTTCCCTTATTCATCAGGCGCGCCAGGCGATAGCGTCGAGACGCTGTCTCCTTAGCGTCTCGACGCTATCGGCATAATTTCCTATTTATACTTCTTTTCATGCTACGGATTGGGGGAGGCCAAATTGAGAGATTTTAGCCCTAATTTCGACTAGAGACCTACTGTGGGAGCTGAAGCAAGGTCGAGGACTAGGAATCTCACTTGGTGGCGCAGATATCGAGACGGGGACGTGCCAGGTTCGACGACATTAAGTGTTTCCTTTCTTTTTCCTTATCTCTAGCTATATTTAATGGCTTTTTCATGTTTAGTTGAGCTTGTAACGCCATTTATGAGTAGCTAAACTTGTGGCTTATGGATTGATGTAGTCGATTTAGTTTATGGATTTATTTATGGTATAAGTGGTGCAATGGTTATTATGTATGCAATCTTGATTTAATGCTTCCAATTAATTGGCCATTAGTTGAATGATTTAAGTTTTAATTTTTGCTCGGGAGAGGGGATTTAATGTAGACTTATTCAAGATTGCATGACTAAAGTTTATTTTCTAATTCGTGACGGTTTTTAGATTAACTTTAGAATTGGTCAAAAGAACTAATTGCCTTGCATGTTAATAAACTTAGATAGGGATATCAAGTTGGTTAATTTGCATGAGAATCAATTATACTCGGGAGAGGTAGTTGTGATTAAAGGTTCTTAGGCTCATAATTCCATTGTGCATAATAACTTATTCCTTAAAATCAATCATAGACTAAATTGGCGAAATCAATTCCGTAATTGTTCTCTCAATTGCATATCCATTGTTTACTTGTTTTGATTTAGTTTTCTTTCAATCTCTCATTACTTTGTGTTCCCTAAATAAAATTGAGCTAGATTATTCACAATACTTGATTTAGCTTAAAAATCCAATCCAGAGGACGACACTCGTTTATACAAACACTTTATTATTACTTGACCCGTGCGCTTGCAGTAGGAAAATTCCACATCAGAAGATCACATAAAAGTTGGTACGATATTCGATGCAGAACTCCAAGAAAGGGTTATTACCTTTTAGGCACGGGTTTCACCTGTCTAAGGAACAAAGTCCTAAGACACCTCAAGAAGTTTAGGAAATAAGACGTATTCCCTATGCATCAGCAGTTGGTAGTTTGATGTATGCAATGTTGTGTAGCAGACCCGACATATGCTATGCCGTAGGAATTGTCAGCAGATTTCAGTCCAATCCTAGTAATGCACATTGGACTGCCTTTAAAAACATCCTTAAGTATCTAAGGAGAACTAGGGATTATATGCTTGTGTATGGAGCTAAGGATCTGATCCTTACAAGATACACTAACTCAGATTTTCAGACCGATATAGATTCAAGAAAATCAACATCGGGATATGTGTTTACTCTAAATGGAAGAGCGATAGTATGGAGGAGTATTAAGCAAGGTTGCATTGCTGACTCCACCATGGAAGCAGAGTACGTAGCCGCCTGTGAAGCAGCAAAAGAGGTAGTATGGCTAAGAAAATTCCTAACAGAGTTGGAAATTGTTCCAAATATGCAACTACCTGTCACCCTCTATTGTGACAACAGTGGTGCAGTTGCAAACTCTAAGGAACCTCGAAGTCACAAGCGAGGAAAGCATATTGAGCGCAAATACCATCTCATCAGGGAGATCGTGCAACGAGGAGATGTGATCGTCACGCAGATTGCTTCGGAGCACAACATGGCTGACCCGTTTACAAAACCCCTCACGGCTAAAGTTTTTGAGGGTCACCTAGTTAATCTAGGATTACGAGTTTTGCTAGTCTAGGGCAAGTGGGAGAATTGTAAGGGTATGGTTGATGCCCTAGTTTATTGTCTTTATGTTTCTCTCACACCTAACTTCATGTACCCCACTAGAGTTTCTAGTCCAAGTGGGAGTTTGTTGGGTTTAATGTCCTATAAACTCGTAGTTTGTAAATTATTAAACATATTTTATTTCCAATAAAGACGTTATCGAGGTTATCAAGTAAAAGATGTTATTGAATATGTAAATTGCGAATGATTAACCTAAATCCAATGAACTAAGATCCTTGACTATAAAATGAATACTCGAACTATATGTAGGGACATATCGTAGGATCAAGTTCAAGTTTATAGTCAAAATGGTCTATAGTATAAGGATACGGTTGGGTGCCTTATCCTGGAGACACTATGGACGCGGCCCACTTTGTATTAAGTACAAACGATGAGATCCTAAATCGTTCATATGGTGACATGCGAGTGGGGGCGTCCTATGCAATGAGTTTGCATAAGACTGGACCACAAAATAAGTCACTTTTTCTCTATAACGTCGTTTACTGAAGAAACTGACTATTTCTCATAGATGACCTAGGTAACTCGTTCTTAATAATGAGTTATCTATGAAATCCTATTTATACGAGATTATCCTTTGATCTGCATGGGTGAGAGTGGCCAACATCGCCGACTCAACAAGCCTACCATTTTGGGGATAAGATCGAATAAATAGCTGGGGACATAGTTTTGCAAGACGGAATTCACTCCTACCCTTTTTCGGGATAGCAGAGAGGTTGTTCTCTTAAGTACTAACTCCGGGACTTGAACAAGGGGCCCCACCCTCTCGTTGGATCGAGAGGAACTTAGGTTTGATGGTTGGACCGCAAACCGATTGTTCATTAGAGGATTAGTGGAACTTAAGGAACAATAAGTGCTATAGGGGTGAAACGGTTATTTGACCTCGCTATAGCTACGAACAACCTGTGAAGGAACGACTTACTAAACATGGTTAAATCAAGTGGACGAAAATATATCTATAGTGAGGGGAGTGCAACTATCGGGCTATAGTGGAGTGTCCCGGTAGTTAACGAATGTTGGATAACTTTGATAATGAGATTAGTCGGTTATCCTCGAATCGTTGGAGTCCATGATCTATAGGTCCATTAGGTCCCCCTACTATCTCATATCGGATTAAAGCCTAGAATATTTTGATAGAAATCTTTGAATCGTTCAAAAACGGGAAATAGGGTTTTATTGTAAAACGTGTTCGACACAATGATTTAATTATGAATTAAATTAGGAATTGAGAGATAAGGTATTTAAAAGTGTTTTAAATACCACATATATGTATTAGGAATCATATATAATTCATGGCATTAGGTGATAAAATTTGATTGGGTTGATCACATCAAAATTACTTGGAAATGTCCCAATTAATTTCTTAGAAATCAATTTCAATTGTGAATTGAAATTGAAATGAACTGCAAGCTGAAAATTCACAATTAGGATTCAATTCATAGTGGATTTAGTGGCATTTCCACTCTTGCATGATGATGCATAGTGGAAAACAGCACACCCATTCACTAGATGCATGTGTTGTGAATTAAACACCTAGAATCCACTTTGAGTTGCATTTTCACCATGTGTCTAGTGTCATGAAGCTTGTCTTTGCATGGGAGAGGTCTATAAAAGGAGCTTGAATCAGATTCAAGAAGTTTTTAAGCTTCCATCTTAGTGTTATGCTGCAAAATTTCTCCCTCAAGCATTTCTCTCATCTCATTCCTTCTTAAAGCTTGTACCTTCAAGCATTCTCTTCCTATTTCTTACTTCTATAGACTCCCACAAGTCTTTCTAGGCCCAAGAGAATAGTAGGGAAGACTCTAGAGGTTGTCCAAGGAGCATAGGAGAGACAAACACCACAAGGAGTTCCACATAAGTGAGCTACAAAGGTTGGTGTTCTATTTTCTCTCTATTCTATCTTTTATAGAACATGCGTGCTTTAGTAGCAAAATTGAATGTCTTAAGTGCTTTCGATCTTCAATTGCTTCCGCATGTGTTACTTTGATCACCTTCATTACATGGATATCGCACATTTGTTCACACTTCAACTGGGGCAACACCATTTTCATTAGCTTATGATATGGAAGATGTTCTTCCTATTGAAGTGGAAATTCCATCATTAAGAGTCCTCATGGAGACTAATTTAGAAGAGGCTAAATGGGTCCAAAACCGCTATGAGCAGCTCAACTTTGTTGAAGAAAAGAGATTGAAAGCATTGTGCAAAGGTCAACTTTACCAAAGACGAATGATGAAAGTCTATGATAAGAAAGTGCGTCCTAGAGTATTCAGAGAAGGAGATTTAGTCTTAAAACAAATTCTTCCTTTTCTAAAAGATCACCGAGGCAAGTGGACCCCAAACTATGAAGGACCATTCGTGGTGAAGAAAGGTTTCTCTGGAGGAGCTTTAGTCTTGACTAACATGGATGCTAATAAGTTGCCAATTCCAGTTAATTCAGATCAGGTTCGAAGATATTAAGCATAGTCTACTTGTGTATCAAAGGATTCGGCAAAGTTGCGGGAATTAAACAAGTGTCTAGGAGAATTACGCTTCAATTTCTATATCATGTTTAAGAGGTTACTTTTGTCTCAAGTTTTAGAACCTTAACATTGACACATATGTCTATTGAATTTTAGTCATAAATCCAAGCTCCCTTCTCGAAGCATGGCATATCTTGTCCATTTTTCTCCCTCACTCTCCATAATATTTCCTCAACTATGAATGTTTGGCATGTTTACCTTTATTATCATTACAATTGAATACAAAAAAAGTTACATAAACGCGATATTTCAAATCAATGGGGGTAACTTAAACGATTCGATGTGAAAGACATATGTCCAAAGAAAGAATCCAAAGGCAATATTTTTCCAAGAGCACCGTGATCATGAAGGTTGATGGAATGTCATCATTGAGGACAAAACTGTCATTTCAACATGACAAAGTCTTCAACTGGGGCAAAACCATTATTTTTGTCTTCTCAAACTGGGGCAAAACCATTATTATCATAGGAGCAAAGTCGTTCTGGAGACATTTTTTGTCATCAAACAAAGGATAAGTTGTTTAGTGAGTTCATGATCCAATTAGGTCTATTACCAAGGGTGATGACAATGGGGTGCCCGAGCTATCAAATATCTTTTAAAGAAATTTGTATCATAGTTTTCGGATAGTGCTAAATCTGCATCTCATGCATTCAAGCATTCAAGTTTAGCGTGCATTGCAAAGAAAATTTATTTTCGGTTAAATCGAACCCGACTATTCAGTCGAGGTCAAAGCCTGTGTCAATCCAGGTCTGTTTTAAGTTTTTCTCTCGGTTAAATCGAACCCGACTTTTCAGTCGAGGTCGAAGCCTGTGTCAATCCAGGTCAATTTTCAGTTTTTGTCTCTGTTAAATCGAACTCGACTATTCAGTCGAGGTCGAAGCATGTGTCAATCCAGGTCCATTTTCATTTTTTCTTTCAGTTAAATCAAACCAGACTATTTAGTCGAGGTCAAAGCCTGTGTCAATCAGAGTCCATTTTCAGTTTTTCTCCCGGTGAAATCGAACCCGACTATTCAGTCGAGGTCGAAGCCTGTGTCAATCCAAGTCCGTTTTCAATTTCTTATCTCAGTTAAATCGAACCCGACTATTCAGTCGAGGTCGAAGCCTATGTCAATCTAGGTTCGTTTTCAATTTTTCTCTCGGTTGAACCAAACCTGACAATTGAATTGTGGTCGAGACCTGATTAAGTCAAGTTCATTTTCCTTTCTAAATTCAAATTTTTACAAAAAAAAATCTTCGCCTCCCCACTACTTAGTCTCTTTCTTTTGTCTACCCTTTCAATCCTTCAAGGATACACAAAGAGGGGCAAACTGTAGACACCGTATTTGGTCCGGCTTGATTTTCGATAATAATGTTTGAAGTTTTCCAATATTTGGTGGTCGATTTGTTTTATTTTTTTGTATGCCAACAAGAGCATAGCTCAATTGGCATAAAGTCGTATTGATAACCACGAGGTCTGTGGTTCAAATCCCCTTCCCCATATATTATAAAAAAAATATTGTTTTTTTTTCATGGTTTATTTTCATTTTTATTTTATTTTCTTTTTTTTGTTTTTATTTAATTTATTTATTTATTATTATTTATTATTTATTTAATTTTAGTTTTATTTTTTATTATTATAATTTTTATTTATTATTATTGTTATTATTATTACTTATTATTATTATTACTATTTTATTATTATTTTTTTTTTTTTGGTCTTCCTCATTCCTATTCAAGGGGAAGCTTTCATGAAAAAAGGCTTTGAAAGCTCCCCTATCACCTCCATTTCCCTATTCTAAAGCTTTTTCATGGCTATTTTTTCCCCCACCATTTTCTCATCCACCTTCCTCCCCAAATTAGTAAAGCCTTCGTGTATAAAATGGAGGAAGATGGAGAAGGAGGGGACAATAACAAAGAGAAGAGTTTTGGAGTAAAAATGAGCTTGAGAGAGTGAAGGCATTTGAGCAAGAGCTTAGTTTAGAGAGTTTTTTTAGAAGAATTTCTTTTGAGGGAGAAAGGAGAAGAAAACGATTTGAGCATAAGCTTATTTGAGAGAGTTTTTTAGGAAGTGAGCTTAGCTTAGAGAGTGATAGAGAAAGAGAAAAAAGAAAGTGGAAGAGGAAAAGAAGAAAAGAGAGGGGGAGGAAGGAGTATACGAGGAGAGAAAAAAACATTGGGTAAGAAAGATGGAAAAAATAAGAGAAGTAAAAAAGGTAGGGTTTTTGTTTTTTTGTTTCTTTTGTTTTTTATTTATTTTGTTTTTATTATTATTATTATTAATGTTATATTATTATTGTTATTATTACTATCATTACCCTTATTAATTTCTCTCTCATTTAGTTTACTTTTGCACTTTGCCAACTTCATTTTTTTAAAACTTTCTAATTTATTTGTTTCTTTTTTCTTTAATTCTCCAATTTGCTTTAATTCAATCTTTAATTCTTCTTGGTCAATTTCAATTATTGTTATTATAATTGTTTTTTGAAATTAATTTTCTTTTGAAAGGGATTATGGAAACTGAGTAATGTGCCTTCGTGGAGTTCAACTCTCGTGTAGGCGTATGAAAATTATCATTTTCCCTTTAAAAATAATTTACTCATTGAATATTTTTCTTCCTTTACATCTATTTGTTTTTTTTAATATTTTTTTTAAAATTATTTTTAATAAACATAATCATGTATCGTTCATGTTTCCTTTAAATAAAAGGGAAATTAGGCATGATTTATATTAAATTGGATATCCAACTCATAATGTTTAATCTTTACTTTATTTCAAAAGTTAAGGTAAAAACAAATGAGACATCTTGTGTTTATTATTGCATTTTGGGTTTTTATTTTCATATTTATCATTTTTTTAAAGAAAAAAAATTAAGGACTGTTTTTATTCATTTAATTGGACAATTTAAGATACTGTGGCAATCGTTTTTTTTTTAAATGGGTGTTCTAGGGTGCTGATACCTTCCCTACGCTCAAACGACTCCAATTTTCTTCTTAAAAACCCAAGAAAGGATGTCGGCCACTCCGCGTCGCAATGACGTTGCGACATTCATCATGAACAATTTCTGATGAATTAGACATGTGGGTTTGAGGATCGTCCTCAGTTAAGTCCAATTCCACACAATTAATGTTTAAGTTCATTTGCTTAGTTGTATTAGAAATACCAGTTTTGTAGTTGGCGTTATTCGAGGCATACAAAGAACGTTTCATTGCTGAGAACAAACAAATGAACTTAATAAGTATTGTTGCATTAACGCATTACACAAAATAATATTATTATTTTAATCCAATCAATTTAGCAAAAGTAATGATCGACCCATAGAATAAACATTTATTTTGCAACGATACTTCAGAGGTTTAGAACAACAGCTACCGTAGGATAGTCAGCTACTCCTCCTCTGAATTGAGATAATCTCAGCCAATCCCTATTCCCGGAATAACTCATATTCCAATAGTTCTTAGCTACCGTTTTTTCGGCTAGGAAATTATTAACATCTTAACAATTTCTCGTAAGTGTGACCCTCCATTTTTTAGATTTCAGAGGTCGGCCCCAACAATGCTACCGTAGGAAAAGTCAAAGTTGGAAATGGACCTAAGAAACCCTATCCATTTCTGGAGTTTGCGTTGTTCCAACTCTCATGATCAAGCCCTACGTAGGGTGATCGCTCCCAGGATGACTCGCAGGCAAATCATGGGGATCTCACAGTGCAACCTAATGAAGGAGACCGTAGGATACGTTGACACGTGTCCTGCTCCCACTTACTATAAAATACTCCCTCATTCACCTTGATATTGATCCATGCAAACACCATCCGTAGGGGGTCACTCTCAGGGTTACTCAAGGCCAAGCATGAACCTCACGCTGTGAACTTTTGAGGACGTGAGAGCAAAACTTGATTTATCAAAATATTGTTTTGATATATTTCCTCCCACTAAGTATTTTTATAATTATAAGGTCTATTACTTAGGTAAATTCCGGCTAAGTGAATCTACCTAAGTCTATGCCTGTATATAACTTTTATATATACAGGTCTTTTCTCTAATGTCTAGGTGGATTAAACACTTTTAATTACCTAGAGACATTGCATGTTAATATAACTATGGTTAATTCAACTCAAGTTCCTCAAGTATTTGAGGAGAAAGAGGAACTATATGCTCGTGTATGGGACTAAGGATTTGATCCTTACATGATACACTGACACGAATTTTAAGACTGATAAGGATTTTAGGAAACCTACATCAGTATCCATGGTCAATCTTTACGAACGAGCTATAGTATGACATAGTTACAATCTTGACCGTATAGGCCGAAAACATAGTTGCTTGTGAAGCAGCGATAGAGACTGTATGGCTTAGGTAGTTCTTGATTGATTTGGAATGTGTTCCAAATGTGAACTTGCCCATCACACTTTATAGTGATATAGTGGTGTTGTGGCAAATTCAAAAGAACATCGCAGCCCAAGACAAGCACACATTAAATTGAATGAAATATTGTTGATTCACTTACACAGACTCTCTTGGCTAAAGTGTTTGAGGGTCATGTAGAAGGTCTAGATCTACGAGATATGTACAAAGGTGTATTCTAGGGCAAGTGGGAGAAATGGAATGGGTATAGTGATGCCCTAGTTTATTGTATTTGTACATTGTATATGTTTTATACATGTATTTATACACCCACTGTTGTATAGATTATTGTACATCCCACTAAACTAGAGTTTTAGTTCAAGTGGGAGTTTGTTGGGTTTTATGCCCTAAAACTCGTAGATAGTGAATATAAACAAATTGTATACTTGTTTCAATAAAGTGTTATTGAGTTTCTACAATAAAGTGTTATTGTTAAATATTGCACAATTTGACCCAAATCAAATAAACTAAGATCCGATGTTGTTTACATGTGACATGAACTAGTATGTGGGGACATACGGGGATCAGTGTTCAAGTAACAACCTTAAAGGCCTATAGTATAGGGATAAGGTTGGGTACCTTATCCTAGTAACACTATTTGATACGTCCCGCTTTGTATTCGATACAAACGTATTGATCCAAGGCGTCCATGTAAGAGACATGCAAGCGGGGGTATCCTATGCAATGAGTTTGCATAAGACCGGACCACGAAATAGTAAACCACTAGATGTAACACCGTTAACTAGTTAGGTTACTGTTTCAATAGGATGACCTAGGTAACTTAGTCTTAATCTTGAGTGTTTCATGAACTCCTTCTCACGAGGGAATGTCCTTTGATTAGTATGGGTGAGAGTGGCCTGCACGCCGACTCAATAAGCCTACCTTCTTGGGGACGAGACCGAGTGGGAGGCTGGGGACATGACAACACAAGATGAAATTCACTCATTCCCACTTCTAGGAGAAGTAGATGAGTGTTCCCTTAAGTGGTGACTCCGGGACTTGAACAAAGGGATCCCGCCCTCTCACTAGCCCGAGAGGGACTTTCTGTTTAATGGTTGGACCACAAACAGGTTGTTCATTAGAGGAGCGCTGGTACTTAAGGAGATAGATGTAACACAGGGGTAAAACGGTAATTTGACCCAATCGTGATTACGAACACTCGTGAAGGATTGAATTATCGGTATAGGTCTATATCCATGGACACATAAATGTTCTACAGTGAGAAGAGTTCAGTTGTGGATCTTTAGTGGAATGACCCACATTTAATGAATATTGGTTAACCTGATTAATGAGTTTAATCGGTTAACCTCATATCATTGGAGCTTCTGATCTGTAGGTCTATTAGGTCCCCCTACTAGCTCGTAAAGAGTAATTAGGAACAAATATATCTTAAGAGAATTTTAATAGTTCAAATTCATATTGGGAATTAAGTTAATTGTATGAGATACAAATTAATATAATGTATAGTGATGCATTAAAATATAAAGTCTAATTTGAGATTAAACTTTATTATATTGAGAGATTGATATATTTGAAAGAGTTCAAATATATGTCTAATTAAATATATGGTATTTAATTAGAAGATGGATTAATTAATTATGAATTAATTAATTATTCAATTTAGTTTAAATTAAATGAGATTTAATTATTAATATGAGAAAAATAAATATTTGAAGAAGTTCAAATATTAATATGAATTTGATTCATATTAGATTTATATGATATAAGAGAATTTGAAAGAGTTCAAATTTTAATATGAATTTGATTCATATTATAGAATTAATTAATTGAAGGCCTGAAATTAAATATATGATATTGTTTAACACTAATCAAGAGTAAGGCAGTCATAAACACTACCTGAGGCTGCTACTACTCAAAGAAATGAAAGGCTAAAGATTTCTCCTAAAGGAAAATACCTTTCTTTGGCACTTAAGGTTAGAACATATTTACCTCAATATGATTGGGAGATTGGTCAAGAGTATACTTCTAAGCAAGTTAGAAGATAACTCTCTGCTACCTTATGGGTCATGCCTTAAGGGCAATATGACTAATAGATTCTTTTGCTTGAAAAGAACTATAAAGCTAAAGAGCCCTTGGAGCTTGTACATTTGGATTCTTGTGGTCCAATATGTTTAAGCAGCGGGAGGGTATGAATAATTCATCTATATTATAGATAATTATTCAAGGTATGTGTATCTCAATCTAATGCAACTTAAGTCTAAAGCTCTTTAGAAATTCAAAGTGGTTTGAGACTGAAGTTGGAAACTTGTTAGGTGAGATGATAAAAACATTTCGATCTGATCGAGGTGTAGAGTAGATGAGACTTGAGATTCCAAGACTATTTGATAGAACATGGAATTGCATCTCAACTACCCCTGAAACACCTTAAGGAAACAGTGTATCAGATAGGAGAAATAGAACCCTATTCGATACCGTTCAATTTATTATGAGCTATGCTTATTTGCCTGACTCGTTTTCAGGTCATGCAGTGTTGACTGCAACACATATTTCGAACAACGTTCCATCAAAAGTGTTTCTGAAACATCTTTTGAATTGTGGATAAGACGTAAAAGTAGTTTACGTTATTTTTGGGGAGTCGAACATACGTGCTTGTGGCTAACCCAAAAGAAATTGGAACACTGTTCAACAGTATACCTATTCGTAGGCTACCCCATGAAAAAGATAGATGTGGATCCTTCTTCAATCTGCAAAAGAATAAAGAATTTGTACAAACAAATGCTACATTTTCAGAAGAATACCACATAAGAAATAATAAGCCACAAAGTAAGATCGTTTTAAGTAAATTAACTGATGAAGCTACAGAAATATCAACAAGAGTTGTTGATAAGTCAACAAGGGTTGATGATGCTGGACCTTTAACAAGAGTTGTTGATAGAGCCAACACAACTGATTAGTTACATCTATCTCAAGAGTTTTGAGAGTGTCTCAATGAAGTGGGAGAATAGTTCTACAATCTGACTGTTACATGGGTTTAATTGAAATCCATATCGTCAAACCTGATGATGATTTAAAGGATTCATTGTCTTGGCGCAAGGCAATGAATGATGTTAACAAGAACCAATTGGATTAAACTGATGGACCCGGATTTGAAATATGTCATTTCAATTCCATCTAGAATCCTGTAGATCTATCTAATGGGGTAACACCTATGGATTACAAATGAATCTACAAGAAGAAACGAGACATAATCTTATGGTTAGACTTATGGCAAAAGGGTTATACCCAGAGACAGGAGGTTGTAAGAAATTCTTATCTCCTGTCATCATGTTGAAGTCTGTTAGAACTCTTATCCATTTAGAATGGATGTCAAGACTACCCTTTTGAATGGTAATCTTGAGAAGAGTATCTACATGTCTCAAGCAGAATGGTTCATTTAGCAAGATCAGAAGCAAAAGGGGTTTGCAAGCTTAAGTGATCCATTGATGGATTGACCTAAGCAATTCGATCTTGGAATATAAGATTTGATACTGTGACCAAATTTTTTGGCTTTGATCAAGAACATTGATGAATCTTGTCTTTACAAGAAGATCGTCAATAGTTCAGTAGCTTTATTAGTGTTGTATGTGATTGATATCCAAGTCATTGGGAATGATGCATAGGTTATCTTACTGACTAGAAAAATAAGCTAGCAGCTCATTTCCAAATGAAAATTTGGGAGAAGCTAAGTTTGTTCTTCGGATCCAAATCCTTAGGAACCGTAAGAACAAAAAGCTAGCCTTGTCTCAAGTGTCTTATATCTACGAGATGTTAGTTAGATATAAGATGCATAATTCCAAGAAGGGTTCACTACCTTTTCGGTGTGGAATAATTCATTTTGTCTAAGAGACTGTTCCCTGAGATACCTCAAGAAGTTGAGGACATGAGACGAATGCCATATGCAATAGGGATTGTCAGTAAGTACCAATCTAATCCAAGATTTGATCACTTGAAACCCGTTAAGAATATCCTCAAGTATCTGAGGATAAAGAGGAACTATATGCTCGTGTATCGGACTAAGGATTTGGTCCTTACAAGATACACTGACATGGATTTTAAGATTGATAAGGATATCTGTCTGACGTAAAAGAATGGCTAATGGCCCAATTCCAAATGAAAGATTTAGGAGAGGCCGAATATGTTCTTGGAATCCAAATAATCTGGGATCGGAAGAACAAAACACTAGCCTTGTCTCAAGCAACGTATATTGATAAAACGTTGTCCCGATATTCGATGCAGGACTCCAAGAAGGGCTTATTGCCTTTCTAGCATGGGGTTCACTTGTCTAAGGAATAGTGTCCTAAGACACCTCAAGAGATTGAGGATATGAGACAGATTCCCTACGCCTCCGCTGTGGGCAGCTTAATGTATGCAATGCTTTGCACGAGGCCTGACATCTGTTATGCTGTAGGGATAGTCAACAAATACCAATCAGTATCCATGATCAAACTTTACAAAGGAGGTATAGTGTGGCATAATTACAGTCTTTACCATATAGGCCGAAAATATAGTTGCTTGTGAAGCAGCGATAGAGACTGTAAGGCTTAGAAAGTTCTTGACTGATTTGGAATGTGTTCCAAATGTGAACTTTCCCATCAAACTTTATAGTGATACAGTGGTGTTGTGGCAGATTCATAAGAACTTTGCAGCCTAAGACAAGCAAGCACATTGAATTAAATTGAAATGTTCACGAAGGCTCTCTCGGCTAAAGGGTATGAGGGTCATCTAGAGGGTCATCTAGAAGGTCTAGGTCTACGAGTTATGTACAAAGATGAAATCTAGGGCAAGTGGGAGAAATGTAATGGGTATAGTGATACCATTATGTAATGGGTATAGTGATGCCCTAGTTTATTGTATTTGTACATTGTATATGTTTTATACATGTATTTATACACTCCCTAGATTGTTGTACATCCCACTAAACTAGAGTTTTAGTTCAAGTGGGAGTTTGTTGGGTTTGATGCCCTAAAACTCGTAAATAGTGAATGTAAACAAATTTTCTACTTATATTTAATAAAATGTTATTTAGTTTCTGCAATAAAATGTTATTGTTAAATATTGCACTATTTAACCCAAATCCAATAAACTAAGATCCAAGGTTGTTTGTATGTAACTTGAACTAGTATGTGGGGACATACGGAGATCGATGTTCAAGTGACAACCTAAAAGGTCTATAGTACAAGGATAAGGTTGGGTACCTTATCCTGGTGACACTATGGATACGACCCGCTTTGTATTATGATACAAACGCAATGATCCAACGCGTTCATGTGTTTGACATGTGAGTGGGGGTATCCTATGCAATGAGTTTGCATAAGACTAGACCGCGAAATAGTTAACCACTAACTGTAGCACCGTTAGTTGGCTTGGTTTCTATTTCACTATGATAACCTAGACAACTCGATCTCAATCCTGAGTGGATTATGGACTCCTGTTCAGGAGGGGTTGTCCTTTGATTTGTATGGGTGAGAGTGGCCAGCACGCCGACTCAATAAGCCTACCATTTTGGGGACAATAATATCGAGTGGGGAGCTGGGAACATAATCACACAAGATGGAATTCACTCCTTCCCGACTCTAGGGCAAGTAGAGGTGTGTTCCCTTGAGTGGTGTCTCTAGGACTTGAGCAATGGGCCCGACCCTCTCTATGGCACGAGAGGGACTTCTGTTTGTTGGTTGGATCTCAAACAAGTTGTTCATTAGAGGAGCATTGGGGACTTAAGAACAAAAATGTAAACCAAGGGTAAAACGGTAATTTGACCCAGTTGGGATACGAACACACGTGAAGGACTGACTTGTAGTATTGGTCGATATCCGTGGACACATAAATATTCTACAGTGAGAAGAGTGCAGCTGAGGGTCTTTAGTGGAGTGATCCACAGTTAACGAATGGAAACTAACTTCGTTAATGAGTTTAAGCCGATTAGTCTCTTATCGTTGGAGCTTCTGATCTGTAGGTCCATTAGGTCCCACTGGTAGCTCGTAAAGAAACTTGAAGCAATTAAATATAAATTGAAAATGTTCAATTTATTTGGGGAATCGAATAATTTATGTTGATGCATTATAATATAAAAGTTTATGAAACTTTATAATATAATTTTTGAATTAATTTAAAAAATTAATTCTTGAGAGAAAATAAATTTAATATGAATTGGATTCATATTAATTTTAATTTTAATAAAATCTCTATATGTGATATTTAATTGGGTAATTAATTAATTATGAAATTAATTAATTATTTATTAAAATTAGATATTGTTTAGATAATAGATTTGAATTTATTCATAGACCTTTTCCTATTAGGAAAATGTATTGGCCTTTACCTATATATGGGACCCCTGGGGATGGGTGAAAGGCATCTCCTTCTCTTAGAGATCTTTTCCAAAATACTCCCACAAGTCTCCTGCTTCAAGAAGTCTTAGAGATATACTGGTGTAGCCGATTGGTGGTGTTCGCACAAGAGGGTTGCTGCGTTTTCAATCTTATTGGCAAGAATAGGCGAATTGATCAAGGCTTCTTACAAAAGTAAGTTTTCTATGAAATCTTTGATCACTAGGATCAATATAGTTGTTCTTTTAGCATGTTTATAGCCTATGTACAGCCCATTAAATATAGATTTATTGTTGTAATATTTTGCAAATTGTATTGGTATTTCAATTAGAATCTAAGACTCTAAGTAGGTTCGGTAATACTTTCCGCTGCGTGGGGCTTAACTAATAGAAGGTCTGAAATTAAATATATGATATTTAATTGGTGATTAATTAATTAAAGAATTAATTAATTGGAAATTAATCAATTATGGAAATGATTAATCACTTATGGAAGTAATTAATCATTTATGAAAATGATTTAATCACTTATGGAAGTGATCAATCATTTATGGAAAAGATTAATCAATTGTGGAATTGATTGGTCATGGAATTGGTTGGTCATGGAATTGATTAATTATGGAAAAGATTAAATCAGTTATGGAAATAATTGATTTTAAATGAATATTTTATTCATTGTCTTTCTCCTATAAATAGAACACTAAACCTAGGGTTTAGCTACTACAAGATAAGGCCACAAGAATGCACTCTTGCATTCTCTCTAGCCTCCCTTTCATATTCTTTCAACCCAAGAACTCTAGGGAGAATTTTCTCTCTAGAGTTTTTCCCATTCAAGATTAGGTAGTCTCACAACTACGTTCCTAATCTCAGAGTCATAACGGGGAAAATCAATTGGTGGTGTCCCAATTGTTGATGTTTGGTCCCTATGAAATCAAGAAAGACGTTCTTGATATTTCAGAGACGACAATGCCGATATGTTTGCTTCTCTCCTTTAGATTTAGATCTAATAATTTTTGTATGTTTAGCCTTAAATTTGTATAGAATTTGTTCTATGTTTTTTTGCTAATATAATAGTATTTTTGGATAAATAAAATTAACTACGAATCGATCGCAATTACGCTTCCGCTTTAACAGAATTGGGGAATTCCAAATCCTTTCAAAACCGTCATCTTTAGTACCCCCAGCCTTAGACAGAACTTAACCGGTGGAGTTCCCTTATAATCGTAGTAATGTTTTCCCTACTTAGTCAATTAAAACTATTTTTAATTCTAAGTAAGAAAATAATTCTAATTTGATTAGAACAATAATGGGGTTAGGTCTAATTAATTTTAAACATTTTAAAATTTATTCATTTTAACCTAAGGTCCTATGTTTGCATGCAACTCTTTATTATAGGTTGACGGTTTCTAATCAATTTTATAACTTATTATAAAATTTTAATGATTAGCCCTATAACATGCTTCTGTGGTGTTGGAAAAATAATAATCATATTCTAATTATTAAACATCATATCATTATGACGTCGATAACGATAATATAACGATTATATTAATCTAAAGTGGTGTCATGCTTCATGCAATTTCAATTTCATTTAATTAATATCGATTATATTAATTAAACATCCATGAAATTAAATTACATGAAATTTGACATTAGTATAATATAACTCTTATATTAATCTAATTAATGTCATGCTCAATGCTATTCCATTTTCATTTAATTAATATAACATTTTATATTAAATCATACATGAAAACAAGCATTAATTTATATTTATTATTTTCATTCATAATATAACTAATTATATTAATTCTCATGAAAATAATCCTAAGCATGCATGCTACATTAATTAAATATAACAATTATATTTAGCTAAATTAATGTCATGTATCATGCTTCACCAATTTCATATATTTAATACAACAATTATACTAAATAACTCATGAAATTAAATTCATGCATAATTACCATACATTATAACAATTATAACATAAATATGCATGAAAAAATGCTTAACCTATGGTGGGAATTTAAGTTATATGACATCCATAAAGAAAATAAGTAGCAATTGAACCGGTTAATTTTGGCCCCTAGGATAAAATAAAGCATAAATTACAATAATTATAGCTAAATTCTATCCTAAAAGTCCTTCTGCAGTTCCAAATACTGGTCTAGACCGCCCGAACTGTCCCGAATCACTTCGAACCAGCTACGAAAACCACGAACCGAGCTAAATTCCAACTTAACCGCCCAACTGCCTAGAACCTTCCTGTTGCGAATCCCTAACGAGTGCTGTAATCGTGACAACATCGCGATTTCTCCGATTTTTATCTCATAAAAACCTATTATAGACCCGGACTTACATAGGACTCGATTTTACATAAAATACCCGAAACATCGGGCCCTTACATGATCAAATCACATAAAAACAGTAAAATCTATAACCATAAAATTAACCTAAACAGTTCAATGCAAACCATACATACATTATGCATTAATCAATCCCACCAATAGCCAATGCAAATTTTAGAAAAACAAAATTAGATCTACGATCGACTCTGATATCAATTAAAGGATTGGAATTCCGTAATTCCATAAAGCGGAAGCATGATTGGGACCAATTTGTAATTAATTTTGTTTAATCTAAAATATCAATACATTGGCAATAAACTTAGAACTATTCTATATTTATATTAAGACTAAGCATACAAAAATATTAGATCTAAATCTTATTTATATAGTAACAAATGACTTACTCTCGTTGACGACTTAGATTGAATTCATCAACTGCTTGTGAATTAATCATGAACTAGTGCGAACACCACCACTATGGCTACACCGGTATGACTCTGAGACTTCTAGAGGCAGGAGACTGGTCGGAATCTAGAGGAAGCGTTGGGGGGAATTCTCTAAGAGTAGGAGAATGAATGGGATACCTTTCACCCCACCCCATGGGTCCTATTTATAGGTAAAGGCCAAGACCTTTTTCCTAATAGGAAAATGTTTCTAATTTTAATAAATAATTAATTAATTCCATAATTAATTAATTTCCCTAATTAAATATCATATATTTAATCTTAGAGATTTTATTAAAATTAAAATTAATATGAATCCAATTCATATTAAACTTATTTGAACTCTTTCAAATATTTTCTTTCCTAATAGGAAAATGTCTCTAATTTTAATAAATAATTAATTAATTGCATAATTAATTAATTTACCCAATTAAATATCATATATTTAATCTTAGAGATTTTATTAAAATTAAAATTAATATGAAGCTAATTCATATTAATTTTATTTGAACTCTTTCAAATATTTTCTCTCAAGAATTAATTTTTGAAATTAATTCAAAAATTATATTATAAAGTTTCATAAACTTTATATTATTATGCATCAATATACATTATACGATTCTCCAAATAAATTGAACACTTTCAATTTACAATTTATACTTAAATGCCTGAAGTCTCTTTATGAGCTACCAGTGAGACCTAATGGACCTACAGATCAGAAGCTCCAACGATACGAGACTGGTTGGTCAAACTCATTAGCCAAGTTTAGTCAACATTCGTTAACTGTGGGTCACTCCACTAAAGACCCACAACTGCACTCTTCTCACTGTAGAATATTTATGTGTCCACAGATATCGACCAAGCAGTAAGTCAATCCTTCACGTGTGTTCGTAACACCAGCTGGGTCAAATAATCATTTTACCCCTAGGTTACCTCTAGTTTCTTAAGTACCACTAATTCCTCTAATGAACAAGTTGTTTATGGGTCCAACCAATAAAAAGGAGTTCCTCTCGGGCCAGGAGAGGATGGCGCGCCTTTGTTCAAGCCCCGAAATCAGCCTTTAAGGGAGCACACATCTACTTACCCCAATAGGGGAAGGAGTGAATTCCATCTTGTACTGTTATGTTCCCAGCCCCCATTCGGTCTCGCCCCTAAAATGGTAGGATCATTGAGTCAGCGAACTGGCCACTCTCCTGAAAGGGGTTCATAACAGAATTAGGATTGAGATTGAGTTACCTAGGTCATCCTATTGAAATACACACCTAAACTAGTTTACGGCGTTACATCTAGTGGCTACTATTTCGCGGTATGGTCTTATGCAAACTCATTGCATAGGATACCTGAAAGGATTTGGAATTCCCCAATTCCGTTAAAGCGGAAGCGTAATTGGGACCGATTCGAAGTTAATTTTGTTTATCCAAAAATACTATTGCATTGGTTAAAACATAGAACAAATTCTATACAAACTTAAGGCTAAGCATACAAAATTTATTAGATCTAAATCTACAGGGGAAAAGCAAACATACCGTCGTTGACGACTCTGAATACTTCAATGGACACCTTTCTTGATTTTGGACCAAGAGTCAACAATTGGGACACCACCAATTGATCTTCCCCGCTATGACTCTAAGATTAGGAACGTAGTTGGGGGACTACCTAATCTTGAATGGGAAAAACTCTAGAGAGAAAATTCTCCCTAGAGTTCTTGGGTTGAGAGAATATGAGAGGGAGGCTAGAGAGAATGCAAGAATGCATTCTTGTGGCCTTATGTTGTAGTACCTAAACCTTTCTACTTATAGGAGAAAGGCCATGAATAAAATATTCATTTAAAATCAATTATTTCCATAACTGATTTAATCTTTTCCATATTTAACAAATTCCATGACCAATCAATTCCATAATTGATTAATCTTTTCCATAAATGATTGATCACTTCCATAAGTGATTAAATCATTTTCATAAATGATTAATTACTTCCATAAGTGATTAATCATTTCCATAATTGATTAATTCCAAATTAATTAATTATTTAATTAATTAATCACCAATTAAATATCATATATTTAATTTCAGACCTTCTATTAGTTAATTAATTAATTACCCAATTAATTATCATATATTTAATTTCAGACCTTTAATTAATTAATTCTATAATATGAATCAAATTCATATTAAAATTTGAACTCCTTCAAATTCTCTTATATCCTATAAATTTAATATGAATCAAATTCATATTAATATTTGAACTTCTTCAAATATTTATTTCTCTCAAAGACTATAGTTTAATTAAATCTCATTTAATTTAAACTAAATTGAATAATTAATTAATTCATCTTGTAATTAAATACCATATATTTGAACTCTTTCAAATATATCAATCTCTCAATATAATAAATTTTAATCTAAAATTAGACTTTATATTTTAATGCATCACTATACATTATATTAATTTGTATCTCATAAAATTAACTTAATTCCCAATATGAATTTGAACTATTAAAATTCTCTCAAGATATATTTGTTCCTAATTACTCTTTACGAGCTAGCAGGGGGACCTGATGGACCTACAGATCAGAAGCTAAAATGATATGAGGTTAATAGATTAAACTCATTAATCAGGTTAACCAATATTCATTAACTGTGGGTCATTGCACTAAAGACCCACAGCTGAACTCTTCTCACTGTAGAACATTTCTGTGTCCATGGATGTAGACCAATGTCGGTAAGTCAATCCTTCACGAGTGTCCGTAATCACAGTTGGGTCAAATTACTGTTTTACCCCTTTGTTACATCTGTCTCCTTAAGTACCAGCGATCCTCTAATGAACAACGTGTTTATGGTCCAACCACTAAACAGAAAGTCCCTCTCGGGCCAGTGAGAGGGCGGAATCCCTTTGTTCATGTCCCGGAGTCACCACTTAAGGGAACACTCATCTACTTCACATAGAAGCGGGAAGGAGTGAATTCTTCTTGTGTTGTCATGTCCCCAGCCTCCCACTCGGTCTTGTCCCCAAAAAGGAAGGCATATTGAGTCGGCGTATTGGCCACTCTCACCCATGCTAATCAAAAGACAATCTCTCATGAGAAGGAGTTCATGACACACTTAGGATTAAGAGTGAGTTACCTAGGTCATCCTATTGAAACAGTAACCTAATTCGTTAACGGTGTTATAACTAATGGTTGACTATTTCGTTGTCCGGTCTTATGCAAACTCATTGCATAGGATAACCCCGCTTGCATGTCTCGTACATGGACGTCTTGGATCAATACGTCTGTATCGAATACAAAGTGGGTCATATCACATGGTGTTACCAGGATAAGGTACCCAACCTTATCCATGTACTATAGACCTTTTAGGTTGTTACTTGAACATCGATCCTCGTATGTCCCCACATACTAGTTCAAGTCACATGTAAACAACCTTGGATCTTAGTTTATTGGATTTGGGTCAAATTGAGCAATATTTAACAATAACACTTTATTGTAGAAACTCAATAACACTTTATTGAAACAAGTATACAATTTGTTTACATTCACTATCTACGAGTTTTAGGGCATAAAACCCATCAAACTCCCACTTGAACTAAAAATCTAGTTTAGTGGGATGTACAATAATCTATATAGCAGTGGATGTATAAATACATGTATAAAACATATACACTGTACAAATACAATAAACTAGGGCATCACTATACCCATTACATTTCTCCCACTTGCCCTAGATTACACCTTTGTACATATCTCGTAGATCTAGACCTTCTTGATGACCCTCAAATACTTTAGCCAAGAGAGTCTTTGTAAATGAATCAACAATATTTCATTCAATTTAATGTGTCTGTTTGTCTTAGGCTGTGATGTTCTTTTGAATTTGCCACAACACAACTATATCACTATAAAGTGTGATGGGCAAATTCACATTTTGAACACATTCCAAATCAATCAAGAACTTTCTAAGCCATACAGTCTCTATCGCTGGTTCACAAGCAACTATTTTTTCGGCCTATACGGTCAAGACTGTAACTATGTCATACTATAGCTCCATCGTAAAGAGTGACCACAGATACTGATGTAAATTTCCTTAAATCCTTATCAGTCTTAAAATTTGTGTCAGTGTATCCTGTAAGGATCAAATCCTTAGTCCCATACACGAGCATATAGTTCCTCGTTCTCCTCGAATACTTGAGGATATTCTTAACGGTTTTCCAATGATTAAATCTTGGATTAGATTGATACTTACTAACAATCCCTATTGCATATGGCATTCGTCTCATCTCCTCAACATCTTGAGGTGTCTTAGGAAACGGTTTCTTAGACAAAAAGAATTTCACGCCTGAAAGGTAGTGAACCCTTCTTGGAATTTTGTATCTTATATCTAACTGACATCTTGTAGATATAAGTCACTTGAGACAAGGCTAGCTTTTTGTTCTAACAATTCCTAACGATTTAGATCCCAAGAACAAACTCGGCTTCTCCCAAATT
The DNA here is from genome assembly GCA_036850905.1 of Luffa acutangula. Lineage (NCBI taxonomy): Eukaryota > Viridiplantae > Streptophyta > Magnoliopsida > Cucurbitales > Cucurbitaceae > Luffa > Luffa acutangula. The sequence continues at coordinate 27,085,583 of CM072090.1, read as the reverse complement.
TCCATTTGGAATTGAGCTGCTAGCTCCTTTAATGTCAGTAAGATAACCTACATCATTCCCAATGATTAGGATATCAATCATATACAACACTAAGTAAGCTACTAAACTATTGATGATTACTTGTAAACACAAGACTCATTAATGTTCTAATTAAAGCCAAAAGATTTGGTCACTATATCAAATCTAATATTTCAAGATCAAAATGCTTAGGTCAATCCATGAATGGATCACTTAAGCTTGCAAACCCTTTTGCTTTCGATCTTGTTGTATGAACCCTTCTGGTTAAGACCTTTAATGTCTCGTTTTCTCTTGTAAATCCACTTGTAGCTAATAGGTGTTACCCATCAAGCAGATCTACAAGATCCCAGATGGAAGTGAAATACAAAAGACTTCATTTCCAAGTCCATGACTTTAATCCATTGGTCCTTGTCAACATCATTCTTTTTCTTTCTAAAAGATAATGAACCCATTATGTCATCATCAGGCATGATGACCTAGGCTTCAAACAAACCCATGTAACGTTCAGGTTATCAAACAACCCTCCCACTACATTGAGGCAATCTCAACTATTGAGATGGATGTGACTAACTAGATGCACTGATCCATCAACAACTCTTGTTGAACAGTCAGCCTCATCAACAACTCTTGTGGATGTTACTGTAGCTTCATTAGTTAACTTACTTAAACCGACTTTACTCTTGTGGTTTATGATTTTTGATGTGGACTTCTTCTGAGAATTTAGCTTTTGTCTATACAAATTCTTTATTCTCTTGTGAATTGAAGAAGTATCCACTTCTCATTTCCTTTGGGGTTGCCTACTGCAGTATGCAATGCAGTCAACACTACATGACCCCAAAACAAGCCAGACAATTGAGCATAGCTCAACATGGAATGAACCATATCCAATAGAGTTCTATTTCTCCTAAATAAGATTTAGGGTGTGATCCCATGTACTATCAAATAGTCCTGGAATCTCAAATCCCTATACTCAACACTTTGATCAGATCAAAGTGTTTTTATCATCTCACCTAACAAGTTTTCAACTTCAGTCCTAAGCCCCTTCGAATATCTCAAGAGCTTCAAACTTAAGTTGCATTAGGTAAAGATACTTATACCTTTGAATAATCATCCAAAAGAGATGAATTATTCATGTCATCCCACTGCTTTAACATATTGAACCACAAGGATCTAAATGAACAAGCTCCAAGGCCTTTTTGACTCTTAGATCTTGTCCAGTAAAAGACCTATCAGTCATATTGCCCATAAGGCATGACTTACAAGGTAGTAGAGAGTCATCTTCTAACTCGCTTAGAAGTTCACTCTTGACCAATCTCCAAATCAAATTGAGATTAATATGGTCTACCTTAAAACCAAAGAAAGGTATTTTCCTTTAGGAGAAATCCTTTGCCTCTTTTCACATTGAGTAGTAGCAGTCTTAAACAACTTAGTGTTCATGACTGCTTTACTCTTGATTAGTCTTAAAACATTTAGGTTACTTTCCAGTAAAGCTAAACAAGTGTTAACTCCCTTTCTTGAAATAAAATTGTTTTAGCAGAGAAAGGTAACGAGTAACATTGTTCCAGCAAATAAGACACAGAAATCAAATTTCTTTTGATCTTAGGAATTACATACACATTATCTAATAATATGTATTGTCCCCCACTAAGAAAAATAACTTAATGTTCCCCACTGCTATCGCCAAAATAACCTCTCTAATTCTAACTTTGAGAGTTATTACACAAGCAACAAGTTGTTCCCAGGAATTTATTCCTTTAAAAGAAGAACACACATGATTTTTGGCTCCTGAATCAAGTATTCAGGGAGAATCACTATTCTTCACTAATCACATTTTCAAGACAAGTAAATGAAAAATATGGTCTTGAACAAACTCTCCTTTTGCTAAGCAGGGTTCTATGTCATATTCATCAAGAACAATTCTTAATGATTTAAACATATGGGGCATGAGGACATTCCTCAGTTAAGAATAATCCTAGACTTATTTACCATAATTTGTCGTTTAAGCATGTTGTATTACCATTATTTATAAAATGACGTAAGACAATACACATAAAATAATTATATAATTGTTGAAGTAACAAATTACGTGTATTATTAATAGCACAAACCCATTACAAATAATCCAATCAAATTCTGCAAAAACAAATAAGCAATCAAAGAAACCCTATAAAACTATAGATTTGGTTTTTGCAACGATACTTCAAAGGTTTAGAACAACAACCACCGAAGGGTGGTCAGATACTCCTCCTCTGAATTGAGACAATCTCAACCAAATTCTAACACCAGAATAACTCATATTTCGTGAGCGTTTAGTTACCGTTGTTCGGTCAAGGATTAGTTAACACATTTAACTCATCCCTGTAAGTGTAACCCTCCCACTTTCAGATCTCAAAGGCACGCACCAACAGGCTACCGAAGGGAAAGACAACTATTGGTAATTAGCCTAAGAGTTCCTATCCTATTCAGGAGTTCACGATGTTCCGAATCCTATGATCAGGCCTTCCAAAGGGATGGTTGCGCCAGGACAACCTGCAGGCGGATCATAGGACTCTCACGGTGTGAACTAGTGGCAGAGACTGAGGGATACGTTAACACACATGTCCCTCTCCCACTTACTCTAAACATTTTTCCCATTCACCTTGTTATTGATCCATGCAAACACTTCCCTAAGGGAGGTCGCTCCTAAGGCGACTCGAAGCCGAGCATGAACCTCACGTTGTGAATATAAGGATGCAGGAGCAAAGCTTGATTTAAATCTCGTTTGTAATTTTCCTCCCACTGAAAATGTCCTAAGGTTAATTTAGGGTTGTTCAACTTAGATAAAATTCGGCTAAGTCAATCTATCTAAGTCTGATCCTATTATAACAATTATGGAAAGGATTCAACCGCAGTGTTTTAGGTGAATTCAACTTCTTTTAATAAACCTACCATTGCAAGTCAACATTACTATGGTTAATTCAACTCAAGGTTCGGGTCAGTTCCCAGGTAGGAGGTGTTCCGTAAACCGTCAACTTAAATACCCTCAACCTTAGACAGAACTTCACCGAGAGAGTTCCCTTATTACCACAGTAATGTAAGGTCTTTACTCGAAAGATCTAGGTGCATTAAACACTTTTAACAAACCTAGTGACATTGCAAGCTAACATTTAACTATGATTAATTCAACTCCGGTATTCCGGGTCAGTTCCCAGGTAGGAGGTGTTCCGTAAACTGTCAACTTAAATACCCTCAACCTTAGACAGAACTTTACCGGTAAAGTTCCCTTATAATCATAGCAACGTTTTTCCTATTTAGTCAATTAAAACTAATTTTAATTCTAAGTAAGAATAATTCTAATCCTATTAGAAATGTGATCTTAGGTCTAATTAATTTTAAACATTTTAAAATTAATTCATTTATCCTAAGATCCTATGTTTGCACGCAATTTTTTGTTATAGGTTAACGGTTTCTATTCATTAATTTTATAACTATTATAAATTTTAATGAATTAACCCTATAACATGCTACTATGGTGAATAAATTAACAATCCAATTCTAATTAATTTATAAAACCATACATTAGCATACATGACATACCAAAAATATAACAATTATATTAATCTAAGGTAATGTCATGCTCAATGCAATTTAATTTCCTTTTGATTAACCTAACTCTTAAATTAATTATACAAGAAAATTAAAATTAAGTGTTACCATTTTCATACATTAACATAACATTTATATTAATAGCTCATGGAAATTAAGCATGTAAATTACTAATATAAATATAACTCTTATATTTTTAAACTAAAGTAATTTCATGCTTAATGCAAATTAAGTTTCTTCAATTAATCTAACTCTTAAATTAATTGCCAAGAAAATAAGCATTCACATTTTCATACATTAACATAACACTTTATATTAATATCTCATGAAAATAAATAAGCTTATACATTACTTTCATAAATATAACTTTTTTATATTTTTAAACTAAAGTAATTTCATGCTCAATGCAAATTAATTTTCTTCAATTAATCTAACTCTTAAATTAATTACCCAAGAAAATTAAAATAAGCATTCACATTTTCATACATTAACATAACACTTTATATCTATTGCTCATGAAAATAAATAAGCATATAAATTACTTTCATAAATATAACTTTTTTATATTTTTTACTAAAGTAGTTTCATGTTCAATGCTTCTCAATTTCCATCCATTTAATCATAACAATTTATATTAAATACTCATGAAAATAAAATTCATACATATTTCATACATTATAACATTTATAATAATAAATATGCATGAATATGCTTAACCTATGGTGGGATTTTAAGCTAAATGACATACTTTATGCAACAATCAATTAATTTGATACATACATCACATGCATAATTAAATTAAGACTACCAAAATTGCCGGCATATTTGGCATATCCTAAGGAATTAAAAACAATTTAAATTACAATAATTTAAATCCAAGACATATCTTGGTCTTCATATCTCTTCCTTTTTGGCATTTACAATTGATCTAATCACAAGTATAAATCTAATCCCAACAAATATGCCTAAATAATCAATTTTGTAAATTAAACCATGTTGGGATTGGTGTCCTAAAACTCGTAGATAGTGAATGTTAAACGAATTATATACTTATTCTATAAAGGTGTTATCGAGATTGATTCAGTAAAAGTCATTACTGAATAAATTAAATTGCACATATAATAACCCAAATCCAATAAACTAAGATCCATGGCTATAGGATGAACACTTGAGCTTTATGTAGAGACATAAAAGTGGATCAAGCTTGAGTAATAGCCAAAACGGTCTATAGTATAGGAATAGGGTTGGGTACCTTATTCTGGAGACACTATGAGACGCTGCCCACTTTATAGATGGTATAGACGATGTGATCCTAAATCGTCCATGTAGAGACATGCGAGTGGGGGCGTCCTATGCAATGAGTTTGCATAAGACCAGGACCGAGAAATAAGTCGCTCTCGCTTTATAATACCGTTTACTGACGAGACTGACTATTTCATGTGATGACCTAGGTAACTCGATCTTAATCTTGAGCTAACTATGAACTCCTGTTTATTCGGGCTTATCCTTAGATCTGCATAGGTGAGAGTGGCTCAGTATCGCCGACCCAATAAGCCTCCCATTTCAGGGATAGGAACGGGTAGATAGCTGGGGACATAGTCGTGCAAGAAGGAATTCACTCCTACCCGAATAAGGGATAGTAGAGAGGTTGTTCCCTTAAGTGTTGACTCCGGGGTTTGAACAAAGGGATCCCGCCCTCTCATTGGCCCGAGAGGGACTCGGTTTATTGGTTGGACCATAAACCAATTGTTCATTAGAGGATCAGTGGGACTTAAGGAACTAGAAGTACTATAGGGGTAAAACGGCTTATTGACCTAGCTATAGCTACGAACAACCTGTGAAGGATCGACTTACTAATCATGGTTAAATCAAGTTGACGAAAATATATCTATAGTGAGGGGAGTGCAACTATCGGGCTATAGTGGAGTGTCCCGATAGTTAGCGAATGTTGGCTAGCTTGGACAATGAGATTAGTCGGTTAGCCTCGAATCGTTGGAGCCCATGATCTATAGGTCCATTAGGTCCCCCTACTAGCTCATATCGGAATTAAGCCTAGAACAAAAGATAGGAAGCTTTGAATCGTTCAAAATCGGTAAAAAAGGTATTATCGTAAATTGTGTTTGACACAATAATTTAATTATGAATTAAATTAGAAAATGAGAGATGAAGTATTTAAAAGTATTTTGAATACTATATATATGTATTAGGAATCATATATATGGAATTGCACAAGATAACAAAGATTAATTAGATTAATCATATCAAAATTAATTTGAAAATTTTCAAATTAATTACCAAGCAATCAATTTCAATTTAGAATTGAAATTGGGGGTAATTTGCAAGCTTGAAATTTGATTTCAATTTGAATTTAGTGGATTTAGTTGGTAATCCACTTAATGCATGATCATTCAAAGTGGAAAGACAACTCACTCATGCATTGTTGCATGTCTTGTGTAATGTACACCTAGAATCCACTTGAGCTTGCAAATACACCATGTGTCTTGTGTCTTGAGGCTTGGCTTTGCATGGAGAATGTCTTTAAAAGGAGTTTGAATCATATTCAAACACAAGAGAGCCATTTTTCCTTAATGTCATGCTGCTGGAATTTGGACTCAAAGTTCTCTCATCTCTCATTCTTCTCCATTGTTTGATGCTTCAAGCATTCCCTTCCCATTCCCTATCTTATATAGACTCCCACAAGTCGTTCGTGGCCCGGAGTATAGTGGGGAAGACTCTAGAGGTTGTCCAAGGAGCATAGGAGAGGCAAACACCACAAGGAGTTCAACATAAGTGAGCTACAAAGGTTGGTGTTTTCTAAACTCTCTATTCTGTCTTTTCTAGAACATGCATGCTTTAGGAGTAAAATTGAATGTCTTAAGTGCTTTCGATCTTCAATTGCTTCCGCATGTGTAATATGTACACCTTCAATTGGTATCAGAGCATGTTTAGAGCACTTAATTCGTTTTAATTTTGCTTTGGTGGGTACCATTTTGAAATTGAATTTTTTGTGTGCTAAAATGGAAGTGTTCTGGTTTGGAAATTTTTTGAGCATTCAAACCTTCATGAAATTGTAATTGCTCGGATATGTAAGAGCGTTAATGTGTGTACTATAGTCTGTAATTTTTATAGAGTCATTAGAGTCCATATAGGCTGTAAAATTGAAGAAAAACCGGAGAAGACGCAGCAGAAAATGAAAATTCCAGCAAACTGTTTTTTAATTCCAGCAGCAGTTTTTTTTAATTCCGGTTCAGCTGCTGCCTTTTGGTCCGGCTCGGTCTGTTGCAACGTCATTTCACTCATTGCATGGTCGGTTCATTGATTGGATGAGCGGTTCGGGATGGTTCGTGAAGCTCGGGCTGCAAGTTTATTTATTAATTATTATTGTAATAATTAGTGAAATTGCTTGTGTTTTTTTAAAAATTGCCAAACTATTCCATTTTAGCTTGATTTAATTACTTTATGCATTGTGAATGTATGATTTAATTAAATGGATGTATGTGCATTATGAGCATGCCATATAGTTTTAAAACCCCACCATAGGAAAGCATGTTCATGCATTTGTTTAATTTTAATAAGTGTTATTGATTAATTCAAATGCATGAGGGAAATTTCATGTTTAATTAATATAAGTGTTGTATTAATTTAGGGAGATTCATGCTTGAATGGTTAATTAAAATTGAATATTCTTATAATAGTTATAATTATTAATTGATAAAATTAACCAAGCATGAAGCATGAAATTTCATTAGTTTGATTATAAGTGTTATTCTCAAATTAGGCTTGTTATGGATTGTTTTTTATAATTGTTATAAAAAGAAATAGAAATCTAAAATCTATAACAAGATTAAGTGCATGCTCACTTAGGTTAATGAACCTTCAACGATTCGATCAACTTGCATAGTTTAGGTCGATATCTTGTAAAACAATGGTTACGAGAGAACTCACCCGACAAGATGCTGTCTAAGGCTGGAGGTATTTAAGTTGACGGTTTACGGAACACCTCCTACCTGGGCATCGAGTCGGTTCTTGAGTTAAGTTAACTCGAGTTTTATGAGCATGCGTGAGCGGTGTGAGGTTTTAAAGTGTTATCACCTAGACATCGTAGTATAAAACGTTATACAAACGTAGACATAGGTTGTTTCTAAATGGTGCTTTTCTTATAACTTGAATGATTGATTGTTATATGCTTTTAAACACCATTAGAAAGCATGTTATAGGGTTAATTCATTAAAAGTTATAAGAGTTATAATAGTTAATGAATACAATCCATAAAACCTATAACAAAGAGTTGCATGCTAACATAGGATCTTAGGATCTTATCATTCTTTAAATGGTTTAAATTGAAATAGATTTAAGATCGCCTTTTCTAATAGGATTAGAAATATGTCTTACTTAGTTTTTTTTTTAAATAGTTTTAAAATTTGAGTAAGTAGGACATAAGACCTTGGTTATAAGGGAACTCTCCCGACAAATGGTTCGGAACCTGAGTTGAATTAACAAAAGTTTTACTAGCATGCAATGTCACTAGGTTATTAAAAGAGTTTAATTCACCTAGATATTTAGTGTAAAGACCTTGTTTAATAAGGCATAGACTTAGATAGATTCATTTAGCCGGAATTTACCTATGTAATAGACCCTAAAACTTTACGACACTTTAGTGGGAGGAAAAGTATAGAAACGAAATATTCATATTAAGTTTCTACTCTCACGTCCCCCTGAGTTCACACCGTGAGATCCATGCTTGGCCTCGAGGCGCCCTGGGAGCGTCCCCCTACGGATGGTGTTTGCATGGGTTAATATCAAGGTGAATGGGGAAAGTGTTCATAGTAAGTGGGAGAAGGAAACGTGTCAAACGTATCCTACGGTCTCCATCATTAGGTTGTACCGTGAGATTCCTATGCGCTGCCTGCGAGTCGCCCTGGGAGCGATCACCCTACGGAGGGCTTGCGCATGGGATTCGGAACAACGCAAACTCCAGAAATGGATAGGGTTTCCTAGGGCCATTCCCAACATTAGCTCTTCCCTACGGTGGCATTGTTGGGGCCGCCCTCTGCAATCTGAAAATGATGGGTAACACTTACAAGATGGTCTTGACCAAATTAACGTTAGCTAATAACTATTGGAGTAAGAGTTATTCTGGGAATAGTATTTGGCCGAGATTGTCTCGATTCAGAGGAGGAGTAGCTGACTGCCCTACGGTAGCGGTTATTCTAAACCCCTGAAGTATCGTTGCAAAATAAATCAATTGTATATATGGGTCGATGATTGCTTTTGCTAAATCTGATTGGATAAATGTGATTAATGGGTTTAGTGCATGTTTCTAATAGAGATTAATTTGTTTGTTTCAGCAATATGTCGAAAAACGTATGTGCTTTGTCAAATGCCAAATTAAACGGTTTAGTACATTCGACTAAGAATACTTGCTTAAACGCTAAACACGTGGCAAAGAATTTAGGTTTGGTCTCAACTGAGGAATGTCCTCAAACTAACTGCGTAGCCAAGAAAAACATGATCCACGACTCTAAATGTGATTTATTAGTCTTGGAAACGTGTTTAGTGGAAAACGACGATTCTGCCTGGATACTCGATTCAGGTGCCACTAATCACGTATGTTCTTCATTTCAAGGAATGAGTTCCTGGCAACAGCTAATAGCTGGAGAGATGACTCTTAAAGTTGGAACATGAGAAGTCATCTCGGCTATTGCAGTAGGAGACATAAAATTATTCTTCACCAAGGAACGCTACATGATATTAGATAATGTGTACATAGTTTCGAAGATTAAAAGAAATTTGATTTCTTTATCTTGTTTATTAGAACAAGGTTACTCAATTTCTTTTTCTGTTAATGAAGCGTTCATAACTAAAAGAGGTTTTGATGTTTGCTCTGCAAACTTGAAGAATAAATTATATGTTTTGAGACCAATTGAGTCTAAAGCTATTTTAAATCACGAGATGTTTAAAACCGCTGAGACTCAACCTAAAAAGCGAAGAGTTTCTCAAGATACCTATCTCTAGCACTTGAGGTTAGGCCATATCAACCTCAATAGGATTGGGAGATTGGTCAAGAGTGGACTTCTAAACAAGTTAGAAGACGACTCGTTGCCTCATTGTGAATCATGCCTTGAGGGCAAGATGACAAAACGACCTTTTACCGGAAAAGGTTATCGTGCCAAAGAGCCCTTAGAGCTCATTCATTCGGACCTCTGTGGACCAATGAACATTAGAGCTCGAGGAGGGTACAAATATTTCATCAGTTTCATTGATGATTATTCGAGGTATGGCTATCTCTACCTGATGCATCATAAGTCCGAAGCTTTTGAAAAGTTCAAGGAGTATAAGGCCGAGGTTGAGAACCTATTAGGTAAGACGATAAAAACACTTCGATCCGATCGAGGTGGAGAGTATATGGACTTAAGTTTTCAAGACTATTTGATAGAGCATGGAATTACGTCCTAACTCTCAGCCCCTGGTACACCTCAACAAAACAGTGTATCAGAAAGGAGAAACAGAACCTTGTTGGACATGGTTCGTTCGATGATGAGTTATGCTCAGTTGCCTAACTCGTTTTGGGGTTATGCAGTAGAGACTGCAGTTTATATCTTGAACGTAGTTCCCTCAAAGAGTGTTTCTGAAACACCATTTCAACTCTGGAAAGGTCGTAAAGCTAGTTTACGACATTTCAGAATTTGGGGATGTCCTGCATACGTGGTAGAAGCAAACCCAAAGAAATTGGAGCCTCGTTCTAGATTTTGCCTATTTATAGGCTATCCCAAAGAAACGAGAGGTGGATACTTCTTCGATCCAGAGGAAAATAAAGTACTTGTATCGACAAATGCTACATTCCTAGAAGAAGACCACCTCAGAGATCACAAGCCATGTAGTAAAGTCGTTTTAAGTGAACTATCTAACGAAGCTACAGAAACATCAACAAGAGTTGTTGATGATACTGGCACCTCGAGTCAATCACGTCATTCTCAAGAAATAAGAGGACCTCGACGTAGTGGGAGGGTTGTTAGACAGCCTGATCGCTATTTGGGTTTAACTGAAACTCCAGTCGTCATACCTAATGACGGGATCGAGGATCCATTAACCTTTAAACAGGCAATGGATGACGTTGACAAGAACGAGTGGATTAAAGCCATGGACTTAGAGATCGAGTCCATGCATTTTAATTCAATATGGGATCTTGTAGATCAACCTGAAGGGGTTAGACCCATAGGGTGCAAATGGATCTACAAGAGAAAACGAGACGCTGCTGGAAAGGTATAGACCTTTAAGGCACGACTTGTGGCAAAGGGTTTTACCCAACGGGAGGGGATTGACTATGAAGAAACCTTCTCCCCTGTTGCCATGTTAAAGTCGATCCGGATACTTTTATCCATTGCCACGTTTTACGATTATGAAATATGGCAAATGTATGTCAAGTCTGTCTTTCTTGAAGAAAGTATCTACATGTCTCAGCCAGAGGGGTTCATAGCTCAGGATCAAGAGCAAAAAGTTTGCAAGCTTAAACGATCCATTTATGGATTAAAACAAGCGTCTAGATCCTGGAATATGAGATTTGATACTGCGATCAAATCTTATGGCTTTGAACAAAACGTTGATGAGCCTTGTGTTTACAAAAGGATCATCAACAGCTCTATAGCTTTCTTAGTACTGTATGTGGATGATATCCTACTCATCGAGAATGATGTAGGTTATCTAACTGACATGAAACTATGGCTAGCAACTCAATTCCAAATGAAAGATTTGGGTGAGGCACAATTTGTTCTAGGAATCCAAATTGTTCGAAACCGAAAGAACAAAACGCTAGCCCTGTCTCAAGCGTCTTATATCGACAAATTGTTGGTTAGATATAAAATGCAAAATTCCAAGAAAGGACTATTACCTTTCAGGCACGGAATTAACTTGTCTAAGGAACAGTGTCCTAAGACACCTCAAGAAGTTGAGGACATGAGACGTTTTCCCTATGCCTCTGCAGTAGGTAGCCTAATGTATGTCATGTTGTGTACAAGGCCTGACATTTGTTATGCAGTAGGGATTGTTAGTAGATATCAATCCAATACAGGATTTGATCACTGGACAGCCGTTAAAAGTATCCTCAAATATCTAAGGAGAACGAGGGACTATATGCTCGTGTATGGTTCGAAGGGTTTGATCCTTACAGGATACACTGATTTTGACTTTCAAACTGATAAAGATTCGAGGAAATCTACATCGAGGTCAGTATTCACTCTAAATGGAGGAGCAATAGTATGGCGCAGCATCAAGCAAGGATGCATTGCAGACTCGACCATGGAGGCCGAATATGTAGCCGCTTGCGAAGCAGCAAAAGAGGAAGTATGACTCAGGAAGTTCCTAACTGACTTGGAAGTCGTTCCAAATATGCATCTGCCTATCACCTTGTATTGTGATAATAGCGGCGCAGTTGCAAACTCAAAGGAACCTCGCAGCCATAAGAGAGGCAAGCACATCGAAAGGAAATACCATCTCATTAGGGAGATTGTGCACCGACGAGACGTGATCGTCACGAAGATAGCGTCGGAGCACAACATTGCTGATCCATTCACGAAGGCTCTCACGACTAAAGTGTTCGAGAGTCATCTAGAAGGTCTAGGTCTGCGAGATATGTACGAGAAATAATCTAGGTCAAGTGGGAGAATTGTAACCGGTATATCGATACCTTAGTATACTGGGTATTTAGATGCCCTAGTTTATTGTATTTTTACTCCGTTATTAATACAAGTATTTATTCATCCACTGCTGTTATAGATTATAGTACATCCCACTAAACTAGAGTTTTAGTTCAAGTGGGAGATTGTTGGGATTGGTTCCCTAAAACTCGTAGATAGTGAATGTTAAACGAATTATATACTTATTCGATAAAGGTGTTATCGAGATTGATTAAGTAAAATTCATTACTGAATAAATTAAATTGCACATATAATAACCCAAATCAAATAAACTAAGATCCATGGCTATAGGATGAACACTTGAGCTTTATGTAGAGACATAAAAGTGGATCAAGCTTGAGTAATAGCCAAAACGGTCTATAGTATAGGAATAGGGTTGGGTACCCTATTCTGGAGACACTATGAGACGCGACCCACTTTATAGATGGTATAGACGATGTGATCCTAAATCGTCCATGTAGAGACATGCGAGTGGGGGCGTCCTATGCAATGAGTTTGCATAAGACCAGGACCGAGAAATAAGTCGCTCTCGCTTTATAACACCGTTTATTGACGAGACTGACTATTTCATGTGATGACCTAGGTAACTCGATCTTAATCCTGAGCTAACTATGAACTCCTGTTTATTCGGGCTTATCCTTAAATCTGCATAGGTGAGAGTGGCTCAGTATCGCCCGACTCCAATAAGCCTCCCATTTCAGGGATAGGAACGGGTAGATAGCTGGGGACATAGTCGTGCAAGAAGGAATTCACTCCTACCCGAATAAAGGATAGTAGAGAGGTTGTTCCCTTAAGTGCTGACTCCGGGGCTTGAACAAAGGGATCCTGCCCTCTCATTGGCCCGAGAGGGACTCGGTTTATTGGTTGGACCATAAACCAATTGTTCATTAGAGGATCAGTGGGACTTAAGGAACTAGAAGTACTATAGGGGTAAAACGGCTTATTGACCTAGCTATAGCTACGAACAACCTGTGAAGGATCGACTTACTAATCATGGTTAAATCAAGTGGACGGAAATATATCTATAGTGAGCTGAGTGCAACTATCGGGCTATAGTGGAGTGTCCCGATAGTTAGCGAATGTTGGCTAGCTTGGACAATGAGATTAGTCGGTTAGCCTCGAATCGTTGGAGCCCATGATCTATAGGTCCATTAGGTCCCCCTACTAGCTCATATCGGAATTAAGCCTAGAACAAAAGATAGGAAGTTTTGAATCATTCAAAATCGGGAAAAAGGGTATTATCGTAAATTGTGTTTGACACAATAATTTAATTATGAAATAAATTAGAAAATGAGAGATGAAGTATTTAAAAGTGTTTTGAATACTATATATATGTATTAGGAATCATATATATGGAATTGCACAAGATAACAAAGATTAATTAGATTAATCATATCAAAATTAATTTGAAAATTTTCAAATTAATTACCAAGCAATCAATTTCAATTTAGAATTGAAATTGGGGGTAATTTGCAAGCTTGAAATTTGATTTCAATTTGAATTTAGTGGATTTAGTTGGTAATCCACTTAATGCATGATCATTCAAAGTGGAAAGACAACTCACTCATGCATTGTTGCATGTCTTGTGTAATGTACACCTAGAATCCACTTGAGCTTGCAAATACACCATGTGTCTTGTGTCTTGAGGCTTGGCTTTGCATGGAGAATGTCTTTAAAAGGAGTTTGAATCATATTCAAACACAAGAGAGCCATTTTTCCTTAATGTCATGCTGCTGGAATTTGGACTCAAAGTTCTCTCATCTCTCATTCTTCTCCATTGTTTGATGTTTCAAGCATTCCCTTCCCATTCCCTATCTTATATAGACTCCCACAAGTCGTTCTTGGCCCGGAGTATAGTGGGGAAGACTCTAGAGGTTGTCCAAGGAGCATAGGAGAGGCAAACACCACAAGGAGTTCAACATAAGTGAGCTACAAAGGTTGGTGTTTTCTAAACTCTCTATTCTGTCTTTTCTAGAACATGCATGCTTTAGGAGTAAAATTGAATGTCTTAAGTGCTTTCGATCTTCAATTGCTTCCGCATGTGTAATATGTACACCTTCAAACCACATATCACATATATGAAATTAAAATACTCACCATTGAACCAGTGCTAATATTAGAGAAACGAAATTAAATCTACGATCGACTCTGATACCAATTGTAAGGATTTGGAATTCCCCAATTCCGTTAAAGCGGAAGCGTAATTGGGACCGATTCATAGTTAATTTTGTTTATCCAAAAATACTATTGCTTTGGTTAAAACATAGAACAAATTCTATACAAACTTAAGGCTAAGCATACAAAATTTATTAGATCTAAATCTAAAGGGGAGAAGCAAACATACCGTCGTTGACGACTCTGAATACTTCAACGGACACCTTTCTTGATTTTGGACCAAGCGCCAACAATTTGGACACCACCAATTGATCTTCCCCGCTAAGACTCTAAGATTAGGAACGTAGTTGTGGGACTACCAAATCTTGAATGGGAAAAACTCTAGAGTGAAAATTCTCCCTAGAGTTCTTGGGTTGAGAGAATATGGGAGGGAGGCTAGAGAGAATGCAAGAGTGCATTCTTGTTGCCTTATGTTGTAGTACCTAAACCCTAGGTTTAGTGTTCTATTTATAGGAGAAAGGCCAAGAATAAAATATTCATTCAAAATCAATTAATTCCATAACTGATTTAATCTTTTCCACAATTAATCAATTCCATGACCAACCAATTCCATGACCAATCAATTCCATAATTGATTAATCTTTTCCATAAATGATTGATCACTTCCATAAGTGATTAAATCATTTCCATAAATGATTAATTACTTCCATAAGTGATTAATCATTTCCATAATTATTTAATTTCCAATTAATTAATTCTTTAATTAATTAATCACCAATTAAATATCATATATTTAATTTCAGACCTTCTATTAGTTAATTAATTAATTACCCAATTAAATATCATATATTTAATTTCAGGCCTTCAATTAATTAATTCTATAATATGAATCAAATTCATATTAAAATTTGAACTCCTTCAAATTCTCTTATATCCTATAAACTTAATATGAATCAAATTCATATTAATATTTGAACTTCTTCAAATATTTATTTCTCTCATAGACAATAGTTTAATTAAATCTCATTTAATTTAAACTAAATTGAATAATTAATTAATTCATCTTCTAATTAAATACCATATATTTGAACTCTTTCAAATATATCAATCTCTCAATATAATAAAGTTTAATCTAAAATTAGACTTTATATTTTAATGCAACACTATACATTATATTAATTTGTATCTCATACA
Source organism: Luffa acutangula (assembly GCA_036850905.1). Lineage (NCBI taxonomy): Eukaryota > Viridiplantae > Streptophyta > Magnoliopsida > Cucurbitales > Cucurbitaceae > Luffa > Luffa acutangula. The sequence goes on along the minus strand of CM072090.1, from coordinate 27,069,978 downwards.
ATTAACTTAATTCCCAATATGAATTTGAACTATTAAAATTCTCTCAAGATATATTTGTTCCTAATTACTCTTTATGAGATAGCAAGGGACCTAATGGACCTACAGATCAGAAGGTCCAATGATATGAGGTTAATAGATTAAACTCATTAATCAGGTTAACCAATATTCATTAAATGTGGATCATTCCACTAAAGACCCTCAGCTGAACTCTTCTCACTGTAAAACATTTTTGTGTCCATGGATGTACACATATGTCGGTAAGTCAATCCTTCACGAGTGTTCGTAATCACAGTTGGATCAAATTACCGTTTTACCCCTGTGTTACATCTGTCTCCTTAAGTACTAGCGATCCTCTAATGAACAACGTGTTTATGGTCCAACCACTAAACAGAAAGTCCCTCTCAAGCCAGTGAGAGGGCGGGATCCCTTTGTTTAAGTCCCAGAGTCACCACTTAAGGGAACACTCATCTACTTCACCTAGAAGTGGGAAGGAGTGAATTCCTTCTTGTGTTGTCATGTCCCCAGCCTCCCACTCGGTCTTGTCCCCAAAAAGGAAGGCATATTGAGTCGGTGTATTGGCCACTCTCACCCATGCTAATCAAAAGACAATCTCTCATGAGAAGGAGTTCATGACACACTCAGGATTAAGACTGTGTTACCTATGTCATCCTATTGAAATAGTAACCTAATTAGTTAACGGTGTTATAACTAATGGTTGTCTATTTCGTGGTCTGGTCTTATGGAAACTCATTGCATAGGATAGCCCCGCTTGCATGTCTCTTACATGGATGTCTTGGATCAATACGTCTGTATCGAATACAAAGTGGATCATATCACATAGTGTTACCAGGATAAGGTACCCAGCCTTATCCATGTACTATAGACCTATTAGGTTGTTACTTGAACACCGATCCCCGTATGTCCCCACGTACTATTTCAAGTTACATGTAAACAACCTTGGATCTTAGTTTATTGGATTTGGGTCAAATTGTGCAATATTTAACAATAACACTTTATTGTAGAAACTCGATAACACTTTATTGAAACAAGTATACAATTTGTTTACATTCACTATCTATGAGTTTTAAGGCATAAAACCCAACAATTAATTGAATGCATGAATAAAGTTTCATGAAATTAGTATGATAGTTATATTAATTTAGGAGATGCATGTTGGATGGTTTAATTTCATTTATGATTAGTTAATATAAATGTTATATTAATAAAATGAAAATGAACCAAGCATGTAGCATGAAACTTCCTTAGCTTGTTTATAATGGTTATAGTCAAATAAAGCTAGTTATGGATTTGTCGTTCTTTATAAACGTTATAAACCGAGATAGATTTAAAATCTATAACAAGATAAATGCGTGCTCACTTAGGTTAATGAACCTCCAAATCAATCAACTTGCATAGATTAGGTCGATATCTTGTAAAGCTAAGGTTACAAGAGAACTCGCCCAGTAAGATGCTGTCTACGGCTGGAGGTATTTAAGTTGACGGTTTACGGAACACCTCCTACTTGGGATCGAATCGATACTTGAGTTAGGTTAACTCAAGTTTTATGAGCATGCGTGAGCGATGTGAGGTTTTAAAGAGTTATCACCTAGACTGTTGGGTTTAATGTCCTATAAACTCGTAGTTTGTAAATCATTAAACATATTATATTTCCAATAAAGACGTTATTGAGGTTATTCAGTAAAAGATGTTATTGAATATGTAAATTGCGAATGATTAACCTAAATCCAATAAACTAAGATCCTTGGCTATAAAATGAATACTTGAACTATATGTAGAGACATATCATAGGATCAAGTTCAAGTTTATAGTCAAAATAGTCTATAGTATAAGGATATAAAATACTCTAGAATTCCTGTGCAAGTATACACAGTTTGCAGCAAGTAATATTATCAATCCGAGCCCTGAATTAGTTTCCACTCTACCTATTCTTGTGTAACTTTCTAATGGTTTCAAGAATAATAAAATGATTGGGTTTTATCGGAAATATGCTGAAGCAAAATATATGACAGAACAACGAGTAAACAAATAGATAGACAGACTAAAGACAGGCGCTGGTTAGGTTTTAGTGATTGTTCTAAGATATGCTCTAGCAATATTATTGATCATGCATTTCTCGCAGTATTATTAGCGGATTCCTCCCGGAACTCCGGATCTTTTGGGATATGTTTCAAACCCAATGAAGTACGACCGATCAAGCACTAGGCAACTAGCTATCCCTAGCTCAGTCACTGGCGTTCACCAATACACAATGTTCATAGTGTGGATAATTGCCACACACTCTCTAAATCATCCCTGAAACTAGAGAGAGCTATCCATACCGGCTGGCCAGGCGGGCATAAAATGAGAATAAGCACAACATTTAACCAAAATGCGATAGTCAATATATTACTAGAGATGAAGCACAGTAATCACATTATTCCTAACCAATACCTTAAGCTACTTAGTTCATAATAGGCATAGGAATACAAATTACAATCTGAGTATGCATGTCCATAACCACAAGTTAATAAATAAAATAAACTCCCTAATCAGCTTGCGGATGATGGTGTTCTTGAAGATCTTCAATCTCCCTATACTATCCGGCTTCCAAGGGAAAACATGGAATTAGTTTGACTTGGACGGCTACTTCCTTTTATAGAAGGAGAGGAGACTTGAATTAGGTCAACTTGGACACGTGTAGGGCTCTCCTTGCTCCTTTATCCCGAAAATAACTCAACAGAAGTCGGTTCATGATGTTGGCTAACGAGCTGTGATGTGGCAGTTATGTCCCCAGTTTTGCTGCAGCACAGAATTTGCTCTCTCTAGTCGCTCAGCAGCATAATCTGCACAAAATAATTTCCAATGCTTCCATTCTTCCAAATGGGTTAAATCATGTAATATCTATCCAAAACCAACCCTAATAAGCATAAAGGACACACAAATCCCTATATAATTGAGGCCTAAATAACTACCTTTTGGGCAGTTATCAGTACCTTATATTGGGGACACTATGGACGCGACCCACATTGTATTAAGTACAAACGATGAGATCCTAAATCGTTCATGTGGTGACATGCGAGTGGGGGCGTCCTATGCAATGAGTTTGCATAAGACTGGACCACGAAATAAGTCACTTTCTCTTTATAACGCCGTTTACTGAAGAAACTGACTATTTCTCATAGATGACCTAGGTAACTCGTTCTTAATCCTGAGTTATCTATGAACTCCTGTTTATGTGAGATTATCCTTTGATCTGCATGGGTGAGAGTGGCCAGCATCGCCAACTCGACAAGCCTACCATTTTGGGGATAAGATCGAATAGATAGCTGGAGACATAGTTTCGCAAGACGGAATTCACTCCTACCCATTTCAGGGATAGTAGAGAGGTTATTCTCTTAAGTACTAACTCCAGGACTTGAACAAGGGGCCCCACCCTCTCGTTGTATCGAGAGGAACTTAGGTTTGATGGTTGGACCGCAAACCGATTGTTCATTAGAGGATTAGTGGAACTTAAGGAACAAGAAGTGCTATAGGGGTGTAACGGTTATTTGACCTAGCTATAGCTACGAACAACATGTGAAGGAACGACTTACTAAACATGGTTAAATCAAGTGGACATAAATATATCTATAGTGAGGGGAGTGCAACTATCGGGCTATAGTGGAGTGTCCCGGTAGTTAACGAATGTTGGATAACTTTGATAATGAGATTAGTCGGTTAGCCTCGAATCATTGGAGCCCATGATCTATAGGTCCATTAGGTCCCCCTACTAGCTCATATCGGAATAAAGCTTAGAATATTTTGATAGGAAACTTTGAATCGTTCAAAAACGGGAAATAGGGTTTTATCGTAAAACGTGTTTGACACAATGATTTAATTATGAATTAAACTAGGAATTGAGAGATGAGGTATTTAAAAGTGTTTTAAATACCATATATATGTATTAGGAATCATATATAATTAATGACATTAGGTGATAAAGATTGATTGGATCAATCATATCAAAATTACATTGAAATGTCCCAATTAATTGCCTAGAAATCAATTTCAATTTTGAAGTGAAAGCTGAAAATTCACAATTAGGATTCAACTCATAGTGGATTTAGTGGTTTTTCCACTCTTTGATACATAGTGGAGAACAACACAAACATGCATTAGATGCATGTGTTGTGAAGTAGACACCTAGAATCCACTTTGAGTTGCATCTTGACCATGTGGCTAAGTGTCATGAAGCTTGTCTTTGCATGAGAGAGGTCTATAAAAGGGGCTTGAATTAGATTCAAGAGATGCAAGCTTTCATTTAGTGTTATGCTACAAATTTTCTCCTTCAAATTCTCTCTCATTTTATCTCCTTCCAAAAGCTTGTACCATCAAGCATTCCCTTCCTATTTCTTTCTTCTATAGACTCCCACAAGTCTTTCTAGGCTCAAGAGAATAGTAGGGAAGACACTAAAGGTTGTCCAAGAGAAGTTGGAGAAAGATAATATCACAAGGAGTTCCTTACAAGTGAGCATCAAAGAGGTTGGTACTCATTTACTCTCTTTTCTACCCTTTCTAGAACATGCATGCTTTAGGAGTAAAATTGAATGTCTTAAGTGCTTTCGATCTTCAATTGCTTCTGCATGTGTTATATGAACACCTTCAATTGGTATCAGAGCATGATTAGAGCACTTAATTCATTTTAATTTTTCTTTGGTGGGTACCATTTTGAAATTGAATTTTCTGTGTGCTAAAATGGAAGTGTTCTGGTTTAGCAATTTTTTAGCATTCAAACCTTCATGAAATTGTAATTGCTCGGATATGTAAGAGCGTTAATGTGTGTACTATAGTCTGTAATTTTTATAGAGTCATTAGAGTCCATATAGGCTGTAAAATCGAAGAAAAACCGGAGAAGACGCAGCAGAAAAGGAAAATTCCAGCAGCAGTTTTTTTTTCTTCTTCTTGTTCGGGTCCGGTTCGGTCTGCTACAGCTTATTTACACACGTTTGAAGGCCGGTTAACTCCATGGAGGGTTGTTCGGGTCGGTTCGTGAAGCTCGGGATTGCTACAAGCTTTTATTTATTATTTATTATTGTAATAATTAGTTAAAGTGCTTGTTTTAAATTGCCAAACCATTCCATTTTAGTTTTGATTTAATTTCTTTTATGCATGGAGAATGTATGGTTTAATTAGATTAAATGTATTTGCATTATGATTATGCCATATAGATTAAAATCCCACCATAGGAAAGCATGTTCATGCATTTTTAATAAGTGTTATTAATAATTCAATTGCATAAGGAAAATTTCATGTTAAATTGATATAAATGTTGTATTGATTTAGGGAGATTCATGCTAGAATGGTTATTTAAAATTGGTTAATTGATATAAAAGTTATATTAATTAAAAGATAAAATTAACCTAGCATGAAGCATGAAATTTCCTTAGTGTTTGTCAATAAAGAGTTATATTCAAATGGGGAAGCATGTTATAAATCACTTGGAAATCTAAAATCTATAACAAAGAAAAAGGTGCATGCTCACTTAGGGTTAATTTGATCCAACTCTCAATCGATTTCAACTAGATTCAAATAGGTCGATAAGCTTGTAAAATATAGGTTACAAGAGAACTCACCCGACGAGATGCTGTCTAAGGCTGGAGGTATTTAAGTTGACGGTTTACGGAACACCTCCTACCTGGGCATCGAGTCGGTTCTTGAGTTAAAGTTAACCCAGTTTTATGAGCATGCACGTGTGTGATGTAAGGTTTTAATCGTTATCACCTAGACATCGTAAGTTTAAATGAACTTAGACTTAGAGTTAATCAATTAGCCGGAATTCGCCTAAGTATAAGTATACCAAAAACCGTTTAAAATACTTAGTGGGAGGGGAGAGATATATCAAATCCATTTCCCTTTCACGTTCTCCATTTTGTTCACAAGGTGAGATTTATTCTTGGCCTTGTGTTGATTATAACTCAACTGCTCCATTCGGAGGGTGTTTGCATAAATCAATAACAAGGTGAATGGAGAAAGTATTTATAGTAAATGAGTGAAGGAAGTGTGTCAACACATCCTGCGGTCTCCTCCGTTAGGTTGCATCGTGAGATTTCCCTGTTACGCCTGCTTGTATGCCGTAGAGCTACTAACCATTCGGAGGGTTGTAACATGGAGATCGGAACAACGCAAACTCCAGAGATGGATAGGATTACTTAGGACCATTTCCAACATTAGCTTTTCCATTCGGTAGCATTGTTGGGGTCGTTCTTTGTAATCTTAAAATGGCGGGTCACACTTACAAGGATTACTAAGTGTTAGTATATTCCTGACCAAATGTAACGATAACTAAACCACTATAGGAATAAGAGTTATTCTGAGATTAGTATTTAGTTGAGAACGTCTTGGTTTAGTGAAGGAGTAATTGACTGCCCCTCGGTAGCGGTTGCTCTAACTCACTAAAGTGTCGTTGCAAAATAATAATCCTGGGTACATTATTACTTTTGCTAAAACCTGATTGGATTTTTGTCTAAAAATGGTTAATAAGCAATTTCTAATAGTTTTGTTTAATTTTTCAGCATGTCTAGCTCACTAGTACAATTACTCGCTTCGGATAAGCTTAACGGGGATAACTATGGAACTTGGAAGTCTAATATGAATACAATACTAGTAATCAAGGATCTTAGATTTGTCCTTACCGAAGAGTGTCCTCCTAACCCTGGCTCGTCAACAAACCGAATTGTTCGAGAAGCATATGAAGAATGGACTCGCGCAAATGAAAAGGCAAAAGTCTATATCTTAGCAAGCATCTCAGATGTCTTGTCAAAAAAGCACGAGAGGATGGTCATCGCAAGAGAGATCATGACTTCGTTGCAGGGTATGTTTGGACAACCGTCCTCACAAATTAGGCACGAAGCTCTAAAGAATGTTTACAATTCCCGAATGAAGGAAGGTGCTTCAGTTAGGGAACATGTTTTGAACATGATGGTTCAGTTTAACATTGCTGAACTAAACGGTTCTACAATTGACGAGGGTAGTCAAATAAGTTTCATAATGGAGTCTCTTCCGAAGAGCTTCATTCAGTTCAGGACAAACACTGTCATGAACAAAATAGACTTTAACCTGACTACCTTGCTAAACGAGCTCCAGACCTACCAAAGTCTCACAAAGAGAGGACATGAAGGAGAGGCAAATGTTGCCACAACCAAAAGGTTCCAAAAGGGATCATCCTCAGGAACCAAGTTTGGACCTTCCACTTCAAAGAATAAGAGTATTCAAATGAAGAAAAAGAAGGATAAAGGGAAAGGAAAAGCTCTAGTGGGAAGCAAGGCAAAAACTAAAGATGCAGATAAAGGAAAGTGTTTCCATTGTAATGTAGACAGACATTGGAAACACAATTGTCCCAAGTACCTTGCGGAAAAGAATGCTGAAAAGGAAAAACAAGGTAAATATGATTTGCTCGTTATCGAAACATGTTTAGTTGAGCTAGATAGCTCTGCATGGATATTAGATTCAGGAGCGACTAACCATGTATGCTCTTCTTTACAGGAAATTAGTTCTTGGCATATGCTGGAAGACGGTAAAGTAACTCTCAAAGTTGGAACTGGAGAGGTCGTCACAGCCAGAGCTTCAGGAACTCTCAAGTTGTCTTTTGGAGATAGATTTTTGTTACTAGAAAATGTCTTGTATGTTCCTGATAACTGCCCAAAAGGTAGTTATTTAGGCCTCAATTATATAGGGATTTGTGTGTCCTTTATGCTTATTAGGGTTGGTTTTGGATAGATATTACATGTTTTAACCCATTTGGAAGAATGGAAACATGGAAATTATTTTGTGCAGATTATGCTGCTGAGCGACTCGAGGGAGCAAATTCTGTGCTGCAGCAAAACTGGGAACAAAACTGCCACATCACAGCTCGTTAGCCAACTTCATGAACCGACTTCTGTTGAGTTATTTTCGGGATAAAGGAGCGAGGAGAGTCCTACACATGCCCAAGTTGACCTAATTCAAGTCTCCTCTCCTTCTATAAAAGGAAGTAGCCATCCAAGTCAAATTCATTCCATGTTTTTCCTTGGAAGCCGAATATTTTAGAGAGATTGAAGATTATCAAAAACACCATCTTCCGCAAGCTGATTAGGGAGTTTATTTTCTTTATTAACTTGTGGTTATGGACATGCATACTCAGATTGTAATTTGTATTACTATGCCTATTTTGAACTAAGCAGCTTAAGGTGTTGGTTAGGAATAATGTGATTACTGTGCTTCATCTTTAGTAATAAATTGACTATCGCATTTTGGTTAATTGTTGTGCTTATTCTCATTTTATGCCCGCCTGGGCAACCGGTATGGATAACTCTCTCTAGTTTCATGGATGATTTAGAGAGTGTGAGACAATTATCCACACTAGATCATTGTGTATTGGTGAACGCCAGTGACTGAGCTAGGGATAGCCGGTTGCCTAGTGCTTGATCGGTCGCACTTCATTGGGTTTGAAACATATCCCAAAAGATCCGGAGTTCCGGGAGGAATCCGCTAATAATACTACGAGAAATGCATGATCAATATTATTGCTAGAGCATATCTTAGAACAATCACTAAAACCTAACCAGCGCATGTTTTTAATCTGTCTATCTATTTGTTTACTTGTTGTTATGTCATTTACTTTGCTTCAGTATAATTCTTACAAAAACCAAATCATTTTTCTATTCTTGAAACCATTAGAAAGTTACACAAAAATAGGTAGAGTGGAAACTGATTCAGGGCTCGGATTGATAATATTACTTGCTGCAGACTGTGTATACTTGCACAACAATTCTAGAGTATTTTATATCATATTTTTACTCACTCTAGGAACCCAACAAGTTTTTGGCGCCGTTGTCGGGGACTTGAATAAGTTTTTATATGATCTATTTTTGTGTATGTGTTTTAGTGGTTTGGTGCTAGAACTTTTTGATTGTTTCTTTTGTTTTTGCAGGTGTGATTTTGGTGCATGAGCGATCTGCCTGGGGTACGGTTTGACCTTGATCCAAAAATTGAAAGGACATTTAGGAACAGAAGGAGGGAGCAGCGCAGAAACCAGATGGGGAACGTACCGCAACTTCCGCAGGGTCCTGAAGGTCCAACGAACCCCCAGCAGAATCCGTTGCTGCAGCAAAACCCGTTGTTTGAGAAAAATGAGCAGTAAAATAATTAGGTTGAGAATCCTATCTTGATAGCAAACGATAGGACCAGAGTTATTCGAGCATATGCTGTCCCAATGTTCAATGAGTTGAATCTAGGGATTGCGCGTCCCCAAGTCCAAGCGACAAATTTTGAAATGAAACCGGTAATGTGTCAGATGTTGCAAACCGTGGGGCAATTCCATGGTTTGTCATCTGAAGACCCTCATTTACATCTTAAGTCTTTTCTAGGAGTTAGTGATTCGTTTGTAATTCAAGGAGTGCCTAGAGATGTTCTTAGATTAACTTTGTTCCCGTATTCTCTTAGAGATGGAGCAAAGTCATGGTTAAACTCTTTTGCTCCAGGGTCAATTAGGACTTGGGATGAGTTAGCTGAAAAATTTTGGAGTAAATATTTCCCACCTAATAGAAATGCTAAATTAAGGAGTGAAATAGTAGGGTTTAGGCAACTTGAGGATGAGACTTTTAGTGAGGCTTGAGAAAGGTTTAAGGAGCTTTTGCGAAAGTGTCCCCACCATGGTTTACCTCATTGTATTCAAATGGAAACATTCTACAATGGTTTAAATGGAGTAACCCAAGGTATGGTCGATGCCTCGGCTGGAGGGGCCCTTTTGGCAAAAACTTTTGATGAAGCCTATGAGATTTTAGAGAGAATATCTATTAATAGTTGTCAGTGGTCGGATGTTAGAGGCACAAATAAAAAAGTTAAGAGTGTGTTAGAGGTTGATGGTGTGTCCACCATTAGGGCTGATCTTGCTATGATTGCTAACCCTCTTAAGAATGTGACAGTGATTAGTCATCAGCAGCCACCAGCTATGGAGCCTACTGTAGTGGTGAACCAAGTCACGGACGAAGCATGTGTCTATTGTGGTGAAGACCACAACTACGAGTTTTGCCCCAGCAATCCAGCTTCTGTGTTTTTTTTAGGTAATTAGAGGAACAACCCTTATTCTAATTTCTATAATCTAGGTTGGCGCAATCACCCCAACTTCTCATGGGGAGGACAAGGAAGTAATGTGCAAACACAACAAAAGATGAACCAGCCAGGATTTGCTAAAACGCAAGTAATGCCCCAGCAAAATAAGCAGGCTTTGCCCTAGCAAAATTCAGGAAATTCTCTCGAGGCAATGGTGAAAGAATTTATGGCTCGCACAGATGCCGCAATTCAAAGTAATCAAGCTTCGTGAGAGCCCTAGAATTGCAAGTGGGTCAGCTAGCTAATGAGCTGAACGCAAGGCCTCAAGGGAAACTTCCCTCGGATACTGAACACCCTAGAAGGGAAGGTAAGGAGCAGGTATAGGCAGTTACTCTTAGGAGTGGTAAGCCATTAGAAGAAAGAATTGAGCCTAGTAAAACCCAGGAGGTAAATAGAAATAGTGATAATAATGTTGTTGTCGAGAAAGAGTTGGAGTCTGGTCAGGGTGCTGGAGGCATCAAAGAAAATGCTGGAGCATCTGGTTCTGTGCCAGATGTAGAACCACCATATGTGCCGCCCCCACCTTATGTACCACCTCTACCTTTTCCACAAAGGCAAAAGCCTAAGAATCAGGATGGTCAATTTAGAAAATTTTTAGAGATTCTTAAGCAATTGCATATAAATATCCCTTTAGTAGAAGCTATTGAGCAAATGCCTAATTATGCTAAATTTCTTAAGGATATTTTGACTAAAAAGAAAAGATTAGGTGAGTTTGAAACTGTATCTCTTACTGAGGAGTGTAGTGCTATTCTTAAGAATTGGCTACCCCCCAAGGCTAAGGATCCAGGGTCATTTACCATACCTGTGTCTATAGGTGGAAAGGAATTAGGTAGAGCACTCTGTGATTTAGGCGCGAGCATTAACCTTATGCCTCTTTCAGTCTATCGGAAGCTTAGTATTGGTGAAGCTAGGCCTACCACAGTTACACTCCAACTAGGTGATAGGTCTATCACATATCCAGAGGGTAAAATTGAGGATGTCTTAGTAAAAGTAGATAAATTCATATTTCCTGTTGATTTTATTATTTTCGACTATGAGGCTGATAAAGATGTCCCAATTATTCTAGGTCGTCCATTTTTGGCTACTGGTAGGGCATTAATGGATGTTCAAAAAGGGGAATTAACAATGAGAGTCTGTAATGAGGAAGTAAAATTTAATGTGTTTAAAGCCATGAAATATCCAGACGAAATGGAGGATTGCTCCTTCATCAGGATTCTGGAGAGCACAGTTATTGAGACAGCAATATAGGATTCGACTGATAAGCATTCGGAAAAGCATGGAGAGGTTAGTGTAGAAGATTTTGAATTTTGTTCTTTAGATAGAGAAAATGAAAAAAGAGTTGTTTAGGTGTGAGGATGTTTTTAAATCTTTAGATTTAGATCAAAGGAAGGCTCCCCCAATTAAGCCATCCCTGATTGAGGCACCTACTTTAGATTTGAAACCCTTACCGGATCATCTAAAGTATGTGTATCTTGGGGAAAGTGAGACGTTGCCCATTATTGTTGCATCAGATTTAATGTCAGATCATGAGGAGACCTTAATAAAATTGCTACAGCAATACCGCAAAGCTATAGGTTGGACATTGGCTGATATTCAGGGAATTAGCCCATCTTTTTGTATGCACAAAATCACTCTAGAGGAGGGATCCGTTAGGAGTGTTGAGCAACAAAGAAGGCTTAACCCTGCAATGAAAGAGGTTGTTAAGAAGGAGGTAATTAAATGGTTGGATGCTGGGATCATTTATCCAATTGACGATAGCAATTGGGTAAGCCCTGTCCAATGTGTTCCTAAGAAAGGAGGTGTCACTGTGGTGAGCAATAAAAATAATGAGTTGATTCCAACTAGGACAGTAACTGGCTGGAGGGTTTGCATGGATTATAGAAGGCTTAATAAAGCTACCCGTAAGGATCATTTCCCTCTACCATTTATTGACTAGATGTTGGATCGATTGGCTGGTCAGGCCTATTACTGTTTCTTGGATGGTTATTCTGGGTATAACCAGATTACTATTGCTCCTGAGGATCAGGACAAAACCACTTTCTCCTGTCCTTATGGGACATTTGCTTTAGGAGAATGCCTTTTGACCTCTGCAATGCTCCAACAACATTTCAGCGGTGTATGTTAGCAATTTTTTCTGATATGATTGAGTCCACTGTTGAGGTATTTATGGACGATTTTTCAGTGTTTGGAGGGTCTTTTCAGAATTGTTGAGAAAATTTAGGTAAGGTATTAAAGAGATGTGAAGATACCCATTTATTTCTTAATTAGGAGAAATGCCACTTCATGGTAAAGGAGGGCATAGTGTTAGGACATCAAATTTCTAAAAATGGTCTACAAGTTGATAGAGCAAAAGTTGAGGTTATTGAAAAACTAGAGCCACCGAATTCAGTGAAGGGAATTCAGAGTTTTTTAGGACATGCTGGATTTTATAGGAGGTTCATAAAGGATTTTTCCAAAATCAGTAAACCTCTTTGTAACTTGTTGTGCACTGATCATGTTTTTTACTTTAATGCAGATTGTAGGAAGGCTTTTGAGACTTTAAAGGCTGCTTTAATCTCAGCACCCATTCTTTGCGCACCTAATTGGAATTTACCATTTGAGGTAATGTGTGATGCGAGTGATGCTGCGGTAGGTGCTATGCTGGGGCAAAAGCAGGGCAAATTTATCCATCCTATATATTATGCAAGCAAGGTTTTAAATGAGGCACAAGTCAACTATACAACTACTGAAAAGGAGTTGTTAGCTGTGGTGTTTGCTTTTGAGAAGTTTCGGTCATATTTTGTTGGATCCAAAGTCACGGTTTTCACGGATCATCATGCAGCAATAAGGTATTTAATGTCTAAGAAAGATGCAAAGCCTAGACTAATTCGTTGGATTTTACTATTGCAGGAGTTCGACTTGGAGATAAAGGACAAGAAGGGATCAGAAAATGTCATTGCAGATCATTTATCTCGTCTTGATCCGTCATCATCTTTGCTGGAGCAATCTGCCATTTCCGATTCTTTTCCAGATGAACAGCTCTTTGCTGTTGAGGTAAAGGTAGTTAGGGATGTCCCTTGGTATGCTGATATTGCCAACTTTTTGGTAAAGGGAGTCACTCCTATTGACATGGATTGGAGGCGGAAGAAAAAGTTTAAGCATGACGCGAAATTTTTCTATTGGGATGAGCCATTTATGTATAAGCAATGCTCTGACGGTATTATTCGTAGGTGTGTTTCAGGTGCTGAAGCGAAGGAAATCCTGGAGCAATGTCACTCTTCGCCGTATGGAGGTGATTTCAGCGGTCAGAGGACAACTATGAGGATTTTGCATTGTGGATTTTTCTAGCCTACGTTATTCAAGGATGCCCATTGGTTCTACAAGCAATGTGATGCTTGCCAAAGGAGAGGAAATTTGGGGCCTATAGATGAAATGCCTCTTACTTATATTTTAGAAGTTGAATTATTTGATGTATGGGGTATTGACTTTATGGGGCAATTTCCCCCTTCTAATGGTAATGTTTTTATCTTATTGGCAGTTGATAACGTGTCCAAATGGGTTGAGGCCATTGCATGCCATCAGAGTGATGCCAACACAGTAGCATGGTTTCTTCAATCGCACATTTTTGCGCGGCTCGAGACACTTAGGGCTCTAGTGAGTGACGAGAGTACACATTTTGTTAATAATATCTTAACTAAGCTTTTAGCTAAGTATGAGATTAAGCATAGGATAGCTACCCCTTATCACCCACAAGCAAATGGTCAAGCTGAAATCAGTAATAGGGAAATTAAATCGATTTTAGAGAAAGTAGTCCATCCATCTAGAAAGGATTGGTCCTTTAGGTTGGATGAGGCTCTTTGGGCTTATAGGACAGCTTATAAGACTCCTCTAGGTATGTCTCCCTATAGGTTAGTATATGGGAAAGCTTGCCATTTACCATTGGAACTAGAGCATAAAACATTTTGGGCTTTGAAAAAGTTAAATTTTGATCTGAGTTGTGCAGGAGCAATAAGAATGCTGCAGCTTAATGAGTTAGAAGAATTTCGTCAATTTTCTTACGAAAATGCGACAATGTATAAGGAAAAGACTAAGCTGTGGAATGACAAGAAAATTAAATCCAAAGAATTTGTCAAGGGTCAAAAAGTTTTGCTTTATAATTCTAGATTAAAATTATTTCCTGGAAAATTGAAATCTAAATGGTCAGGACCATTTATTGTGGTTGAGGTTTTCTCCAATGGAGCAATTACTTTGCAGGATGAAAAAGATAAGAGATTGTTCAAAGTGAATGGGCAGCGTGTGAAGCATTATTGGGGTGAGGAGTTTCAGTCGAGATATCCTTCCCTAAGGTTGGTTGATGATTGAGAGAGCAGGACTTTTGCGGGAGCATTTCACAGAGCAAAATTTTGAGCTCCCAGACTTTGTATTGATTTTATTTTTCGCTGATTTGTTTTTAATTTTTATCAGGTTAGATTTAATTTTGCATGGTTTATTAGATTTTTATCTTTAAGTATTTATTTATTTAGGATTTCGTTTTGAATTTGATTAGATTTTTCAGGTTATTTATTTAGACTATTTTTAGGATTATCTTTCCATTAATTAGATTTTGTTTTATGTGGATTTTATTTTAAGTTATTTGAATTTTGTTAGTTAATAAAGATTTTCTCTAATTGATTCGGCTTTAAGAATAAAAATTATTAACTTTGATTTGATCGGTTAAGTTCAATTTGAATTTAAAAGATTTGATTTTCCTATTTTGAAATTTAAATTTTGTATCTAAGATTCAGCAGGTTTTGAAGATTGTTGCAACAAAGATAATGCTGGAGCAAATTTCTCGTACGAATAGGAAGGATTTTAGTGTGAGTAATTATTTTTACAGTTGGGATTTTTGAATTTCTATGGGCAGGTGAATTGCAGGGATGCTGCCACATGTCGTGCAGGGATAATCCAATGGTTTAGCCATTGACAACATGCCGTTATTTCCCATAGATAACGTAAATTCCACGATTTTACCGTTAGGGATTTGAATTGCAAAGTAAATATGAACGGTAAAACAATTTATTACGGAGCAAATCCTTTCGGTTAGGATTTCAAATTGTTGGAGCCTTATTTATTTGCAGACATTGGTACGTTTCTCCTCACTTCGTCTTCTTGATTCTATCTTGCCATCTACATTCTTTCTTTCTCCTTTTCATTCTCTGCAAAACTGTTTGAGTTATCCATGGCCAAAACAAGAGTGAGGAAAGAAAGAGAGAGAGAGAGTGAAGAGGAAATACCCATTACCCCCGAAGTTCCAAAAGTAAAAACTAAGAAGAAAAGAACACTAGAGGAGAAAGAAGCTAAAAGAAGAAGGCGACAACAGAGGGCGGAAGAACAGGAAAAAGTGACAGAGGATGAGGCTGCTGCAGTGGTTGAAGAAGACTTGGAAGAACCGCAAGAACAGACCCCAGGAGAGGCTGATCAGAGACTTGCGGGTACAGATACGGCTCGAGTGGGAAATGTTGAGGAGAATCAAGAACAGCAGGCTGAGATGGTGAAAGACGAGCAGGCAGACGTAGTGTCTGAAAGAGGAAACGAGCAGGACCAAGAAGCTCGTGTTGAGGTAATCATGCCCGAACCGCCAAAACGTCGCCGCATAAAGAGAAAGGTCGGCCGTATTCAGGTGATTCGGACTGATACCCCGTCACCACCATCATCAGATTCTGAGAGAGAAAAGGCAGAGCGAGAGGAAAGAGAAAAGAAAGAAGCTGAGGACAAAGGAAGAGAAGAAACAGAGAAGAAGACTGAGGAAGAGCAGTTGCTCAAGCGCAGGGCAAAGAAGGGCAAAAATATTGCTGAAGCATCGGAAGAACACGAGGTGATAGAAGAAGAGCAGGTTCCATTTGATCGCTTCGTCAACAATTTTGCCAGAGCAAAATACGCTGAGCTTCTGAAAAGGGATTTCTTGTTCGAGCGCGGTTTCAGTGGTGATCTTCCACAGTTTCTGAGGATCGGTATTGCAGACCACGGCTGGGAGCTGTTTTGTGCGAAGCCTGAATCTGTAAACGCACAGGTGGTGCGTGAATTTTATGCTAACATTGTCAAGGAGGATGGTTTCCAGGTAATTGTCCGAGGAGTCGAGGTGGATTGGAGTCCAAGTGCTATCAATGCACTGTACAACCTCCAAAACTTCCCCCATGCGGCGTAAGGGAGGTAGGAATTGAAGGGGCACAGTGGCAGTTATCCAAGACTCAGAAGAGGACATTCCAGTCGACTTATTTGAAAAGGGAAGCGAACACATGGATGGGATTTATTAGACAGAAGATGCTTCCAACAACACATGACTCGACAATCTCCAGGGAATGGGTTCTCCTAGGTTTTGCCATCTTACAATCTCTCAGTCTTAACGTAAGGAGGATTATTGCGAATGAGATTTCTAGATGTTGGAAAAAGAAGGTGGGGAAACTATTCTTTCCGAACACAATCATGATGCTGTGCAGAAGAGCAGGTGATCCTGTTTGATAAGGGGATCATAGACACGCCCAATTTGGCACGGCTCCAGCGTGTGCAGGAGGTACGTCAAGGTGGGCTTATCTACGACATCAACACGATTCTAGAACAACTGACACTTTCGGCCAGTAGGCAGGAGTTTGCTGAGAGGCAGACTTTAACCTTCTGGAACTATGTTAAGAATCGGGATGCCGGCTTAAAGAGGGCGCTGCAAGAGAATTTTTCAAACCCATACCCAGCCCTTCCCATATTCCCTGACGATCTGTTGAACCCCTGGATTCCGCCCCCACCTGCTGAAAGTGGAGAAGAAAATGATGATGAAGAACAGTGTCAGGAAGATTGATGGATAAGATGATCTTCGGCGAGCATTAATTTTAATCCTATACTTTTGTTTGCACGCGCATATCTGACCCCGTCTCCTTGTCTTTTTAATTTTTCTGTTTTAAAAAATATATCTCGGCTATGTACTTTCTTTTCTTATGTTTTTAATGACAATTTTTTCCATATTTCTGTTCCATGAGCACTAAGTAATGCCTAACTTAACTAATTTTCTTCTGAATTTTTGAAGCATGGACTAATTACGCTTAATTAGATCAAGGTATTCTGATCTCCAGAAACCTTTTGCTTGAGCATTTCTTCTAGCCTGGACTGTTGTTGCGGCAAAGAAGATTTTCAAGGTAGTATTGACTTATACGATCCACTTTAAGCTTAATCTGAGTCCCATGTTTAGTTTAAAATTCAGATAGAAAAATTTAAGTTTGGGGGTATAATTGCTTCATTAATGATTCGTAGGGGACAATGAATAATTCAAGTTTGGGGGACTTTCCGCTACTCCAATTATTTTGCTCGAGCATTCCTCTCCTTCAAATTAAAATTTGTTAGGTTATTGAGACCGGGGACAATTGTGATACCCACTGTTTGTTTTCGCGTCAAAAGATGACTTAGGAAATGAGAAAAATTATTTGCTGAAAAAAATTATTTGTTGAAGATTTTGCTGAAAAGATTGACAGAGCAAAAGTTTTGAGGGATGAATGATGATCCAACAGTTTTTCTGTCTCCCAGAACTTAGGTGAGCTTCATCATAAAATGTCGCCTTTCTAAGGGGCAAGAGATAGAATAACAAAGGAGTTTTTTAGCTTTATAATGAGTATTGAGCCTAGTTGGTGATGAGCTTGAGGCAGGGGTATACTGCAGCATAAAGTGGGTCATCCCATGCTTAAGAGCTTATGACTGTAAGGCTGCTTTAAGTCTGATAAATAATGATATGAACCCCTTTAAAAATATGTTTTGAAATGTCTGATAATAGAGCTAAGCTGTGGTGAGTTCTTAGAATTAAGTTGAAAAGTGGTGATTATTTGTCCATGCCGGAGGAATCATTTTGCTGCAGCAGAGCTTGGTTTTGCAGAGTGCTCAGGTAAAGGTTAAAGGTAGTATTGGACTGTCTGGTTTGAATAAGCTATTCTTTGTCTAATGTTTTGAATTCTTGAAGGAAGGTTGGTTAGTATTGCTCGGGACGCGCAATAGTTCAAGTTTGGGGGTATGATAAATACCCAAAAGGTAGTTATTTAGGCCTCAATTATATAGGGATTTGTGTGTCCTTTATGCTTATTAGGGTTGGTTTTGGATAGATATTACATGTTTTAATCCATTTGGAAGAATGGAAGCATTGGAAATTATTTTGTGCAGATTATGCTGCTGAGCGACTGGAGGGAGCAAATTCTGTGTTGCAGCAAAACTGGAACATAACTGCCACATCACCGCTCGTTAGCCAACTTCATGAACCGACTTCTATTGAGTTATTTTTGGGATAAAGGAGCAAGGAGAGTCCTACACGTGCCCAAGTTGACCTAATTCAAGTCTCCTCTTCTTCTATAAAAAGGAAGTAGCCGTCCAAGTCAAATTCATTCCATGTTTTCCCTTGGAAGCCGAATATTTTAGAGAGATTGAAGATTATCAAAAACACCATCTTCCGCAAGCTGATTAGGGAGTTTATTTTCTTTATTAACTTGTGGTTATGGACAGGCATACTCAGATTGTAATTTGTATTACTATGCCTATTATGAACTAAGTAGCTTAAGGTGTTGGTTAGGAATAATGTGATTACTGTGCTTCATCTCTAGTCATAAA
Organism: Luffa acutangula; assembly: GCA_036850905.1. NCBI lineage: Eukaryota > Viridiplantae > Streptophyta > Magnoliopsida > Cucurbitales > Cucurbitaceae > Luffa > Luffa acutangula. Next base: position 27,051,258 of record CM072090.1, on the reverse strand, counting down.
TTGACTATCGCATTTTGGTTAATTGTTGTGCTTATTCTCATTTTAGGCCCGCCTGGCCAGCCGGTATGGATAGCTCTCTCTAGTTTCAGGGATGATTTAGAGAGTGTGTGGCAATTATCCACACTACGATCATTGTGTATTGGTGAACGCCAGTGACTGAGCTAGGGATAGCCAGTTGCCTAGTGCTTGATCGGTCGCACTTCATTGGGTTTGAAACATATCCCAAAAGATCCGGAGTTCCGGGAGGAATCCGCTAATAATACTGCGAGAAATGCATGATCAATATTATTGCTAGAGCATATCTTAGAACAATCACTAAAACCTAACCAGCGCCTGTCTTTAATCTGTCTATCTATTTGTTTACTTGTTGTTCTTTCATTTACTTTGCTTCAGCATAATTCTTCCAAAAACCAAATCATTTTTCTATTCTTGAAACCATTAGAAAGTTACACAAAAATAGGTAGAGTGGAAAGTGAATCAGGGCTCGGATTGATAATATTACTTGCTACAGACTGTGTATACTTGCACAGGAATCCTAGAGTATTTTATATCATATTTTTACTCACTCTAGGAATCTAACAGTTCCCGATATAAAAAGGAACTTAATTTCTATCTCTTGTTTGATTGAACATGAATACCAAGTATCTTTTGATATTAATAAAGTGTTTGTTAACAAAAGAGGTATGCATATATGTTCTGCAAAACTTGAAAGCAACTTATACGTGTTAAGGCCAATTCAAGTTAAAGCTATTTTTAATACGGAAATGTTTAAAGTAGCAGAAACTCAAAACAAAAGGCGAAAAGTTTCTTCGAATACCTATCTTTGGCACTTGAGATTAGTCCACATAAATCGAAATAGGATTGAAAGATTGGTAAAGAGTGGACTACTAAATCAGTTAGAAGATGACTCGTTACCACCATGTGAGTGCTGCCTCGAGGGAAAAATGACTGAACGACCTTTTTCGGAAAAAGGTTATAGGACTGATAGCTTGCGAAATGCAAGTTATTCACCCTCTAAATTCAGGCTAAAAGAAGGCTAAAAGAACCTCTGATGCATTATCTTAGCGCATAAAGAAAAGGAAAAGTGTTTTGTTATAAACGACAGGCTATATTTGTGTATGCGATAAGAAATTATAAATACAGAGCGCTAACGCAGCTAATCTGGTTGTTTTAAGTATCTTTTTCAGCGCAGGCACACTTTCCAAGATGATCAAGAGACAGAAAAAGATGGATGAAAAGATAGCGCCGGCGCAACCAGAGCAAGTGGGCGAAAAAGGAGATTAGAAAGGTGCAAGTGGCCTAATGATGAACAAACGCTGACACAACTAACGCAAGTTGACTAAAAAGAAGCTGAGAAGTTGCAAGTTGGCCGCTGGTGACTGAAGCAAGTTACGTGGAGAAGTTAGATTCCCTCGCCTATAAATAGAAGCCACATGCTCAAAGGAAAACGTTATTCATTCGATCAAGAGAGAAAAGAGGACCGGAGAGGAGAAGAAATTCACGAAGGCAATGCAAAAATTGGAAAATGAGAGCATACTTGTGTGTAATGTGTCATTTCATACAGTCTTGTTTTGCTCACATGAGCTAAATCTTCTCTTCAAGGCTTAGCGCAAGCGCCTCATGCGGCGATAAGTACAACCTGTAAGCGAATATTTTGGTTTAATTGAAACATTTATTGCTGTCTACTTAGTTGCATTAATCTTTTCATTGCTAATTCCCGCTTGGCCAGCCGGATGCGGTAACAATATGATAAATCCTTGACATGTAATGCATATGGATCTCTCTAAGTAGAACAAGTTAGCGCATGTCATGTAGTCTTGGTAGCATTAAATCATTACCGCTAAAAGATATTGCATGCTTGAGCTTCGATTGCGTTGTGACTAATGCAATCCCTTGTAAGTGATAAGAGAACTAAACTTCACGCATAAACTAATCAAAGAGTCAATTGTTAGTTTATTGCTAAAACGCATAAGGAATACCGAAAGGGAAACTTAATGATTTTTTTCTCGCTTAGGCATTAGTGGATCAATTAATCAAAATTAGCGCTACAAGTCTCTTATAAATGCATGAGGTTGCTACAGCAATAGCCTTGATACTTTTCGCATTGAACTCCTTTCTTCAGTTTTTATTGTTCATTTTTCTTTATGCAAATCACTTATTGTTTAAACTATACCAATTACTTTTTACTCTCTAAAACTTACATCGCACATTGAGAGATTAAATAAGTGAATATATATTTTTTACCACTTTTGTTTCATTTCCCTGTGGATTCGACCCTGGACTCATCAGGTATTACTTGATTTAGTCAGTTTATACTTGGATTGATTTAAATCTAGGACTGCTAAACCAATCACACTGACAATTAATCAAGTTTTTGGCGCCGTTGCCGGGGAAATTGGCAACAAGAGTTTATTCTAACTTTCGCTGAATTAATACTCACCGTGCTCCCTATTGAGTATTTTTCTCCAGGAACAAGAAATTGTATGCGTGCCGCTCGATGAATTGAATTCGAGGTAGATCCTGAAATCGATAAAACATACCACAGAAGAAGAAGAAATCGAAGACCTCGAAGGCAATCAGGAGAAATGGCAGCACCAAACCAACCAAATAGACCATTAAACCCCATCCAGATGGCCGATGATAGGGCCAAAGGAATTAGAGCTTATGCAGCCCTTGCAAATTGCAATTTCAATCTAGGGATAGTTCAGCCAACTCTAGAAACAGAATGGTTTGAACTAAAACCTGTTATGTTTCAAATGTTAGCAGCTGCAGGACAATTTGGAGGAAGTGCATTGGAAGATCATCACTCTCATCTCAAGTCATTCCTCGACATTTGCAACAAGTTTATCATTCCAGGAGTTACCCCAGAACAACTTCAAGTCATATTATTTCCTTACTCTCTGAGAGATGCGGCGAAAGTTTGGTTAAACCAGCAGCCAACAAACTCCATCGCAACATGGAATGTTTTGGCAAAAAAATTCCTAGAAAAATACTTTCCACCCACCGCAAACTCTAGATTGAGAAAGGAAATAATGACGTTCACACAACTGGACGATGAAACATTGAGCGAAGATTGGGAACGATTCAAGAGCTTGCTACAAAGATGCCCGCATCATGGTTTACCACTGTGCATTCAGCTAGAGACCTTCTATGTAGGTCTTAACAAGAATTTGCAAATTTTGGTAGACTCATCCTCAAATGGTGCATTACTCAGAAAGACTTATGACGAAGCCCACGAAATTCTAGACCGAATTGCATGCAATAACTATGAGTGGGGCACTGCGGAAGATAGAAGACGGAGACCCATTAAGACCAATTCAGGAAGTTTCGAAGTAGAGCCTATGGCTTTAGTAAACGCAAAAATTGAGGCGTTGACCTTTGATAACTGCCCAAAAGGTAGTTATTTAGGCCTCAATTATATAGAGATTTGTGTGTCCTCTATGCTTATTAGGGTTGGTTTTGGATAGATATTACATGCTTTAACCCATTTGGAAGAATGGAAGCATTGGAAATTATTTTGTGCAGATTATGCTGCTGAGCGACTGGAGGGAGCAAATTCTATGCTGTAGCAAAACTGGGAACAGAAACTGCCACATCACAGCTCGTTAGCCAACTTCATGAACCGACTTTTGTTGAGTTATTTTCGTGATAAAGGATCAAGAAGAGCCTTACACGTGTCCTAGTTGACCTAATTCAAGCCTCCCATCCTTCTATAAAAGGAAGTAGCCGTCAAAGTCAAAGTCATTCGATGTTTTCCCTTGGAATCCGAATAGTATAGGGAGATTGAAGATCATCAAGAACACCATCATCCGCAAGCTGATTAGGGAGTTTATTTTCTTTATTAACTTGTGGTTATGGACATGCATACTCAGATTGTAATTTGTGTTCCTATGCCTGTTTTGAACTAAGTAGCTTAGGGTGTTGGTTAGGAATAATGTGATTATACTGCTTCATCTCTAGTAATAAATTGACTATCGCAATTTGGTTAATTGTTGTGCTTCTTCTTATTTTATGCCCGCCTGGCCAGCCGGTGTGAATAGTTCTCTCTAGTTTCAGGGATGATTTAGAGAGTGTGTGGCAATTATCCACACTACGATCATTGTGTATTGGTGAACGCCAGTGACTGAGCTAGGGATAGCCAGTTGCCTAGTGCTTGATCGGTCGCTCTTCATTGGGTTTGAAACATATCCCAAAAGATCCGGAGTTCCGGGAGGAATCCGCTAATAATACTGCGAGAAATGCATGATCAATAATATTGCTAGAGCATATCTTAGAACAATCACTAAAGCCTAACCAGCGCCTGTCTTTAATCTATCTATCTATTTGTTTACTCGTTGTTCTGTCATTTATTTTGTTTCAGCATAATTCTTATAAAACCAAACATTTATATTATCTTTGAAACCATTAGGAAGTTACGGAAAATAGATAAAGTGGAAACTCATTTAGACCTTGGATTGATAATATTACTTGCTGCAGACTATGTATACTTGCACAGGAATTCTAGAGTATTTTATACTATATTTTTTTACTCACTCTAGGAAGCCAACAAGTTTTTGGCGCCGTTGCTGGGGACTTGAATAAGTTTTTATCGGATCTGTTTTGTGTATGTGTTTTAGTGGTTTGGTGCTAGAACTTTTTGATTGTTTCTTTTGTTTTTGCAGGTGTGATTTTGGTGTATGAGCGATCCGCCTGGGGTACGGTTTGAGCTTGATCTAGAAATTGAAAGGACATTTAGGAAGAGAAGGAGGGAGCAGCACAGAAACCAGATGGAGAACGCCCCACAACTTCCACAGGTTCGTGAAGGTCCAGTAGCAGTGAACCCCCAGCAGAATCCGTTGCTGCAGCAAAACCCACTGTTTGAGCAAAATGAGCAGCGAAATAATCAGGCTGAGAATCCTATCTTGATAGCGAACGATAGGACCAGAGCCATTCGAGCATATGTTGTCCCGATGTTTAATGAGTTGAATCCAGGGATTGCACGTCCCCAAATCCAAGCGGCGAATTTTGAAATAAAACCGGTAATGTTTCAGATGTTGCAAACCGTGGGGCAATTCCATGGTTTGTCATCTGAAGACCCTCATTTACATCATAAGTCTTTTCTAGGAGTTAGTGATTCTTTTGTAATTCAAGGAGTGCCTAAAGATGCTCTTAGATTAACTTTGTTCCCGTATTCTCTTAGAGATGGAGCAAAGTCATGGTTAAACTCTTTTGCTCCAGGATCAATTAGAACGTGGGATGAGTTAGCTGAAAAAATTTTGAGTAAATATTTCCCACCTAATAGAAATGCTAAATTAAGGAGTGAAATAGTAGGGTTTAGGCAACTTGAAGATGAGACTTTTAGTGAGGCTTGGGAGAGGTTTAAGGAGCTTTTACGAAAGTGTCCCCACCATGGGTTACCTCGTTGTATTCAAATGGAAACATTTTACAATGGTTAAAATGGAGTAACCCAAGGTATGGTCGATGCTTCGGCTGGAGGGGCTCTTTTGGCAAAAACTTTTGATGAGGCTTATGAAATTTTAGAGAGAATATCTATTAATAGTTGTAAGTGGTCGGATGTTAGAGGCACAAATAAAAAGGTTAAGAGTGTACTAGAGGTTGATGGTGTGTCCATCATTAGGGCCGATCTTGCTATGATTGCTAATGCTCTTAAGAATGTGACAGTGATTAGTCATCAGCAGCCACCAACTATGGAGCCTGCAGCGGTGGTGAACCAAGTTTCGGACGAAGCATGTGTCTATTGCGGTTAAGACCACAACTACGAGTTTTGCCCCAGCAATCCAGCGTCTGTGTTTTTTGTAGGTAATCAGAGGAACAACCCTTATTCTAACTTCTATAATCCAGGTTGGCGCAACCACCCCAACTTCTCATGGGGAGGTCAAGGAAATAACGTACAAGCGCAACAAAAGATGAACCAGCCGGGATTTGCTAAAGCACAGGTAATGCCCCAGCAAAATAAGCCGGTTTTGCCCCAGCAAAATTCGGGAAATTCTCTCGAGGCGATGATGAAAGAATTTATGGCTCGCACAGATGCTGTAATTCAAAGTAATCAAGCTTCGATGAGAGCCTTGGAATTGCAAGTGGGTCAGCTAGCTAATGAGCTCAAGGCGAGGCCTCAAGGGAAACTTCCATCAGATACTGAACACCCTAGAAGGGAAGGTAAGGAGCAGGTAAAGGCAGTTACTCTTAGGAGTGGTAAGCCATTAGAAGAAAGAAATGAGCCTAGTAAAACCAATGGTGATAGAAATGCTGATAGAAATAATAATGTTGTTGTCGAGAAAGAGTTGGAGTCTGGTCAGGGTGCTGGAGGCAGCAAAGAAAATGCTGGAGCATCTGGTTCTGTGCCAGATGTAGAACCACCATATGTGCCGCCCCCACCTTATGTACCACCTCTACCTTTTCCACAAAGGCAAAAGCCTAAGAATCATGATGGTCAATTTAAAAAGTTTTTAGAGATTCTTAAGCAGTTGCATATAAATATCCCTTTAGTAGAAGCTATTGAGCAAATGCCTAATTATGCTAAATTTCTTAAGGATATTTTGACTAAAAAGAAAAGGTTAGGTGAATTTGAAACTGTATCTCTTACTGAGGAGTGTAGTGCTATTCTTAAGAATGGGCTACCCCCCAAGGCTAAGGATCCAGGGTCATTTACCATACCTGTGTCTATAGGTGGAAAGGAATTAGGTAGAGCACTCTGTGATTTGGGTGCGAGCATTAACCTTATGCCTCTTTCGGTCTATCGGAAGTTAGGTATTGGTGAAGCTAGACCTACCACAGTTACACTCCAATTAGCTGATAGGTCTATCACATATCCAGAGGGTAAAATTGAGGATGTCTTAGTAAAAGTGGATAAATTCATATTTCCTGTTGATTTTATTATTTTAGACTATGAGGCTGATAAAGATGTCCCAATTATTCTAGGTCGTCCATTTTTGGCTACTGGTAGGGCATTAATAGATGTTCAAAAAGGAGAATTAACAATGAGAGTCTGTAATGAGGAAGTGAAATTTAATGTCTTTAAAGCCATGAAATATCTAGACGAAATGGAGGATTGCTCCTTCATTAGGATTCTGGAGAGCACAGTTATTGAGACAACAATACAGGATTCGGCTGATAAGCATTCAGAAAAGCATGGAGAGGTTAGTGTAGAAGATTTTGAATTTTGTTCTTTAGATACAAAAAAATGAAAAAGAATTGTTTAGGTGTGAGGATGTTTTTGAGTCTTTAGATTTAGATCAAAGAAAGGCTCCCCCAATTAAGCTATCCCTGATTGAGGCACCTACTTTAGATTTGAAACCTTTACCGGATCATCTAAAGTATGTGTATCTTGGGGAAAGTGTGACGTTGCCCATTATTGTTGCATCAGATTTAATGCCGGAGCATGAAGAGGCCTTAATAAAATTGCTGCAGCAATACCGCAAAGCTATAGGTTGGACATTGGCTGATATTCAGGGGATTAGCCCATCTTTTTGTATGCATAGAATCACTCTAGAGGAGGGATCCTTTAGGAGTATTGAGCAACAAAGAAGGCTTAACCCTGCAATGAAAGAGGTTGTTAAAAATGAGGTAATTAAATGGTTGGATGCTGGGATCATCTATCCAATTGCCGATAGCAATTGGGTAAGCCCTGTCCAATGTGTTCCTAAGATAGGAGGTGTCACTGTGGTGTGCAATAAAGATAATGAGTTGATCCCCACAAGGACAGTAACTGGCTGGAGGGTTTGTATGGATTACAGAAGGCTTAATAAAGCCACCCGAAAGGATCATTTCCCTCTACCATTTATCGACCAGATGTTGGATCGATTGGCTGGTCAGGCCTATTACTGCTTCTTGGATGGTTATTCTGGGTATAACAGATTACTATTGCTCCTGAAGATCAGGAAAAAACCACTTTCACCTGCCCTTATGGGACATTCGCTTTTAGGAGAATGCCTTTTGGCCTTTGCAATGCTCCAGCAACATTTCAGCGGTGTATGTTAGCAATTTTTTCTGATATGATTGAGTCCACTGTTGAGGTCTTTATGGACGATTTTTTAGTTTTTGGAGGGTCTTCTCAGTGTTGTTTAGATAATTTAGGTAAGGTGTTAAAAAGATGTGAGGATACCCATCTAGTTCTTAATTGGGAGAAGTGCCACTTCATGGTGAAGGAAGGCATAGTGTTAGGTCATAAAATTTCTAAAAATGGTCTAGAAGTTGATAGAGCAAAAGTTGAGGTTATTGAAAGGCTAGAGCCACCGAATTCAGTGAAGGGAATTCGGAGTTTTTTAGGACATGCTGGATTTTATAGGAGGTTCATAAAGGATTTTTCCAAAATCAATAAACCTCTTTGTAACTTATTGTGCACTGATCATTTTTTTGACTTTAATGCAGATTGTAGGAAGGCTTTTGAAACATTGAAGGCTGCTTTAATCTCAGCACCCATTCTCTGCGCACCTAATTGGAATTTGCCATTCGAGGTAATGTGTGATGCGAGTGATGCTGCAGTAGGTGCGATGCTGGGGCAAAAGCAAGGCAAATCTATTCATCCTATATATTATGCAAGCAAGGTTTTAAATGAGGCACAGGTCAACTACACAACTACTGAAAAGGAGTTGTTAGCTGTGGTGTTCGCTTTTGAGAAGTTTCGGCCATATTTTGTTGGATCCAAAGTCACGGTGTTCACGGATCATGCAACAATAAGGTATTTAATGTCAAAGAAAGATGCAAAGCCTAGATTAATTCGTTGGATTTTACTATTGCAGGAATTTGACTTGGAGATAAAGGACAAGAAGGGATCAGAGAATGTCATTGCAGATCATTTATCTCGTCTTGATCCATCATCATCTTTGTTGGAGCAATCTGCCATTTCCGATTCTTTTCCAGATGAGCAGCTTTTTGCTGTTGAAGTAAAGGTAGTTAGGGATGTCCCTTGGTATGCTGATATTGCCAACTTTTTAGTAAAGGGAGTCACTCTGATAGCGAGCATAGCTAGTTACTTTTACTTATTCAATTTAGCTAGTCTTTTATGATGTTTGGGCCGTTTTATTGTGCTTTATTGTTTATTTCGTAGGAAATGGTTGATTGGAGCTATAATGCCATATTAGAGTTAATCGGGTGCTCAGGGCGTGAAATGATGCAAAGGAATGAAAAGAGTAAAAGTGGAAAAAAGTCAAATCTCGGTCAACAGCAGGCTAGCGACGAGACGCTAGCTCTTGAGCGTCTCGACGCTCACATTCCATATCAGATTTGGCGCGTAAAGTTCACAGCGTCGAGACGCTATGATAGGAAGCGTCCCGACGCTATCGTTTTTCCTTATTCAGAACGCGCGTATAAGAGGCAGCGTTGCGACACTGTCTTGACAGCGTCTCGACGCTAAGACAAAAAATCAGAATAAAATCCTATTTTCGGCTAGGTTTTTTGGGGAGTTCGATTGGGGACCTTGGATAGCCGTAAACAGGGCAGAACAGAGGACTTTGAGGCTGAAAACAAAGGGAGAGACTTGGAAATCAACCCATTGTTCGTGGGGGTCGTGACGGGGACGTCGGGACTCGGCCTACATTGAGTTTTCTTTTCCCTTTTCTTCCTTTAGTTAGATTTATGGCTTTCATATGTTTAGTTGAGATTGTATTTTCATTCATGAGTAGCTAAACTTGTAGCTTAGGGATTGATGTAGTTGATTAAGTTTATGGATTGATTTATGGTTTAAGTTGTGCAATGTTATTGTGTTTGTAATCTTGATTTAATGCTTTCAATTAATTGGCCATTAGTTGGATTATTTAAGTTTCGAATCTAGCTTGGGAGAGGGGATTTGATCTAGACTTACACAAGATTGCATGAATAAAGTTTACTTTCTAATTCATGACGGTTTTAGATTAACTTTAGAATTGGTTTAAAGATCTCATTGCCTTGCATGTTAATAAACTTAGATAGGGATATCAAGTTGGTTAATTTGCATGAGAATCAATTATACTTGGGAGAGGTAGTTGTGATTAAAGGGTCTTTGGCTCATAATTCCATTGTGCATAATAACTTATTCCTTAAAATCAATCCTAAACTAAATCGGCGAAATCAATTCCCTAAGTAGTTTTCCCAATTGAAATTCCATACTTTTTACTAGCTTTGATTTGTTTTTATCATCACCTATTCATCACTTTTTTATCCCTAAATAAAATTGGGCAAGATAATTCGCAATACTTGATTTGTTTAAAAATCCAATCCAGAGGACGACATTCGAATTTACTATTCACTATATTATTACTTGACCCGTGTGCTTGCGGTTAGGAAAAGTCCACATCACACTCCTATTGACATGGATTGGAGGCAGAAGAAAAAGTTTAAGCATGATGCGAAAATTTTCTTTTGGGATGAGCCATTTATGTATAAGCAATGCTCTGATGGTATTATTCGTAGGTGCGTTTCAGGTGCTGAAGCAAAGGAAATCCTGGAGCAATGTCACTCTTCGTCGTATGGAGGTCATTTCAGCGGTCAGAGGACGGCTATGAGGATTTTGCATTGTGGATTCTTCTGGCCTACCTTGTTTAAGCATGCCCACTGGTTCTACAAGCAATGTGATGCTTGTCAAAGGAGAGGAAATTTGGGGCCTAGAGATGAAATGCCTCTTACTTATATTTTAGAAGTTGAATTATTTGATGTATGGGGTATTGACTTTATGGGGCCATTTCCCCCTTCTAATGGCAATGTTTTTATCTTATTGGCAGTTTATTACGTGTCCAAGTGGGTGGAGGCCATTGCATGCCATCAGAGTGATGCCAAGACAGTTGCAAGGTTTCTTCAATCGCACATCTTTGCGCGGTTTGGGACACCTAGGGCTCTAGTGAGTGATGAGGGTACACATTTTGTTAATAATATCTGAAGTAAGCTTTTAGCTAAGTATGGGATTAAGCATAGGATAGCTACCCCTTATCACCCACAAGCAAATGGTCAAGCTGAAATTAGTAATAGGGAAATTAAAGCTATTTTAGAGAAAGTAGTCCATCCATCTAGAAAGGATTGGTCCTTTAGGTTGGATGAGGCTCTTTGGGCTTATAGGACAGCTTATAAGACTCCTCTAGGTATGTCTCCCTATAGGTTTGTATATGGGAAAGCTTGTCATTTACCGTTAGAGCTGGAACATAAAACATTTTGGGCTTTGAAAAAGTTAAATTTTGATCTGAGTCATGCAGGAGCAATAAGAATGATGCAGCTTAATGAGTTAGAAGAAACCAAACAAGATAGGTCCAGAAGAGGAGTGCTCTGAATGCGCAAGGACCTAGCGCAAGGAAATAGCACTAGCAGGTCAGAAGTTGTAAATATTTTCTTTCTGCATACTTTTTTTTTATATATATATTTTGATAGGTTGAGCTTTAGGGAGACAATCCCATCGCATATCTCTTTAGTTAAAGTAAAAATCGTTGCGTTAGTAAAATTTTGTTGCCTAGAAGGAAACCCCACCGCATGTCCAATTTCATCCGTATTTCTGCCTCACGCGGTGATAATCATATTAGCATTTAAGGAGACGCACCAATCCCTGTTTTTCTCACATTACCCAAGGCAACCGCTCACATTCCTCCATAATAATCATGATCACCCACTCTTGTGGGATGCGAAAGGTTGTCAGTACCTAGGGACGCATGCCTTGCGTTAACTATATAGTGGGAAAGTGTCTGATGCTTCTTCCTCATTACCTGCGTCTCCTTCATTCCAAAACCCTAAACCCCCAAGTTTTCGAAATTTCTTTTCTCCTTCCCACCGAGGAACAACCATGTCAGACTCTCAAAATCTCTCCATCGCCGGATAGGCGGATGATGCTCATTCTTCGCCGGAAGTAGAGGGGCCGAACAGAGATGTGATCATCTCTTTAGACGAAGAAGGTGACAACCCACAAAACATCGACCAAATGGAGGAAGAAAAGCCAGAGGTTGTCGACGGGGAACCGCCGCTAGCCGACACTAGCACCCAACTCGCCGCCGCCCCATCAGCCTCTATCACCGAAGAAGTGCTCAGTGTCACCCCATTAGACGTCTCGACCTTCACTATCCAACCGATTACCCTTCAGGCATCCCCAAACGTCGTCACCCCTCGAAACCTCACTCTTTTTTCATCTCCATTTTCGTCGGTTGCCCTCCTTCCACCACCAAACGCTTCCTCTACCTTAACCCAAAACACCGATCCTTCCCCTTCTTGCTTCCCAACTAACACCATTTCCACCCCTCTTCCCCCATCATCTTCCACACTACCACAGTTCTCAGAACAACAAGTCGCTGCATGGAGCGACCTGCTACAAGAGCTAGGCGAAGAAGGCGATGAAATTCGCCAAAGAGAAGAGCGAGAGCGTACTGCCGCAAAGACAGACGCAGCAAACAGAGGCGAGGGGCCAAGCAATGCGGAAGCTGCAGATATCGCAGCGCATAACTTGGCCACCATCGCAGCAGCCATGGAGATGTCTAACTCCAAGGATGAAATCCCCCTCACACGTCGCCGCAATATCCAACCTACAGGGGTTGTCATCAGAGAGCCATGCAAGCAAGCTGCGGTGACCCAAAACAAGAAACGAAAAGCGCCCACCGCAACCAAGGAAAAGGGAAAAGAAAAAGTAGGCACAGGCGTAGAGGCAGAAGCAAAAAAATGGGGTAAATTTCAGGAAGAAAGCGGGTTTAGTTGCCCCTTGCCGCAAACGATGAATGACGAAATCTCCCAGCGCAAGTGGGAAACTGTCTGCAAAAACCCTGGAACCTACGTCCCTGCGCTTGTCCACGACTTCTACCACGCACAATGGCAAGAAGAAATTGATGAAGTTGTTGTTCGCGGCCATGTCATCGCATTCTCCTCAACGCACATAAACAGTGTCTATGAGCTACAAGATATCCCCAGCGCTGAAGGAAACCAGCTTCTTGAGTGCCTTGACGACGACTTCCTGAGCGCTGTCCTTCTTGCGGTAGCCAGACCTGGGGCTAAGTGGGATGGCCATGGCGCAAAGAGGACCCTAAAATCGCAGTTGCTTGACTTCGAGGCCACGCTCTGGATGCACTGGATAAAGAATCGCATCATGCCTACAACTCATGACGCAACCTTAAACCTTCAACGCGTGATCTTGGTCTACTGCATAATGAAGGTACACCAATCGACTTGGGTAAGGTCCTTGTCGAAACCCTGCGACACACCGCCGCTAAGCCAAGAGGTGCACTATTCTTTCCTGGCCTTGTCACCTCCTTATGTCACGCATCAAACCTTCTTCCCGCAGCTGATGAAGAGATAAGAACAATGCGGAAGGACTTTGACGAGCAATGGTGGACGCGTGTTACGGGCACGCGAAATAGGCGTTTGCAAGGCAGCGGCCACAGACCTGTAGCCCCCGCAGCACAACCCAACGACCCAGGGCCTGAAACGCAAAAGAAGAAGAGGCGCAAGGTAACCGCAGGACGATACCCTCGCCCAACCGCACAAGGTCCTCAAAGAAAGTCTTCGGCGCAGGAAAGTACTGTCTGCGCTCAACCTCAACATTCGCCACCGCCACCTCCACATGTTCAGCACTCACCTCCCCGCATTGACGTAAGTGTGGAAGAAGTCTCTGTAGAATCCCTGCCTAGTCCTCCTCGCAACAATGAAATCCCTGAGCCAACTCCGGAAGCACGAGACTTCGAAACTTCACCAACAGGCGAAGATGCAGCTGCTCGACCACTTGATGTTGACACAGCCTTAATTTTCTCAGAACTGCGACAAATGTTCCATGAAGTCACGGAACCCTTGCGTCTGCAGCAGGAACGGCTGTGTCAGCAACAGGAATTGTTGCAAAAGCAACAAGAGGAGCTGTCGCAAAGGGTAAACGCTTTGCTCCTCTTCTTAACGCATTGGACAAATTCTTTCCACCGCCTGCCTATCGCACCAAATCTGTTTGCGCGGCGAACTACAGCGCAAAGACCCTCTAGTGCAGGCCCTTCTCAAATGCGCCCACCAGGAATTCCGCCGGTTCCAAGGTTCCCCAGGCCGCCACCTCCACCACCACAAGAATAGAACTAATTATCTTTTTTCTCCTTTTGCTTTTGTTTAAATGTATGCACCATATTTATAATTTTGTTATCAAAATACATATATATATCTCGCTGATTATCTCATATCACTTTTTCTCTGCCTTACATTTTAATGTCTTTTTATCTATCAAATTCTCTGCGTTAACTACTTTGTTTTAATCAACGCATCTGACCTTATGACTTTTCTTGTCCACATTGCCTCACTTGATTTAACATTTGTCTTCATTTCCTCAGAACGTAAGGCAAATTCCTTCACATTTTCGACTTGTCGCAACTCAACCTCTATTTTCTTCTGTCCATGCGCTCCAATGTAAGTTTGGGGGACAATGGGGACATTGTCCATTTTAAGTTTGGGGGAGTCGGCGCATAAGTATTAAAATATATATATATATATATATGTAAATATAAATAATGAATGTGTTCCTCTAGGTATGTGGCATGTTTGTAGCCAGGGGCATTTATGACACCCATAGTTTGCCACTGCGCGAAGACAAACGCAACCTATGAGCGTTAAGGGCAGTAAAAAAATGTAATACCCGTAGTTGGATACCTTTCATCATAAATGTGGGTAAGCCAAAGCGAAAGTATGCGTTTTGATGTCCATTTACTTAAAAAAAAGAAAAAAAAAGTTGAAGAATAAATGTATGCACCTAGGACAGGGAAAAGTGGCTGAGTTATCGCAAGGAAGAATCTAAGCACAAGGAACCTGCCTTAAGCAATGAAGAAAATTTGACAAAAGTCAAATCTATTGAAGTAATGTCTGCAAGAAAAAAGAGATAAGAGGATGCCAAGATCGCAAGCAATGGAGAGTTGAGTAATTCTCGCAAAGTAGATAATAGGCATTGCTTGGGGACAAGCAATAGTTTAAGTTTGGGGGTTTGATAGCTTGCGAAATGCAAGTTATTCACCCTCTAAATTAAGGCTAAAAGAAGGCTAAAAGATAGATACAAGACACATGGTGTATTTGCAAGCTCAAGTGGATTCTAGGTGTACATTACACAAGACATGCAACAATGCATGAGTGAGTTGTCTTTCCACTTTGAATGATCATGCATTAAGTGGATTTCCAACTAAATCCACTAAATTCAAATTGAAATCAAATTTCAAGCTTGCAAATTATCCCCAATTTCAATTCTAAATTGAAATTGATTGCTTGGTAATTAATTTGAAAATTTTCAAATTAATTTTGATATGATTAATCTAATTAATCTTTGTTATCTTGTGCAATTCCATATATATGATTCCTAATACATATATATAGTATTCAAAACACTTTTAAATACTTCATCTCTCATTTTCTAATTTAATTCATAATTAAATTATTGTGTCAAACACAATTTACGATAATACCCTTTTTCCCGATTTTGAACGATTCAAAGCTTCCTATCTTTTGTTCTAGGCTTAATTCCGATATGAGCTAGTAGGGGGACCTAATGGACCTATAGATCTTGGGCTCCAACGATTCGAGGCTAACCGACTAATCTCATTGTCCAAGCTAGCCAACATTCGTTAACTATCGGGACACTCCACTATAGCCCGATAGTTGCACTCCCCTCACTGTAGATATATTTCCGTCCACTTGATTTAACCATGATTAGTAAGTCAATCCTTAACAGGTTGTTCGTAGCTATAGCTAGGTCAATAAGCCGTTTTACCCCTATAGTACTTCTAGTTCCTTAAGTCCCACTGATCCTCTAATGAACAATTGGTTTATGGTCCAACCAATAAACCGAGTTCCTCTCGGGCCAATGAGAGGGCGGGATCCCTTTGTTCAAGCCCCGGAGTCAGCACTTAAGGGAACAACCTCTCTACTATCCCTTATTCGGGTAGGAGTGAATTCCTTCTTGCACGACTATGTCCCCAGCTATCTACCCGTTCCTATCCCTGAAATGGGAGGCTTATTGAGTCGGCGATACTGAGCCACTCTCACCTATGCAGATCTAAGGATAAGCCCGAATAAACATGAGTTCATAGTTAGCTCAGGATTAAGATCGAGTTACCTAGGTCATCACATGAAATAGTCAGTCTCGTCAGTAAACGGTGTTATAAAGCGAGAGCGACTTATTTCTCGGTCCTGGTCTTATGCAAACTCATTGCATAGGACGCCCCCACTCGCATGTCTCTACATGGATGATTTAGGATCACATCGTCTATACCATCTATAAAGTGGGTCGCGTATCATAGTTTCTCCAGAATAAGGTACCCAACCCTATTCCTATACTATAGACCGTTTTGGCTATTACTCAAGCTTGATCCACTTTTATGTCTCTACATAAAGCTCAAGTGTTCATCCTATAGCCATGGATCTTAGTTTATTGGATTTGGGTTATTATATGTGCAATTTAATTTATTCAGTAATGACTTTTACTGAATCAATCTCGATAACACCTTTATCGAATAAGTATATAATTCGTTTAACATTCATTCTCTACGAGTTTTAGGGCACCAATCCCAACAAAAAGAACCTTTGATGCGTTATCTTAGCGCATAATTGGAAAAGTGTTTTGTTATAAGCGGCAGACTATATTTGTGTATGCGATAAGAATTTATAAATACAGAGCGCTAACGCAGCTAATCTGGTTGTTTTAAGTATCTTTTTCAGTGCAGGCACACTTTCCAAGATGATCAAGAGACAGAAAAAGATGGATGAAAAGACAGCGGTGGCGCAGCCAAAGAAAGTGGGCGAAAAAGGAGATTAGAAAGGCAGAAGTGGCCTAATGATGATCAAACGCTGACAAAACTAACGCAAGTGGACTAAAAAGAAGCTGAGAAGTTGCAAGTTGGTCGTTGGTGACTGAAGCAAGTTACGTGGAGAAGTTAGCTTCCCTCGCCTATAAATAGAAGCCACCTGCTGATAGCGAGCAAAGATAGCTATCTTTACTTATTAAATTTAGCTAGTCTTTGATGATTATTGGCCATTTTATTGCACTTAATTGTTTATTTTGTAGGAAAGCGTTGATTAGAGTTAAAACGTGGAATAAGAGTTAATCGGGTGTTCGGGACGTGAAAAGATGCCAAAGAACCGAAAAGATTCAAGTAACAAGGAGCCAAGAGAGGGCATTCTGGCCATTAGCGTCGAGACGCCACTCTTGGAGCGTCGAGATGCTACGTTTCCTTAATTAGAATACGCGGCAGACTCACAGCGGCTCGACGTTTGATGGTTGTTTTAGACTCTCGCTATATTGTAACGTTGTGTATGAGTAGCTAGGCTTTAATTCTTAGGGATTGATGTAGTCGTTGGGCACATTATGGATTGATTTACTGTTTTTATTCTATTGATTTCATTTATGCATATGTTGTATCCTTAATGCTTTCGATTTACCGGCCATAAATTGATTGATGTTTATATTTGAATCTAACTCGGGAGAGAGGATTTAAATTAGTAATCAGTGTGCATAACTAGAATTTAGCTAAAAATCGGGAGATTAAGGTTAATTCTAGAAATTGTTATAAAGGTTAGCCTTATTGCCTTGTATGTTTATTGGATTTAGATAGGGATATCAGGTTCAATTGCATATGGGAGAATCATGTATGCTCGAGAGAGATATGTGTGATTTTAGTTGCCAAGATTTATGAATCATAGTATTTGTTAATTCGTTTATTATTCCATAACTCCAATTGGTGAAATCAAATCCCTAAGACCAATTCTTCCCATTAGATTGTCACTTTTTGCTTGAGTTTTGTATTTGATTTAATTATATTCTCATCCAATTTGATTCCCTAAATAAAATTGGCCAAGAGTATTTTCGGTAATTAAAATTGGCTAGACACCAATCGAGAGGATGACATTCAAATCTACATTCACTATATTATAACTTGACCCGTACACTTGAGGTAAGCAAATTGCGCACCAAGTTTTTGGCGCCGTTGCCGGGGATTGGCATATTTAGTCAATTTTAATATCGTAGAAAAAAGTGTCTGGTCTTAGTTTAGGGTGTAGTTTATTTTTTTTGTTATTTTTTGTTATTTTTTTTAGGTACTTTGCATATTTTTTTCTTTTGTTGATTGATTTCCATATCTAGATTTTCTTTTCCATATTTGTTTGATTTTTCCATTGTTAGATTTTTTTTTAGTTTTTCCCTTTTTAGAGTAGTTTTTCCTTAATTGTTAGTGTCCTTATTTGATTTTTGCCATATTTGTTTTTGTATTCCTTATTTGTTATTTTTCTTCCTTTTATAGATTATATTTTCCTTATTTAGATTCATTACTTTCCTGTTCTTGTTTCTTTCCTAATTTATTTTCGTTCCTTTTTCTTTTATTTTCCTTTTTAGGTTAGATTAGATTGTGCATGCGAAAGGTTAGAGAATTGGCCTTGGTTCCCTTAGATCCAGAGATCGAAAGAACTTTCAATAGACTTCGAAGGGAAAATCAAGAAAACATCCAAATGGCCAATCCTAATCCTGAAGAACCTAAGCCCATCAAGGACTATTTTCAGCCGATCTTTCAAGAGCAACAGTCGGGGATTGTCTATGCCCCAATTAATGCTAATAATTTTGAGTTGAAAACAGGTCTAATTCAGATGGCTCGAGACTGTGCCTACAGGGGATCGCCCATGGAGGATCCAAATTCTCATCTAAAATCCTTCCTAGACATCTGTGGGACGGTAGAGTTAAATGGTGTTTCTGAAGATGCCATTCACTTACGTTTATTTCCTTTTTCGTTGCAGGACAAAGCGAGGGACTGGTTACAATCTATTACACCTGGGAGCATTACCACTTGGGATGCTTTGGTCCAGACATTCTTAAAGAAGTTCTTTCCTCCTGCCAAGACGGTCAAGCTGAGGACCAAAATTGGGACATTCCAGCAACAATTCGATGAGCAGTTGTTCGAGGCTTGGGAGAGATTTAAAGAGCTGCTAAGGAAGTGCCCTCAGCATGGATACCCTGACTGGCTACAGGTTCAATTATTTTACTATGGATTAACTCCTAGCACGAAAACTATTGTTGATGCAACTGCAGGTGAGACTCTGTTGTCCAAGACTGTTGAGAGTGCTAGGACTTTGTTAGAGGATATGGCAACCAACAGCTATCAGTGGCCATCTGAGCGGTCGGGACCCAAAAAGATTGCTTCTGGAGTGTTCGAGGTTGACAACGTAAGTGCACTTTAGGGTCAGATGTCTTCCTTGGCTAATGCATTTTTAAAGTTTTTCAGGTTCAGGGAATGCTCAATCAATTGAGTCTGGAGCTGCCCTTGCATCCCAGACTCAGGGGGGAAATCTCAAGCAGGTTCAGTATGTTTCGAATTTTTATTCTAGGGGGTATAATAATAATTTCACACCTACACATTATCACCCTAGCAATAGAAATCATGAGAATTTTTCCTATGCTAATAATAAGAATGTTTTAAATCCTCCTGGCTTCACTCCTAAACAAGAAGGTAAACAATCTTTAGAAGATCTTGTTGGAGCTTTTATTGTAGAATCAAGTAAAAGGTCAACCAAGCTTTAGGAAGCCGTGATTGCCATAAACAACAATGTCAATGGCCATTCTGTAGCCATTAAGAACATAGAGAATCAGCTGGGAAAACTGGTAAGTGTTGTCAACACCATGAATAAAGGTAAAGCCCCAGCTGAACAGGAGAAATCTTCTTGGGAGTACTGCAAGGTCGTATCTGTGCATTATGAGGAGGACACTAAATTAGCTGTGAAAGAGGAGATTATTGAACCAGAGGAACTCACTGGAGGAGTTGAAGAAGGCACCACCTCAAACTAAGCTAAAATGCTTAATCCTGAGCCTTCTATCCCTTCTCCTACTGTTTTAGTTCCTAAATCAAAGAAAAAGAAAAATTCTAAGGTTAAGTTTGACAAATTTTTAGATGCTTTTATGGGTTTGCATGTTAATATTCCTTTTTCAGATGCTCTGGAGCAGATGCCTCATTACAAAAAATTCATGAAGGAATGGCTCAACAAGAAGAAAAAGGAAAAGCAGTTGGAGACTGTATATTTAGCATCAACATGCAGTGCTCATGCTCAGCAGACAGTACCCGAGAAATTGACTGATCCAGGGAGTTTTACTATTCCTTGTAATTTTGGTACTTATTCTTGTAGAGCACTATGTGATCTAGGGGCTAACATAAACATTATTCCATTATCTATGTTCAAAAAGCTTAATATAGGAGAAATAAAATCTACCTCTGTTAGACTTTAGTTGGCTGACCAGTCTGTGGTTAGTCCATAGGGATTGTTGAGAATATTCTGATTAAAGTAGGTAGATTTTTCCTTCCTGTTGATTTCTTTGTGCTAGATATTAAAGAGAATCCTGTTATGCCTATCATATTAGGGAGACCATTCCTTGCTACAGGGAGGGTTATAATTGATATTGAATGTAGGGAGCTAATCATAAGAGTCCAATAGGAGAAGGAAGTTTTAAAAGCTTTTGAGGACCCCAAGAACACATCAGATACAATGATGGTGGGCTACAGGAGAGGTGCTAGGAAGAGCACCAGTGATGGAAAATCTGACAGGAGACCACCCTGATGCATATTTGGTCAACACGTCGAGCTAATGACGTTAAACAAGCACTTATGGGAGGCAACCCAAGTGAGTTAGTTATTTCTTTCTTTTGAGTTTTATTTATTGTTTGTGTCTGTTTTGTAGGTCTTGTTTTCTTTCTCTCCTTTGCTTTCAAGCTGTCAAGATTCCAAGCATTCAGTCAAGAAGTCATCATCATTCCAGGCTAGTCTTGTTCACTCCTTTCATTCATTTATTGTTCTCATGCTTGTTTATGCTTTATTTTCGTTATACATTGAGGACAATGCATATTTTAAGTTTGGGGGTGGATTAGCATGTTTGTGGAGCCCTTGAGCATCTGAGTCCGGGCTATAGTTTTGAGCTTTCTTTGAATTAAGCATATGGTTGCTTTCTGGATGCTATTTTTGCATGATTATGATGTCCTAGGATAGGCTTTCTTGTCAATTTTCAAGCTTGCGATGAGTTTTAAACATGAGTGCCCAAAAAGGGAGACTTTTTAAACTTTTTCTAGGAGATGGCTTGCATGAGTAGAGTATTTATCTTGGCTAGATTTGGATTTGAATGCTTATGAGCGAATTATTGGGTTCATATGCTTGTTGTCACCTCGATAGGTGTAGGGTAGAACTAAAGAGTTAATTTTTTGCAAATTAGCATGTTTGATCTTGCTTAGGAGAAAAGAAAAGAATATCTGCTTATCATGTTCATAACGAAAAATCATTCTTGTTGTTATTGTTGAGAAAAAAATAATAATAATGCCATGGCTTGTGCACAATATGCAATGGTTAATAAAGATTAAGGCAAAAAGAGCTACCCCTGTTGTGATCAGTTAGGCCAACCAGAGAAAACTCAGGTTAAGGGTTCCTACAATAGCTGTGTGAAAGCTAGTGCCACATATAAATGCTAAAGTTAATTGTATTTTTTAAGCACCTAAGTATGGAGGAAAACAAACTAATTTGTTCCATTAACTCATTAGTGAAACCTTAGTGCCAGTGTAGAGGGAAGATGAGCTGAGATTTTAATAATCCAATCCCGGGCTAGTAGAGTCTGATCTTGTTGAGTTAGATCTCGCTTGTGCAAGTTAATTTTGGAAAAATTTTAATTTGTCTCCCTCATTGGTCCTTGTGTGCATGTCTCTTGCTTGCTTGGTTATTGACTTTTGAGCCTTGAGGATTGAGTTATGATTGTTTCATCCATTCTTCCATTGTATGTTTGATTTGTAGTTTGCTCGAGGACTAGCAAAAACTTAAGTTTGGGGGTATTTGATAGCTAGCATAGCTAGCTATCTTTACTTATTAAATTTAGCTAGTCTTTGATGATTATTGGGCATTTTATTGCACTTAATTGTTTATTTTGTAGGAAAGCGTTGATTAGAGTTAAAACGTGGAATAAGAGTTAATCGGGTGTTCGGGAAGTGAAAAGATGCCAAAGAACTGAAAAGATTCAAGTAACAAGGAGCCAAGAGAGGGCATTCTGCCCATTAGTGTCGAGACGCCACTCTTGGAGCGTCTCGATGCTACGTTTCCTTAATTAGAATACGCGGCAGACTCACAGCTTCTCTACGCTGTGATAGGAAACGTCCCGACACTACGAGACGCTGTCTTAATAGCGTCTCGACGCTACGACGAAAAATCTGCTATTTAAGCATCCTTTCGGCTAGGTTATGGGGGACTTCGATTTGGGACTTTTTGGAGCCGACAATAGAGCAGAAATTGGGCATTCTTGAGCTGAAGCAAAGGGGGCAAGTTGGAAATCAACCCATTGTTCGTGGGGATCATGACGGGGACGTTCGGTCTCGACCTACAATGAGTTTAATTCTCTTTTCCCTTACTTTAGATAGTTTGATGGCTGTTTTAGACTCTCGCTATATTGTAACGTTGTGTATGAGTAGCTAGGCTTTAATTCTTAGGGATTGATGTAGCCGTTGGGCACGTTATGGATTGATTTGTTGTTTTTATGCTATTGATTTCATTTATGCATATGTTGTATCCTTAATGTTTTCGATTTACCGGCCATAACTCGGGAGAGAGGATTTAAATTAGTAATCAGTGTGCATAACTAGAATTTAAGTAAGAATCGGGAGATTAAGGTTAATTCTAGAAATTGTTATAAAGGTTAGCATTATTGCCTTGTATGTTTATTGGATTTAGATAGGGATATCGGGTCCAATTGCATATGGGAGAATCATGTATGCTCGGGAGAGATATGTGTGATTTTAGTTGCCAAGATTTATGAATCATAGTATTTGTCAATTCGTTTATTAATCCATAACTCCAATTGGTGAAATCAAATCCCTAAGACCAATTCTTCCCATTAGATTGTCACTTTTTGCTTGAGTTTTGTGTTTGATTTAATTATATTCTCATCCAATTTGATTCCCTAAATAAAGTTGGCCAAGAGTATTTTCGGTAATTAAAAGTAGCTAGACACCAATCCAGAGGACGACATTCGAATTTACATTCACTATATTATAACTTGACCCGTACACTTGCGGTAAGCAAATTGCGCATCACCTGCTCAAAGGAAAACATTATTCATTCGATCAAGAGAGAAAAGAGGAGCGGAGAGGAGAAGAAATTCACGAAGGCATTGCAGAAATTGGAAAATGGGAGCATACTTGTGTGTAATGTGTCATTTCATACAGTTTTGTTTTTCTCACATGAGCTAAATCTTCTCTTCAAGTCTTAGCGCAAACGCCTCATGCGGCAATAAGTATAACCTGTAAGCGCATATTTTTGTTTAATTGAAACATTGATTGTTGTTTTCTTAGTTGCATTAATCTTTTCATTGCTAATTGCCGCTTGGCCAGCCGGATGCGGTAACAATATGATAAATCTTTGACAGGTAATGCATATGGATCTCTCTAAGTAGAACAAGTTAGTGCATTTCATGTAGTCTTGGTAGCATTAAATCATTAGTCAAAGAGTCAATTGTTAGTTTATTGCTAAAACGCATAAGGAATACCGGAAGGGAAACTTAATGATTTTTTCTCGCTTAGGCACTAGTGGATCAATTAATCAAAATTAGCGCTACAAGTCTCTTATAAACGCATGAGGTTGCTATCGCAACAGCCTTGATACTTTTCGCATTGAACTCCTTTCTTCAGTTTTTATTGTTCATTTTTCTTTCTGCAAATCACTTATTGTTTAAACTATACCAATTACTTTTTACTCTCTAAAACTTACATCACACATTGAAAGATTAAATCAGTGAATATATATTTTTTACCACTTTTGTTTTATTTCCCTGTGGATTCGACCCTGGACTCATCAGGTACTACTTGATTTAGTCAGTTTATACTTGGATTGATTTAAATCTTCGACTACTAAACCAATCACACTGACAATCAATCAAGGGCCAAAGAACCCTTAGAACTCGTGCATTCGGATCTCTGTGGTCCTATGAATGTCAAAGCACGAGGAGGGTATGAATATTTCGTCAGCTTCATTGATGATTATTCAAGGTATGGCTATCTTTACCTAATGCATCATAAGTCTGAAGCCCTTGAAAAGTTCAAGGAGTACAAGACCGAGGTTAAGAACCAATTAGGTAAAACGATTAAAACACTACGATCAGATCGAGGTGGAGAATATATGGACTTACAATTCCAAGACTATTTGATAGAACATGGAATTACGTCTCAACTCTCAGCCCCTGCTACACCACAACAAAATGGTGTATCAGAAAGGAGAAACCGAACTCTGTTAGACATGGTTCGATCAATGATGAGCTATGCTCAGTTGCCTGATTCGTTCTGGGGATATGCAGTTGAGACTGCCGTATACATTTTGAACATGGTTCCCTCTAAAAGTGTCTCTTAAACACCTTATGAGCTATGAAAATGGCGTAAAGGTAGTTTACGTCACTTCAGGATTTGGGGATGCCCAGCACATGTGCTAGTACAAAACCCAAAGAAATTGGAACGACGTTCAAAACTGTGCCTATTTGTAGGATATCCTAAAGAAACGAAAGGTGGTCTATTTTACGATCCTCAGGATAATAAAGAGATTGTATCGACAAACGCTACGTTCCTTGAGGAAGATCACATAAAAGATCATCGACCTCGCAGTAAGCTAGTATTAGTTGAGATTTCAAGAAAAACTACAAAAGAATCTACAAAAGTTGTAGATCAAGCTGGTCCATCAAAAGTTGTTGATCAAACACATCCATCTCAGGTAGTGAGAGAGCCTCGACATAGTGGGAGGGTTATAATTCAAACTGACCGTTACATGGGTTTAACAGAAACTCAAACCATCATGTCTGATGATGGTGTAGAGGATACATTGTCCTTCAATCGAGCAATGAATGATGTTGATTAGGACCAGTGGATCAAAGCCATGGATCTCGAAATGGATTCAATGTACTTGAATTCGGTTTAGGAACTTGTAGAACAGCCGGATGGGGTAAAACCTATTGGTTGTAAATTGATCTATAAAAGAAAACGAGACCAAGCTGGTAAGGTTCAAACCTTTAAGGCTCGACTTGTGGCAAAGGGTTTTACCCAGGGGGAAGGAGTGGATTATGAAGAAACTTTTTCCCCTGTTGCCATGCTTAAGTCGATTAGAATACTCTTATCCATTGTCACATACTATGATTATGAAATATGGCAAATGGATCTCAAGACAGCCTTTTTGAACGGCAATCTTGAAGAGACTATCTATATGGCTGAACCAGAGGGATTTATAGTCCAGGGTGAAGAGCAAAAGGTTTGCAAACTTAAACGATCCATTTATGGATTAAAACAAGCATCAAGATCCTTGAATATACGTTTTGACACTGCGATCAAAACGTATGGCTTTGAACAGAATATTAACGAACCTTGTGTTTACAAGAAAATCGTCAAATCTACTGTAGCTTTTCTAGTTCTATACGTAGATGATATCTTACTTATTGGAAATAATGTAGGATTCCTGACTGACGTAAAACAATGGCTAGCGACTCAATTCCAAATGAAAGATTTGGGTGAGTGTTGGGTTCCTAGAGTGAGTAAAAATATGATATAAAATACTCTAGGATTCCTGTTCAAGTATACACAGTCTGCAGCAAGTAATATTATCAATCCGAGCCCCGAATCAGTTTCCACTCTACCTATTTTTGTGTAACTTTCTAATGGTTTCAAGAATAGAAAAATGATTTGGTTTTTGTAAGAATTATGCTGAAGCAAAGTAAATGACAGAACAACAAGTAAACAAATAGATAGAAAGATTAAAGACAGGCGCTGGTTAGGTTTTAGTGATTGTTCTAAGATATGTTGTAGCAATAATATCGATCATGCATTTCTCGCAGTATTATTAGCGGATTCCTCCCGGAACTCCGGATCTTTTGGGATATGTTTCAAACCCAATGAAGTGCGACCGATCAAGCAATAGGAAACTGGCTATCCCTAGCTCAGTCACTAGCGTTCACCAATACACAATGATCGTAGTGTGGATAATTGCCACACACTCTCTAAATCATCCCTGAAACTAGAGAGAGCTATCCATACCAGCTGACCAGGCGGGCATAAAATGAGAATAAGTACAACAATTAACCAAAATGCGATAGTCAATTTATTACTAGAGATGAAGCACAGTAATCACATTATTCCTAACCAACACCTTAAGCTACTTAGTTCATAATAGGCATAGTAATACAAATTACAATCTGAGTATGCATGTCCATAACCACAAGTTAATAAAGAAAATAAACTCCCTAATCAGCTTGCGGAAGATGGTGTTTTTGATAATCTTCAATCTCTCTAAAATATTCGGCTTCCAAGGGAAAACATGGAATGAATTTGACTTGGACGGCTACTTCCTTTTATAGAAGGAGAGGAGACTTGAATTAGGTCAACTTGGACACGTGTAGGACTCTCCTTGCTCCTTTATCCCGAAAATAACTTAACAGAAGTCGGTTGATGAAGTTGGCTAACGAGCTGTGATGTGGCAGTTCTGTTCCCAGTTTTGCTGCGCACAGAATTTTCTCCCTCCAGTCGCTCAGCAGCATAATTTGCACAAAATAATTTCCAATGCTTCCATTCTTCCAAATGGGTTAAAACATGTAATATCTATCCAAAACCAACCCTAATAAGCATAAAGGACACACAAATCCCTATATAATTGAGGCCTAAATAACTACCTTTTGGGCAGTTATCAGTGAGGCTCAATTTGTTCTAGGCATTCAAATCATTAGAAATAGAAAGAACAAAACGCTAGCACTGTCTCAAGCATCATATATCGACAAAATGTTGGTATGATATTTGATGCAAAACTCCAAGAAAGGGTTATTACCGTTTATGCACGGGGTTCACTTGTCTAAGGAACAAAGTCCTAAGACACCTCCAGAAGTTGAGGAAATGAGATGTATTCCCTATGCATCAGCAGTTGGTAGTTTGATGTATGCAATGTTGTGTACCAGACCCGACATATGCTATGCCGTAGGAAAAGTTAGCAGATTTCAGTCCAATCCTGGTAATGCGCATTGGACTGCCGTTAAAAACATCCTTAAGTATCTAAGGAGAAATAGGGATTATATGCTCGTGTATGGAGCTAAGGATCTGATCCTTACAGGATACACTGACTTAGATTTTCAGGCCGATATAGATTCAAGAAAATCAACATTGGGATTTGTGTTTACTCTAAACGGAGGAGTGATAATATGGAGGAGTATTAAGCAAGGTTGCATTGTTGACTCCACCATGGAAGCAGAGTACGTAGTCGCTTGTGAAGCAGCAAAAGAGGCAGTATGGCTAAGAAAATTCCTAACAGAGTTGGAAATTGTTCCAAATATGCAACTACCTGTCACCCTCTATTGCGACCACAGTGGTGCAGTTGCAAACTCTAAGGAACCTCGAAGTCACAAGCGAGGAAAGCATATTGAGCGTACCATCTCATCAGGGAGATCGTGCAACGAGGAGATGTGATTGTCACGCAGATTGCTTCTGAGCACAACATGGCTAACCCGTTTACAAAACCCCTCACGGCTAAAGTTTTTTAGGGTCACCTAGTTAATCTAGGATTACGAGCTTTATTAGACTAGGGCAAGTGGGAGAAATGTAAGGGTATGGTTGATGCCCTAATTTATTGTCTTTATACTTCTCTCACACCTAACTTTATGTACCCCACTAGAGTTTCTAGTCAAGTGGGAGTTTTGTTGGGTTTAATGTCCTATAAACTCGTAGTTTGTAAATCATTAAACATATTCTATTTCCAAAAAAGACGTTATTGAGGTTATTCAGTAAAAGATGTTATTAAATATGTAAATTGCGAATGATTAACCTAAATCCAATAAACTAAGATTCTTGGCTATAAAATGAATACTTGAACTATATGTATTGACATATCATAGGATCAACTTCAAGTTTATAGTAAAAATAGTCTATAGTATAAGGATAAGGTTGGGTACCTTATCCTGGAGACACTATGGACGCGACCCACTTTGTATTAAGTACAAACGATGAGATCCTAAATCGTTCATGTGGTGACATGCGAGTGGGGGCGTCCTATGCAATGAGTTTTCATAAGACTGGACCACGAAATAAGTCACTTTCTCTTTATAACGCTGTTTACTGAAGAAACTGACTATTTCTCATAGATGACCTAGGTAACTGGTTCTTAATCCTGAGCTATCTATGAACTCCTGTTTATGCGAGATTATCCTTAGATCTGCATGGGTGAGAGTGGCCAGCATCGCCGACTCGACAAGCCTACCATTTTGGGGATAAGATCGAATAGATAGCTGGGACATAGTTTCGCAATAAGGAATTCACTTCTACCCATTTCAGGGATAGCAAAGAGGTTGTTCTCTTAAGTAATAACTCTAGGACTTGAACAAGGGGCCCCACCCTCTCGTTGGATCGAGAGTAACTTAGGTTGATGGTTGGACCACAAATCGATTGTTCATTAGAGGATTAGTGGAACTTAAGGAACAAGAAGTACTATAAGGGTGTAACGGTTATTTGACCGCTATAGCTACGAACAACAAGTGAAGGAACGACTTACTAAACATGGTTAAATCAAGTGGACGGAAATATATCTATAGTGAGGGGAGTGCAACTATCGGGCTATAGTGGAGTGTCCCGGTAGTTAACGAATGTTGGATAACTTTGATAATGAGATTAGTTGGTTAGCCTCGAATCGTTGGAGCCTGATAACTGCCCAAAAGGTAGTTATTTAGGCCTCAATTATATAGATATTTGTGTGTCCTTTATGCTTATTAGGGTTGGTTTTGGATAGATATTACATGTTTTAACCCATTTGGAAGAATGGAAGCATTGGAAATTATTTTGTGCAGATTATGCTGCTGAGCGACTGGAAGGAGCAAATTCTATGCTGCAGCAAAACTGGGAACAGAAACTGCCACATCACAGCTCGTTAGCCAACTTCATGAACCGACTTCTGTTGAGTTATTTTCGTGATAAAGGATCAAGGAGAGCCTTACACGTGTCCTAGTTGACCTAATTCAAGCCTCCCATCCTTCTATAAAAGGAAGTAGCCGTCAAAGTCAAAGTCATTCCATGTTTTCCCTTGGAAGCCGAATAGTGTAGGGAGATTGAAGATCATCAAGAACACCATCATCCGCAAGCTGATTAGGGAGTTTATTTTCTTTATTAACTTGTGGTTATGGACATGCAGACTCAGATTGTAATTTGTATTCCTATGCTGATTATGAACTAAGTAGCTTAAGGTGTTGGTTAGGAATAATGTGATTACTGTGCTTCACCTCTAGTAATAAATTGACTATTGCATTTTGGTTAATTTTTGTGCTCATTCTTATTTTATGCCCGCCTGGCCAGCCGGTATGGATAACTCTCTCTAGTATCAGGGATGATTTAGAGAGTGTGTGGCAATTCTCCGGACTACGATCATTGTGTATTGGTGAACGCCAGTGACTGAGCTAGGGATAGCCAGTTGCCTAGTGCTTGATCGGTCGCTCTTCATTGGGTTTGAAACATATCCCAAAAGATCCGGAGTTCCGGGAGGAATCCGCTAATAATACTGCGAGAAATGCATGATCAATAATATTGCTAGAGCATATCTTAGAAAAATCACTAAAGCCTAACCAGCGCCTGTCTTTAATCTGTCTATCTATTTGTTTACTCGTTGTTCTGTCATTTATTTTGCTTCAGCATAATTCTGATAAAACCCAACAATTTTATTATCTTTGAAACCATTAAGAAGTTACGCAAAATAGATAAAGTGGAAACTCATTCAGACCTTGGATTGATAATATTACTTGCTGCAGACTGTGTATACTTGCACGGGAATTCTAGAGTATTTTATACTATATTTTTACTCACTCTAGGAACCCAACAAGTTTTTGGCGCCGTTGCCGGGGACTTGAATAAGTTTTTATCTGATCTGTTTTGTGTATGTGTTTTAGTGGTTTGGTGCTAGAACTTTTTGATTGTTTCTTTTGTTTTTGCAGGTGTTGTTTTGGTGCATGAGCGATCCGCCTGGGGTACGGTTTGAGATTGATCCATAAATTGAAAGGACATTTAGGAACAGAAGGAGGGAGCAGCGCAAAAACCAGATGGAGAACGCCCCGCAACTTCCGCAGGTTCCTGAAGGTCCAGCAGTAGTGAACCCCCAGCAAAATCCGTTGCTGCAGCAAAACCCACTGTTTGAGCAAAATGAACAGCGAAATAATCAGGCTGAGAATCCTATCTTGATAGCGAACGATAGGACCAGAGCCATTCGAGCGTATGCTGTCCCGATGTTTAATGAGTTGAATCCAGGGATTGCACGTCCCCAAATCCAAGCGGAAAATTTTGAAATGAAACCGGTAATGTTTCAGATGTTGCAAACCGTGGGGCAATTCCATGGTTTGTCATCTGAAGACCCTCATTTACATCTTAAGTCTTTTCTAGGAGTTAGTGATTCTTTTGTAATTCAAGAAGTGCCTAGAGATGCTCTTAGATTAACTTTGTTCCCGTATTCTCTTAGAGATGGAGCAAAGTCATGGTTAAACTCTTTTGCTTCAGGATAAATTAGGACGTGGGATGAGTTAGCTGAAAATTTTTTGAGTAAATATTTCCCACCTAATAGAAATGCTAAATTAAGGAGTGAAATAGTAGGGTTTAGGCAACTTGAGGATGAGACTTTTAGTGAGGCTTGGGAGAGGTTTAAGGAGCTTTTACGAAAGTGTCCCCACCATGGGTTACCTCATTGTATTCAAATGGAAACATTTTACAATGGTTTAAATGGAGTAACCCAAGGTATGGTCGATGCTTCGGCTGGAGGGGCCCTTTTGGCAAAAACTTTTGATGAAGCCTATGAAATTTTAGAAAGAATATCTATTAATAGTTGTCAGTGGTCGGATGTTAGAGGCACAAATAAAAAGGTTAAGAGTGTGTTAGAGGTTGATGGTGTGTCCACCATTAGGGCTGATCTTGCTATGATTGCTAACGCTCTTAAGAATGTGACAGTGATTAGTCATCAGCAGCCACCAGCTATGGAGCCTGCAGCAGTGGTGAACCAAGTCACGGACGAAGCATGTGTCTATTGCGGGGAAGGCCACAACTACGAGTTTTGCCCCAGCAATCCAGCTTCTGTGTTTTTTGTAGGTAATCAGAGGAACAACCCTTATTCTAACTTCTATAATCCAGGTTGGCGCAACCACCCCAACTTCTCATGGGGAGGTCAAGGAAATAACGTACAAGTACAACAAAAGGTGAACCAGCCGGGATTTGCTAAAGCGCAGGTAATGCCCCAGCAAAATAAGCCGACTTTGCCCCAGTAAAATTCGGGAAATTCTCTCGAGGCGATGATGAAAGAATTAATGGCTCGCACAGACGCCGCAATTCAAAGTAATCAAGCTTCGATGAGGGCCCTGGAATTGCAAGTGGGTCAGCTAGCTAATGAGCTCAAGGCGAGGCCTCAAGGGAAACTTCCTTCGGATACTAAACACCCTCGAAGGGAAGGTAAGGAGCAGGTAAAGGCAGTAACCCTTAGGAGTGGTAAGCCACTAGAAGAGTCTAGAAAGACCCAGGATTTAAATAATAATAGTGATAATATTGTTGTTGTTGAAAAAGAGTTGGAGTCTGGTCAGGGTGCTGGAGGCAGCAAAGCGAATGCTGGAGCATCTGGTTCTGTGCCAGATGTAGAACCACCATATGTGCCACCCCCACCTTATGTACCACCTCTACCTTTTCCACAAAGGCAAAAGCCTAAGAATCAGGACGGTCAATTTAAAAAAGTTTTAGAGATTCTTAAGCAATTGCATATAAATATCCCTTTAGTATAAGCTATTGAGCAAATGCCTAATTATGCTAAATTTCTTAAGGATATTTTGACTAAAAATAAAAGGTTAGGTGAGTTTGAAACTGTATCTCTTACTGAGGAGTGTAGTGCTATTCTTAAGAATGGTCTACCCCCCAAGGCTAAGGATCCAGGGTCATTTACTATACCTGTGTCTATAGGTGGAAAGGAATTAGGTAGAGCACTCTGTGATTTAGGCGCAAGCATTAACCTTATGCCTCTTTCGGTCTATCGACTATGAGGCTGATAAAGATGTCCCAATTATTCTAGATGTTCAAAAAGGAGGATTAACAATGAGAGTCTGTAATGAGGAAGTGAAATTTAATGTGTTTAAAGCCATGAAATATCCAGACGAGATGGAGGATTGCTCCTTCATTAGGATTCTGGAGAGCACAGTTATTGAGACAGCAATACAGGATTCGACTGATAGGCATTCGGAAAAGCATGGAGAGGTTAGTGTAGAAGATTTTGAATTTTGTTCTTTAGATAGAAAAAAAGAAAAAGAATTGTTTAGGTGTGAGGATGTTTTTGAGTCTTTAGATTTAGATCAAAGAAAGGCTCCCCCAATTAAGCCATCCCTAATTGAGGCACCCACTTTAGATTTGAAACCTTTACCGGATCATCTAAAGTATGTGTATCTTGGGGAAAGTGAGACGTTGCCCATTATTGTTGCATCAGATTTAATGCCGGAGCATGAGGAGGCCTTAATAAAATTGCTGCAGCAATACCGCAAAGTTATAGGTTGGACATTGGCTGACATTCAGAGGATTAGCCCATCTTTTTGTATGCACAAAATCACTCTAGAGGAGGGATCCTTTAGGAGTATTGAGCAACAAAGAAGGCTTAACCCCACAATGAAAGAAGTGGTTAAAAAAGAGGTGATTAAATGGTTGGATGCTGGTATCATTTATCCAATCGCCGATAGCAATTGGGTAAGCCCTGTCCAATGTGTTCCTAAGAAAGGAGGTGTCACTGTGGTGTGCAATAAAGATAATGAGTTGATCCCCACAAGTACAGTAACTGGCTGGAGGGTTTGTATGGATTACAGAAG
This sequence comes from Luffa acutangula, assembly GCA_036850905.1. Taxonomy (NCBI): domain Eukaryota; kingdom Viridiplantae; phylum Streptophyta; class Magnoliopsida; order Cucurbitales; family Cucurbitaceae; genus Luffa; species Luffa acutangula. The sequence continues at coordinate 27,018,501 of CM072090.1, read as the reverse complement.
GCTTAATAAAGCCACCCGAAAGGATCATTTCCCTCTACCATTTATCGACCAGATGTTGGATCGATTGGCTGGTCAGGCCTATTACTATTTCTTGGATGGTTATTATGGGTATAACCAGATTACTATTGCTCCTGAAGATCAGGAAAAAACCACTTTCACCTGTCCTTATGGGACGTTTGCTTTCAGGACGATGCCTTTCGGCCTCTGCAATGCTCTAACAACATTTCAGCGGTGTATGCTAGCCATTTTTTCTGATATGATTGAGTCCACTGTTGAGGTCTTTATGGACGATTTTTCAGTTTTTGGAGGGTCTTTTCAGAGTTGTTTAGATAATTTAGGTAAGGTGTTAAAAAGATGTGAGGATACCCATCTGGTTCTTAATTGGGATAAGTGCCACTTCATGGTGAAGGAGGGCATAGTGTTAGGTCATAGGATTTCTAAGAATGGTCTAGAAGTTGATAGAGCAAAAGTTGAGGTTATCGAAAGACTAGAGCCACCGAATTCAGTGAAGGGAATTCGGAGTTTTTTAGGACATGCTGGATTTTATAGGAGGTTCATAAAGGATTTTTCCAAAATCAGTAAACCTCTTTGTAACTTATTGTGCACTGATCATGTTTTTGACTTTAATGCAGATTGTAGGAAGGCTTTTGAAACATTGAAGGCTGCTTTAATCTCAGCACCCATTCTCTGCGCACCTAATTGGAATTTGCCATTCGAGGTAATGTGTGATGCGAGTGATGCTGCGGTAGGTGCGATGCTGGGGCAAAAGCAGGGCAAATTTATTCATCCTATATATTATGCAAGCAAGATTTTAAATGAGGCACAAGTCAACTACACAACTACTGAAAAGGAGTTGTTAGCTGTCGTGTTTGCTTTTGAAAAGTTTCGGCCATATTTGGTTGGATCCAGAGTCACGGTGTTCACGGATCATGCAGCAATAAGGTATTTAATGTCAAAGAAAGATGCAAAGCCTAGACTAATTCGTTGGATTTTATTACTGCAGGAATTTGACTTGGAGATAAAGGACAAGAAGGGATCAGAGAATGTCGTTGCAGATCATTTGTCTCGTCTTGATCCATCATCATCTTTGCTGGAGCAATCTGCCATTTCCGATTCTTTGCTTGAGTTGTCTTAGGAGACTGTTCCTTAGACAGGTGTACCCCATGTCTGAAGGGTAGTAGTCCCTTCTTGGAGTTTTGCATCGAATATCGAGACAACATTTTGTCAATATACGTTGCTTGAGACATTGCTAGCGTTTTGTTCTTACGATCCCTAATGATTTGGATTCCTAGAACATATTGAGCCTCTCCCAGATCTTTCATTTGGAATTGGGCTGCTAGCCATTTCTCAATGTCAGTGAGGTATCCTACATCATTCTTGATAGCGAGCATAGCTAGCTATTTTTCCTTATTTAATTCAGCTAGTCTTCTATGATTTATTGGTCATTTTATTGCACTTAATTGTTTATTTTGTAGGAAAGTGTCGATTAGAGCTAAAGCGTGGAATTGGAGTTAATCGGGTGTTCGGGACGTGAAAAGATGCCAAAGAACCGAAAAGATTCAAGTAATAAGGAGCCAAAAGAGGGCAATCTTCCTATCAGCGTCGAGACGCAATTCTTGGCACGTCGAGATGCTCGCTTTCCTTGTTTATTTTGGGCGACAACAGTCTTAGCATCTCGACGCTGTGACAAGAGCGTCTCGACGCTACCGTTTTCCCTTATTCAGAAGGTGCGCCAGGCGACAGCGTCGAGACGCTGTCTCCTTAGCGTCTCGACGCTATCAGCAGAATTTCCTATTTATACTTCTTTTCATGCTACGGATTGGAATAGGCCAAATTGAGAGATTTTAGCCCTAATTTCGACTAGAGACCTACTGTGGGAGCTGAAGCAAGGACGAGGATTGGGAATCTCACGTGGTGGCATGGATATCGAGACGGGGACGCGCTGGGATCGACGACATTAAGTGTTTCCTTTCCTTTTCCTTATCTCTAGCTAGATTTAATGGCTTTTCATGTTTAGTTGAGCTTGTAACGCCATGTATGAGTAGCTGAACTTGTGGCTTAGGGATTGATGTAGTCGTTTTAGTTTATGGATTGATTTACGGTATAAGTTGTGCAATGGTTATTATGTATGCAATCTTGATTTAATGCTTTCAATTAATTGGCTATTAGTTGAATGATTTAAGTGTTGAGTCTTGCTCAGGAGAGGGGATTTAATGTAGACTTGTTCAAGATTGCATGACTAAAGTGTATTTTCTAAGTCCGTGACAGTTTTTAGAATAACTTTAGAATAGGTCAAAAGAACTCAATGCCTTGCATGTTAATAAATTTAGATAGGGATATCAAGTTGATTAATTTGCATGAGAATCAATTATACTCGGGAGAGATAGTTGTGATTAATGGTTCTTAGGCTCATAATTCCATTGTGCATGATTACTTATTCCTTAAAATCAATCCTAGGCTAATTTGGCGAAATCAATTCCCTAAGTGTTCTTTCAATTGCATCTCCACTGTTTGCTTGTTTTGATTTAGTTTTCAATCTATTACTCACTACTTTGTGTTCCCTAAATAAAATTGAGCAAGATAATTCACAATACTTGATTTAGCTTAAAAATCCAATCCAGAGGACGACACTCGTTTATACGAACACTTTATTATTACTTGACTCGTGCGCTTGCGGTAGGAAAATTCCACATCAATTCCCAACGAGCAGGATATCGTCTACATAAAGTATTAGAAAAGCTACTTTCTTTTTGTTGACTTTCTTGTACACACAAGGCTCATCAACGTTTTGGTCAAAACCAAAAGATTTGATTGCAGTATCAAATCTAATGTTCCAAGATCTGGACGCTTGTTTCAATCCATAAATGGATCGATTGAGCTTATAAACCTTTTGTTCCTGACCTTGGGCTATGAACCCTTCGGGTTGAGACATGAAGATATTCTCTTCAAGATTACCATTCAGAAAGGCAGTCTTGACGTCCATTTGCCATATTTTCATAGTCATATTATGTGGCTATGGATAAGAGAATTCTTATGGACTTTAACATGGCTACAGGAGAAAAGGTTTCCTCATAGTCAACCCCTTCCTTTTGGGTATAACCCTTTGCCACTAGTCTAGCTTTGAAGGTCTGTACCTTTCCAGTTGCATCTCTTTTTCTCTTATAGATCCATTTGCACCCTATGGGTTTTACCCCTTTTGGTAGATCTGTGAGTTCCCATATAGAATTGGAGTGCATTGACTCCATTTCCAGGTTATTGGCTTTGACCCATTCATCCTTATCTTCGTCATACATTGCCTGTCGATAGGACAATGGATCCTCAATGCCATCATTAGGTATGACAACCTGAGTTTCAGTTAAACCCAAGTAGCGATCAGGTTGTAATACAACCCTCCCACTGTGTCGAGGCACTCTCAACGTTTGAGATGGATGGGATGTCTTTTCACAATCTCTGCTACTAGAGAAGACCTAACCTATAATTGAGCTAAAAGACTCCCTGAGCTTTAAGCAATCACAACTGCCTTGAATCCTCTTAACTCACTTAGCAAGCTTGCTTGAATACCACACAAGGCACTCTTCGGAAGTCTCGACTTCCTACTCAACGCATCTGCTACCACGTTTGCCTTACCTGCATGATATTCTTTGGTACAGTCATAGTCTTTGATTAGTTATAGCCATCGCGACCTCAGATTCATCTCTTTCTGATCAAAGATATACTTCAAACTCTTATGACCTGTGAAAATGTGGCACTTCTCACCGAATAAATAATGTCTCCAGATCTTCAGTGCTAGAACAGGTGCTGATAGCTCAAGATAATGGGTAGGGTAATTACACTCATGTTTCTTCAACTTCCTTGAAGCATAAGTGTTGGGTTCCTAGAGTGAGTAAAAATATGGTATAAAAGACTCTAGAATTCCTGTGCAAGTATACACAGTCTGCAGCAAGTAATATTATCAATCCGAGTCCTGAATTAGTTTCCACTCTACCTATTTTGTGTAACTTTCTAATGGTTTCAAAGATGATAAAATGATTTGGTTTTATAAGAATTATGATGAGGCAAAATAAATGACAGAACAACAAGTAATCAAATAGATAGACAGATTGAAGACAGACGTTGTTTAGGATTTAGTGATTGTTCTAAAAGATGCTCTAGCAATATTATTGATCATGCATTTCTCGCAGTATTATTAGCGGATTCCTCCCGGAACTTTGGATCTTTTGGGATGTGTTTCAACCCCAATGAAGTACGACCGATCAAGCACTAGGCAACTGGCTATCCCTAGCTAAGTCACTAGCGTTCACCAATACACAATGATCGTAGTGTGGATAATTGCCACACACTCTCTAAATCATCCCTGAAACTAGAGAGAGCTATTCACACCGGCTGGCCAGGCAGGCATATAATGGAAATAAGCACGACAATTAACCAAAATGCGATAGTCAATATATTACTAAAGATGAAGCACAACAATCACATTATTCCCAACCAACACCTAAGCTACTTAGTTCATAATAGGCATGGAAATACAAATCACAATCTGAGTAGGCATGTCCATAACCACAAGTTAATAAAGAAAATAAACTCCTTAATCAGCTTGCGGATGATGGTGTTCTTGATGATTTGCAATCTCTCTATACTATTCGGCTTCCAAGGAAGAACATGGAATACTTTTGACTTCGACGACTACTTCCTTTTATAGAAGGATAAGAGGCTTGAATTAGGTCAACTTGGACACGTGTAGGGCTCTCCTTGCTCCTTTATCTCGAAAATAACTCAACAAAAGTCGGTTCATGAAGTTGGCTAACGAGCTGTGATGTGGCAGTTCTGCTCCCAGTTTTGCTGCAGCAGAGAATTTGCTCCCTCAAGTTGCCCAGCAACAGATGCTACACAAAATGATTCCCAAAGCTTCCATTTTTCCAAATGGGTTAAAACATGTAATATCTCTCTAAAACCAACCCTATTAAGCATTAAAGACAGACAAATCCTTATGTAAATGAGGCCTAAATAACTACCTTTTGGGCAGTTATCAGACCCCCAAACTTGAACTATTGCGCGTCCCGAGCAATACTAACTCGCCTACCCTTAAGAATTTAAAACATTAGAAAAAGAATTAGCTTAATTAAATCAGACAATCAAATACTGCCTTTAACCTTTACCTGAGCACTCTGCAAAACCGAGCTCTACCACAGCAAAATGATTCCTCCAACAGGGACAAATAATCACCACTTTCAACTCAATTCTAAGAACTCACCACAGCTTAACTCTATTATCAGACATTCAAAACACATTTTTAAAGGGGTTTATTTTTGTTTTTCAGACTTAAAGCAGCCTTACAGTCATAAGTTCTTAAGCATGGGATGACCCAGTTTATGGTGCAGTATACCCTTGCCTCAAACTCATCACCAACTAAGCTCAATACTTGATAGCGAGCATAGCTAGCTACTTTTACTTATTTAATTTAGCTAGTCTTTTATGATATTTGGGCCATTTTATTGGGCTTTATTCTTTATTTTGTAGGAAATGGTTGATTGGAGCTATAATGCCATATTAGAGTTAATCGGGTGCTCGGGGCGTGAAAAGATGCAAAGGAATGAAAAGAGTAAAAGTGGAGAAAAGTCAAATCTCGGTAAACAGCAGGCTAGCGTCGAGACGCTAGCTCTTGAGCGTCGAGACGCTCACATTCCATATCAGATTAGGCACGTAAAGCTCACAGCGTCGAGACGCTATGATAGGAAGCGTCCCGACGCTTCCGTTTTTCCTTATTCAGAACGCGCGTATAAGAGGCAGCGTCGCGACACTGTCTTGACAGCGTCTCGACGCTAAGACGAAAAATCTGCAATATAAGCTTCACTTCGGCTAGGTTTTTAGGGAGATCGATTTGGGACCTTTTGGAGCTGAAAACAGGGCAGAACAGAGGACTTTGAGGCTGAAAACAAAGGGAGAGACTTGGAAATCAACCCATCGTTCGTGGGGATCGTGACGGGGACGTCGGGATTCGGCCTACATTGAGTTTTCTTTTCCCTTTTCTTCCTTTAGTTAGATTTATGGCTTTCATATGTTTAGTTGAGATTGTATTTTCATTCATGAGTAGCTAAACTTGTAGCTTAGGGATTGATGTAGTTGATTAAGTTTATGGATTGATTTATGGTTTAAGTTGTGCAATGTTATTGTGTTTGTAATCTTTATTTAATGCTTTCAATTAATTGGCCATTAGTTGAATGATTTAAGTTTCGAATTTAGCTCGGGAGAGGGGATTTGATCTAGACTTGCTCAAGATTGCATGAATAAAGTACCTTCTAATTCTTGACGGTTTTAGATTATCTTTAAAATTGGTTAAAAGATCTCATTGCCTTGCATATTAATAAACTTAGATAGGGATATCAAGTTGGTTAATTTGCATGAGAATCAATTATACTCGGGAGAGGTAGTTGTGATCAAAGGGTCTTTGGCTCATAATTTCATTGTGCATAATAACTTATTCTTTAAAATCAATCCTAAACTAAATCGGCGAAATCAATTCCCTAAGTAGTTTTCCCAATTGAAATTCCATACTTTTTACTTGCTTTGATTTGTTTTTATCATCACCTATTCATCACTTTTTGATCCCTAAATAAAATTGGGCAAGATAATTCACAATACTTGATTTGCTTAAAAAGCCAATCCAGAGGACGACATTCGAATTTACTATTCACTATATTATTACTTGACCCGTGCGCTTGCGGTAGGAAAAGTCCACATCAAGTTTTTGGCGCCGTTGCCGGGGATTGGCACATTTAGCTAGATTGATATTGTGAAAAAATTGCTTGATCTTAATTTAGGGTGTATTGTTACTTTTTTAGGTTTGTTACATTTTTTTTTCTTAGTTGTCTTTCTTTCCATATTTGATTTTCTAGGTTAGTTTTCTTTTAGTTGAGTAATCTTTTCTTTATTTGTTCTTATTTTTCCTTTTTAGATTAGTTTCCTTATTTGCATTTTGCCATATTTGTTTTTGCATTCCATATTAGGTTACTTTGTTTCCTTTTCTAGATTATATTTTCCATATTTAGATTAGTTGTTTCTTTTTCTTTATTTCATTCCATAATTGTTTTCTTTCTTTTTTTAGGGTAGTTTTGTTTGTTTATGCGTAGGGATAAAGATTTAATTTTAGCACCATTTGATCCCGAGATAGAAAGAACAATTCTTAGGCTTCGAAGGGAAAATAGAGAAATTATTCAAATGGCTGACCAAAATCAACCTGAGGAGCCTAGGCCTATTAGAGATTATTTTCAGCCTGTGTTTCAGGGGCAACAGTCGAGGATTGTCTATGCACCGATTAATGCCAACAACTTTGAGCTGAAGACCGGTCTCATTCAGATGGCTCGAGACTGTGCATACAGAGGATCAACCACTGAGGATCAAAATTCTCATCTTAAATCATTTTTGGATATTTGTGGGACGGTAAAGATTAATGGTGTCTCTGAGGATGCTATTCGCTTACGTTTATTTCCCTTTTCTTTGCAGGATAAAGCACGTGATTGGTTGCAGTCTATTACCCCTGGGAGCATCACCACCTGGGATGCTTTGGTCCAGGCCTTTTTAAAGGAATTTTTCCCCCCTGCAAAGACGGTCAAGCTGAGGACCGAGATTGGGACATTCCAACCACAATATGATGAGCAGCTGTTCGAAGCTTGGGAGCGATTCAAAGAGCTACTGAGGAAGTGTCCTCAGCATGGTTACCCCGATTGGCTTCAGGTACAGTTGTTTTATAATGGTTTAACTCCTAGTACAAAAACGATTGTTGATGCAGCTGCAGGTGGGACTCTGTTGTCCAAGACCGTGGAAAACGCTCGCACACTTTTAGAGGATATGGCCACCAACAGCTATCAGTGGCCATCTGAGCGGTCTACACCTAAAAAGATTGTTGCTGGAGTGTTTGAGGTTGATAAAGTAAGTGCACTCCAGGCCCAGATGACTTCCCTCGCTAATGCTATTATGAAATTTTCTGGTACAGGGAGTGCACAGTCAATTGAATCAGCTGCTGCTTTAGCATCTATACCTCAGGAGGAGACCATTGAGCAGGTTCAGTATGTATCAAATTTTAATTCTAGGGGATATAATAATAGTTCTACACCTACACATTATCACCCTAACAATAGGAACCATGAAAATTTCTCTTATGCTAATACTAAGAATGTTCTTAATCCTCTTGGTGTTGCCCCTCAAACTCAAGATAATAAAAAGTTAAAAGATCTTGTTGGAGCTTTCATTGCAGAGTCTAGTAACAGGACAACTAAATTAGAGGAGGCAGTCATTGCCATCAACTCAACAGTGAATGGCCACAGTGCAGCTATAAAGAACATAGAGACTCAGCTGAGACAGTTGGTGAATGTTGTAAGTACAGTGAACAAAGGTAAGGCCCCAGCTGAACAAGAGAAACCTCAGATGGAGTACTGTAAGGCAATCACTGTGCACCAGGAGGAATTTGAAGAGGAACCTGAATCTGAGGACTATGAAACGCCTACAGGGGAAGCTGAGGAGGACACATCAGCAGATGAGGCTGAAAAGCCTAACCTTGAGCCTCCTATTCCTTCTCCCACATTGTTGGTTCCTAAGGAAAAGAAAAAGAAAAAGAAGAAAAAGAACAATCAGGTTCAGTTTGATAAATTTATGAATGCTTTTATGAATCTGAATATTAATATTCCATTTGCGGAGGCATTAGAGATGCCCCAATACAACAGGTTTATGAAGGAGTGCTTAGCAAAGAAGCGAAAAGAAAAGAAGGTTGACACTGTTTATCTTGCTTCCACATGCAGCACCAGAGTACAACAGAAAGTACCTGAAAAAGTAGCAGATCCAGGGAGTTTTTCTGTTCCTTGTAGTTTTGGTACTTATTCTTTCAGAGCATTATGTGATTTAGGTGCTAGCATTAATATTATCCCATTGTCCTTGTGTAAGAAGTTAGACATAGGCGAGATTAAATCTACTCCTGTAAAGCTCCAATTGGCTGATCAATCTGTGGTGAGACCAGTTGGTATTGTAGAGAATGTGTTAATCAGAGTAGGTAGATTTTTCCTCCCTATTGACTTGTATGTTATGAACATGATAGAAAATCCTTCAATGCCTGTCATATTAGGACAACCATTCCTCGCTACTGGGCGAGCGATCATAGATATTGAGCGCAGGGAGCTTACTATTAAAGTCAAGAACGAAAAAGAGATCTTTAAAGCAGTTGAAGACTCTAAAGATGAAGTGCTTTACATGGGCTACAGGAAAGGTGCAAGAAAAAGCACCTCTGTTGGATTCACAGAACAAAAGCCTCCTTGAAGCACGTGCAACACGTCGAGCTAATGACGTTAAACAAGCGCTTATGGGAGGCAACCCAAGTAAGTTAGTGTGTTTTTTTTTTATTTTTGATTTATTGTTTGTTTTTGTTTTGTAGGTCTTGTTTTCTTCCTCTCCTTTGCTTTCAAGCTTTCAAGATTCAAAGCTCTCAAGCAAGAAGTCATCATAATTCCAGGCCAGTATTATTCACTCCTGTCATTCTTTTATTGTTTTCATGCTTGTTTATGCTCTATTTTCTTTATACATTGAGGACAATGCATACTTTAAGTTTGGGGGTGGATTAGCATGTTTGTGGAGCCCTTGAGCATCTGAGTTTGGGCTATAGTTTTGAGCTTTCTTTGAATTATGCATATGGTTGTTTTCTGGATGCTACTTTTGCATGATTATGATGTCCTAGGATAGGCTTTCTTGTCAATTTTCAAGCTTGTGATGAGATGTAAGCATAAGTGCCCAAAAAGGGAGACTTTTTAAAATTTTTCTAGGAGATGGCTTGCATGAGTAGAGTATCTGTCTTGGCTAGATTTGCATTTGAATGCTTAGGAGCGAATTATTAGGTTCATATGCTTGTTGTCACCTCGATAGGTGTAGGGTAGAGCTAAAAGTTAATGTTTTGCAAATTAGCATGTTTTGATCTTGCTTAGGAGGAAAGAAAAGAATATATGCTATTTATGCTCATAAAGAAAAATCATTATTGTTGTTACTGTTGAAGAGAAAAATTATTATGCCATGGCCTGTGCACAGTTTGCAATGTTTAATAAAGTTTAGGCAAAAAGAGCTACCCCTGTTGTGATCAGTTAGGCCAACCAGAGAAATCTCAGGTTAAGGGTCCCTGCAATGGGTGTGTGAAAGCTAGTGCCACATATACATGCTTAATTTGATTGTTAATTATAAGCACCTAAGTATGGAGATAAACAAACTAATTTGTTGCATTAACTCATTAGTAAAGCCTTAGTGCCAGTGTAGAGGGAAGATGAGCTGAGAGTTTAATAATCCAATCCCGGGCTAGTAGAGTCTGATCTTGTTGAGTTAGATCTCGCTTGTGCAAGTTAATTTTGGGAAAATTTTAATTTGTCTCCCTCATTGGTCCTTATGTGCATATCTCTTGCTTGCTTGGTTATTGACTTTTGAGCCTTGAGGATTGAGTTATGATTATTGCATCCATTCTTCCATTGTATGTCTGATTTAGAGTTTGCTCGAGGACTAGCAAAAGCTTAAGTTTGGGGGTATTTGATAGCGAGCATAGCTAGCTACTTTTACTTATTTAATTTAGCTAGTCTTTTATGATGTTTGGGCCATTTTATTGGGCTTTATTGTTTATTTTGTAGGAAATGGTTGATTGGAGCTATAATGCCATATTAGAGTTAATCGGGTGCTCGGGGCGTGAAAAGATGCAAAGGAATGAAAAGAGTAAAAGTGGAGAAAAGTCAAATCTCGGTCAACAGCAGGCTAGCGTCGAGACGCTAGCTCTTGAGCGTCTCGACGCTCACATTCCATATCAGATTAGGCACGTAAAGCTCACAGCGTCGAGACGCTATGATAGGAAGCGTCCCGACGCTTCCGTTTTTCCTTATTCAGAACGCGCGTATAAGAGGCAGCGTCGCGACACTGTCTTGACAGCGTCTCGACGCTAAGACGAAAAATCTGCAATATAAGCTTCACTTCGGCTAGGTTTTTAGGGAGATCGATTTGGGACCTTTTGGAGCTGAAAACAGGGCAGAACAGAGGACTTTGAGGCTGAAAACAAAGGGAGAGACTTGGAAATCAACCCATCGTTCGTGGGGATCGTGACGGGGACGTCGGGATTCGGCCTACATTGAGTTTTCTTTTCCCTTTTCTTCCTTTAGTTAGATTTATGGCTTTCATATGTTTGGTTGAGATTGTATTTTCATTCATGAGTAGCTAAACTTGTAGCTTAGGGATTGATGTAGTTGATTAAGTTTATGGATTGATTTATGGTTTAAGTTGTGCAATGTTATTGTGTTTGTAATCTTTATTTAATGCTTTCAATTAATTGGCCATTAGTTGAATGATTTAAGTTTCGAATTTAGCTCGGGAGAGGGGATTTGATCTAGACTTGCTCAAGATTGCATGAATAAAGTACCTTCTAATTCTTGACGGTTTTAGATTATCTTTAAAATTGGTTAAAAGATCTCATTGCCTTGCATATTAATAAACTTAGATAGGGATATCAAGTTGGTTAATTTGCATGAGAATCAATTATACTCGGGAGAGGTAGTTGTGATTAAAGGGTCTTTGGCTCATAATTTCATTGTGCATAATAACTTATTCTTTAAAATCAATCCTAAACTAAATCGGCGAAATCAATTCCCTAAGTAGTTTTCCCAATTGAAATTTCATACTTTTTACTTGCTTTGATTTGTTTTTATCATCACCTATTCATCACTTTTTGATCCCTAAATAAAATTGGGCAAGATAATTCACAATACTTGATTTGCTTAAAAAGCCAATCCAGAGGACGACATTCGAATTTACTATTCACTATATTATTACTTGACCCGTGCGCTTGCGGCAGGAAAAGTCCACATCAATACTCTTTATAAAGCTAAAAAATCCTTAGTGATTCCATCTCTTGCCCCTGAGAATGGCAACATTTTATGATGAAGCTCACCTAAGTTCTGGGAGACAGAAAAACTGCTGGATCTTCATTCATCCTTCGAAACTTTTGCTCCATCAATTTTTTTTCAGCAAAATTTCAACAATCAATTTTTTCAGCAAATAATTTTTCTCATTTTTTCCACATTTCCTAGGTCATCTTTTGACGCGAAGACAAACTGTGGGTATCACAAATGTCCCCGGTTACTCAACAACCTAACAAAATTTTAATTGAAGGAGAGGAATGCTCGAGCAAAACAATTGGAGTAACAAAAAGTCCCCCAAACTTGAATTATTCATTGTCCCCAATGAATCATTAATTTTGCAAATTATACCCCCAAACTTAAATTTTTCTTTCTGAATTTTTAAACTAAACATGGGACTCAGATTAAGCTTAAAGTGGATCATACAAGTCAACACTACCTTCAAAATCTTCTTTGCCGCAGCAACAGTCCAGGCTAGAAGAAATGCTCAAGCAAAAGGTTTATGGAGATCAGAATACCTTGATCTAATTAAGCGTAATCAGTCCAAGCTTCAAAAATTCAGAAGAAAATAGTTAAGTTAGGCATTACTCAGTGCATATAGAATGAAAAACATCTGGAAATTTCATTAAAGACCGAAAAGATATTACAAAAAGCAAAGATATATTTTGTTTTCCAAGAAGCGGAAAAATTAAAAGAAACAAGCAAACATATTTAGCAAGCGGGGTCAGATATGCGCGAGCAAACAAAATGATAAGAACAAAAATAATGCTCACTGAAGATCATCTCATCCATCAATCTTCCCGACCCTGCTCTTCATCATCATTCTCTTCTTCTCTTTCAACAGGTGGGGGCGGAATCCAGGGGTTCAACAGATCCTCAGGGAATGCAGGAAGGGATGGATACGGTTTGGAAAAATTCTCTTGCAGCGCCCTTCTTAAGCTGGCATCCCGATTCTTAACATAGTTCCAGAAGGTTACAGTTTGCCTTTCAACAAACTCCTGCCTACTGGCCGAAAGTGCCAGTTGTTCTAGAATCGTGTTGATGCCGTAGATAAGCCCTCCCTGACGTACCTCCTGCATACGCTGGAGACGTGCCAAGTTAGGCGTGTCGATGATCCCCTTGTCAAACAGAATAATATCCTCTGGAACCATGAGCACTCCTGTCCTGCTGCATAACATAGTGATCGTGTTCGGAAAAAGCAGCTTCCCCACCTTTTTCTTCCAACATCCAAATATTTCATTAACAATGATCTTCCCTACGTCAATGCTGAGAGACCGCAAAAATCACAAAAGCTAGAAGAACTCGTTCCCTTGAGACTGTCGAGTCGTGTGTCGTTGGAAGCATCCTTTGTCTGATAAATCCCATCCACGTGTTTGCTTCCCTTTTCAAATAAGCCGACTGGAACGTCCTCTTCTCCGTCTTGGACAGTTGCCACTGTGCCCCTTCAATACCTACCTCCCGCACAGCCTCACTTAGCTGCTCACTAGATGACGCTATAACCATTCATTATATGCTGCATGGGGGAAATTCTGAAGGTTAAACAGTGCGTTAATAGCACTAGGACTCCAGTCTACCACGACTCCTCGAACAATCACCTGGAAACCATCTTCTTTGTCAATGTTAGCATAAAATTCGCACACCACTTGCGCCTTTACAGACTCAGGCTTCGCACAAAACAACTCCCAGTTGTGGTCTGCAATACCGGTCCTTAGAAAATGCAGAAGATCACTGCTAAATCCTCTCTCAAACAGGAAGTCTCTTTTCAACAGCTCAGCGTATTTTGCTCTGGCAAAATTGTTGACGAAGCGATCAAATGGTAACTGTTGTTCTTCTATTTCATCGTGTTCTTCTGATGCTTCAGCAACACTTTTGCTCCTTTTCCGCCCTTCGCTTGAGCAACCGCGCTTCCTCAGCTTTCTTTTTTGCATCTTCTCTCACTTTTTCCTCAGCTTCTTTTTCTTCTTCGCCTTTGTCCGTAGTACTTCAGGGGCAACAGGTACCTCCTCTTCCTCATTATCTCTTTCTTTTCTTACTCTTGTCTTTAGGCATTGAAGACTCAAGGAGGTGTGCAAAAAATAGCAACAAAGAAAGAAGAATGCAAACGACAAAGATTGGAAGCAAGAAAGTGGAGTGAGAAGCACTTACCGAAGGGTTGTGAATTAATAGGGCTGCAGCAAATCAAATCGTAACCAATAGATTTTGCCTCCTCATTAAATGGGATTACCATTTACATCTTTTAATTTCAAAATCGAATCAATAGTAAAATCTTGAATTTCGAATCGCTCAAGGTAAATAATAATCGTTTCCAAATGGCTAAACCGTTGAATTACCTTTACGCAATACGTGGCAGCATCCCTGCAATTTACCTACCCACATAAATCAAAATCAAACGGTAAAAATAATTAATTCACCACAGAACCCTCTTTATTTAGACGAACGATTTGCTCCAGCCATAACTTTGCCGCAACAACCCCTGTGAACAAAAGATTACCTGAAGAATCTTGGATACGAAATTCAAATTTAAAATAGGAAATCAAATCAGGAAATTCAAATTAACCGCTCAAATCAAATCTTATCTTTTATTTATTATTCAAAACCGAATAAATCAAGAGAGATTTTATTCAAATCTAAGCTAAAAAGAAATTTAAATAACCAAAAATAATAACTGAATTAAAATCTAATAAAATCTAATCGGAACTAATCTCTAATCTAAATTAATCAAATTAAATAACTAGCAAAAAAAATAAAATACAATCTACATAATAAATAAAAATAAATCTTGAAGAATTTAAACAAACCAAATCTAAAATAATTCGAATTTAAAATCAAATTATATTCAAAACGAAATAGATAAAATCTAAACTACCAAAAATAATAAAAATACTTAAAGATAGAATCTAATAACCCATTCAAAATCAAATCTAACCTATTAAAAACAAATAAACGAAAAATCAAAACGAACACTGGGAGCTCAAAATATTGCCCTGTAAAATGCTCCTGCAAACATCTTGTTTTCTCTAAATCTGCCAGCAACTTGAAAGAAAGATATTTGGAAGAAAACTCCTCTCCCAATAATGCTTAACACGCTGACCATTCACTTTGAACACTCTCCCATCGTTTTCAACACATTGTTTAAACATTGTTTAACCATAGATGCATCATTCGATAAATAAAACTTCACCCCATGGAAAAATTCTTTCATTTGTTCTTTTGATAAACCAGGAGGAAAATTTCCCGAATCAAGGTAATCGAAAAAGTCATCATACCAAGGTGTTTTCACTGCCTTAATATGGACTATAGTTAAATCTGATGCAACAATAATGGGCAACGTCTCACCCTCCCCAAGATACACATACTTTAGATGATCCGGTAAGGGCTTCAAATCTAAAGTAGGTGCCTCACTCAGGGATGACTTAAAATGAGGAGCCTTCCTTTCATCCAAATCTAAAGACTCAAAAACATCCTCACACCTAAACAATTCTTTTTCATTTTTTCTATCTAAAGAACAAATTTCAAAATCCTCTACACTAACCTCTCCATGCTCTTCCGAATGTTTACTAGTCGAATCCTGTATTACTGTCTCAATAACTGTGCTCTCCAGAATCCTAATGAAAGAGCAATCCTCCATTTCGTTTGGATATTTCATGGCTTTAAACACATTAATTTTCACTTCCTCATTACAGACTCTCATTGTTAATTCCCCTTTTTGAACATCTATTAACGCCCTACCAGTAGCCAAAAATGGACGACCTAGAATAATTGAGACATCTTTATCAGCCTCATAGTCTAAAATAATAAAATCAACAGGAAATATGAATTTATCCACTTTTACTAAGACATCCTCAATTTTACCCTCTGGATATGTGATAGATCTATCAGCTAATTGGAGTGTAACTGTGGTAGGCCTAGCTTCACCAATACCTAAATTCCGATAGACCGAAAGAGGCATAAGGTTAATGCTTGCGCCTAAATCACATAGTGCTCTACCTAATTCTTTTCCACCTATAGACACGGGTATAGTAAATGAACATGGATCCTTAGCCTTGGGGGGTAGCCCATTCTTAAGAATAGCACTACACTCCTCAGTAAGAGATACAGTTTCAAACTCACCTAGCCTCTTCTTTTTAGTTTAAAATATCCTTAAGAAATTTAGCATAATTAGGCATTTGCTCAATAGCTTCTACTAAAGGGATATTTATATGCAATTTCATAAGAATCTCTAAAAACTTTTTAAATTGACCATCCTGATTCTTAGGCTTTTGCCTTTGTGGAAAAGGTAGAGGTGGTACATAAGGTGGGGGCGGCACATAAGGTGGTTCCACATCTGGAACAGAACCAGATGCTCCAGCATATTTATTGTTGCCTCCAGCACCTTAACCAGACTCCAACTCTTTCTCAACAACAACATTATTTTCACTATTTCTATTTACCTCTTGGGTCTTACTAGGCTCATCTAATGGCTTACCACTCCTAAGAGTTACTGCCTTTACCTGCTCCTTACCTTCCCTTCGAGGGTGTTCAGTATCCGAAGGAAGTTTCCCTTGAGGCCTTGCCTTTAGCTCACTAGCTAGCTGACCCACTTGCAATTCCAGAGTTCTCATCGAAGCTTGATTAATTTGCATTGCGGCATCTGTGCGAGCCATGAATTCTTTCATCATTGCCTCGAGAGAATTCCCTGAATTTTGTTGGGGCAAAGCCTGCTTATTTTGCTGGGGCATTACCTGCACTTTAGCAAATCCCGGCTGGTTCATCTTTTGTTGTGTTTGCACATTACTTCCTTGTCCTCCCCATGAGAAGTTGGGGTGGTTGCGCCAACATGGATTATAAAAATTAGAGTAAGGGTTATGCCTCTGATTACCTACAAAAAACACAAAAGCTGGATTGCTGGGGCAAAACTCGTAGTTGTGGTCTTCACCACAATAGACACATGATTCTTCTGCCACTTGGTTCACCACTATAGTAGGCTCCATAGCTGGTGGTTGCTGATGACTAATCACTGTCACATTCTTAAGAGCATTAGCAATCATAGCAAGATCAGCCCTAATGGTGGACACACCATCAACTTCTAATACACTCTTAATCTTTTTATTCGTGCCTCTAACATCCGACCACTGACAACTATTAATAGATATTCTTTCTAAAATTTCATAAGCTTCATCAAAAGGTTTTGCCAAAAGGGCCCCTCCAGTCGAAGCATCGACCATACCTTGGGTTACTCCATTTAAACCATTGTAAAATGTTTCATTTGAATACAATGAGGTAAACCATGGTAGGGACACTTTCGCAAAAGCTCCTTAAACCTTTCCCAAGCCTCACTAAAAGTCTCATCTTCAAGTTGCCTAAACCCTACTATTTCACTCCTTAATTTAGCATTTCTATTAGGTGGGAAATATTTACTCAAAAAATTTTTAGCTAACTCATCCCATGTCCTAATTGATCCTGGAGCAAAAGAGTTTAACCATGCCTTTGCTCCATCTCTAAGTGAATACGTGAACAAAGTTAATCTAAGAGCATCCCTAGGCACTCCTTGAATTACAAAAA
Organism: Luffa acutangula; assembly: GCA_036850905.1. Taxonomy (NCBI): domain Eukaryota; kingdom Viridiplantae; phylum Streptophyta; class Magnoliopsida; order Cucurbitales; family Cucurbitaceae; genus Luffa; species Luffa acutangula. The sequence continues at coordinate 27,001,042 of CM072090.1, read as the reverse complement.
AATCACTAACTCCTAGAAAAGACTTAAGATGTAAATGAGGGTCTTCAGATGACAAACCATGCAATTGCCCCACAGTTTGCAACATCTAAAACATTACCGGTTCCATTTCAAAATTTGCCACTTGGATTCGGGGACGTGCAATCCCTGAATTCAACTCATTAAACATCGGGACAGCATACGCTCGAATGGCTCTGGTCCTATCGTTCGCTACCAGGATAGGATTCTCAGCCTGATTATTTTGCTGCTCATTTAGCTCAAACAGTGGGTTTTGCAGCAACAGATTCTGCTGGGGGTTCGCTGGACCTTCAGAACCCTCCGGAAGACATGGCACGTTCTCCATCTGGTTTCTGCGCTGCTCTCTCCTTCTTTTCCTGAATGTCCTTTCAATTTCTGGATCAAGCTCAAACTGTACCCCAGACGGATCGCTCATGCACCAAACTCACACCTGCAAAAACAAAAGAAACAATCAAAAAGTTCTAGCACCAAACCACTAAAACACATGCACAAAACAAATTAGATAAAAACGTATTCAGTTCCCCGGCAACGGCGCCAAAAACTTGTTGGGTTCCTAGGGTGAGTAAAAATATGGTATAAAAGACTCTAGAATTCCTGTGCAAGTATACACAGTCTGCAGCAAGTAATATTGTCAATCCGAGTCCTGAATTAGTTTCCACTCTACCTATTTTGTGCAACTTTCTAATGGTTTCAAAGATGATAAAATGATTTGGTTTTATAAGAATTATGCTGAGGCAAAATAAATGACAGAACAACAAGTAAACAAATAGATAGACAGATTGAAGACAGGCGCTGGTTAGGATTTAGTGATTGTTCTAAAAGATGCTCTAGCAATATTATTGATCATGCATTTCTCGCAGTATTATTAGCGGATTCCTCCTAGAACTCCGGATCTTTTGGGATGTGTTTCAACCCCAATGAAGTACGACCGATCAAGCACTAGGCAACTGGCTATCCCTAGCTCAGTCACTGGCGTTCACCAATACACAATGATCGTAGTGTGGATAATTGCCACACACTCTCTAAATCATCCCTGAAACTAGAGAGAGCTATTCACATCGGCTGGCCAGGCAGGCATAAAATGGAAATAAGAACAACAATTAACCAAAATGCGATAGTCAATATATTACTAAAGATGAAGCACAGTAATCACATTATTCCTAACGAACACCCTAAGCTACTTAGTTCATAATAGGCATAGGAATACGAATTACAATCTGAGTATGCATGTCCATAACCACAAGTTAATAAAGAAAATAAACTCCCTAATCAGCTTGTGGTAGATGGTGTTCTTGATGATCTTCAATCTCCCTATACTATTCGGCTTCCAAGGGAAAACATGGAATGACTTTGACTTTGACGGCTACTTCCTTTTATAGAAGGATGGGAGGCTTGAATTAGGTCAACTATGACACGTGTAAGGCTCTCCTTGATCATTTATCACGAAAATAACTCAACAGAAGTCGGTTCATGAAGTTGGCTAACGAGCTGTGATGTGGCAGTTTCTGTTCCCAGTTTTGCTGCAACGTAGAATTTGCTCCCTCCAGTCGCTCAGCAGCATAATCTGCACAAAGTGATTTCCAAAGCTTCCATTCTTCCAAATGGGTTAAAACATGTAATATCTATCCAAAACCAACCCTAATAAGCATAAAGGACACACAAAACCCTATATAATTGAGGCCTAAATAACTACCTTTTGGGCAGTTATCATACCCCCAAACTTGAACTATTGCGCGTCCCGAGCAATACTAACTCACCTTCCCTTAAGAATTCAGAACATTAGACAAAGAGTAGCTTAATCAAACCAGACAGTCCAACACTACCTTTAACCTTTACCTGAGCACTCTGCAAAACCAAGCTGTGCTGCAGCAAAATGATTCCTTTAGTAGGGACAAATAATCACCACTTTTCAGCTTAATTCTAAGAACTCACCAGAGCTTAGCTCTATTATCAGACATTTCAAAACATATTTTTAAAGGGGTTTATATCATTATTTATCAGACTTAAAGCAGCCTTACAGTCATAAGCTCTTAAGCACGGGATGACCCACTTTATGGTGCAGTATACCCTTGCCTCAAGCTCATCACCAACTAGACTCAATACTCATTATAAAGCTAAAAAATCCTTAGTTATTCCATCTCTTGCCCCTCAAAATGGCGACATATTATGATGAAGCTCACCTAAGTTCTGGGAGACAGAAAAACTGCTGGATCATCATTCATCCTTCAAAACTTTTGCTCCGTCAATTTTTTTCAGCAAAATCTTCAACAAATAATTTTTTTTTCCGCAAATAATAGTTTTTCTCATATTTCTCATTTTTTCACATTTCCTAGGTCATCTTTTGACGCGAAGACAAACTGTGGGTATCACAAATGTCCCCGGTTACTCAATAACCTAGCAAATTTTAATTTGAAGGAGATGAATGCTCGAGCAAAATAATTGGAGTAGCAAAAAGTCCCCCAAACTTGAATTATTCATTGTCCCCAATGAATCATTAATTTTGCAAATTATACCCCCAAACTTAAAATTTTCTATCTGAATTTTTAAACTAAACATGGGACTAGGATTAAGCTTAAAGTGGATCATATAAGTCAATACTACCTTCAAAATCTTCTTTGCCGCAGCAACAGTCCAGGCTAGAAGAAATGCTCAAGCAAAAGGTTTCTGGAGATCAGAATACCTTGATCTAATTAAGCGTAATCAGTCCAATCTTCAAAAATTCAGAAGAAAAATAGTTAAGTTAGGCATTACTTAGTGCTAATGGAACAGAAACATCTAAAAATTTCATTCAAAAACATAAGAACAGAAATTGCATAGTAGAGATATATTTTTAAAGCAGAAAAATAAAAAAGAAACAAGCAAACATATTTATCAAATGGGGTCAGATATGCGCGAGCAAACAAAATGATAAGAACAAAAATAAAGCTCGTTGAAGATCATTTCATCCATCAATCTTCCTGACCCTGCTCTTCATCATCATTCTATTCTTCTCTTTCAACAGGTGGTGGCGGAATCCAGGGGTTCAACAGATCTTCAGGGAATATAGGAAGGGCTGGATACGGTTTGGAAAAATTCTCTTGCAGTGCCCTTCTTAAGCTGGCATCCCGATTCTTAACATAGTTCCAGAAGGTTAAAGTTTGCCTTTCGGCAAACTCCTGCCTACTGGTCGAAAGTGCCAGTTGTCCTAGAATCGAGTTGATGCCATGGATAAGCCCACCTTGACGTACCTCCTGCACACGCTGGAGCCGTGCCAAATTGGGCGTGTCTATGATCCCCTTATCAAACAGGATCACATCTCCCTCACCCACCGGAACCCCTGCTCTTCTGCACAGCATTGTGATTGTGTTTGGAAAGAATAGTTTCCCCACCTTCTTTTTCCAACATCCAGAAATCTCATTCGCAATGATCCTCCCTACATTAATACTGAGAGACCGTAAGATGGCAAAAGCTAGGAGAACCCGTTCCCTGGAGATTGTCGAGTCATGTGTTGTTGGAAGCATCTTCTGTCTAATAAATCCCATCCATGTGTTCGCTTCCCTTTTCAAATAAGCCGACTGGAATGTCCTCTTCTGAGTCTTGGATAACTGCCACTGTGCCCCTTCAATTCCTACCTCCCTTACAGCCTCACTTAGTTGCTCATCAGATGGCGCCACAGCCATCTCATTATATGCCGCATGGGGGAAATTCTGAAGGTTGTACAGTGCATTGATAGCACTTGGACTCCAATCCACCTCGACTCCTCGGACAATTACCTGGAAACCATCCTCCTTGACAATGTTAGCATAAAATTCACGCACCACCTGTGCATTTACAGATTCCGGCTTCGCACAAAACAGCTCCCAACCGTGGTCTGCAATACCGGTCCTCAGAAACTGTGGAAGATCACCACTGAAACCGCGCTCGAACAAGAAATTCCTTTTCAGAAGCTCAGCGTATTTTGCTCTGGCAAAATTGTTGACGAAGCGATCAAATGGAACCTGCTGTTCTTCTATCGCCTCGTATTCTTCTGATGCTTCAGCAATATTTTTGCCCTTCTCTGCTCTGCGCTTGAGCAACTGCTCTTCCTCAGTCTTCCTCTCTGTTTCTTCTCTTCCTTTGTCCTCAGCTTCTTTCCTCTCTCTTTCCTCTCGCTCTGCCTTTTCAGAATCTGATGATGGTGGTAATGGGGTATCAGTTCGAATCACCTGAATACGGCCGACCTTTCTTTTTATGCGGCGGCGTTTCGGCGGTTCGGGCATGATTTCCTCAACACGAGCTTCTTGGTCCTGCTCGTTTCCTCTTTCAGACACTGCGTCTTCCTGCTCGTCTCTCACCATCTCAGCCTGTTGTTCTTGATTTTCCTCAACATTTTCCTCTCGAGTCGTATCTGTAAGTCTCTGATCAGTCTCTCCTGGGGTCTGTTCTTGCAGTTCTTCCAGGTTTTCTTCAACCACTGCAGCAGCCTCATCCTCTGTCACTTTTTCCAGTTCTTCCGCCCTCTGTTGTCGCCTTCTTCTTTTAGCTTCTTTCTCCTTCGGTGTTCTTTTCTTCTTAGTTTTCACTTTCGGAACTTCGGGGGTAATGGGTATTTCCTCTTCACTCTCTCTCTCTCTTTCTTTCCTCGCTCTTGTTTTGGCCATGGATAACTCAAAGGGTTTTGCAAAGAATGAAAAGGATAAAGAAAGAATGTAGATGGCAAGATCGAATCAAGAAGACGAAGTGAGGAAAAACGTACCCCAATGTCTGCAAATAAATAAGGCTCCAGCAATTTGAAATCCTAACCGAAAGGATTTGCTCCGTAATAAATGGTTTTACCGTTCACAATTAAGTTGCAATTCAAATCCCTAACGGTAAAATTGTGGAACTCCAATCATCTATGGAGAATAACGGCATGCTGTCAACGGCTAAACCATTGGATTGTCCCTTCACGACATGTGGCAACATCCCTGCAATTCACCTGCCCATAGAAATTCAAAAATCCCAACGGTAAAAATAATTACTCACACTAAAATCCTTCCTATTCGTACAAGAAATTTGCTCCAGCATTATCTTTGCTGCAACAATCTTCTGAACCTGCCGAATCTTATATACGGAATTTAAATTTCAAAATAGGAAAATCAAACCTTTTAAATTCAAATTAAACTTAACCGATCAAATCAAACTTAATCTTTTATTCTCAAAAGAAGCCGAATAAATTAGAGAAAATCTCTATTAATTAAAACTAGAATTCAAATAACTGAAAAAAAAATCTAGATAAAATAAAACCTAACTAATTAAAAGATAATTGAAAGATAATTTAAATAAATAACCTGAAAATCAAATCAAATCAAATAAAAAATAGATCAAGTCTACCCTACCAAAAATAATAAAAATACTTAAAAGATAAAATCTAATAAATCATGCAAAATTATATCTAACCTAACCGCAATTAAAATTAAATCAACGAAAAATAAAATCAATACAAATCCTGGGAGCTCAAAATTTTGCTTTGTGAAATGCTCCTGCAAAAATCCTGCTCTCTCAATCATCAACCAACCTTAAGGAAGGATATTTCATCTGAAACTCCTCACCCCAATAATTTTTCACACGCTGTCCATTCACCTTGAACACTCTCCCATCTTTTTCATCCTGCAAAGTAATTGCTCCATTGGGGAAAACCTCAATCACAATAAACGGTCCTGACCATTTAGATTTTAATTTTCCAGGAAATAATTTTAATCTAGAATTATAAAGCAAAACTTTTTGACCCTTGACAAACTCCTTAGATTTAATTTTTTTGGTCATGCCACAGCTTAGTCTTTTCCTTATACATTTTCGCATTTTCGTAAGAAAATTGACGAAATTCTTCTAACTCATTAAGCTGCAGCATTCTGATTGCTCCTGCATGACTCAGATCAAAATTTAACTTTTTCAAAGCCCAAAATGTTTTATGTTCCAGCTCTAACGGTAAATGACAAGCTTTCCCATATACTAACCTATAGGGAGACATACCTAGAGGAGTCTTATAAGCTGTCCTATAAGCCCAAAGAGCCTCATCCAACCTAAAGGACCAATCCTTTCTAGATGGATGGACTACTTTCTCTAAAATAGCTTTGATTTCCCTATTACTAATTTCAGCTTGACCATTTGCTTGTGGGTGATAAGGGGTAGCTATCCTATGCTTAATCCCATACTTAGCTAAAAGCTTAGTTAAGATATTATTAACAAAATGTGTACCCTCATCACTCACTAGAGCCCTAGGTGTCCCAAACCGCACAAAGATGTGCGATTGAAGAAACCTTGCAACTGTCTTGGCATCACTCTGATGGCATGCGATGGCCTCCACCCACTTGGACACATAATCAACTGCCAATAAGATAAAAACATTGCCATTAGAAGGGGGAAATGGCCCCATAAAGTCAATACCCCATACATCAAATAATTCAACTTCTAAAATGTAAGTAAGAGGAATTTCATCTCTTGGCCCCAAATTTCCTCTCCTTTGGCAAGCATCACATTGCTTGTAGAACCAATGGGCATCCTTAAACAAGGTAGGCAAGAAAAATCCGCAATGCAAAATCCTCATAGCCGTCCTCTGACCGCTGAAATGACCTCCATACGGTGAAGAGTGGCATTGCTCCAGGATTTCCTTTGCTTCAGCACCTGAAACACACCTACGAATAATACCATCAGAGCATTGCTTATACATAAATGGCTCATCCCAAAAGAAAAATTTCGCATCATGCTTAAACTTTTTCTTCTGCCTCCAATCCATATCAATAGGGGTGACTCCCTTTACTAAAAAGTTGGCAATATCAGCATACCAAGGGACATCCCTGACTACCTTTACCTGAACAGCAAAAAGTTGTTCATCTGGAAAAGAATCGGAAATGGCAGATTGCTCCAGCAAAGATGATGATGGATCAAGACGAGACAAATGATCTGCAATGACATTCTCTGATCCCTTCTTGTCCTTTATCTCCAAGTCAAATTCCTGCAATAGTAAAATCCAACGAATTAATCTAGGCTTTGCATCTTTCTTTGACATTAAATACCTTATTGCTGCATGATCCGTGAACACCGTGACTTTGGATCCAACCAAATATGGTCGGAATTTTTCAAAAGCGAACACCACAACTAACAACTCCTTTTCAGTAGTTGTGTAGTTGACCTGTGCCTCATTTAAAACCTTGCTTGCATAATATATAGGATGAATAAATTTGCCTTGCTTTTGCCCCAACATCGCACCTACTGCAGCATCACTCGCATCACACATTACCTCGAATGGCAAATTCCAATTAGGTGCGCAGAGAATGGGTGCTGAGATTAAAGCAGCCTTCAATGTTTCAAAAGCCTTCCTACAATCTGCATTAAAGTCAAAAACATGATCAGTGCACAATAAGTTACAAAGAGGTTTAATAATTTTGGAAAAATCCTTTATGAACCTCCTGTAAAATCCAGCATGACCTAAGAAGCTCCGAATTCCCTTCACTAAATTCAGTGGCTCTAATCTTTCAATAACCTCAACTTTTGCTCTATCAACTTGTAGACCATTTTTAGAAATTTTATGTCCTAACACTATGCCCTCCTTCACCATGAAGTGGCACTTCTCCCAATTAAGAACTAGATGGGTATCCTCACATCTTTTTAACACCTTACCTAAATTATCTAAACAACTCTGAAAAGACCCTCCAAAAACTGAAAAATCGTCCATAAAGACTTCAACAGTGGACTCAATCATATCAGAAAAAATTGCTAACATACACCGCTGAAATGTTGCTGGAGCATTGCAGAGGACGAAAGGCATCCTCCTGAAAGCAAACGTCCCATAAGGGCAGGTGAAAGTGGTTTTTTCCTGATCTTCAGGAGCAATAGTAATCTGGTTATACCCAGAATAACCATCCAAGAAACAGTAATAGGCCTGACCAGCCAATCGATCCAACATCTGGTCGATAAATGGCAGAGGGAAATGATCCTTTCGGGTGGCTTTATTAAGCCTTCTGTAATCCATACAAACCCTCCAGCCAGTTACTGTCCTTGTGGGGATCAACTCATTATCTTTATTGCTCACCACAGTGACACCTCCTTTCTTAGGAACACATTGGACAGGGCTTACCCAATTGCTATCGGCAATTGGATAAATGATCCCAGCATCCAACCATTTAATTACCTCCTTTTTAACAACCTTCTTTGTTGCTCAATACTCCTAAAGGATCCCTCCTCTAGAGTGATTTTGTGCATACAAAAAGATGGGCTAATCCCCTGAATGTCAGCCAATGTCCAACCTATAGCTTTGCGGTATTGCTGCAGCAATTTTATTAAGGCCTCCTCATGCTCCGGCATTAAGTCTGATGCAACAATAATGGGCAACGTCTCACTTTCCCCAAGATACACATACTTTAGATGATCCGGTAAAGGTTTCAAATCTAAAGTAGGTGCCTCAATTAGGGATGGCTTAATTAGGGGAGCCTTTCTTTGATCTAAATCTAAAGACTCAAAAACATCCTCACACCTAAACAATTCTTTTTCATTTTTTCTATCTAAAGAACAAAATTCAAAATCTTCTACACTAACCTCTCCATGCTTTTCTGAATGCTTATCAGCCGAATCCTATATTGCTGTCTCAATAACTGTGCTCTCCAGAATCCTGATGAAGGAACAATCCTCCATTTCGTCTGGATATTTCATGGCTTTAAAGACATTAAATTTCACTTCCTCATTACAGACTCTCATTGTTAATTCTCCTTTTTGAACATCTATTAATGCCCTACCAGTAGCCAAAAATGGACGACCTAGAATAATTGGGACATCTTTATCAACCTCATAGTCTAAAATAATAAAATCAATAGGAAATATGAATTTATCGACTTTTACTAAGACGTCCTCAATTTTACCCTCTGGATATGTGATAGACCTATCAGCTAGTTGAAGTGTAACTGTGGTAGGTCTAGCTTCACCAATACCAAACATCCGATAGACCGAAAGAGGCATAAGGTTAATGCTTGCACCTAAATCACAGAGTGCTCTACCTAATTCCTTTCCACCTATAGACACAGGTATGGTAAATGACCCTGGATCCTTAGCCTTGGGGGCCTATTCTTAAGAATAGCACTACACTCCTCAGTAAGAGATACAGTTTCAAACTCACATAACCTTTTCTTTTTAGTCAAAATATCCTTAAGAAATTTAGCATAATTAGGCATTTGCTCTATAGCTTCTACTAAAGGGATATTTATATACAACTGCTTAAGAATCTCTAAAAACTTTTTAAATTGACCATCCTGATTCTTAGGCTTTTGCCTTTGTGGAAAAGGTAGAGGTGGTACATAAGGTGGGGGCAGCACATATGGTGGTTCTACATCTGGCATAGAACCAGATGCTCCAGCATCTTCTTTGCTGCCTCCAGCACCCTGACCAGACTCCAACTCTTCCTCGACAACAACATTATTATTTCTATCACCATTTTTATCTATAACCTGGGTTTTACTAGGCTCAATTCTTTCTTCTAATGGCTTACCACTCCTAAGAGTAACTGCCTTTACCTGCTCCTTACCTTCCCTTCTAGGGTGTTCAGTATCTGATGGAAGTTTCCCTTGAGGCCTCGCCTTGAGCTCATTAGCTAGCTGACCCACTTGCAATTCCAGGGCTCTCATCGAAGCTTGATTACTTTGAATTGCAGCGTCTGTGCGAGCCATAAATTCTTTCATCATCGCCTCGAGAGAATTTCCCGAATTTTGCTGGGGTAAAGTCTGCTTATTTTGCTGGGGCATTACCTGCGCTTTAGCAAATCCCGGCTGGTTCATCTTCTGTTGCGCTTGCATGTTATTTCCTTGACCTCCCCATGAGAAATTGGGGTGGTTGCGCCAACTGGGATTATAGAAGTTAGAATAAGGGTTGTTCCTCTAATTACCTACAAAGAACACAGACGCTGGATTGCTGGGGCAAAACTCGTAGTGGTGGTCTTCACCGCAATAGACACATGCTTCGTCCGTGACTTGGTTCACCACTGCTGCAGGCTCCATAGCTGGTGGCTGCTGATGACTAATCACTGTCACATTCTTAAGAGCGTTAGCAATCATAGCAAGATCAGCCCTAATGGTGGACACACCATCAATCTCTAATACACTCTTAACCTTTTTATTCGTGCCTCTAACATCCGACCACTGACAACTATTAATAGATATTCTCTCTAAAATTTCATAAGCTTCATCAAAAGTTTTTGCCAAAAGGGCCCCTCCAGCCGAAGCATCGACCATACCTTGGGTTACTCCATTTAAACCATTGTAAAATGTTTCCATTTGAATACAATGAGGTAACCCATGGTGGGGACACTTTCGTAAAAGCTCCTTAAACCTCTCCCAAGCCTCACTAAAAGTCTCATCCTCAAGTTGCCTAAACCCTACTATTTCACTCCTTCATTTAGCATTTCTATTAGGTGGGAAATATTTACTAAAAAATTTTTCAGCTAACTCATCGCACGTCCTAATTGATCCTGGAACAAAAGAGTTTAACCACGACTTTGCTCCATCTCTAAGAGAAAACGGGAACAAAGTTAATCTAAGAGCATCTCTAGGCACTCCTTGAATTACAAAAGAATCACTAACTCCTAGAAAAGACTTAAGATGTAAATGAGGGTCTTCAGATGACAAACCATGGAATTGCCCCACGGTTTGCAACATCTGAAACATTACCGGTTTCATTTCAAAATTCACCGCTTGGATTTGGGGACGTGCAATCCCTGGATTCAACTCATTAAACATCGGGCCAGCATATGCTCGAATGGCTCTGGTCCTATCGTTCGCTATCAAGATAGGATTCTCAGCCTGATTATTTCGCTGCTCATTTTGCTCAAACAGTGGGTTTTGCTGCAGCAACGGATTCTGCTGGGGGTTTGCTGCTGCTGGACCTTCATGAACCTGTGGAAGTTGCGGGGCGTTCTCCATCTGGTTTCTGCGCTGCTCTCTCCTTCTGCTCCTAAATGTCCTTTAAATTTCTGGATCAAGCTCAAACTGTACCCCAGGCGGATCGCTCATGCACCAAAATCACACCTGCAAAAATAAAAGAAACAATCAAAAAGTTCTAGCACCAAACCACTAAAACACATACACAAAACAGATCAGATAAAAACTTATTCAAGTTCCCCGGCAACAGCGCCAAAAACTTGTTGGGTTCCTAGAGTGAGTAAAAATCTAGTATAAAATACTCTAGAATTCCTGTGCAAGTATACACAGTCTGCAACAAGTAATATTATCAATCTGAGCCCTGAACGAGTTTCCACTCTACCTATTTTTGTGTAACTTTTTAATGGTTTCAAGAATAATAAAATGATTGGGTTTTATCGGAATTATGCTGAAGCAAAATAAATGACAGAACAACGAGTAAACAAATAGATAGATAGATTAAAGACAGGCGCTGGTTAGGTTTTAGTGATTACTCTAAGATATGCTCTAGCAATATTATTGATCATGCATTTCTCGCAGTATTATTAGCGGATTCCTCCCGGAACTCCGGATCTATTGGGATATGTTTCAAACCCAATGAAGAGCGACCGATCAAGCACTAGGCAACTGGCTATCCCTAGCTCAGTCACTGGCGTTCACCAATACACAATGATCGTAGTGTGGATAATTGCCACACACTCTCTAAATCATCCCTGAAACGAGAGAGAGCTATTCACACCGGCTGGCCAGGCGGGCATAAAATAAGAATAAACACAACAATTAACCAAAATGCGATAGTCAATTTATTACTAGAGATGAAGCACAGTAATCACATTATTCCTAACCAACACCCTAAGCTACTTAGTTCATAATAGGCATAGGAATACGAATTACAATCTGAGTATGCATGTCCATAACCACAAGTTAATAAAGAAAATAAACTCCCTAATCAGCTTGCGGTAGATGGTGTTCTTGATGATCTTCAATCTCCCTATACTATTCGGCTTCCAAGGGAAAATATGGAATGACTTTGACTTTGACGGCTACTTCCTTTTATAGAAGGATGGGAGGCTTGAATTAGGTCAACTAGGACACGTGTAAGGCTCTCCTTGATCCTTTATCACGAAAATAACTCAACAGAAGTCGGTTCATGAAGTTGGCTAACGAGCTATGATGTGGCAGTTTCTGTTCCCAGTTTTGCTGCAGAATAGAATTTGCTCCCTCCAGTCGCTCAGCAGCATAATCTGCACAAAGTGATTTCCAAAGCTTCCATTCTTCCAAATGGGTTAAAACATGTAATATCTATCCAAAACCAACCCTAATAAGCATAAAGGACACACAAATCCCTATATAATTGAGGCCTAAATAACTACCTTTTGGGCAGTTATCAGGCTCCTAATTTCTTCAGTCGTTCTATCCCATACATCTTTTCTGGATCACTAGGCCCTGTCCTCTCTGACCTACCGACCTCCTGTGTAGATCCAGCAAATTGCTCACTCCTTGCCTCATTCTGACTTCTCGGGGTACTGGATCCCCTTTCAGATTGACTTTGGGTAGGATCTTGCGTCTCATTCTGATTCTGCCTGCGTCGTCTGCTGGTACGTGGTGGCATGACTTCTATAACATATCAACTCATGAGACATGCTATAGATACTTAACTCGGATGCATGATACTAAACTTCTAACCACATTTTAGTCCTGACTGGACTCACTCTCAACAATATTTGGGTCGTACTCTGCTAGTTCCATTTCAACCAACTCAACGTCTAACTATTTACTTCCTATATTCTTCTTATCACTAACTACCATGTCTCATTTCCCTTGGAGCCAACTGCTCTGATACCAAGTTGTCACACCCCCTCCCGGACCACCTGCTAGCTCAGTCCGGAAGATGGCGTGAAGCCAACGAACATCGTCCTCCTCTAACGATACCCGTTGACCCTCCTGTAATGTTGAACCTGATAAAATACTAATCTTAGATATAAAATATTCTACATGAAACACAACACAGCGGAATCCCAGAAAACCTTTTAACATACACGAGGTGCATCCCTGTCATAACTCGGTTTGGAAAATAACCTGATATAGATATCTCAACCAAAAACATATTCAACTGGGGTTTATACAACCACGACCTCTAGAACCTAAATTATCGAATCCTTACAAAACATTTACAATATAGATAGACTCAATATACAGCTCCACCCACGTACTGCAGCTTGGTCTGGAACTTTCAGCAGGCGTTGGCAGTGTATCAGGCATCGGGAGCTCGATCTCTACTTGGAAAGTGGGAAAACATTTTGAAAGGGTGAGCTACGGAGCCCAGCGAGTGACTAAATTTAAAACTGTAAACCCAGAAATCAGAACACGTGATAAACCTTTTAACGTATAATTTTTTTCAAACAAACATTAAATATAAATGTGAAATATTAAAAGCTTTCTCCAATAACTCGCAAGTACGTTATTAAAATCCAGCAAGACATATCAATTATATAAAACATCTTAACTAACATGACATATCAACATTGTGTAGGGCACGCCCGGTGCAACCAACGTTATTAGCTCTACGATGTAGTGGGGCCTGCCCAGCACTCCCATCGTCTTTGTCGTAGTGGGGCCAGCCCAACACTCATGGCAGCATCGTTGTCACGGAGTACACTCAACGTCAACAGCGGAATATAACCTGTGTGCACACGGTACCATATAGCCTCGGGCTCAATATCTCAGTCATGTAGTCAATGGAAATCTCAGAAAATCACATGAAAACATTAAACCATGCCTGCTTATCGATATCTTTCGTAAAAGTTAAGTTTACTCAGCTTGCTCGTGAAAAACCGAAAATCTTTGAACAGTACTTGCTGATACATACTTTACTTTAAATGATATCGTTTCAACTACTTCTTATTAAGTCATTAACCAAGTGCTCGTATATGAACTTCATTAGAAAATCTAAGCTCAAAACTTATGCTTGAAACCATTCATAGAAATCATGTATCATTCATAGAAAGCATGTAAAACATATAAACATGAGCAACCGTTTGGAAACAATTTTCGAAATTCGTTTTGTCACTCACTGTCTTAGCTAGTTTCCTGGCCTGCAGACTCGACCTATTTCCTCTTGGCCTGTCAAACAAATAAAAACCGATCATCAAAACCAAAGGTAGTCTTATCTTTTCGTGCTCATGAATTCTAAACACTTGAATTAAAAATCATACTTCACATTCTACTTTTCCAGATTTTCCAGATTCTATACCCTAACTTCCAACTCCCATAACTTCCTCAACACTTGACCAAAATTAATGTACTATATATCAAACTCTTCATTTTCAAACACTCTACAACGTATCTGAAGAAATGAAAACAATATTCCCAAAAGATTTGTCCAGAAATTCTCCGAACATAAACAACACAGTTTCGAGGTTCTCTGCTACCCTTTATATATCTCATGAAATTAAACTTACTTCAAGTCATTTTTGGCTCCCGAGTTCTTCATGAAAGTTGTAGGAAATTGAATACGATTTCCAACCATACAAAATAGAGCTTCTGATTCAACTTGTACACCCCAGAATGCTCGAAAAACAAGACAAAACCAGAGATCCACCTAGTTTGCACGAAAATTTTGTGCTATGTTTTCCATTTCAAAAACCATTAACTTCTCATCCGATTTAGCTCAAGCTTCTTTCCTGAAATTTGTTATAACAATGGATTAACTTTCAAGAAAATCAGACCTCACCTCTTAGTTCCTTCTGTGTAGCTCAAACCGAATAAAAAACCAGAGATAGGCAGGTTGAACCCAGATTCTTCCATGGCTGCCTTTGCATGAGCTTTTTCCTCTCTTCTTCAACCTCAAAACCCTGAAAAATCTTCTTCTTCTTCTTCTTCCTTCACTCTCTCCCTCGAAAATTTCAGAAGTTTTGATGAGAAATGATGGGAAAATGAGCTGAAACGGTGGATTTCTTTTTAAACACCGAAGGTGGGTTTTTCCCATTTTCTCTTTTTCTTCTCTTTTTTTATCCTTTTCCTTTTCCTCATTTATATTCTTTTCTTTTTTTTTCATTTCCTTTCATTTCTTTTCTTTTTTCCTTTCATTCATTTTTTTTCAATTATTCTCCATGATTATCAAAGACATCTTGTACCAAAAGCTTTGTCACTTTCCTTCAACAATGCAACAACAATAACTTAAAACCAACATCCTCCAATATGTGACAAGAGAAAATAATCTAGGGTTGGTCTCGAGTTTACATGATGTCCCTTCGGAAGGTGTTTGCATGATTCAATTCCAAGGTGATTGGAGAGAGTGTTCATAGTAAGTGTGAGCGGCAAGTGTTTCAACACATCCTTCGGTTTCCTCCATTGGTACGTTATGAGATTTCATGCTCCGCCTGCGTGTTGCCAATAGTGTGACCATCCCTTCGGTGGGCTTTGAGCATGGGGTAACAGGGCGAACTCCATAATGGACAGGGTTTCTTAGGTTTTGCCCCAACATTGTCTTTCTTAATCGTAGCTTGTTGGGGCGGACCTCTGGGATTTGAAAGATGGCGGGTCACACTTACAGAAAATTATTAAATTGTTAATAATTTCTTGACCAAACAACGATAATTAAAAAATAACGGAATATGAGTTATTCTGGTGTTAGAGTTTGGTTGAGAACGTCTCAATTCAGGGGAGGAGTAGCTGGTCACCCTCGGTGGCTGTTGCTCTAAACCTATGAAGTATTGTTGCAAAAGATTTATGAAATATAGGGTGTTTAATTACTTTTGCTAAATTGATTGGATATGTATAATTAGTTTAGTGCAACTTTATTAATACAAGTTATTTGTTTGTTTCAGCAATAATTCGAAAAATGTATGTGCTTTGTCTGACGTCAAATTAAACGATTTAGAACATCGTACTAAGAATATGCGCTTAAACACTGAAAAAGTGGCAAACGATTTATTGGTCTTAAATGAGGAACGTCCTCGACCATACTGCTTAGCTTACGAGAACGCTACCAAAGACTTACTAGTCTTGTAAACATGCTCAGTGGAGAATGATAGTTCTGCCTAGATACTCGATTCAGGGGCCATAAACCACGTTTGTTCTTCGTTTAAAGGAATGAGTTCCTAGGAACAGCTTGGAGCTGGAGAAATGACTCTCAAAGTTGGAACTGGAGAAGTTGTCTCAGCTATAGCAGTAGGAAGCATAAAATTATTTTTCAAAGAAAACAAGTACATATTATCAGATAATGTGTACGTAGTTCCAAAGATTAAAAGAAATCTGATTTTTGTGTTTTGTTTGCTCAAACAAACTTATTCCATATCTTTCACATTAAATGAAGTTTTCATTTCCAAAAAGGGAATTAATGTCTGTTCAGCTATAATGGGAAATAATTTATGTGTTCTAAGATCAATCGAGAGTATAGCAGCTAACAATACCAAAATGTTCAAAGCTACTACTACTCAAAGTAATAAAAGGCAAAGAGTTTCTCCTAAAGAGAATACCAAGCTTTGGCACCTGAGGTTAGGCAACATAAATCTCAATAGGATTAGGAGACTGGTCAAGAGTGGAATTCTAAGTGAGTTAGAAGACGACTCATTACCTCCCTTTGAGTCATGCCTTGAGGGCAAGATTATAAAACGACCTTTTAATGGACAAGGTTATAGGGCCAAAGAACCTCTAAAGCTCATACATTCAGACCTCTATGGTCCGATGAATGTTAAAGCACGAGGAGGGTATGAATACTTCATCAGTTTTATTGATGATTATTCTAGGTATGGATATCTTTACCTAATGCATCATAAGTCTGAAGCCCTTGAAAAGTTCAAGGAGTACAAGGCAGAAGTTGATAACTTATTAGGTAAAAGGATAAAAATGCTTCGATCTGATCGAGGTGGAGAGTATATGGATTTAGAATTCCAAGACTATTTGATAGAAGACAAAATCACATCCCAACTCTCAGCACCTGGTACAACACAGCAAAACGGTGTATCGAAAAGTAGAAACAGAACCCTATTAGATATGGTTCATTCCATGATGAGTTATGCTCAATTACCTGACTCGTTTTGGGGTCATGTAGTGCAGACTGCCGTTTATATTTTGAACAACGTTCCATCCAAAAGTGTTTCTAAAACACCATTGAAGTTGTGGAGAGGGCGTAAAACTAGTTTACGTTACTTTAGAATTTGGGGATGTCCAGCACACGTGCTAGTGACTAATTCAAATAAACTGGAACCCCATTCAAAATTGTGCCTATTTGTAGGCTACCCCGAGGAAACGAGAGGTGGATACTTCTTCGACTCACAAGAGAATAAGGTATTTGTATCCACAAACGCCACATTCTTAGAAGAATACCACATTAGAAATCGTAAGCCAGAAAGCAAAATAGTGTTAAGCGAATTATCGAACAAAGCTACAGAAACATCAACAAGAGTTGTTGATGAAACTGGCACCTCGAGTCAATCACGTTCTTTTCAAGAAATAAGAGAACCTCGATGTAGTGGGAGGGTTGTCAGACAACCTGATCGCTATTTGGGTATAACTGAAACTCCAGTCGTCATACCTAATGACGGGATTGAGGATCCATTAACCTTTAAACAGGCAATGGATGACGTTGACAAGAACGAATGATTAAAGCCATGGACTTGGAAATCGAGTCCATGCATTTTAATTCAGTATGGGATCTTGTAGATCGACCTAAAGGAGTTAGACCCATATGGTGTAAATGGATCTACAAGAGAAAACGAGACGTTGCTGGAAAGATACAGACCTTTAAAGCACGACTTGTGGCAAAGGGTTTTACCTAGCGGGAGGGGATTGACTATGAGGAATCCTTCTCCCTCGTTGCCATGTTAAAGTCAATTCATATTCTTTGATCCATTGCCACATTTTATAATTATGAAATATGGCAAATGGATGTCAAGACTGCTTTTCTTAACGACAATCTTGAGGAAAGTGTAAGGATATGGAATTCCCCAATTCCGACAAAGCGGAAGCGTAATTGGGACTGATTCGTAGTTAATTTTGTTTATAAAAAAATACTATTACATTGGCAAAAAACATAGAACAAATTCTATACAAACTTAAGGCTAAGCATATAAAAATTATTAGATCTAAATCTAAAGGGGAAAAGCAAACATACCGTCGTTGACGACTCTGAATACTTCAACGGACACCTTTCTTGATTTTGGACCAAGCATCAACAATTGAGACACCACCAATTGATCTTCCCCGCTATGACTCTTATATTAGGAACGTAGTTGTGGGACTACATAATCTTGAATGGGAAAAACTCTAGAGAGAAAATTCTCCCTAGAGTTCTTGGGTTGAGAGAATATGAGAGGGAGGTTAGAGAGAATGCAAGAGTGCATTCTTGTGGCCATATGTTGTAGTAGCTAAACCCTAGGTTTAGTGTTCTATTTATAGGAGAAAGGCCATGAATAAAATATTCATTCAAAATCAATTATTTCCATAACTGATTTAATCTTTTCCATAATTAATCAATTCCATGACCAATCAATTTCATAATTGATTAATCTTTTCCATAAATGATTGATCACTTCCATAAGTGATTAAATCATTTCCATAAATGATTAATTACTTCCACAAGTGATTAATCATTTCCATAATTGATTAATTTCCAATTAATTAATTCTTTAATTAATTAATCACCAATTAAATATCATATATTTAATTTCAGACCTTCTATTAGTTAATTAATTAATTATCCAATTAAATATCATATATTTAATTTCAGACCTTCTATTAGTTAATTAATTAATTATCTAATTAAATATCATATATTTAATTTCAGGCCTTCAATTAATTAATTCTATAATATGAATCAAATTCATATTAAAATTTGAACTCCTTCAAATTCTCTTATATCCTATAAATTTAATATGAATCAAATTCATATTAATATTTGAACTTCTTCAAATATTTATTTTTCTCATAGACTATAGTTTAATTAAATCTCATTTAATTTAAACTAAATTGAATAATTAATTAATTCATAATTAATTAATTCATCTTCTAATTAAATACCATATATTTAATTAGACATATATTTGAACTCTTTCAAATATATCAATCTCTCAGTATAATAAAGTTTAATCTAAAATTAGACTTTATATTTTAATGCATCACTATACATTATATTAATTTGTATCTCATACAATTAACTTAATTCCCAATATGAATTTGAACTATTAAAATTCTCACAAGATATATTTGTTCCTAATTACTTTTTACGAGCTAGCAGGGGGATCTAATGGACTTACAGATCAGAAGCTCCAATGATATGAGGTTAACCCATTAAACTCATTAATCAGGTTAACAAATATTCATCAACTGTGGGTCATTCCACTAAAGACCCACAGCTGAACTCTTCTCACTGTAGAACATTTATGTGTCCACGGATATAGACCAATACCGATAAGTCAATCATTCACGAGTGTTCGTAACTACAGTTGGGTCAAATTACCTTTTTACCCCTGTGTTACCTCTATCTCCTTAAGTACCAGTGATCCTCTAATGAACAACCTGTTTATGTCCAACCAGTAAACAAAAAGTCCCTCTCGGGCCAGTGAGAGGGCGGGATCCCTTTGTTCAAGACCCGGAGTCACCACTTAAGGGAACACTCATTGATACCTGCCCAAAAGGTAGTTATTTAGGCCTCATTTATATAAGGATTTGCGTGTCTTTAATGCTTAATAGGGTTGGTTTTAGAGAGATATTACATGATTTAATCCATTTGGAAGAATGGAAGCTTTGGAAATTACTTTGTGCAGATTATGCTGCTGAGCGACTGGAGGGAGCAAATTCTGTGTTGAAGCAAAACTGGGAACTGAACTGCCACATCACAGCTCGTTAGCCAACTTCATGAACCGACTTTTGTTGAGTAATTTGCCTGATAAAGGAGCAAGGAGAGCCCTACACGTGTCCCAGTTGACCTAATTCAAGTCTCATCTCCTTCTATAAAAGGAAGTAGCCGTCCAAGTCAAAGGCATTCCATGTTTTTCCCTTGGAAGCCGAATAGTGTAGAGATTGAAGATCACCAAGAACACCATCTTCCGCAAGCTGATTAGGGAGTTTACTTTCTTTATTAACTTGTGGTTATGGACATGCATACTCAGATTGTAATTCGTATTCCTATGCCTATTATGAACTAAGTAGCTTAGGGTGTTGGTTAGGAATAATGTGATTATTATGCTTCATCTCTAGTAATATATTGACTATCGCATTTTGGTTAATTGTTGTGCTTATTCTCATTTTATGCCCGCCTGGCCAGCCGGTATGGATAGCTCTCTCTAGTTTCAGGGATGATTTATAGAGTGTGTGGCAATTATCCACACTACGATCATTGTGTATTGGTGAACGCCAGTGACTGAGCTAGGGATAGCCAGTTGCCTAGTGCTTGATCGGTCGTACTTCATTGGGTTTGAAACATATCCCAAAAGATCCGGAGTTCCGGGAGGAATCCGCTAATAATACTGCGAGAAATGCATGATCAATAATTTTGCTAGAGCATATCTTAGAACAATCACTAAAACCTAACCAACGCCTGTCTTTAAGCTGTCTATCTATTTGTTTACTCGTTGTTCTGTCATTTATTTTGCTTCAGCATAATTCTTATAAAACCCAACATTTTTATTATCTCTGAAACCATTAGGAAGTTACGCAAAATAGATAAAGTGGAAGCTCATTCAGACATTGGATTGATAATATTACTTGTTGCAGACTGTGTATACTTGCACAGGAATTCTAGAGTATTTTATATCATATTTCTACTCACTCTAGGAACCCAAAACTCATATACTTCTCCTAGAAGCAGGAAGGAGTGAATTCCATCTTATGTTGTCATGTCCCCAACCCCCACTCGGTCTTGTCCCCAAGAAGGTAGGCTTATTGAGTCGACGTGCAAGCCACTCTCACCCATACTAATCAAAGGACATTCCCTCGTGAGAAGGAGTTCATGACACACTCAAGATTAAGACTGAGTTACCTAGTCATCCTATTGAGACAATAACCTAACTAGTTAACGGTGTTACATCTAGTGGTTTACTATTTCGTGGTCCAGTCTTATGCAAACTCATTTCATAGGATACCCCCGCTCGCATGTATCCTACATGGACGCATTGGATCAATACGTCTGTATCAAATACAAAGTGGGTCGTATCACATAGTGTTACCAGGATAAGGTACCCAACCTTATCCCTGTACTATAGACGTTTTAGGTTGTTACTTGAACACCGATCCCCGTATGTCCCCACATACTAATTCAAGTCACATGTAAAAACCTTGGATCTTAGTTTATTGGATTTGGGTCAAATTGTGCAATATTTAACAATAACATTTTATTGAAGAAACTCAATAACACTTTATTGAAACAAGTATACAATTTGTTTACATTCATTATCTACGAGTTTTAGGGCATAAAACCCAACAGAAAGTATCTACATGTCTCAGCCAGAGCGGTTCATTGCTCGGGATCAAGAACAAAAATTTTGCAAGCTTAAACGACCCATTTATGGATTGAAACAAGCGTCTAGATCCTGGAATATGAGATTTGATACTGCGATTAAATCCTATGGCTTTGAACAAAATGTTGATGAGCCTTGTGTTTACAAAAGGATCATCAACAGCTCCGTAGCTTTCTTGGTCCAACCATGAATGACTTAGGATCTCATCGTTTGTACTTAATACAAAGTGGGCCGCGTCCATAGTGTTCCCAGGATAAGGCACCCAACCGTATCCTTATACTATAGACAATTTTGACTATACACTTGAACTTGATCCTATGATATGTCCCTACATATAGTTCGAGTATTCATTTTATAGCCAAGGATCTTAGTTTATTGGATCTAGGTTAATCATTCACAATTTACATATTCAATAACATCTTTTACTTAATAACCTCGATAACGTCTTTATTGGAAATAGAATATGTTTAATGATTTACAAACTACGAGTTTATAGGACGTTAAACCCAACACCCAACCCCCTACTCGGTCTCATCCCCAAGAAGGTAGGTTGATTGAGTCGGCGTGAAGGCCACTCTCACCCATACTAATCAAAGGAAAATCCCTCGTGAGAAGAAGTTCATGACACACTCAGGATTAAGACTGAGTTACCTAGGTCATCCTATTGAAATAGTAACCTAACTAGTTAACGGTGTTACATCTAGTGGTTTACTATTTCGTGGTTCGGTCTTATGCAAACTCATTGCATAGGATACCCCCGCCCGCATGTCTCCTACATGGATGCCTTGGATCAATACGTTTGTATCGAATACAAAGCGGGTCGTATCACATTGTGTTACCAGGATAAGGAACCCAACCTTATCCCCGTACTATAGACCTTTTAGGTTGTTACTTGAACACCGATCCCCATATGTCCCAACATACTAGTTCAAGTCACATGTAAACAACCTTGGATCTTAATTTATTAGATTTGGGTCAAATTGTGCAATATTTAACAATAACACTTTATTGTAGAAACTCAATAACACTTTATTGAAACAAATATACAATTTGTTTACATTCACTATCTATGAGTTTTAAGGCATAAAACCCAACATGGTCAACACTTGATCCAAACTTTTCTCCGTTTGAGTTTTGGAGAGTTTGGAACTCAAAGTTCAGCCCAATGAGAGGTCTTTCGGTGGTTTGGATGACACATGGTTGATGTGGAATTTTCCTATCGCAAGCACACGACTCAAGTAATAGTAAAGTGATTGTGAAATCGAGTGTCGTCCTCTGGATTGGATTTTTAAGTTAGATTAACTACCATGATTTTTCTTGTTCAATTTTATTTAGGGACCAAAAAGTAGTGAATTTTAGAAACTAAGGTAATGCAAATTAACGATGTGAAATTCAATTGAGAGAATACTTAGGGAATTGATTTCGTCAATTTAATCTAGGATTGATTTTAGGGACCTTTAATCACAACTACTCTCCCGAGTATAATCGATTCTCATGCAAATTAACTAACTTGATATCCTTATCTAAGTTCTTTAACATGCAAGGCATTTAGTTTTTTTTTACCAATTCTAAAGTTACTCTAAATTTCGTCTTGAGTTTAGAATTTCTACTTTAGTCATGCATTCTTAATTAAGTCTACGCTAAGTCCCCTCTCTCGAGCAAGACTCAACACTTAGATCATCCAACTAGTGGCCAATTAATTGAAAGCATTAAATTAAGAATGCAAACATAAAACAATTGCACAATTCAACCCATCAATCAAGCCATAAACTAAAAAGACTACATCAATCCCTAAGTAACAAGCTTAGCTACTCATACTATAGGATCGTATGGCAACACTAGAGGGGGGTGAATAAAGTTGCTTAATAAAATTTAAAACTTTTTGCTAAATTAAAATGAATTGATTTAAACTAAGTAAATTTAATAAGCACTATAAAACATAAAATATGCTAGAAATATTTGACAATTTTCCTAGGCATGCAATCTACTCATAAAAATGAAATAGAGGAAATTAATAGAGTAGAGAGAAAGAGATAACACCGGGAAATTTTATAGTGGTTCGGAAATTCCTACTCCAGTCCCCAAGACTCCTTCTTGGGTATTTTACTGCAACGGCTCTCTTACGGGAGAGGACCAAACCGACTCTTTTTCCAGGTTCAAGAGTAAACCTTTACCGATCCTTTTACAGGTTCAGGATCCAACCTATACTGATCTTTTTCAATGGGTTCAAGATCAAACCACTACGATCCTTTTAATCGGGTTCAGGATCAAACCACTACAAATCCTTTTTCGGGTTCAGGATTAAACCACTCACACAATTCCCAAGGTGCACCCACACCTTATTACAAGTTCCCAATGATAAAAGAAGAAAAGAAGCTCACAAAATAAAATACCTCTTGAATGCTAATTACACAAGGTTGAGCACTCACAATAATAAAACCTCACAAAATAACAATAGGCCAATTTAGGAGCAAGAGAGGAATTTTGACAAGAATGGAGAGTAAGGAGATTTGAGAGCTTAAGACTTTGATGTCTTTTAGTGTGTATTGGAGAGTGAAAATCAAGTCGAATTTATAGGCGAGGAAGATAAATATTAGTCGTTAGATCAAACTAAAGATGGAGGGTGAAGATTGAATTTAAAATAGAAAAGGAAGGGATTTCAAAATTAAGAGAGAACTTTGAAGGATTGGAATTTTTGAGATATGAGAATAAATCAAGGATTTGAATGATGAAAATTTAGGAAAGAATTTTGATGTGGACTTTTCCTAACCGCAAGTGCACGGGTCAAGTAATAATATAGTGAATAGTAAATTCGAATGTCGTCCTCTAGATTGGATTTTTAAGCAAATCAAGTATTGTGAATTATCTTGCCAAATTTTATTTAGGGATTAAAAAGTGATGAATGAATGATAATAAAACCGAATCAAAGCAAGTAAAAAGAATGGAAATTCAATTGAGAAAACTACTTAGGGAATTGATTTCGCCGATTTAGTTTAGGATTGATTTTAAAGAATATGTTATTATGCACAATGAAATTATGAGCCAAAGACCCTTTAATCACAACTACCTCTCCCGAGTATAATTGATTCTCATGCAAATTAACCAACTTGATATCCCTATCTAAGTTTATTAATCATGCAAGGCAATGAGATCTTTCAACCAATTCTAAAGTTAATCTAAAACCGTCATGAATTAGAAAGTAAACTTTATTCATGCAATCTTTAGTAAGTCTAGATCAAATCCCTTCTCCCGAGCTAGATTCGAAACTTAAATCATTCAACTAATGGCCAATTAATTGAAAGCAGTAAATCAAGATTACAAACACAATAACATTGCACAACTTAAACCATAAATCAATCCATAAACTTAATCAACTACATCAATCCCTAAGCTACAAGTTTAGCTACTCATGACTGTAAATACAAGCTCAACTAAACATGTGAAAGCCATAAATCTAACTAAAGAAAGGAAAAGGAAAAGAAAACTCAATGTAGGCCGAGTCCGACGTCCCCGTCACGATCCCCACGAACAATGGGTTGATTTCCAAGTCTCTCCCTTTGTTTTCAGCCTCCAAGTGCTCTAATCTGCCCTGTTTACGGCTATCCAAGGTCCCAAATCGAACTCCCCTCAAACCTAGCCGAAAATAAGCTTTTATTCTGTTTTTTCGTCTTAGCGTCGAGACGCTGTCAAGACACCGTCGCGACGCTACCTTCAAAATGCGCGTTTCAGGAAAGGAAATTGTACATCGTCGAGACGCTCAGGTCGCAGCGTCTCGACGCTGTGACCTTTACACGCCTATTCTGATATGGAATGCTAGCGTCGAGACGCTAGTCACCTTTTGACCGAATTTTGACTTTTTTCCATTTTGATTCTTTTTCCTTCCTTTGCATCTTTTCGCGTCCCGAGCACCCGATTAACTCCAATATTGCGCTACAGCTCCAATCAACCATTTCCTACAAAATAAACATTAAAGCACAATAAAATGGCCCAAAAAGTATAAAAGACTAGCTAAATTAAATAAGTAAAGATAGCTAGCTATGCTCGCTATCAAATTTTAATTTAAAAATAAGATTAAGAATATATTGAAATTAGGAGAATTTCAAATTAGAATGAGGATTTGAAGGAAATGAGATTTTGAAAGAATTCAAATTTGAAAGAGGTGTAATTAATGGAATTTTGGAGTAATTGGAAAATTAAAAATGAGATTAAAATATGAGATTTGAAAAGGATTAAAAGTAGGAGTCAAATGTAGGAATTGATTCAGCCAATCATTCAAAATGAGGTCCACGTCAGCTGCCACATCGGATGCCATGTAAGTGCCACGTCACTGCCACGTAGGCCTTTTCTTCCAATTTTCTTTTGCTTGTAACTTTTTCGTTTGATCTCCGATTTCAGTGATTCAAAATGCGTTGGAATCGTCTTTCCAAGCTCTACAAGATGAACACTTTGAAACACTAAAATCATTAGTAAATTAAAGTTTGTCATCATCAAAACATATAGTATGATTGAAGCTCATAAAGCTAACACATACATGGCATTACAAGATAAACTAAGCATGAAAAAGCCATTAAAACTAACTAAAGTAAGATGGAAAAAAGATTAAACACTTGGTGGCCGAGACCGCACATCCCCGTCACGATCTCCACGAACAAAGTCTTCAATTTCGCTCTCCACCACTTGCTTCAGCTTCCAAAGAGGATTTTCCTCTGAGTTTTCAACCACAATTCTCCCAAAAGAAGTCCCCCAATTTGACCTAATCGCAATCTTTAAATTGGAAAATTTTGTCCTAGCGTTGCGACGCTATAGGGGTAGCATCGCGACGTTACCGCAATATCGCAGATTCTGTATACGAATTTAACCGAGATCATCTCGATGCTGTGGTCACAGCGTCTCGACGCTATGACCTATTGCCGCCTATTCAGAAATGGAAAACAACAGCGTCGAGACGCCCTTTCGCAAGGGTCTCGACGCTGGTCCTCGGCAAGGACAGTCCACAGTGCTTCCAACTTCAATTCTTTTCGATTCTTTAGCCTCTTTTCATGTCCCGAACACGCGATTAGCTCCAATACTTATCTCCTACAAATAAAACATGAAAATGCATAATTTTGGTCATTTAATTATAAAAGACTAGCTAAATTAATTAGGGAAAACTAGCTAGCTATGCTCGCTATCAAACACCCCCAAACTAAAGCTTTTGCCAGTCCTCGAGCAAACTAAAATAAAAAATACAGTTGAAGAATGGATGCAATAAACATGACTCAATCCTCAAGGCTTAAAAGTCAATAATCAAGCAATCAAAAGACATGCACATAAGGACCAATGAAGGAGACAAATCAAAAGTTTTCCAAAATTAACTTGTACAAGCGAGATCTAACTTAACTAGATTAGACTCTACTAGCACGAGATTGGATTACCAACCTCTCAACTCATCTTCCCTCTACACTGGCACTAAGGATTCACTAACGAGTCAATAGAAAAAAATAGTTTGTTTTCATCCATACTTAGGTGCTTAAAATTAAAAATAACAACATGCATTTATATGTGGCACTAGCTTTCACACACCTTTTGCAGGGACCCTTAACCCGAGTTTTACTCTTTGATTGGCCTAACTGATCACAACAGGGGTAGCTCTTTTTGCCTAAATCTTTATTAAACATTACATTGTGCGCATAAATCATGAATTTATTTTTCTTTCAGTTTTCAACAACAAGAATGATGATTTTGTTTTCTTTATGAGCATGATAAGCATATATTCTTTTCTTCCCTCCTAAGCAAGATTAAACATGCTAATTTGCAAAAAAAAATAACTCATTAGCTCTTCCCTACACCTATCGAGGTGACAACAAGCATATGAACCTAATAGTTCGCTCCTAAGCATTAAAATCCAATTCCAGCCAACAAAAATACTCTACTCATCGAAAGCTTGAAAATTGACAAGAAAGCATATCTTAGGAAATCATACTCATGCAAAAATAACATCCAGAAAACAACTATATGCTCAATTCAAAGAAAGCTCAAAACTATAGCCCGAACTCAGATGATCAAGGGCTCCACAAACATGATATTCCAAAACACCCCCAAACTTAAAACATGTGTTGTCCTCAATGTATAAAGAAAATAAAGCAGAATCAAGCATCAGAACAATAGAGGAATGAAGGGAGGAGTGAACAACACTGCCCTGGAATGACGATGATCTCTTTATGGAATCTTGCAAGCAAAGAGGAAACTGGGATCTCAAGACCTACAAGACAAAAAACAAACAAACAATCAAAAGCAAAAAGAAACAATATAAAACTCACTTGGGTTGCCTCTCATAAGCGCTTGTTTAACGTCTTTAGCTCGACATGTTGAACATGCAGGCATCAAGGAGGCTTCTTTTATGTGAATCCCCCAGAGGTGATTTTGCTTGCACTTTTCTTGTACCCCATCACGAGCGCTTCAGAACAATCTTTAGAGTCTTCCACTGCTTTAAATATCTCTTTTCCCTTCTAGACTCTAACAGTGAGCTCCCTGCGCTTAATATCAATAATAACTCGCCTAGTAGCGAGGAATGGTCTGAAGGTGTTCATATAACACATGCAGAAGTAATTTTAGGGTCGTAGGCACTTAACTACATCAATTTTAGAAAATGAAAGCATGTTGTCCAAATATCGTTAACAGATAGCAGAATTTGTACCAACCTTTTGGAGACCGATTCAGCAACTCCTTTTGATTCCTTTGATCACGAACGGTGTGTGGACCACCTCTAGTGTCTTCCCCGCTATCCTCCGACCTTAGAACGACTTGTGAGAGTCTACGGTGATAAGGATTGGAATGGATATGCTTGAACACTACAAGCTTTTAGAGAGAATTGAGAGAGTGAGGTTGAGAGTGAATTTTGGCAGCATAACATTACTCCAAAATTCCATACTTCTCCATCTTCTAATCCCCTATTTATAGAGGATTTTCATGCATCATAGATTCACCAATGTGAGACACATGGAGTATGTCCATAGTGGATTCTCGGTGTGCAATGGAGAATACATGCATCTTTGCATGATTGAGGTGTTATTCCACTTTCTTCATCCATGCAAGAGTGGATTTAGTTGTGTAATTCCACTATCTCCATCTATGCAAGAGTTAATTTCTACTCTTGGATTTAATTTAAAATGCAATTCTCAATTGGCTTTCAAATTATAAATTAATTGAACTATTTCAATTAATCATGTGACATTAATCAAATTAATTCATATCACCTAATTAAATCCACTAATCTTGAATTAAGATTGAAATCTCTATCTCAATTTTAATAAAAAAAAAACAATTCATAATCATTTTCAAATTAATCAATTATGTAATATTAATTTAATATCATATATCAAATTAATACTATGCACCTAATATCAATTCCTATTCATATATATTTTATTTAAATCATATTTAAATACTTTACTCTCTCAACTAATAGTTTAATCCATAATTAAACTATTGTGTTGATAATATCGTATATAATCGACACTAATTCCCTAAACCTAGTTTGAACGATTCAACCTTTCCTATCACTATGTTCTAAGGTATCAACCGTATGAGCTAGCAAGGGGACCTAATAGACCTACAGATCATGGGCTCCAACGAATCGAGGTTAACCGACTAATCTCATTAAGCTGGCTAACCAACATTCGTTAACTACCGGGACACTCCACTATAACCTTGTAGTTGCACTCCCCTCACTGTAGATATATTTCTGTGCACCTGATATAACCATGATTAGTAAGTCGATCCTTCACAGGTTGTTCGTAACTATAGCTGGATTAAATGTCTGGTTTACCCCTATAGTACTTCTTATTCCTTAAGTCTCGCTGATCCTTTAATGAACAATTGGTTTATGGTCCAACCAACAAATCGAGTCCCTCTCAGCATAGCACTTAAGGGAACAACCTCTCTACTATCCCTAATTCGGGTAGGAGAGTATTCCTTCTTGCAGAACTATGTCCCCAGCTATCTACCCGTTCCTATCCTTGAAATGGGAGGCTTATTGAGTCGGTGATGCTCAGTCACTCTCACCAATGCATATCTAAGGATAAGTCCGAATAAACAGGAGTTCATAGTTAGCTCAAGATTAAGATCAAGTTAGCTAGGTCATCACATGAAATGGTCAGTCATGTTAGTAAATTGCGTTATAAAGCAAAAGTGACTTATTTCTCAGTCCTAGTCTTATGCAAACTCATTGCATAGGACGCCCCCACTCGCATGTCTCTACATGGACGACTTAGGATCACATCATCTTTACTATCCACAAAGTGGACCACGTCTCATAGTGTCCCCAGTATAAGGTACCCAGCCCTATCCCTATATTATAGACCGTTTTGGCTATTACTCGAGCCTGATCCACTTTTATGTCTCTACATAAAGCTCAAGTGTTCATCGCATAGCCAAAGATCTTTGTTTATTGGATTTGGGTTATTTAACGTGCAGTTTACTTATTCAGTAACAATTTTATTGAATGAATCTCGAGAACGACTTTATCGATCAAGTATATAATTCGTTTAACATTCACTATCTACGAGTTTTAAGGCATCAATCCCAACAATCTCCCACTTGAACTAAAACTCTAGTTTAGTGGGATGTACGATAATCCATAACAGCAGTGGGTGAATAAATACTTGTATTAATAACAGAGTAAAAATACAATAAACTAGGGCATCTAAATACCAAGTATATTAAGGCATCGATATACCGGTTACAATTCTCCCACTTGCCCTATATTATTTCTCGTACATATCTCGCAGACCTAGACCTTCAAGATGACTCTTGAACACTTTAGCCGTGAGAGCCTTCGTGAATGGATCAGCAATGTTGTGCTTCGATGCTATCTTCGTGACGATCACGTCTTCACGGTACACAATCTCCCTGATGAGATGGTATTTCCTTTCGATGTGCTTGCCTCTCTTATGGCTGCGATGTTTTTTTGAGTTTGTAACTGCACCGCTATTATCACAGTATAGGGTAATAGGTAGATGCATATTTGGAACGACTTCCAAGTCAGCCAGGAACTTCCTGAGCCATACTGCCTCTTTCGCTGCTTTGCAAGCAGCTTCATATTCGGCCTCCATGGTCGAGTCTGCAATGCATCCCTGCTTGATGCTATGTCATACTATTGCTCCTCCATTCAGAGTGAATATTTACCCCGATGTAGATTTCCTCGAATCTTTATCAGTTTGAAAGTCATAATCATTGTATCATGTAAGGATCAAATCGTTAGCGCCATACACGAGCACATAGACCCTCGTTCTCTTAAGATACTTGAGGATATTTTTCACGATTGTCCAGTGATCGAATCCTGGATTGGATTGATATCTACTGACAATCCCTACTGCATAACAAATGTCATGCCTTGTACACAACATGGCACACATTAGGCTGCCTATTGCAGAGGCATAGGGAATTTGTCTCATGTCCTCAACTTCTTGAGGTATCTGAGAACACTGTTCCTTTGACAAAGTAATTTTGTGACAGAAAGGTAATAAACCTTTCTTGGAATTTTGCATCTTATATCTAACCAACAATTTGTCGATATAAGACGACTGAGACAGGGCTAGCATTTTGTTCTTTCGATCCCGAACAATTTGGATCCCTAGAACATATTGTGCCTCACCCAAATCTTTCATTTGGAATTGAGTTTCTAGGCATTGTTTAATGTCAATAAGATAACCTACATCATTCCTGATGAGTAGGATATCATCCACATACAGTACCAAGAAAGCTACGGAGTTGTTGATGATCCTTTTTGTAAACACAAGGCTCATCAACATTTTGTTCATTAGTGGAGCGCTGGTGCTTAAGGAGACAGATGTAACACAGGGGTAAAAGGGTAATTTGACCCAGCCGTGATTACGAACACTCGTGAAGGATTGACTTACCGGTATAGGTCTATATCCGTGGACACAGAAATGTTCTACAGCGAGAAGAGTTGAGTTGTGGGTCTTTAGTGGAATGACACACAATTAATGAATATTGGTTAACCTGATTAATGCGTTTAATCAGTTAACCTCATATCATTGGAGCTTCTGATCTGTAGGTCCATTAGGTCCCCCTACTAGCTCGTAAAGAGTAATTAGGAACAATTATATCTTGAGAGAATTTGAATAGTTCAAATTCATTTTGGGAATTAAGTTAATTGTATGAGATACAAATTAATATAATGTATAGTGATACATTAAAATGTAAAGTATAATTTGAAATTAAACTTTATTATTATGAGAGAAATAAATATTTGAAGAAGTTCAAATATTAATATGAATTTGATTCATATTAAATGTATAGGATATAAGAGAATTGGAATGAGATCCAATTTTAATATTAATTTGATTCATATTATAGAATTAATTAATTGAAGGCCTGAAATTAAATATATGATATTTAATTGGGTAATTAATTAATTAATTGATAGAAGGTCTGAAATTAAATATATGATATTAATTAATTTAAAAAATTAATTAATTGGAAACTAATCAATTATGGAAATGATTAATGACTTACAGAAGTAATTAATCATTTATGGAAATGATTTAATCACTTATGGAAGTGATCAATCATTTATGGAAAAGATTAATCAATTGTGGAATTGATTGGTTATAGAATTGATTAATTATGGAAAAGATTAAATCAGTTATGGAAATAATTGATTTTAAATGAATATTTTATTCATGGTCTTTCTCCTATAAATAGAACACTAACCCTAGGGTTTAGGGACTACAACATATGGTCACCATAAGACCCTTTCATATTCTCTCAACTCAAGAACTCTAGGGAGAATTTTCTCTCTAGAGTTTTTCCAATTATGTAAACCCGAGACTTTCCTTGGATTATTTTCTCTAGTCATCTATTGGTTGTTATTCATTGTTGAAGAAAAATGGCAAGGTTTTGTGGTTCATTGTGGTTTCATGGTTGAATTTAAGTTGTTGGGAAATAAAGAAGAGGATAAAAAGAAAAGTAAAGAAGAAAAGAAAAGAAATCAGAAAAAAAAATTAAAAAAAGGTAAAGAAAAAAATGAAATGGAAAATGTTGCATTCGGTGCTAATGCTTTAAGGAAAATTCCACCACCGACAAGATCACTTTTCAGCCCACTTCCAACCACATTTCTCATCATTTTCCATTCAAAATTCAGATCATTCGAGGGAGAGATTGAAGGAAGCAGAAGAAGAAGGTTTCTAGGGTTTTGAGGTTGAAGAAGATAGGAAATAACTCAAGCAAAGGAAGCCATAGCAGAATCTGAGTTCAACCTATCTACCTCTTGTTTTTGTTTCGGTTTGAGCTACACAGAAAGAAATAAGAGGTGAGGTTTTGTTTTCTTTAAATCTAATCCATTTTCTAACAAATTTCATGAAGGAAGCTTGAGCTAAATCTGATGATAAGTTAATGGTTTTTGAAATGGAAAATAGAGCACAAAATTTTCGTGCAAACCAGGAGAATCTCTGGTTTTTCGAGCATTATGGGGTGTACAAGTTGAATCATAATCTTTATTTGGTATTGTTGGAAAGCGGATTCAATTTCCTATAACGTTCATGAAGTATTCGTGAGCCAAAAATGACTTGAAGTAGGTTTAATTTCAGGAGAAAGATAGAGGGTAGCAGAGAATCTTGAATATGTGTTTTCTGTGTTCGGGGCATTTCTGGACACATTGGTTGGTAATATCGTTTTCATTTCTTCAAGTAAGTTGTAGAGTGTTCGAAAATAAAGAGTTTTATGTATAGTAAATTAATGTTGGTTAAGTATTGACGAAGTTATGAGTGTTGGAAGTTGTGGTATTGAATCTGGAAAATCTGGAAAAAGAAATGTGAAGTGTGATTTTAATTCAAGTGTTTAAAATTCATGAGCATGGAAAGATGTTGCAATTCTGGAGTGGTTAAAAATATGAGATAAATTAACTCAAGATTACTGTGCAAGTATACACAATCTAGCAGCAAGTGATAAGTATTTATCGTATCAGCAGGGTCTTGAAACGCCTACCTTTATTGATTTAATTTGCCTTTTTAGTGATTTCAAAAGGTTGGTTAAGTTGATTTGGGTTTTTAAAATGCTGAAACAAAAGATATGTGAAAGCAGTAAATGATTACGACCAGAGAAAACAGAATGGAAACAGACACAGGTTAAGACTTCTGTAATTGTTATAAAGATGCTCCAACAATTCTTTTGATCCGTCAATCTCATGCAGTATTATTAGCGGGATCCTCCCGGAACTCCGAATTTTTTGGAATATGTTTCAAAACCAATGAAGCTCTACCGATCAAGCACTAGGCAACTGGCTATCCCTGACTCAGTCACTGGCGTTCACCAATACACAATGATCTAGCGTGAATTATCGCCACACAACTCCTAAATCATCCCTGAAACTAGGAGAAGCTATACATACCGGCTAGCTAGGCGGGCACATAATGAAATTAAAGATCAACAATAATTCAAGATTATCATGATCAAATAGAATTTCCAGATTTATAAATATAACAATCACATAATTCCTAACCTATGCCTATAAAGCAATTAGTTCATGATTGAAAACATAAAATACGTTACAATCTCGATAAGCACATCCATAATGCAAAATACACAAGAAATACTAATCCTTTTCAGCAAATGGGGATGAAACGGATGCTCCAAACCACCAAGAACATGGAAGAACTTCGTCTCCTTGAGTGGAATCGCAAATGGTCTTCTTAGATCTCCATTCCGCCGTCAATTCGGCCTCCGACCGATTGATTTGGTCTCCAAATCGTGAATGAATTTATCTTTGACGACTCCTCCTTTTATAAGATGAGAATTAGGTTAAATTGGACACATGACAGTCTCTCTTCACTCCTTTATCCCGAAAATAACTCAACAGAAGTTGGTTTGTCAACTTGGCTAACGAGCTGTGACGTGGCAGTTTTGCTCCCAGGTTTGCTGTAGCACAGAATTTGCTCCCTCCAGTCGCTCAACAATATTTTATGCACAAAATAACTTTCAAAGCCTCCATTCTTCCAAATGGGTTAAAACATATAATATTCATCTAAAAGCAACCCTATTAAGCACAAAAGACACACAAATCCCTATAGAATTAAGGCCTAAATAACTACCTTTCGGACAGTTATCACACCCCCAAACTTGAACAATTGCGCGTCCGGAGCAATACTAATTCACCTTCCCTTGAAAATTCAAAACATTAGTCATAGCACAACTCAATCAAAACATGTATTCCAATACTACCTTCAACATTTACCTGAGCATCCTGCAAAACCAAGCACTGCTGCAGCAAAAGAAGTC
The DNA here is from genome assembly GCA_036850905.1 of Luffa acutangula. Taxonomy (NCBI): domain Eukaryota; kingdom Viridiplantae; phylum Streptophyta; class Magnoliopsida; order Cucurbitales; family Cucurbitaceae; genus Luffa; species Luffa acutangula. Next base: position 26,966,391 of record CM072090.1, on the reverse strand, counting down.
TTTCAGCCTTGAACAAATAATCTCCACCTTTAACTCAATCCTAAGAACTTACCACAACCTAGCTCTATTATCAGACATATTTAAACACATTTTAAGGGGTTTATTCTTTTGTTCTTCAGACTTAAAGCAGCCTTACAGTCATAAGCTCTTAAGCATGAGATGACCCACTTTATGGTGCAGTATACCCTTGCCTCAAACTTATCACAATTAGGCTAAATACTCATTGTTAAGCCAAAAAATCCTCAGTTATTTTTATCCCTTCCTTCTCAGAATTGCGACATTTTATGATGAAGCTCACCTAAGCCCTGGGAGACAGAAAACTGCTAGATTATCATTCATCCTTCAAAACTTTTGCTCTATGAATTTTCTCAGCAAGTTTTTTTCAAAATTTTTCTCTCCAGCAATTATTTTTATCATTTTCTTATATATTCTCCTAGGTCATCTTTTGATGCAAAGACAAACTGTGGGTGTCACAAATGTCCTTGGTTACTCAACAACCTAGAAAAATTATTATGAAGGAGAGGAATGCTCGAGCAAAACAAGCGGAGTAGCTAAAAGTCCCCCAAACTTAAATTATTTGTTGTCCTCAATGAATTAGCAACATGATAAGTATACCCCCAAACTTAATTTTTTCTATCTGAATTTTAAACTAAGCGTGGGACTAAGATTAAGCTTAAGGTGGATCAAATAAGACAATGCTACCTCAGAACTTTTGCTGCAGTCATGACCAGGCTAGAAGGAATGCTCAAGCAAAAGGTTTTTGGAGATCATAACATCTTGGTCTAATTAAGCTAACTAGTCCAAGCTTAAAAAATTCAGAAGAAAAATAAGTTAGATACTCAGATGTGCAAAACAAAACAGTATTTAATTTCATTAAAGATCAAGATCATAGATTTACGTAATCATGTCAGAGATAGATTTTAAAGTAGCAGATAAAAACAAAGAAACAGAACATAATATAAGCAAAAAAAAAAACACAACACATGCAAGGCGAGCACACAAAATCATTCATCAAAATATTTGCTCTAAGAAACTAAAACTTCCCTTTAATTCTTCTTTATGTTCAGGCTCTGGGTTGTCTTCTTCCTCTCGAATGATGGGCGGGGGTGGAATGCATAGGTTCACAAGATCGTCAATGAAAATTAGGAAGGCTTGATATGACTTAGAAAAAATTCACTTGCATAGCCCTCCTTAGTGTGGTGTCCCTTCAACGATCATAGCTCTAGTAGGTTTGAAGTTGTCTCTCAGTTAATTCTAGCCTACTGAGAACCATCTCAAGCTGCTCCAGCACTCTATGGACACCGCACAACAAACCACCCTGGCACACCTCACCTTTTTTAAGTCTAGCCAGATTGGCAATGTCAATAATCCCCTTGTCAAACAAATTTATATCATTGGAGCTCTCTGGGATTCTGAACCTTCAAGTGTACTCGATCACGGGGGATAGTGGAGGCGTACGTTGTAGGCAATAATCTCTGCTTGATAAAGTCGAGCCAAGTAGTGGCCTCACTCTTTAGGTATGTTGACTGGAATGCTCTTGCCTTCGTCCTAGACAACCTCCACTAGGCATTTAGTTGCTCTTTTGAGGAAGCAACTAATATTTCATTGAAAACAGTGTGTGGGAAGTCTTGCAAATTAAACAAAGAATTAGTCACTCCAAGGCTCCAGCCGACATCAACTCTATGCACAATAACCAAGAATCCTTCATTTTCATCAATGTTGGCGTAGAACTCCCATTCTAGTTGATCAACAGTGGGTTTCGGCTTTGCGCACAACCATCGAAGTCGCGCTCCATAAGAACATCTCGCTTCAGGAATTCTTGATATTTTTGTCTTTCCCCTTCATTAATGAACCCTTTTTTTTCTCTCATAGACCCTTTCTTCTTTTCTTTGGTCTCTATGAAACCTCGTCAACTCTCTCTTCCACCATATCTTCATCCTTCGTCTCTCTTTCTTTCCTTGCTCGTGCTTTTTTCCCTCACAATAATAATACACACAGAGAAAAAAATCACATCAGTAGTAATAAAAGATAAGAGTGAGAAACGTACCTAATGGGAGATCGTATAAATAGGGCACTAACTCAAAGATCTTCAACAAATAATTAGCCCCTAATTATTTCCTAATTAATTGAAGTTACCGTTTTAGCTTCATGGTTCCATGGAAAACTTTTATTATCTTTCAAACGGTAAGATCTTCCATTTACTGTGCTCCCTCTGTGTGTAACAACCATAATGCTAGCTTCCCTCTACTCGACACATGACATCTTTGGTAATTAACTGCATGCCCAATTAATTATCATACTAATAAAAATAAAATCTCAACGATAAAATTAGAATCTTATCTCACAAAAAATCTTAACCGAATAAAACCTCTGATCTTCCCAACAAAACAATGAAATCAAATCTTTCTTTTTTAAATAACATCCACAAGATATATTATTTTAAATCTGGAAAAATCTTTTGAAAATAAAATCCTTCAAAATCAAATCTAAACTAACCTACAAAAAATAAAAATAAATAATAAAATAAAAATCTAACCAAATAAAAATCATATCAAATCAAAATAATATCAAAATAGACAAATAAATGTAAATTAACATAAAAAAAAGAAATCAAATAATGGGAGCTTCTGATTAGAATGCTGCAATTTTGCTCCCTCAAAATCTGCGCTCCCTAAATCTGCCAGCAACTTCAAAAAAGAATATTTCAGAATTAAATCAAGAAGATATATTATTAAAAATCTAATCTAAATAGAAATTAAAAATTCAAACTGAAATTAAATCTAAACAGAACTAATCCGATTAAATTAAGAATTAAATCGGCCAAAAATAAAAATAAATAAATAAAACGAACATAAAATCTACGAAAGTACCAACGAATTAAAATAAATCAGATAAAATTGAAATAAAAAAATCTAATTCAAATTAATTCAAACTAGAATAAAATCCATGAGAAAAATAAAACCGCAACAACATTAGGAGCTAAAAATATTGCAATATGAAATGCTTTCGCAAAAGTCTTGCTTTATTCGCTGCCCTTTTACTTTAAACTCACATCCATCATCAACACATTGTCTAACCATAGATGCATCATTTGATAAATAAAACTTTACCTCACAGAAAAATTCTTTCATTTGTTCTTTTGATAAACCAGGAGGCAAATTTCCAAAATCAAGGTAATTGGAAAAGTCATCATACCAAGGTGTTTTCACTGCCTTAATATGAGCTACAGTAAATAACCGCTCATCAATGAAGGATTTCCTAATCTCAGGTTGCTAGAGCAATGTCAATGAATTATAAGGTTGAATAGGCTTTGAATTCTTATCTATTGGCTCTAAGGATTCAAAATTCCTCTGAAAACTAGAAATCTCACCAACAAATTTATGCTCATGCTCCAATCCACCTATTTCCAAATCCTCAATATGGATTTCTCAAAAATTTTGGGTATGGTACTCCATCAATTCCTTCTCAAAGTGGTCCTCAACAAACTCATCCAACACCTGAATGCACGAGCAATCCTCAAAATCATTTGGATATTTCATTGCATCAAACATATTAAACTTCACCTTTTGGTCATGCACCTTTATTGTAAGCTCCCCCTGTTGGACATCCATCAATGATCTACCAGTTGCCAAAAATGGACTACCATCTTGGTTCTTAGACTTCTGCCTTTGTGGAAAAGGTAAGGGTGGGTCATAGGGTGGGGGCGGTATATAAGGTGGGGGTTCTACATCTGGGACAGAACTAGATGCTCCAACATCATTATTGCTGCCTCCAGCACCCTGACCCGACTCCAACTCTTTTTCAACAACATTATTTTTATCACTACTTTTTTCTACTTCCTGGGGTTTACTAGGCTCTTTCCTCTCTTCTAGTGGCTTACCACTCCGTAAAGTCACTGCCTGCACCTGCTTCTTACCTTCCCTTATAGGGTGTTCAATATTTGAAGGAATGTTACCTCGAGATCGTGCCTTCAGCTCATTAGCTAGTTGACCCACTTGCAACTCTAGGACTCTTAATGAAGCCTGCTGACTTTGGATTATGATGTCATTACGAGCCATATAATCCTTCATCATTGACTCTAGAGAATTACCCGAATTTTGCTAGGGCAAAACCTGCTTATTTTGCTGGGGCAATTCCTGCAATTTAGCAAATCCGGACTGGTTCACCACCTTTTGCTGTGCTTGGGGGACTTGCGAATTGCTTCCTTGCCCTCCCCACGCAAAGTTGGGGTGGTTGCGCCAACCTGGATTATAAAAGTTAGAATAAAGGTTATTCCTTTGATTACCTGCAAAAAACACAGAAGCTAGATTGTTAGGACAAAACTCATAATTAAGCTCTTCACCACAATAGACACAATATTTGGCTACCACTTGGTTTACAACCGCAACAGGCTCCACCACTGGCGGTTGCTGAACATTGCTTACCACAATTATGTTCTTAAGAGTGTTAGCTAATTCTGCAATATCGGCCCTGATGGTAGACACACCATCAACTTCTATCACACTCTTAACTTTCTTACTAGAGCCTCTAACATTTGACAATTGACAACTGTAGGTTGATATTCTCTCTAAAATCTCATAAGCTTCATTAAAAGTTTTTGCCAAAAGGGCCCCTCCCGCAAAAGCATTAACCATACACTGAGTTGCTATGTTTAACCCATTGTAAAATATTTCTATTTGAATACAATGTGGTAAACAGTGGTAGAGACACTTTCGCAAAAGCTCCTTAAACCTTTCCCAAGCCTCACTAAAAGTTTCTTCCTCATTTTGCCTAAATCCCACTATCTCACTCCTTAACTTGGTACTCCTAGTTGGTGGAAAATACTTAATAAGAAATTTCTCTATTAGCTCATTCCAACTATTTATCGATGCTGGAGCAAAAGAATTCAACCACGCTTGTGCTCCATCTCTAAGAGAATAAGGGAATAGGGTTAATCTAAGGGCATCTTTCGACACTAGAAAAGACTTAAGATGAAGATGATGGTCCTCGGATGGTAAACCATGGAATTGGCCAACCATCTCTAACATGTGAAACATGACCGATTTTATTTCAAAATTTGATGCCTCAATTATTGGACGCATTATCACTGGATTTAACTAGTCAATTATTGGGAAAACATACGATCTAATGGCTCTGTCCCTATCATTTGCTACAAGGATAGGATACTTAGCCTGATTATTTTGCTGTCCATTTTGCTCCAGCAGTGGATTTTGCTGCATCGCACAGTTCCTCTTCGAGACTCACACACCAAAGTCACACCTACAAAACAAAAGGAAACAATCAAAAAGTTCACGCACCAAATCACCAAAAATACACAAAAAAAATCAATCAAATAAAACAATTTCAAGTCCCCGGCAATGGCGCCAAAAACTTGTTGCAATTCTGGAGTGGTTAAAAATATGAGATAAATTAACTCCAGATTACTGTGCAAGTATACACAATCTAGCAGCAAGTGATAAGTATTTATCGTATCCACAGGGTCTTGAAACACCTACCACTATTGATTTAATTTGCCTTTTTAGTGATTTCAAAAGGTTGGTCAAATTGATTTGGGTTTTTAAAATGCTGAAACAAAAGATATGTGAAAGCAGTAAATGATTACGACCAAAGAAAACATAATGGAAACAGACACAGGTTAAGACTTCTGTAATTGTTATAAAGATGCTCCAGCAATTATTTTGATCCGTCAATCTCATGCAGTATTATTAGTGGGATCCTCCCGGAACTCCGGATTTTTTGGAATATGTTTCAAAACCAATGAAGCTCTACCGATCAAGCACTAGGCAACTGGCTATCCCTGACTCAGTCACTGGCGTTCACCAATACACAATGATCTAGCGTGAATTATCGCCACACAACTCCTAAATCATCCCTGAAACTAGGAGAAGCTATACATACCAGCTAGCTAGGCGGGCACATAATGAAATTAAAGATCAACAATAATTCAAGATTATAATGATCAAATAGAATTTCCAGATTTATAAATATAACAATCACATAATTCCTAACCTATGCCTACAAAGCAATTAGTTCATGATTGAAAACATAAAATACGTTACAATCTCGATAAGCACATCCATAATGCAAAATACACAAGAAATACTAATCCTTTTCAGCAAATGGGGATGAAACGGCTGCTCCAAACCACCAAGAACATGGAAGAACTTCGTCTCTGTTGGGGGTTACGATTATCCGCAAGCGCACAGGTCGTGGCAAGTAATATAAAACGGTAGTAATACCGAGTATCGAATCCACAGGGAGGCGAAGCGAAACTTAAGCAAATAATTAAAATCTCTTGAGCACTAAAAGTACTTAGGCGAAATAATATTTAGGGACCACTTCATGCAATAATTAAAAAAAAAGAATTTAAACTCAAGACAATTAACGAAAATAAATTGATCAATCGAAAATAAAATATGGAGAAAGAGTTTTCTTTAAATGGGAAGAGGGGTCTTGAAAATCAATGATTAGCTAAACAGCTGCTATAATTATCCTATCTCTTTGCCCAACTAATTATAATCCTAGAATCTCCATTAATCACATAGGTTCTCCTGTCGGTTTCCCCTAATTGTAATTAATTCATTTTAACAACCTAAGTGTTCTTAGCGCTATTAAAAATCATTAATTATTACGCTCTGATTCATTTTAGGAATCTAAGTTTAATCAACTAATCTCGGTGTCACAACGGGCAATTAAACTAGTTGCATGGATTATGATCTATCCTAATTTCTCTCCGTCGAGTTTCCATTACGAATTGAATCATTACGCAATTGGCCAGATTGAGTAAAGCATTAAGCACATCCATACAAATAATTAGGACATGGGCTAGAGACAAGAAATTATAACAATATTTGAACTATCATTTCATTTCAAGACCCCAATTTGGGGTTTTAGCTACACATGGCTAAAATATCCATAATAATTACAAGAGAAAGCATATAAAGATCAATAAAGGAAAGGAATTGACCGTCGAAAAACCCCTCGCTAACGCTTGGAGCCCCGCTGACTACTCCTTGAGCCTCTAGATTGCTCCCCCAAAATTCCCAAAATTTTCCCACTAAAAGAATCCTCTCAAAAAGGCTGCAAAGCCTTGAGAGGGGCTCCAAAGGAGCCTAAGGAAGAAAGGAATTGGAATGGAGAAGGAATGATTGATTGATGAATAATGAGGCACCCAAGGGTGCCTTTTTATAGGCCTGGAATAGGGGTAGCGTCGCGACGCTACCTTTCTCAGCGTCGCGATGCTGCTGCGCACGCGACTTGGGCAACACGAAAGGGTAGCGTCGCGACGCTGCCCCAAATTTCCATATTTTTCAGCTTCCTTTTGGGCTGATTTTTGGGCCTTCTTCTTTATTTCTTTTGGTCATTTCTTCATGGTTGACTTCTTTGGGCCTCCAATTGCATCAAGCTAGGATTTGGGCTTCAATTGCTTCAATTTTGGCACTTTTTCTCCCAAAATCACCAACTTAGCTCCTAAGGACCAAATAACAAAATTCATTAAATATATTCATAAAAAACACGTTTAAAGCACCAAAAAGCTTAATAAATTGAGACTAAAATAGCGACATTTCTGCTCGCTATCACACCCCCAAACTTAAGCTTTTGCTAGTCCCGAGCAAAATAAATTCTAAAGATGCATGAAATAGAATCGCTCAACCCTCAATGATTTTGGAATTCTTAGGATCGAATGGAAAACATGCAAGTGGAATAAGCAAGCACCTCATACTTTTGAAGAAATCTTAAACTATATTGAACTTAAGATTAATGAATAGCATGCTCAAGACTTATCTATTGATTCTTTTACTAACCTAGATTAGTCTTATGGCTTTCTCCATTTGTTTTCCCCCTACACTGGCTAAGAGCCCCTAATACGTCGGAGTCCTTCTATCATGCAAAAAAAAGAAACTAGGGTGCCTGTCATCTTTTTTTCTTTTTTTTTTTTCTTTTTCATGGGGGAGCAAAACTCTCAAATGATTTTTCTTTTTCTTTTCTTTTTCATTTTGCTACTCCCCCAAACTTGCATTTTGATATCTAATGGTACTAGCTTTCACACTACGGTGCAGGGACCCTTAACCCGAATTTTATTCTCTGGTTGGCCTAACTGATCACACCGCAGGTAGCTCTTTTTACCCCTAGGCTTTTTCTTTTTTGCAAGCAAAAAAAAAAATATTATTTTTCAACAGATTTTCTTTTCTCTCATTTTCTTTTGCTGCTTTTGCTTTTCTCTCAGCAGGCATAGCATTTTTTCCTACCTAGCTCTTTAGAGCAATCAAGCATGAACTTCCTAATATTAGAAACTAAGCCTATCGGGGTGACAACAACTTTGAAAACCATAATAAGAATCTAGATTTTCAAAGACGTCATTAGATAAGCCTTTTGCATGTTTTAGACATCAAAACTAAGTATAAAAAAATTTTAAAATTTCACAATTTCTGCCGTGCTCCCAGATTCCACAACATACAAACCATTTTCTCCCAAAATTTAAAAAATCACATCCTTGGCTATCATAGCTAGCTATTCATGCATCCAACAGAATTTAAATATGCTCAACACAGCGGAAGCCTCCCCCCCAAACTTAAACTAAACATTGTCCCCAATGTTTTAAAATAGAAAAGCATAAAGAGGGAAACTGAAACTTCCCTGAGCTAGGAGCGCTTCATCTTCTTCCTTTGGATCCATGAAAAAAATGGGAAATTTGGAATTTCGGGATTTGCTAAGGTGATCCTGCAAAACAAAATTGGATCACGGAGCAAAGAGAATTATTTACCGCAAAAACAACTAACTAAACTTTAATCCTTGGGTTGCCTCCCAAACAGCGCTTTCTTTAACGTCTTTAGCTAGACTAGGCTCGGCACGCTTACGGAGGCTCAAAATAAAAATTTTCATCATCCTCCAGGCCCTGCAAGAAATCACGCACCGAATTACAAACTACAAACAGGGGAGAAAAAAAACTTTCCCCTGGCCCATCTTCACTAAAGAGATTCTCATAGTAACATTTCAGAAAATATTCAGCCGCATCAAATCTCTTTTCTAAATCTCTATTCTCAAAACAGTTGTTAACAGAGTCATCAAGCGTTATAATATCTACTGGTCTAGGATCTAGAGGTGGCTTTGATAGCGAGCATAGCTAGCTACTTTTACTTATTCAATTTAGCTAGTCTTTTATGATGTTTGGGCCATTTTATTGTGCTTTATTGTTTATTTTGTAGGAAATGGTTGATTGGAGCTATAATGCCATATTAGAGTTAATCGGGTGCTCGGGGCATGAAAAGATGCAAAGGAATGAAAAGAGTAAAAGAGAAAAAAAGTCAAATCTCGGTCAACAGCAGGCTAGCGTCGAGACGCTAGCTTTTGAGCGTCTCGACGCTCACATTCCATATCAGATTAGGCGCGTAAAGCTCATAGCGTCGAGACGCTGTGATAGGAAGCGTCCCGACGCTACCGTTTTTCCCTTATTCAGAACGCGCGTATAAGAGGCAGTGTCGAGATGCTGTCTTGACAGCGTCTCGACGCTAAGACGAAAAAACAGAATAAAAGCTTATTTTAGGCTAGGTTTGGGGGGAGTTCGATTTGGGACCTTGGAGAGCCGTAAACAGGGCAGAACAGAGCACTTGGAGGCTGAAAACAAAGGGAGAGATTTGGAAATCAACCCATAGTTCGTGGGGATCGTGACGGGGACGTCGGATTCGGCCTACATTGAGTTTTCTTTTCCCTTTCCTTTCTTTAGTTAGATTTATGGCTTTCACATGTTTAGTTGAGCTTGTATTTACATTCATGAGTAGCTAAACTTGTAGCTTAGGGATTGATGTAGTTGATTAAGTTTATGGATTGATTTATGGTTTAAGTTGTGCAATGTTATTGTGTTTGTAATCTTGATTTAATGCTTTCAATTAATTGGCCATTAGTTGGATGATTTAAGTTTCGAATCTAGCTTGGGAGAGGGGATTTTATCTAGACTTACTCAAGATTGCATGAATAAAGTTTATTTTCTAATTCGTGACGGTTTTAGATTAACTTTAAAATTGGTTAAAAGATCTCATTGTCTTGCATGTTAATAGACTTAGATAGGGATATCAAGTTGGTTAATTTGCATGAGAATCAATTATACTCGGGAGAGGTAGTTGTGATTAAAGGGTCTTTGGCTCATAATTCCGTTGTGCATAATGACTTATTCCTTAAAATCACTCCTAAACTAAATTGGCGAAATCAATTCCCTAAGTAGTGTTCCCAATTGAATTTCCATTCTTTTTACTTGCTTGGATTCGGTTTTATTATCATTTATTCATCACTTTTTAATCCCTAAATAAAATTGAGCAAGATAATTCGCAATACTTGATTTGCTTAAAAATCAAATCCAGAGGACGACATTCGAATTTACTTTCACTATATTATTACTTGACCCGTGCGCTTGCGGTTAGGAAAAGTCCACATCAGGCTTATCAATCATGTCAGTCCATTCATCAGAAAAAATGTCTACATGCTCAGCAGATCCCTCAGACTCAAAATTAAAAAATGATTCAACTAAGCTATCACATGACTCATCATCAGAAGAATTCAAGAATTCAAGAATTTCAGGATCAGATTCTATACTATGCACAGATTCGAGTTCTTCTGGGTCAGATTCTATGCTATATACATCATCAGGACATGAGAAGAAAGTATTCACATTGTCAGGGTTCATGCATTCAGGAATGTCAAGATCAGACTCAATAGATTCACTGTAATCATGGTCAGACTCAAAATTATCTATCAAGCAATCTTTCTTATGCATTTCATGCTCATTCTCAAAATATCATCATCAAAATTATTCATTTCAGGCAAATCTAATTCATTTTCAAAGGAAGGTAAATCATCAACTGCAGATCTTTCGTTTTCACAAGCAGGCAACTCTAATTCATTTTCAAAGTCAGGCAGATCCAAATCATTTTCAAACAGATGATTATCCAAATATGCATCATGCTCAAAATCCTCATTATCCATAAGCATTTCTCCTAAGCCTAGGCCAAGATTATAGTCTACCTCTTCATCGTCATCAGTCAAGTATTCAGGCCCAACAGAAAAACACGTGTGCAAACTACAAACAGATTCATCTTGGCCAAAAATACTAAACACAACTTTTTCATCATCAATGTTCAAGGTAAGTTTACCTGTATGCACGCTAATCTCAGCCTTACCAGTGGCTAGGAAAGGTCTGCCTAAGATAATTGGCACCTCTTTGTCCTCTTTCATGTCCAGTACCACGAAATCTACGGGGAAGATGAATTTGTTGACTTTCACCAACACGTCCTCCACAACACCCATCGGGTGGGTAATCGATCGGTCAGCAAGGTGGAGAGTGACGTCGGTGTCTGTTATACCTGATAAACCAATCTTCCTGTAAACCGAGTAGGGCATCAAATTTATACTTGCTCCTAAATCACATAAAGCCCTATCAAAGGATACTTCTCCTATGGTGCAGGGAACAGTAAAACTCCCTGGATCTTTCTGCTTAGAGGGTATCCTACCAGAAATAATGGTACTGCTACTCTCAGATAAATTAAAAACTTCTTTTTTCAGACTTTTCTTTCTAGAAAGCATTTCCTTCATGAATTTTCCATAATTTGGCATATTATACAAGGCTTCTACCAATGGAATATTCACAGACAACTTTTTAAACATTTCTAAAAATTTTTGAAATTGTTCATCTAATTTGACATTTTCAAATCATTGAGGAAAAGGTAACTCCCTGAAATCAAAGGTTGGACATTCGCCCCTCCGCTTGGGTGGGCTAATATGCGAACCTCTGTCATGGTGGTTGCATGGAACCACTTCTTCCTCAGTCAGCTTCTTTTTGTCATCCTGCCTCTCATCTTCTTTTCTACCTGCAAGTTTGTTAGAAAAATCACATTTTAATTCAATAGAGTTGGAAGGATGTTGGAACCTTTCAGAGGAGGCTTTTTGTGCCTCAGTCCCTTCATCTTCATCCCTTCTCTTTTCTTCTTCCTTTTTCTTCTCGGAACTGTCTTCCAGTCTTCTGCCACTTCTCAGAACCACCATCTTACACTGCTCTTTCGGGTTAGGCTCAGTATCACTTGGAAATTTTCCCTTCTGCAGGGCATTTACTGCTAAATCGATCTGTCCTATCTGCACTTCCATGTTCTTTAGAGCTGCGTCGTGGTTGTTTACTGATGTCTGGAAACTTACATTCAATATTCTTTGTTCTTTGATGAATAAAGCCACCATCTCCTCCAGGTTATTTTTCTTTTCAGGAGCACTAGATGATGCAAAACCTGGGGGTGGCTGCAAAACATTCTTCGTATTCGCATAGGAGAAGTTCTCGTGATTGCGCAGACTGGGGTGGTAGAAGTTTGGTACTCCTTGAGCATATGGTCTATTTCCTATGTATTGAACTTCTTCCACATCTTGACCTTCATTCTTTGAATGACCTTCAGCTAAGGTGGAAATGGACTTAACCACCTCAGATGAAGTCAATTTGTTTAGTGCATTGGTCAGAGATGCCAGTTGCGCTTTCAGTGAACTTGACTCATCCAATTCATATAATCCAGCCTTCTTTGTAATTGTTCCTCTCTCCGTCGGCCATTGATAACTGGTTGCCGCCATTTCCTCAAGCAGATCTTTGGCTTCTGTCACTGTTTTTGAAAGAAAACTCCCTCCTGCTGATGTGTCTAGGACTGTCTTTGTGGAGGGGTTTAATCCACTATAAAATAACTGTACCTGAAGCCAATCAGGATATCCGTGTTGGGGGCATCGCCTAAGCATTTCCTTATATCTTTCCCACGCTTCGTACAACTGCTCCTCGTTAAGCTGCCTAAATGTTCCAATTTCAGTCCGGAGCTTGGTAGTCTTAGCCGGTGGAAAAAATTTTGTCAGAAAAGCCTGGGCAAGCTCGTCCCAAGTACTGATGTTGCCCGTCTCGACTGATTCGAGCCAATCTTTTGCTTTATCCTGTAGAGAAAATGGGAACAACCTCAATCTTATCGCGTCTGCCGGAACTCCGTTCATCTTCACCGTCCCACATATTTCTAGGAATGATCGCAGATGTGAGTGGGGGTCCTCGGAAGGATGTCCCTTGAACGAGTTATCACACACCATCTGAATCAACCCTGTTTTTAGCTCAAAATTTGTAGCTTGGATTCGGGCGTAGACAATTCCAGAATTTTCGGTGGGAAGAACTGGCTGCAAAAAATCTCTAATTGCCTTGGGAGCTTCCTCTTGGTGGGCCATCGCTTCTTCTAATCTTTTCTCTCTTCGAATGGATCTAAGAGTCCTGTTAATCTCAAGATCTAGCGGAAACAAATCAACCACCTTGTTTCTTCGCATACAATGCTCCCAGACAACAAAAAGAACCAAACAAAAAATGAAAATAAAATAATATTCACAAAAATGATGAAAGAAAAATATTTACACCTAAATTACTATTTATCCCTTTCTTTTTTGATGTCAAGAAAAATTAATTTTTTGCTTAAAAATCAAGCCTCCCCGGCAACGGTGCCAAAAACTTGTTGGGGGTTACGATTATCCGCAAGCGCACGGGTCGTGACAAGTAATATAAAACGGTAGTAATACCGAGTATCGAATCCACAGGGAGGCGAAGCGAAACTTAAGCAAATAATTAAAATCTCTTGAGCACTAAAAGTACTTAGGCGAAATAATATTTAGGGACCACTTCATGCAATAATAATAAAAAAAAAGAATTTAAACTCAAGACAATTAACGAAAATAAATTGATCAATCGAAAATAAAATATGGAGAAAGAGTTTTCTTTAAATGGGAAGAGGGGTCTTGAAAATCAATGATTAGCTAAACAGCTGCTATAATTATCCTATCTCTTTGCCCAACTAATTATAATCCTAGAATCTCTGTTAATCACATAGGTTCTCCTGCCGGTTTCCCCTAATTGTAATTAGTTCATTTTAACAACCTAATTGTCCTTAGCGCTATGAAAAATCATTAATTATTACGCTCTGATTCATTTTAGGAATCTAAGTTTAATCAACTAATCCCGGTGTCACAACGGGCAATTAAACTAGTTGCATGGATTATGATCTATCCTAATTTCTCTCCGTCGAGTTTCCATTAAGAATCGAATCATTACGCAATTGGCCAGATTGAGTAAAGCATTAAGCACATTCATACAAATAATTAGGACATGGGCTAGAGACAAGAAATTATAACAATATTTGAACTATCATTTCATTTCAAGACCCCAATTTGGGGTTTTAGCTACACATGGTTAAAATATCCATAATAATTACAAGAGAAAGCATATAAAGAGCAATAAAGGAAAGGAATTGACCGTCGAAAAATTCCTCGCTGACACTTGGAGCCCCGCTGACTACTCCTTGAGCCTCTAGATTGCTTCCCCAAAATTACCAAAATTTTCCCACTAAAAGAATCCTCTAAAAAAGGCTCAAAAGCCTTGAGAGGGGCTCCAAAGGAGCCTAAGGAAGAAAGGAATTGGAATGGAGAATGAATGATTGATTGATGAATACTGAGGCACCCAAGGGTGCCTTTTTATAGGCCTGGAATAGGGGTAGCGTCGCGACGCTGCTGCGCACGCGACTTGGGCAACACGAAAGGGTAGCGTCGCGACGCTGTCTACTTAGCGTCTCGACGCTGCCCCAAATTTCCAGATTTTTCAACTTCCTTTTGGGCTGATTTTTGGGCCTTCTTCTTTATTTCTTTTGGTCATTTCTTCATGGTTGACTTCTTTGGGCCTCCAATTGCATCAAGCTAGGATTTGGGCTTCAATTGCTTCAATTTTGGCACTTTTTCTCCCAAAATCACCAACTTAGCTCCTAAGGACCAAATAACAAAATTCATTAAATATATTCATAAAAAACACATTTAAAGCACCAAAAAGCTTAATAAATTGAGACTAAAATAGCGACATTTCTGCTCGCTATCAGTCTCCTTGAGTGGAATCGCAAATGGTCTTCTTAGATCTCCATTCCGCCATCAGTTCGGCCTCCGGCCGATTGATTCGGTCTCCAAATCGTGAATGAATTTATCTTTGACGACTCCTCCTTTTATAAGATGAGAATTAGGTTAAATTGGACACATGGCAGGCTCTCCTCGCTCCTTTATCCCGAAAATAACTCAACAGAAGTTGGTTTGTCAACTTGGCTAACGAGCTGTGACATGGCAGTTTTGCTCCCAGTTTTGCTGCAGCACAGAATTTGCTCCCTCCAGTCGCTCAGCAATATTTTCTGCACAAAATAACTTTCAAAGCCTCCATTCTTCCAAATGGGTTAAAACATATAATATTCATCTAAAAGCAACCCTATTAAGAACAAAAGATACACAAATCCCTATAGAATTAAGGCCTAAATAACTACCTTTCAGACAGTTATCAAAAGACAAGGCTACCTTTTGTTTTGATGCTCGGTTTTGATTTGTTTGGCAGGCACAGAGGAAATAGGTCGAGTCTACAGGTCAGGGAACTAGCCGAGACAGTGAGTGACAAAACAAAATTCGAAAATTATTTCCAAACGGTTGTTCATGATTAGATGTTTTATATGTATTTCTATGAATGATACATGATTTCAATGAACGGTTTCAAGCATAAGTTTTGAGCTTAGAGTTTCTAATGAGGTTTATATACGAGCACGTGGTTAACGACTTAATGAAAAGTAGTTGAAACAATAGTAAAGTATGTATTAGCAAGTATTGTTTAAAGATTTTCAGTTTTTCACGAGCAAGCTGAGTAAGCTTAAGTTTTACGAAAGATAACGATAAGCAGACATGTTTTAATGTTTTCATGTGATTTTCTGAGATTTCCATTGACTACATGACTGAGATATTGAGCCTGATGCTATATGGTACCGTGTGCACACGTGTTATATTCTGTTGTTGACGTTGAGTGTACTCCGTGACAACGATGCTGTCGTGAGTGCTGGGCGGGCCCCACTACGACAAAGACGATGGGAGTGCTAAGCGGGCCCCACTACATCATAGAGCTAGTACACGTTGGTTGTACTGGGCGTGCCCTACACAACGTTGATCGATCATGTTAGTTAAGATGTTTGATATACTTGATATGCCTTGCTAGATTTTTAATGACGTACCAACGATGTTTTTTAGAAAGCTTTCATCATTACATGTTTATGTTTAACGCCTTGGTTGAGCATGTTTATTCGTTTAAAGTTTGTAAATTTAGTCACTCACTGGGCTTCGTAGCTCACTCTTTCAAAATGTTTTCCCATTTTTAAGGTAGAGATCGAGCTCCCGGTGCCTGATACAATGCCAACGTCTGCTGAAAGTTTCAGATCAAGCTCCAGTACATGGGTGGAGTTGTATATTGAGTCTGTCTATGATTATAAGGGAATTCCACCGGTAAAGTTCTGTCTAAGGCTGGGGGTATTTAAGTTGACGGTTTACGAAACACCTCCTACCTGGGAACTGACCAGGAATATCAGAGTTGAATTAATCATAGTGAAATGTCAGCATGCAATGTCACTAGGTTTGTTAAAAGTATTTAATACACCTAGATCTTTAGAGTAAAGACCTTACATTATTGTGGTTCTAAGAGAACTCTCTCGGTAAAGTTCTGTCTAAGGCTGTGGGTATATAAGATGACGGTTTACGGAATAGCTCCTACCTAGGAACTGACCCGAACCTTGAGTTGAATTAACCATAGTAATGTTGACTTGCAATGTTGGGTTTATTAAAAGAAGTTTAATTCACCTAAAACATTGCGGTTAATTCCTTTCCATAATTGTTATAATAGGATCAGACTTAGATAGATTGACTTAGCCGAATTTTATCTAAGTTAAACAACCCTAAATTAACCTTAGGACATTTTCAGTCGGAGGAAAATTACAAAACGAGATTTAAATTAAGTTTTGCACCTACGTCCCTATATTCACAACGTGAGGTTCATGCTCGACTTCGAGTCGCCTTTGGAGCGGCCTCCCTTCGAAAAGTGTTTGCATGAATCAATATCAAGGTGAATGGGAAAAATGTCCAGAGTAAGTCGGAGCAGGACACGTGTCAACGTATCCCTCGGTCTCAGCCCCTAGTTCACACCGTGAGAGTCCTATGATCCGCCTGCAGTTTGTTCTGGCGCAACCAACCCTTCAGAGGGCCTGATCATAGGATTCGGAACACCGTGAACTCCTGAATAGGATAGGGTCACTTAGGCTAATCACGAACAGCTGTCTTTCCCTTCGGTGGCATGTTGATGCATACCTCTGAGATCTAAAAGTGGGATGGTTACACTTACGGGGATGAGTTAAATGTGTTAACTAACCCTTGACCGAACAACGATAACTAAACTCTAACAGAATATGAGTTATTCTGGTGTTAGAGTTTGGTTGAGATTGTCTCAATTCAGAGGAGGAGTAGCTGACCTCCCTTCGGTGGTTGTTGTTCTAAACCTTTGAAGTATCGTTGCAAAAACCACCTGAAAACCTCTCATTGGGATGAACTCTGTGTTCCAAACTCTTCAAAACTCAAACAGAGCAAAGTTTGGACCACTTGTCATCCAAACAACCTGAACACCTCTCATTGGGATGAATTTGTCGATGTTTTAGTCCTAAAATATTGAGCTTTTCAGTGCTTTAATTGTGTTTTTATTGAAAATATTTCATATATTTTGTTATTTGGTCTTTAGGAGCAAAGCTTTGGATTTTGTGGAAAAAGTGCCCAAAAAGAAGTCATTTAAGCCCAATTTCCATGCTTGGGTCAAAGGGGAATCAAAAGAGGCCAACCATGAAGATGAGGACCATAGGAAATGAAGAGGAGGCCCAAATTCAAGCCCAAAACCGTAGCTCAAAGTTCTGGAATTTGCCTAGCATCAAGACGCTGTCCATTTCTTGGCCGGCAAGTCGATGACGTCACAGCGTCGTGACGCTGCCCCATTTCCGAGCCTATAAAATGCGCCCCTCGGATCCAATTTTTACGATCAATCATCATTTCTTCCATTATTTTCTTTCTTTACTTGGCTCCTTCGGAGCCTCTCTCAAGGCTTTCTAGCCTTTTTTAGAGTTCTTTAGTGGGAAAACATTGGGGAATTTTGGGGAGCATTCTAGGAGGCTCAAGGAGTGTTCGGAGGGACTCCAAAAGCGCAGCGACGGGGTCTTCGACGGTCAATTCCTTCCCTTTTATTGTGCTCTTAATTATGCTTGCCATTGTAAATTCTGTGGATATTTTAGCTATGTATAGATAAAACCCCCAATTTGGGGTCTTGAAATGAAATTATAGTTGAAATGTTGTTATAATTGCCCATCTCTTGCTCTTTTTACTAATTATTTATGTGGATGTGCTTAATGTTGTATGCAATTTGGCCAATTGTATATTGATCTGATTCTTAATGGAGACTCGACGGAGAGAAGTTATGATAGATCATAATCCATTCAACTAGTTTAATTGCCCGTCGTGACAACGAGATTAGTTGATTAAACTTAGATTCCTAAAATGAATCTGAGCGTAATAATTAATGATTTTTAATGATGCTAAGGACACTTAGGTTGTTAAAATGAATTAATTACAATTAGGGGAGACCGAAAGGAGAACCTATGTGATTAACGTAGATTCTAGGATTATGATTAGTTGGGCATCAAGATAGGATAATTATAATAAATGTTTAGCTAATAATTGATTTTCAAGACCCCTCTTCCCATTAAAAACTCTTTCTCCATATTTTTATTTTTCTTGATTGATCAAATTGATTTCTTTATTTGCTTTGATTTTTAAATTCTCTTTAATTGCATGTTTTGGTTCCTAGATATTACTTATCCCAAGTATTTTTTAGTGTTCAAAGAATCTTTGTTTGCTTAAATTTCGCTTCGCCTCCTTGTGGATTCGATACTCTGAATTCTTATGTTTTACTATTACTTGTGATGACTCGTGCACTTGCGGTGTAAAATCGTGCGAACACATTTTTGGCGCCGTTGCCGGGGCGGCTTCATTTTTAAGCAAATCAATTTTTCTTGACATCGAAAAGAAAATAATAGGTGTAAATATTTTTCTTTTATTATTTTGTGAATAGCATTATTTTTGTGTTTTTTGTTTGGTTCTTTTGATTGATTGGAAGTGTGTTGCATGCGAAGGCATAAGGTGGTTGAATTGTTTCCTTTAGATCTTGAAATTACCAGGACACTCAAATCTATTCGTAGAGAGAAAAGACTAACGGAAGCAATGGCCCATCAAGATGAAGCTCCCAAGGCAATCAGAGACTTTTTACAGCCAGTTCTCCCCACTAAAAATTTCGGCATCGTTTACGCCCCAATCCAAGCTAACAATTTTGAGTTGAACACAGGATGGATTCGGATGGCGCGCGATAACTCTTTTAAGGGACATCCTTCTGAGGACCCACACTCACATCTGCGATCATTCTTGGAAATATGTGGGACGGTAAAAATGAATGGAGTTTCGGCTGATGCTATAAGATTAAGGTTATTCCCATTTTCTCTACAAGACAAGGCAAAAGATTGGCTCGAATCAGTCGAGACGGGCAGTATTAGCACATGGGATGAGCTTACCCAGGCTTTCTTGACGAAATTTTTTCCGTCTACCAAGACTACAAAGCTCCGGATAGAAATTGGAACATTTAGGCAGCTTGATGAGGAGCAGTTGTACGAGGCATGGGAGAGATATAAGGAAATGCTTAGGCGATGCCCCCAGCATGGATATCCAGATTGGCTCCAGGTGCAGTTGTTTTACAATGGATTGAATCCCTCCACCAAGACCGTTTTACACACATCAGCAGGAGGAAATTTTCTTTCCAAGACAGTGACAGAAGCCAAGGATCTCCTAGAGGAAATCGCAGCAACCAGCTACTAGTGGTCGACTGAGAGGGGGACAATTTTGAAGAAGGCTGGAATTTATGAATTAGATGAGTCGAGTTCATTGAAGGCACGTATGGCATCTTTGACAAACGCTCTGAACAAGCTGACTTCATATGAGGTGGTCAAGTCCATTTCCACCATAGCTGAAGGATATTCAAAGAAGGAAGGTCAAGATGTGGAAGAAGTTCAGTACGTAGGAAACATACCATTTACTCAAGGAGTACCAAACTTCTACCACCCCAGTCTGTGCAATCATGAGAACTTCTTGTACTCGAACATGAAGAACGTTTTGCAGCCACCTCTGGGTTTTGCATCATCTAGTATGCAAGAAAAGAAGAGTAACCTGGAAGAGATGGTGAAAAAGTGTTGAATGTAAATCTCCAAACGGTAGTTAATAACCACGACACAGTTCTGAAAAATATGGAAATTCAGTTAGGTCAGATAGCTTCAACGGTGAATGCCCTTCAGAAGGGAAAATTTCCAAGCGACACTGAACCTAACCCAAGAGAGCAGTGTAAGATGGTGACACTGAGAAGTGGTAGACAGTTTGAGATCAGTTCAGAAAAAAAGAAGAAAGAAGAAAAGAGCATGGATGAAGATGAAAGGGTTGAGGCACAAAAAGCCTCCTCTGAAAAGTCCCAACATCCTCCTATCTCTATTGATTTAAATTGTGATGTTTCTAACTCTTTTGCAGGAAAGAAAAAAGATGAACAGAAGAATGGTAGGCATGAAGAGAAACTGAACGAGGAAGAAGTGGTTTCATGCAACCTCATGACAAAGGCTCACACATTAGCTCGCCCAAGCGGAGGGGCGAATGTCCAACCTTTGATTAAAGGGAGTTACCTTTTCCTCAACGCTTTAAAAATGTTAAATTAGATGAGCAGTTTCAGAAATTCCTAGAGATATTTAGCAAATTGTCTATGAATATTCCCTTAGTAGATGCTTTGTATAACATGCCTAGTTATGGGAAATTCATGAAAGAAATGCTTTCTAGGAAGAAAAGTTTGAAAAAAGAAGCTTTTAAATTATCTGAAAGTAGTAGTACCATCGTTTTTGGAAAGATGGCTTCTAAACAAAAAGACCCAGGGAGTTTTATTGTTCCCTGCATTATAGGAGAAGTATCTTTCAATAGGGCTTTGTGTGATTTAGGTGCTAGTATAAATCTGATGCCCTATTCTATATACAGGAAGATTGGTTTAACAGGAATGAAAGACACTGATGTCACCCTCCAGCTTGCCGATAGATCGATTACCCACCCAATGGGTGTTGTGGAGGACGTGCTGGTAAAGGTCAACAAATTTATCTTCCTTGTAGACTTTGTGGTACTCGACATGCAGAGGACAGAGAGGTACCCGTTATTATAGGCAAACCATTCTTAGCAACTCGTAAGGTTGAGATTAGTGTGCATACAGGTAAGCTTACCTTGAACATTGATGATGAAAAAGTCGTTTTTAGTATTTTTGGCCAAGATGAGTCCGTATGTAGTTTGCATAAATGTTTTTATATTGGTCCTGAATACTTGACTGACGATGTAAGAGGTAGAGTATAATCTTGGCCTAGGCTTAGGAGAAGCGCTTATGGATGATGAGGATTTCAATCATAATGCATTATTTGATGACCCTTTGTTTGAGAATGAGCTGAATGATTTAGATTTGCCTGATTTCGAAAATGAATTAGAATTGCTTGCTTATGAGAATGAAATATCTGCAGTTGATGATTTACCTTCTTTTGAGAATGAATTGGATTTACCTGAAATCAATGATTTTGATGATGATATTGAATTGCCTGATATTGAGAATGAGCATGATTTGTATAGAAAGAATTACTTGATAGATAATTCTGAGTCTGATCATGATAATGTTGAATCTATCAAGTCTGATCCTGACATTCCTGAGTGCATGGACCCTAAAAATGTTAATAACTTTGATTCGTGTCCCAATGATGTAGATAGAATAGAATCTGACCCAGAGGAACTCGAATCTACACATAGTATATAATCTGACCTAGAAGAGCTTACATTCTTTAATTCTTCTGATAGCGAGTCATATGACAGCTTAGTTGAATCATTTTTTAATTCTGAGTTTGAGGAATCTTCTGAGCATGTAGATATTGAATCTGATGAATGGACTGGCATGATTGATAGGCCATCTTTAGATCTCAGACCGGTAGATATCATAACGCTTGATGACTCAATAAACAATTGTTTTGTGAATAGAGATTTAGAAAAGAGATTTGATGCAGCTACATATTTTCTTAAATGTTATTACAACAATCTCTTTAGTGACGATGGGCCAGGGGAAAGTTTTTTTTCTCCCCTGTTTGCAGTGTGCAATTCGGTGCGCGATATTTTGCAGGGCCCGGAGGATGATGAAAACTTTTATTTCGAGCGTCCGTGAGCGTGTCGATCCTCGTCTAGCTAAAGACGTTAAAGAAAGCGCTGCTTGGGAGACAACCCGAGGATTAAAGTTTAGGTAGTTGTTTTTGCAGTAAATAATATTCTTTGCTTCGTGATCCAATTTTGTTTTGCAGGATCACCTTAGCAAATCCCAAAGCTCCAAAAATCCCATTTTTCTGGATCCAAAGGAAGAGGGTGAATCGTTTCTAGCTCAGGGAAGTCTCAGTATCCCTCTTTATGCTTTATTGTCTATAAACATTAGGGACAATGTTTAGTTTAAGTTTGGGGGGGGGGGGGAGGCATTCGTTGTGTTGAGCATATTTGAATTATGTTGGATGCATGAATAGATAGCTATGTTAGAAAATGAGAGAAAAGCAAAAGCAACAAAAGAAAATGAGAGAAAATGAGAGAAAATGAAAAAAAATCTGTTGAAAAAGAAAAGTTTTGCTTGCACCGTAGTGTGAAAGCTAGTACCATTAGATATCAAAATGCAAGTTTGGGGGAGTAGCAAAAGAAAAGGAAAAAGAAAGAAAAGTGAAAAATATTTGTGAGTTTTTCTCCCCCATGAAAAAGAAAAAATGACAAGCGCCCTAGTTTCTTTTTTTTTTTGCATCATAGAAGAACTCCGACCTATTAGGGGCTTTTAGCCAGTGTAGGGGGGAAACAAATGGAGAAAGCCATAAGACTAATCTAGGTTAGTAAAAGAATCAATAGAAAAGTCTTGAGCATGTCATTCATTAATCTTAAGTTCAAACTAGTTTAAGATTTCTTCAAGAGCATGCGGTGCTTGCTTATTCCACTTGCATGTTTTCCATTTTATCATAGGGCCCGTTTGGTACAAGGTTTTTGGAGATGGGAATGGGCAAGGGTTTATAATACCCTTGTTTGTTTCAAGATTTCTGTGGTGGGCCCAGGAAATAACGCATTCCCAGGCATCATTTATGCCCATAAGCAAGGGTTTTCTATGTCGTTGCAAAAGCATGGGTTTTCTCTTTTCCCATCTCTTCTTTGTTATTTTTATATGCAATTTTATTTTGAATATAGTTAATTAATTAACTAATGGATACTAAATTAAAAATAATATAATAAATTATTTAATTAGATTAAATAATAGTTTGTCAAGAATTTCAATTTTTTTAAACAAATACTTTTTTTATGACTTTTAAACAAATACTTAGTCCAAGTTTATTATAGGGATGTAATTATATATTACTAAAATTATAATCAATTAATTAATATTATCAAAAATATATTTAATTATTGAATTAAAATCATTTAAATTAATTTAGTATAAAAATTAAGGGAAAAATACACTTTTGGTCCCTGAGGTTTGGGTTAAGTGACACTTAGGTCCCTGAGTTTTAAAACTCAACAAAAATACCCCTGAGTTTTTAGATAAGCAGCCAAATGGTCCCTACCGTCAAATTTCCGTGAAGTCACTAACGGAGAGGTGATGTGGACTCCATTAAAATGACATGGCATCCTGACGTGGCAATTTTCAAGCTTTAGGGTTGGATGAGATGGCAATTTTAAAGTTCACGTGTCTCCCAAAAAATCAAACCTAAAAAAAAAAAACAAAAAATCGAACAGATCTCCTTCGTGTTTCCCCTTTTCGTTCGTCTTCTTCATCCATCGGTTAGGGTTCCTAAAATTACTCCAAATTTGAAGCTGGATGTCACGAGAAATGCCACAGAAACTTTCAAAAATTGCAATGGATAACTTTGAAGAGTCCATAAGAGGCGATAATAGTGAAACTAAGAACCCTAGCTACTGTTACTGTGGGTTAAGAGCTCGATTAATAACTTCATGGACAAAGAGGAACCCTGGAAGAAGATTCTATGGATGTCCTGGTTACAAGGTATGTATTCTTTTGTTTATGACAAGTTTATTCATTTTTCGGATGGTTGCAATTTGTTTAGATACTCGGTTGCTCGTCTTCTCTGTTGTGTAGGGGAATGGTTCGGGATGTGGGTTTTTTTATTGGTGTGATCCAGAAGTATCAGAACACAGCAAAGAAGTGATTAACAAACTAAGAGACGAAGTTGGTCGGTTGAAGAAGATTGCACAAAACTTGCGCCATTTGGAGTGGTTGTATCGTGTAATAATTGTAGTATTGGTGGGCATTTTAGTGATTGTATTTGGGTTTTGATTGGGAAGAACTGTAAAAATTATGGATACATGGCGGTGTAGATGATTTGTCTTTGCTTTCTTGGAAAGATTATCTATGTTGTAGCTATGTTGTTAATGTTATGGAATTGTTATGGAGTTTGCTTCAGTGTTTGTCCATCTTATCATATCTGTTATTTACCTTAAATTGCTTACATAATTTTGGTCCCCATTGAATCTTGCTCTTTTGTTCCATATTACATGAATTTTCACTTTTGGTCCCTGATTAAACATTGCTTGTTTACACATTCTGAGTATGATAGTAAAATGTAGGTTTCACAAATTTGGTCCCTATTGTAAATTAACAAGCACACCATGGTACTAAAGTTTAGGTTTCACAAATTTTGATTCTAGTAAGGTTGAAGAACCCGCGATCGAATCATCTCTGTCGGGAAGTTGCTCAGAAGGTTTGGACCACGGAGCTGTGGATGCGAATTCACAAATCTGTCACTCATTCAAGATAGTTTTGAAAGAAGAGCATGATGTTTATTTATGCAGGTTTGTTTGATTGTTAGCATTTTTGTAACTCATGAACTCCAACCCCAAACTTTATCTTGATTGTGTCATTTTTCTCTTACTCTATCAGGGATGGAAAAGCTTTTTGCAGTTCTCAGTGCATCTCTCAGGAGATTTTTGCAGAAGATAAATTCGAGAAGGCTTCGAAAGATGATAGTGAAAGCTCTGCAACGTCGAGCTACCTTGAGGATCTGTTCATCATCGGTCTCCCTTTTGCTTTATGACAATGAGTTATAGTTTCTTTTCAATCAGTCTGCAGCCATGGATGATCACAAAGTTTACAGTTTTTCCATTTTGTGCTTTCATCGTGTTGGTGAGTCTTGAGTAGAAAGATGAGAGTTTTTGCTCGTTTATTGAAGATTTTGATCCAACTTTGTTAATACTGGAGATCATTTTGTTGTTGTATCTCAAAGGCTTTGTTGACTTGAATAAAAATTTGTCTTGAGAACAGTTTTTGAACACCTATCGGAAAGTTTTGGCATTTGAGATGGAAATATATTATTGTATTTTCCTATTCTTTTCTTTTGAATGACTTTGGAAGTTCAATGATCTCACTCTTTACAACCTGTTTTTTCACCCATTTTCAGCTCATACCAGAACATAACGAATAAACTCAACAAAGGGATAATAACCAAAATGATCAGTACATCAAATTGCCCTTGGCACTCATTGCACTTTTGGTCCCTGCTGAAACATAAATAGATGCATACAGACTCATTCAGCTCATTTACAACCTGTTCACACATTTTGATCACAAAAAATGGGTACCAATCCTGTTTTTTCACCCATTTTCAGCTTATACCAGAACATAAAGAATAAACTCAACAAAGGGATAATAACCAAACCGATCAGTACATCAAACTGCCCTTGGCACTCATTGCACTTTTGGTCCCTGCTGAAACATAAATAGATGCATACAGACTCATTCAACTCATTTACAACCTGTTCACACATTTTGATCACAAAAAATGGGTACCAATCCTGTTTTTTCACCCATTTTCAGCTCATACCAGAACATAAAGAATAAACTCAACAAAGGGATAATAACCAAACTGATCAGTACATCAAACTGCCATTGGCACTCATTGCACTTTTGGTCCCTGCTGAAACATAAATAGATGCATACAGACTCATTCAACTCATTTACAACCTGTTCACACATTTTGATCACAAACCTGTTCACACATTTTCATCAATTTTGGTCCCTGTTGAAACATAAATAGATGCATACAAACTCATTCAGCTCATTTACAACCTGTTCACACATTTTGATCACAAACCTGTTCACACATTTTCATCAATTTTGGTCCCTGTTGAAACATAAATAGATGCATACAAACTCATTCAGCTCATTTACAACCTGTTCACACATTTTGATCACAAACCTGTTCACACATTTTCATCAATTTTGGTCCCTGTTGAAACATAAATATATGCATACAAACTCATTCAAACCTGTTCACTTTTTCACCCATTTTTAGCTCATACCAGAACATAAAGAATACACTTAACAAATGGATAATAGCCAAATAGATCAGTACATTAAGTTGCACTTGGCATTCATTCATCAGAGAAAATATTCAAATACATTTTCAACACCTCCAACAACATTGTCAAACAGTCATGAAAATAAGGAGGATACCATTGTCAGGTTGTAAACAAAAAACTGCAGAAAGTAAGCATATTTTCTAACTTAACCACTCACCCTATACAGTTATGGGTCCCAAAAAATTAATACTAACTTACCACCCTGTACAGCTTCCCAAAAAATTGCAGAATGCATATTTTCCTCCCTTTACAAATTTGTTTCCCAAAAAATTACTTTAAATTTACCACCCTGTACAGCGTTCCCAAAAAATTACAGAATGCCTAGTACCTTCCCACTTCTATTACTTCTCCCCATATCCAACCAGGTTGATGGCTTCATCACGAGACCTTGTCAAATATATCCTTCTAGATGGAGTACTAGATTGTTGAGTCGATGATCCAGGTTGAGACCAAAGAACTTCCACTTCCTGTGGCTCTTCCTCTTGCAACGACCCTTGTTCCTGGAATGATTGAAACATATATTAAAACTGAGTTGGAAACACAAAAATAAAATACAGATTACACATTTGGTCCCTGTTCGGTAGAGGAATGTTACTTACAGCAGATGGAATGTTAAATCCCATAAAGGTTGTAGTCTTCCTCTTCTTTCTTTGTCTAGCCACTTCTCCTTTACACGACCGTGCATTATGCCCAACATTTTTACATTTTGAACAGGTCACCGTAGGTGTTTGTCTCCTCACAGGTTGTGAAGGTCCAGGTTCACTTGCATCTCTCCTCCGTTGCCTTCTTGGTCGTCCTGGGGGTCGTTTAAGTTTAGGTGGTTGTAGCGGATCAGCAGTAGTTTTTGGCCAAAGACTAGACCCATTCACGGGTTTGAGGAAGCTCGAGTATGTCTTGATCAATGTATCTTTATGGTAAAATTTGTCCACATATTCTTCGGGCTTATGCTTCCTATAGTAAATGCTTTGGATGGCATGGACACAGGGGATGCCACTTAAGTCCCACTTTCTACAACTACATGTCCGTTTTTCAAAATCTACTACATATTGGGCTTGTCCTACCTCAACCTCGAACAATAGATTCCCAGCCCAGACAGGTATTGCAATGCCAGCACGTTTCTTTTCCCTTTCTAGCTTACTACGAATCTTTGGCCCTAAATTTCCATCCAGTCCACTATACAACTGAAATTTCTTTGTGATTCTAGTCATCACAAGCTTGCGAATCACTTCTAGCATCTGTATTATGGGCTTGTCCCTAGCTTCATTGATGAAAGCATTAAATGACTCAGAGTTATTGTTCAGAAGGAGGTCGGACTTACAGCTGGTTTGGAATGAGTGCCTTGACCAAAACTTTGAAGGTATGTTCTTTACATATTGGTAGACATTCACGTCAAGTTTGCCCAACTCCTCCATAGCTCCATCAAACTCAGACTCTGATGTTGCCTGAGCAGCTTTCCAAAACCAGTTCTTCAACGCCAATCCTTTGAATTGCTTTTGGAAATTGGCATACAGGTGCCTCACACAAAAGGTCTCCTTGACATGGACCCTTCAAGTGGCATGCGTCTAGTGAAATGAATGGTCTACATCCTACCAAGAAACCATCCTTGCAACCCTTCAGCAAATGTATAGGCGTCTAAATACAGGATTACTGTCCTCAATCACCCTATCACATAGTATTTTCATAGATGATCCCTCATTCGACCTACGAAGCTCAGCACAATAATCCCACAGCCGTTGGTATTGTGCAGTCATAGTCCCATTAATCTCTCTAACTGCCTTCCTTCTAGCCCTATATGCTTGGCTCTTCAAAAGAGAATAATTAAGCTCACTCTTCACTGTTTCAATGATATCACCCAACCTCCAATCCGGTTGTTGTCTAAACCTTGCTAGGTATCTTCTAGCAATCCAGAACGATCTCATATTTCGGTTCGTGAACTCCCTACTACAACTGTGCTCACTTCTGTAGGTCTTTATTTGAAAAGTGTTCTCCCCTTGACTCATGCTAGCATGCATTCTCCATGTACATGCTCCGTCACAAGTAGCCGTGACTCGTTTTTTGTCATTCTTTATCAATCGAATATTGTAGCCCCCTTTGACTGCATATTCTTTTATGGCCTCCTTCAATACACTAGCGGTGCTAAACAACATTCCAATGACAAATTCAATCCTATTCATGTCTGTGTCTTCTCTAAACTCAGGATCCCCGTTCATTCTTCTTCCACTTGAATTTACCGGAGAGTTCAAGTCACTAGATGATCGATAATCTGATCCTGCATCTGCATCAATATCAACATGTGTGTCTAAAGGTTCATTTCGTGCAATAGAACCCTCATCACTAGAATCTACATCCCCTTCAATAGAGTCATCGTCACTAGAATATGATTCCTCTTCATATTCATCTTCCGACTCACCTTCCACATTGTGAGATTAAACTTTAGGCTCTTGACAATTCTCATTTGTACCCTCAACATCTTTGTCATTATCAACATGATCGTCAACCTCTCGACCATTATCATCCATCTCATCTCCAGACTCGTCTCGAGACTCATCTCCAGACTCATCTCCATCCCATTTTTCATCACAATACTCAAATGGATCTTCCATCTCAACTTCAAGTTGGTTCTGATCAGTTCCTTCCACATCTTTTTGTTCCTTATCTTTTTCTTCCTTATCATTTTCTTCCTTATCATTTCTAACTTCAGCCCCTCCCTCCTCATCAGTAGAATCTAAATCCACTACCTCAGGATACCACTCCAAATACATTCGTCTAATCTCAGCAATCGGTACTGTAACATCTATAATTTCTCTATTTGGGTTGTGTTCAACATACACATGGATCATCCTATCCTCTGGAAGCATCTCAATCATATCTAAAATATCAGCATCCTCCAGAATTGTCTTGTATCCATTACATAGTTTTTTCCCTGGCACAATATACCCAGACCAAGCTGCATTGCATACACCTAAGTAAGCTGTAAGGACAGATAGTTCTAGAATGGTTAGCCCACTAGGTTCTACATCTTCTACCACAGAAACCTTCCCCCCGAAATATTCAACCCTAGGTACATACTGCATTCTTCCATTGTAATGAAATGTAATGTTGAAACGCCTCGAAGACCTGCATGTTGTAGTTGACACCACATTCAATCTAAAGAAAAACTGGAAACCGAAGGGAAAAAAGGGAAAATGTTTCAATTTTTTGGAACTTACATTTCACCCGAAAGTTTTGGCTCTTTCTCTGTATTTAGGGTTTCGCCTTGCCTTCGTCTTCGTCGTTTTGCTTGCATAAGTTTCGACCTTCTGTTCGCAAAAGAAAAATCAAACCCCAAATATTAAAAATACCCTCGTCTTTTCTTTTCAAAATGAACGATTCTGTTACCTAGAAAGTTAATCGACCAAGCAAAAAAGTTTCGAACTTTTTCTTACCTTCAAAGCTAGCGACAAACCCTTCGAAGCCACCAAGAGAAAGACGCCACAGTTCGTATTCTTCGTTCGTCTTCTTTGTCCGCCTTCGTGCGCCTTCTCTGTCGAACGTTGGGGTTTTTTGTTCTTCTTTTTTTTCAATCACTTTCGATTTCAAGTAAATTGATGGCTGGAGGGAAATGTGTTTTTTTTTAATCCAACGGTGGAAATCTAAACAAGAATTTAAATCTTGGCCTTTGATGATGCCAAATCAAAATTAAAATACCTGAGTGCCACGTCAACCACCCAAGTGTCTAAAACATTGCCATGTCTGCAGTCCACATCACCTTTCCGTTAGTGACTTCACGAAAATTTGACGGTAGGGACCATTTGGCTGCTTATCTAAAAACTCAGGGGTATTTTTGTTGAGTTTTAAAACTCAGGGACCTAAGTGTCACTTAACCCAAACCTCAGGGACCAAAAGTGTATTTTTCCCAAAAATTAATTTTTCAATAATTATAATTAATTACTTATCGATTATTTATAATCCATTAATTACTTTTTTTGGATTTCCTTATAATAAATATATAATTATATTATTATTAAATATTTATCTAATTAATTTTTTTTAAAAGTTATCTTATTAATTTTTATGGATGCAATATATTAAATTATTGTAGTTAAAAATATTTATTAAAAAATTAATTAAATAATTTTAAGTTGTTAAATTAGCATAGTTTATCCCATTAAAATTATTTCATGGTTATTATTTCATTAATTTTTATTAATAGTTTGAATTAATTTTGATTATTTTATTGATTAATTTATTAAAATTACATAAAGTTTACTTGATTAATTCTAAAAAATAAATACAGACATAATTTGTTCTCATAAAATCCTGATGACATTCCCATGCACAACCAAACACAGTTATCTTTGATTCCCAGCAATCTTATTCCCAGGCATAGTATTCCCAAGCATTATGTATTCCCAGGCATCTATAAAACCTTAAACCAAACGGGCCCTTAAGAGTTCCAAAATCATTGAGGCTTGTGCGGTTCTATTTCATGCATCTTTAGAATTTATTTTGCTCGGGACAAGCAAAACCTTAAGTTTGGGAGTGTGATAGCGAGCTGAAATGTCGCTATTTTAGTCTCAAATTATTGAGCTTTTTAGTGCTTTAATTGTGTTTTTATTGAAGATATCTAATATATTTTGTTATTAGGTCTTTATGAGCAAATTATGGATTTTGGTGGAAAAAGTGCCAAAAAAGAAGCCATTTTAGCCCAATTTCCATACTTGGGTCAAGGGGGAAGCCATGAAGGTCAACCATGAGAAAAAGGCCCAAACGAAATGAAAAGAGGCCCAAATTCAAGCCCAAAACCGCAGCTGAAAGTTCTAGAAACTGATCCCATTTCTTGGCCGACAAGTCGATGACGTCACAGCATCGCGACGCTACCCCATTTCCTAGCCTATAAAAGTCGCCCCTTGGATCCAATTTTTACCATCAATCATCATTTCTTCCATTCTTTCCTTTCTTTCCTTGGATCCTTTGGAGCCTCTCTCAAGGCTTTCTAGCCTTTTCGAGAGTTCTTTAATGGGAAAACTTTGGGAAATTTTGGGGAGCATTCTAGGAGGCTCAAGGTGTGTTCGGAGGGACTCCAAGCGCAGCGACGGGGTCTTCGACGGTCAATTCCTTCCCTTTTATTGTGCTCTTAATTATGCTTTCCATTGTAAATTTTGTGGATATTTCAGCTATATATAGCTAAACCCCCAATTTGGGATCTTGAAATGAAATTATAGTTTAAATGTTGTTATAATTGCCCGTCTCTTGCCCTTTTTACTAATTATTTGTAGGGATGTGCTTAATGTTGTATGCAATCTGACCAATTGTATATTGATCTGATTCTTAATGGAGACTCGATGGAGAGAAGTTAGGATAAATCATAATCCATGCAACTAATTTAATTTCCCGTCGTGACAACGTGATTAGTTGATTAAACTTAGATTCCTAAAATGAATCAGAGCTTAATAATTAATGATTTTTAATGGCGCTAAGGACACTTAGGTTGTTAAAATGAATTAAATACAATTAGGGGAGACCGACAGGAGAACCTATGTGATTAATGGAGATTCTAGGATTATGATTAGTTGGGCATCAAGATAGGATAATTATAATAAATGTTTAGCTAATAATTGATTTTCAAGACCCCTCTTCCCATTAAAAACTCTTTCTCCATATTTTTATTTTTCTTGATTGATAAAATCGATTTCTTTAATTGCTTTGATTTTTTAAATTCTCTTTAATTGCATGTTTTGGTTCCTAGATATTACTTGTCCCAAGTATATTTTAGTGTTCAAAGAATCTTTGCTTGCTTAAATTTCGCTACACCTCCCTATGGATTCGATACTCGGAATTCTTCCGTTTTACTATTACTTGTGACGACCCGAGCACTTGCGGTGTAAAATCGTGCGAACAACCACCTGTAGATCTTTCATTAGATCGAACTTTGTGTTCCAAACTCTACAAAGCTCAAAAACGGAGCAAAGTTTTGACCATGCGTCGTCCAAACCACCTGAAAACCTGTCATTGAGACGAACTTTGGGTTCCAAACTTTTTTAAACTCACACGAAGCAAAGTTTGGACCATGTGTCATCCAAACAAGCTAAAGACCTAAAGACCTCTCATTGGGCCAAATTTTATGTTCCAAACTCTCCAAAACTCAAACGGAGCAAAATTTGGACCATGTGCTGCCAAACCACCTGAAAACCTCTCATTGGGCCGAACTTTGTGTTCCAAACTCTCCAAAACTTAATCGGAGTAATGTTTGGACCATGTGTCGTCCAAACCACCTAAAGACATCTCATTGGGACGAACTTTGTGTTCCAAACACTCCAAAACTCAAACAGAGCAAAGTTTGGATCAAGTTTCGACCAAACCACCTGAATATCTCTCATTCAGCCGAACTTTGTGTTCCAAACTCTCCAAAACACAAACAGAGCAAAGTTTGGGCCATGTGTCATCCAAACCACCTGCAGACCTCTCATTGGGACGAACTTTGTAATCCACTCTCCAAAACTCAAACGAAGCAAAGTTTGGACCATGTGTCATTCAAACTAGCTAAAGACCTCCCATTGCGACGAACGTTGTGTTCCAAACTCTCCAAAACTCAAACGGAGCAAAGTTTGGACCATGTGTCATTCAAACCACCTGAACACCTTTCATTCGGCCAAACACAACTTTGTGTTCCAAACTCTCCAAAACTCAAACGATGCAAAGTTTGTACCATGTGTCGTCCAAACCACCTAAAGACCTCTCATTCAGCCGAACTTTGCATTCCAAATTCTCCAAAACTCAAACAGAGAAAAGTTTGGACCATGTGTTGCCAAATAACCTGAAGACCTCTCAACTGACCAAACTTTGTGTTCCAAACTCTCCAGAACTCAAACGGACCAAAGTTTGGACCATGTGTCGTCAAAACCACCTGAAGATCTCTCATTGGGATGAACTTTGTGTTCCAAACTCTCCAAAGCTCAAACGGAGCAAAGTTTGGATCAAGTGTCGACCAAACCACTTGAAGACCTCTCATTAGGCCGAACTTTGTGTTCCAAACTCTCCAAAACTCAAACAGAGCAAAGTTTGGACCATGTGTCGTCCAAACCACCTGAATACCTCTTATTAGGACGAACTTTGGATTCTAAACTCTTTAAAACTCAAACGGAGCAAAGTTTCGACCATGTGTCATCCAAATCAAGATCAAGAATAAAGAAAAATCGTTTCTAAACTCGAGATTCGAACCACTCCACAAGTAGTTTGATCAACACTACTTGAATGATCCTAGCATGCAAATCTAAACACAAGATATGCAAAGGTGTTCATGGCCTTCCGGCTCAAAAGACTTAGATTTCATTGAAATTCCATCAAAACTAATCTTACCTCAAAGTAACAACATAGATGGCTATTTATAGCCTTTAAACATAACCTATGGGCATATGAAGGGTTGTAACATGCATCCCCATCAATGCTATAATGATCACTAACTAAATAATAAGTTAAAACATTAAAAACACAACTTTAAAACTGAAAATTACAATAAAAATGCCTTAAATCCGAGATTCATCTTCTAAAAAGCCAACTCTAAAATTTGTAAGCATCTTGGGTTATTGTAGCTTGATAAGACACCTCGGTTCGTATCAATGTGTCATCCAAACCAGCTGAAGACATCTCATTGGGCAGAACTTTATGTTCCAAACTCTCCAAAACTCAAACAGAGCAAAGTTTGGACCATGTGCTGCCAAACGACCTGAAGACCTTTCATTGGGTCGAACTTTGTGTTCCAAACTCTACAAAACTCAAACGGAGGAAAGTTTGGACCATGTGTCGTCCAAACCACCTGAAGACCTCTCATTGGGACGAGCTATTGATTCCAAACTCTTTAAAACTCAAATGGAGCAAAGTTTGGACCATGTGTCATCCAAACTAGCTGAAGACCTCTCATTGGGCCAAACTTTATGTTCCAAACTCTCCAAAACTCAAACAGAGCAAAGTTTGGACAATGTGCTGCCAAACCACCTGAAGACCTCTCATTGGGCTGAACTTTGTGTTCCAAACTCTCCAAAACTCAAAGGTAGCAAAGTTTCAACCATGTGTCGTCAAAACCGCCTGAAGACCTCTTATTGGGATGAACTCTGTGTTCCAAACTCTCGAAAACTCAAACGAAGCAAAGTTTGGACCATGTGTCATCTAAACCACCTAAAGACCTCTAATTTGGTCGAACTTTGAGTTCCAAACTCTCCTGAACTGAAACGGACCAAAGTTTGGATCACGTCTCGACCAAACCACCTGAAGACATCTCATTCAGCTGAACTTTGTGTTCCAAACTCTCAAACACTCAAACAGAGCAAAGTTTGGACCATGTGTCATCCAAACAACCTCAAGACCTCTCATTGGGACGAACTTTGTAATCCACACTCTCCAAAACTCAAACGGATCAAAGTTTGGACCATGTGTCATCCAAACCAGCTGAAGACCTCTCATTGCAACGAACTTTGTGTTCCAAACTGTCCAAAACTCAAACAGAGAAAATTTTGGACCATGTGTCGTCCAATCCACCTTAAGACCTCTCACTCAGCCAAACTTTGTGTTCCAAACTCTCCAAAACTCAAACGGAGCAAAGTTTGGACCATGTGTTGCAAAACCACCTAAAGACCTCTCATTTGGCCAAACTTTGTGTTCCAAACTCCCCAAAACTCAAACGGAGCAAAGTTTGGACCATGTGTCATCAAAACCACCTGAAGACCTCTCATTGGGCCGAACTTTACGTTCCAAACTCTCCAAAACTCAAATGGAGAAAAGTTTCGATCAAGTGTCGACCAAACCATCTGAAGACCTCTCATTCAGCTGATCTTTGTGTTCCTAACGGAGCAAAGTTTCGACTAAACCAACTGCCTTTCTGAATGGCAATCTTGAAGAAAGTATCTACCTGTCTCAGCTAGAGGGGTTCATTGCTCAGGATCAAGAGCAAAAAGTTTGCAAGCTTAAACGATCCATTTATGGGTTAAAACAAGCATCTAGATCCTGGAACATGAGATTTGATACTGCAATCAAATCTTTTGGCTTTGAACAAAACGTTGATGAGCCTTGTGTTTACAAAAGGATCATCAATAACTTCGTAGCTTTCTTAGTACTTGTTGCGAACGATATGCTAACAATGCCACAAGCGCATGGGTCGTCACAAGTAATAGTAAAACGGAAATATTCCGAGTATCGAATCCACAGGCAGGCGAAGCGAAATTTAAGCAAAGAAAAAATTCCTTGAACACTAAAAATAGTTGGGAGAAATAATATCTAGGGACCAAAACATGCAATTAAAATGAATTAAAAAATTAAAGCGATTAAGGGAATCAAATTGATCAATCAAGAAATAAAGATATGGAAAAAGAGCTTTTTAAATGGGAAGTGGGGTCTTGAAACTCAATTAATAGCTAAATAATTATTACAATTATCCTATCTCGTTGCCCAACTAATTATAATCCTAGAATCTCCGTTAATCACATAGGTTCTCTTGTCGGTCTCCGCTAATTATAAATTAATCCATTCTAACAACCTAAGTGTCTTTAGCGCCATTAAAAATCGTTAATTATTACGCTCTGATTCATTTTAGGAATCTAAGTTTAATCAACTAATCTCGTTGTCACGACGGACAATTAAACTAGTTGCATGGATTATCGATAACTTGCAAAAAGCAAGTTATTTGTCCTCTAAACTTAGACTAAAACACGGCCAAAAGAAACAAAGATGCGTTGCTACAACGCATAAAGAGGGAAAAATGTGATAATTTTATGTGGCGAACTATATTCATGTATGCGGTGAGAAATTATAAAATATAGGGCACTAACGCAACTAATTCAGTTGTTTTTCAAGTTTCTTCTCATCGCAGGCACACATCTCAAAATGATCAAGAAACAGATAAGATAATGAAAAGACAAGTGCTGACACAACCAACGCAAGTGGGCGGAAAAAGGGGAGAAAAGCTAAAGCAAGTTGCCTAATGATGATTAATGCAAGTTGCTACTTACTTGGAGAAGTCATCTTCCCTCACCTATAAACAAAAGCCAAAAATCAGATATCAGGATGGATCAGAATTCATTCATTTTTCTGCTCGAGAGGGAGAAGAAGGAAGATCACTAGAGGAATCACAAAGAGAGTTGTGATTTAGAGCAAACTTGTGCTTGTAACGTTTTATTCTAGGATGTCTTGTGTTACTCGCATGAGCTAAATTCCTTTTCAAGGCTTAGCGCAAGCACCTCATGCGGCAATAAGTAACATCTTGTAAGCACATATTTTGAATTAAATGAATCATTAGTTGCTTTCTATTCAGTTGCAATACTATTTTCATTACTAACTCCCGCTTGGCCAGCCGAATGCGGTAGCAACATGCTAAATCCCTGACAGGTAACACATGTGGAAATCCGTGAGTAGAGCAAGTTAGCACATGACATGTAGTCTTGGTAGCATTAAAACACTACCGATAAAAGATAGTGCATTCATGAGTTTAGACTGCGTTGTGACTAACACAATCCCTTGTAAGTTTTAAAAGAAATTGCACCTAACACATGAACTAGCCAATTAATCAATTGATAGTTTGTGTTAAACGCATAGGGAATACCGGAAGGGAAACTTATGAATTTTTCTTACTTAGGCATTAATGGATCAATTACTCAAAGTATGCGCAACAAGGTTCTTATAGATGCATGAGGTTGCGACTGCAACAGCCTTGATCTTATTTTCCTTGTAGATTTTCCTTTTACTCTCGTCGCATGATTTTGTTTGATGCAAATTTTTACTTTTCAAATATACCAAATCCTTTTTTTTAATTAGTATCATACGTTTTGAGTTTGTATCAGAAAAATTTGTTAAAACCTTTGTGAATATCCCTTCCCTGTGAAGGTGTTCATATAACACATGCGGAAGCAATTGAAAATCGAAAGCACTTAAGACATTCAATTTTGCTCCTAAAGCATTCATGTTCTATAAAAGATAGAATAGAGAGAATAGAGAACACCAACCTTTGTAGCTCACTTATATGGAACTCTTTGTGGTGTTTGCCTCTCCTATGCTCCTTGGACAACCTCTAGAGTCTTCCCTACTATTCTCTTGGGCCTAGAAAGACTTGTGGGAGTCTATAGAAGTAAGAAATAGGAAGAGAATGCTTGAAGGTACAAGGTTTAGGAAGGAATGAGATGAGAGAAATGCTTGAGAGAGAAATTTTGTAGCATAACACTAAGATGGAAGCTTAATTCTTCTTGAATCTGATTCAACCTCCTTTTATAGACCTCTCCCATGCAAAGACAAGCTTCATGACAGACACATGGTGAAAATGCAACTCAAAGTGGATTCTAGGTGTTTAATTCACAACACATGCATCTAGTGCATGGTTGTGTTGTTTTCCACTATGCATCATCATGCAATAGTGGAAATGCCACTAAATCCACTATGAATTGAATCCTAATTGTGAATTTTCAGCTTGCAATTCATTTCAATTTCAATTCACAATTGAAATTGATTTCTAGGAAATTAGTTGGGACATTTCCAAGTAATTTTGATGTGATCAACCCAATCAATCTTTATTACCTAATGCCATGAATTATTTATGATTCCTAATACATATATGTGGTATTTAAAACACTTTTAAATACCTTATCTCTCAATTCCTAATTTAATTCATAATTAAACCATTGTGTCGTACACGTTTTACGATAAAACCCTATTTCCCGTTTTTGAACGATTCAAAGATTTCTATCAAAATATTCTAGGCTTTAATCCGGTATGAGCTAGTAGGGGGACCTAATGGACCTATAGATCATGGGCTCCAACGATTCGAGGATAACCGACTAATCTCATTATCAAAGTTATCCAACATTCGTTAACTACCGGGACACTCCACTATAGCCCGATAGTTGCACTCCCCTCACTATAGATATATTTTCGTCCACATGATTTAACCATGTTTAGTAAGTCGTTCCTTCACAGGTTGTTCGTAGCTATAGCTAGGTCAAATAACCGTTTCACCCCTATAGTACTTCTTGTTCCTTAAGTTCCACTAATCCTCTAATGAACAATCGGTTTGCGGTCCAACCATCAAACCTAAGTTCCTCTCGATCCAACGAGAGGGTGGGGCCCCTTGTTCAAGTCTCGGAGTTAGTACTTAAGAGAACAACCTCTCTGCTATCCCTGAAAAGGGTAGGAGTGAATTCCGTCTTGCGAAACTATGTCCCCATCTATCTATTCGATCTTATCCCAAAATGGTAGGCTTGTTGAGTCGGCGATGTTGGCCACTCTCACCCATGCAGATCAAAGGATAATCTCGTATAAACAGGAGTTCATAGTTAGCTCAGGATTAAGAACGAGTTACCTAGGTCATTTATGAGAAATAGTAAGTTTCTTCAGTAAACGACGTTATAAAGAGAAAGTGACTTATTTCGTGGTCCAGTCTTATGCAAAATCATTGCATAGGACGCCCCCACTCGCATGTCACCACATGAACGATTTAGGATCTCATCGTTTGTACTTAATACAAAGTGGGTCGCGCCCATAGTGTCTTCAGGATAAGGCACCCAACCGTATCCTTATACTATAGACTATTTTGACTATAAACTTGAACTTGATCCTACGATATGTCCCTACATATAGTTCGAGTATTCATTTTATAGTCAAGGATCTTAATTTATTGGATTTAGGTTAATCATTTGCAATTTACATATTGAATAACATCTTTTATTGAATAACCTCAATAACGTCTTTATTGGAAATAGAATATGTTTAATGATTTACAAACTACGAGTTTATAGGACATTAAACCCAACACCCTGTGGATTCGACCATGGACTTACCAGGTACTACTTGATTTAGTTAATTTATACTTGGATTAATTATTATCTACGACTATATTTCTGAGCATATCGACAAACCAGCCAAGTTTTTTGTGCCGTTGCCGGGGAAGGGCAACAAAAGTTTTTGATAATTTTTCTAATTTTGACACTCTGTTAATATTATCTATTGCGTTTCCTGTCGAGTACATTTTCTCCAGGTAACCAGAGGTTGTATGCGTGCCGCCCGACAAATCGATTTCGAAGTCGATCCTGAAATTGATAGAACATATCACAGAAGGAGAAGAAATCGAAGAACCCGAAGACAATCAGGAGAAATGGCAGCACCTAATCAACCAAACCGACCATTGAATCCCATCCTAATGGCTGAGGATAGAGCCAGAGGAATTTGAGACTATGCAGCCCCTGCACATTGTAATTTCAATCCAGGGATAGTTCAACCTACCCTAGAAACAGAAAGGTTTGAATTAAAACCCATTATGTTTCAAATGCTGACAGTTGCAAGACAGTTCAGAGGAAGTATAGCAGAAGACCCTCACTCCCACCTAAAGTTATTTTTGGACATTTGTAATAACTTTATCATTCCAAGAGTGACACATGAGCAATTGCAAGTCATCTTGTTTCCTTACTCACTAAGGGATGCGGCGAAAGTGTGGCTCAATCAGCAACCAGCAAATTCCATCGCAACATGGAATGATCTGGCTGAGAAATTCCTAGAAAAATACTTTCCGCCCACCACAAACTCTAGATTAAGAAAGGAAATAATGGCTTTCACGCAATTGGAAGATGAAACGTTGAGTCTTCACTCTGGGAACGTTTCAAGAGCTTGCTACAAAGGTGTCTGCACCATGGATTACCATTATGCATTCAATTAGAGACCTTCTATGTAGGTCTTAACAAGAACTCACAAGTTTTGGTAGACTCGTCCGCAAATGGTGCACTACTTAGAAAGACATATGACGAAGCCCATGCAACCCTTGATCGGATTGCACGCAACAACTATGAGTGGGCCACTGAAGAAGATAGAAGAAGGAGACTTGTTAAAACGAGCTTGGGAAGTTTTGAAGTTGATCCAATAACCTCAGTAAACGCAAAGATAAATGCATTAACCACGAAGATGGACGCGCTCACAGCTAGCACAGCACCTTTGATCGCGCAACTCAACGCAACACTAGTTCGTGATTAATTCACATGCAGTTGGTGAATTTAATCTGAGTCGTCAACGAGAGTAAGTAATTTGTTACTTTATAAATTAGACTTATATCTAATATTTTTGTATGCTTAGCCTTAATATATATTTAGAATAGTTCTAATATTATTGGCAATGTATTTGTATTTTAGATTAAACAAAATTAATTACGAATCGGTCCCAATCACGCTTCCGCTTTACGGAATTATGGAATTCCAATCCTTCATCTTGTTTATTCGGGCTTATCCTTAGATCTGCATAGGTGAGAGTGGCTCAGTATCGCCGACTCAATAAGCCTCCCATTTCAGGGATAGGAACAGGTAGATAGTGTATAATGGGTATAAGGATGCCCTAGTTCATTGTATTTCCAGCTTTAGATTATTGCATTTACATCCCACTAACTAGTGTTTTAGTTCAAGTGGGAGTTTGTTGGGTTTTATGCCCTAAAACTCGTACATAGTGAATGTAACCGTTGACCGGATATTAATGAAATAATATTGATATATTTTTCCATTAATTGTTATTAGTTATTTTATATGTCTTTGCCTAATAATAACCCTAATCCAATAAACTAGACATCCAAGGTTGTAATATGAGTCTTGAACTATATGTAGTGACATATGAGATCATTGTTCAAGAAACAGCCTAAAGGGTCTATAGTATAGGAATAAGACTGGGTGCCTTATCCTGGTAACACTATGGATACGACCCACTTTGTATTTGATACAAACGCTGCGATCCAATGCGTTCATGTAGGAGACATGCGAGTGGGGGTATCCTATGCAATGAGTTTGCATAAGACCGGACCGCGAAATAGTAACCACTGGTTATAACACCGTTAACTAGTTGGTTTTCTATTTCACTAGGACGACCGAGACAACTTAGTCTTAATCCTGAGTTGATTATGGACTCCTGCTCATGAGAGATTGTCCTTTGATTTGCATGGGTGAGAGTGGCCAATACGCCGACTCAATAAGCCTACCACTTTGGGGACAAGACCGAATGGGGAGCTGGGAACATAATCGTACAAGATGGAATTCACTCCTTCCCGACTTTAGGGAAGCAGATGAGTGTTCCCTTAAGTGGTTACTCCGAGTCTTGAACAAAGGGCCCTACCCTCTCAATGGCACGAGAGGGTTTTCTGTTTGATGGTTGGACCACAAACAGGTTGTTCATTAGAGGAGAATTGGTACTTAAGGAAATAGAGGTAACCCAGGGGTAAAACGGTAATTTGACCCAGCTGGTGTTACGGACACTCGTGAAGGACTAACTAGTCGATATTGGTCTAGATCCGTGGACACAGAAAATATGTCTGCAGTGAGAAGAGTGCAACTGTTAGTCTATAGTGGAATGTACACACAGTAAACGAATATTGATTAATGTGGTTAATGAGTTTGACCAATTAATCTCACATCGTTGGAGCTTCTGATCTGCAGGTCCATTAGGTCCCACTGGTAGCTCGTAAAGTAATTTGAGGCAACTAAGTAATGAAAGTAAATTTAAAATGTTCAATTTACTAAGGGAAGCAAATATAATATATATTGATATATTATTATGAGAGAAATTAATATTTGAAAAGTTCAAATATAAATTTATGGAAGTTTGAAAGAGTTCAAAATAATGAATTAATTAATTTAAGGCCTAAAATGTGTTTGGGCAAATTAATTAATTCTAGGCCAGGAATTAAATATGTGATATTTAATTGGTGGTTAATTAATTAAAGAATTCATTAACCGGGAATTAATCAATTATGGAAATAATTAATCACTTAAGGAAGTGATTAATCATTTATGGAAATGATCTAATTACTTATGGAAGTAATTAGTCATTTGTGGAAAAGATTAATCAATTATGGAATTGATTGATCATGATTGATTAATTAAGGAATAAGATTGAATCAATTATGGAAAAGATTGATTTAATTGAATATTTTATTCATGGCCTCTCTTCTATAAATAGAACACTAGACCTAATTGGTCATGACACTTGATACTTGACACTCTTGAAAGACAAGACCTAGAATTCTCTCTAGCCTCCCTCTTAGAGAAAGACTCCCACAAGTCTTTTGCCTCCTAGACTTAGATACATACCGGTGTAACCTCTGTGGTGATTGTGTCAATCAAAAAAGAAATTTCCAGTGAAGAAAAACAAAGGCGGCTG
Source organism: Luffa acutangula (assembly GCA_036850905.1). Taxonomy (NCBI): domain Eukaryota; kingdom Viridiplantae; phylum Streptophyta; class Magnoliopsida; order Cucurbitales; family Cucurbitaceae; genus Luffa; species Luffa acutangula. The sequence goes on along the minus strand of CM072090.1, from coordinate 26,923,839 downwards.
CTGCGTTTTCGTTCGTGGAGCGTCGTTGGCGAAGAACGGTCAAGTCTTCAACGAAGGTTTGTAACGGTTCTTCCTCTTTTCTTTAGAAAAGTTTTAAAAATAAATTTAGATTTATTTTAGCATGTTTAAACCAATTTTACAGCGGCTTTAAAGGTTGTTTAAAGTTTTTGTTTGAGTTATCGTAACGGTATTTTAATGTTAATTAATATACGGCGTAAGGTCCAATCGATGCGCTTCCGCTGCGTGGGGACTTTTATTCCCTTCAGTTCCCTTAAGTGTTGACTCTATGGTTTGAACAAAGGGATCCCGCCCTCTCATTGGCCCAAGAGGGACTCGGTTTATTGGTTGGACCATAAACCAATTGTTCATTAGAGGATCAATGGGAATTAAGGAACTAGAAGTACTATAGGGGTAAAACGGTCATTTAACCTAGCTATAGCTACGAACAACCTGTGAAGGATCGACTTACTGAACATGGTTAAGTCAAGTGGATGGAAATATATCTATAGTGAGGGGAGTGCAACTACCGGGCTATAGTGGAGTGTCCCGGTAGTTAACGAATGTTGGTTAAGCTTGGTTAATGAGATTAGTCGGTCAGCCTCGAATCGTTGGAGCCCATGATCTATAGGTCCATTAGGTCCCCCTACTAGCTCATATCGGAATAAAGCCTAGAATAATAAGATAAGATTCTTTGAATTGTTCAAAATCATGAAAAATGGCATTTTCGTAAATTGTGTTTGACACAATATTTAATTATGAATTAAATTGAAAAATGAGAGATTATGTATTTAAAAGTGTTTTAAATACTATATATGAATTGGGAATCATATATAATTAGATTACACAAGGTGTCAATGATTAATTGGATTAATCATAACAAATTAATTGGAAATGTTTCTAATTAATTGCCATAAAATCAATTTCAATTTGGAATTAGAATTTGAATTAGAATGCAAGAAAAATCTGATTGAGGATCGAACTTAGTGGATTTAGATGGATTTCCACTCTTGCATGTTGATACAAAGTGGAACACAACACATCCATGCACTTGTTGCATGTGTTGTGACTTCAACAGCTAGAATCCACTTTTGCTTGCATTACCACCATGTGTCTTGCATCTTGAGGCATTTCCTTGCATGGAATATGTCTATAAGTAGAGGCAAAATTAGATTAAGAGTTAAGAGAGCCATTTCCATATTTTTATATTGCTGCATTTTTGTCTCAAACTCACCCATCTCCATAAATCTCTCTAGTGCTTGAACCTTCAAGTATTCCCTTCCCATTCCCTATCTCTATAGACTCCCACAAGTCGCTCTTGGCTCGGAGAATAGTAGGGAAGACACTAGAGGTGGTCCACACACCGTTCGTGATCAAAGGAATCAAAGGGAGTTGTTGAATCGGTCTCCAAAAAGGTTGGTACAAATTCTGCTCTATGTTTACGGTATTTGGACAGCATGTTTTCATTTTCTAAAATTGATGTAGTTAAGTGCCTCCGATTCTAAAATTGCTTCCGCATGTGTTATATGAACATCTTCAATTGGTATCAAAGAATGATTAAGGCACCTAACATGCATTAATTTTAGCTTGGTGCTTAGCTTTTCATATGATGAAACTGTGTAAAAACTAAAGAAAATTGGTTTTGGGGTTGAATTTAATTCTCAGTCAATTCGTTGGAATTAATTTTAATTGCCTACATGTTTATGGGCATTAATGTGTTCATATCGAATCTGTCAAATTTGAGAGTCGATGGAGTCCATTTACGCCGTCAATTTGAAGAAATTTGGAGATTGTTCGCTACTGGCTGAAAATTCCAGCATGTTGTTTTTTACTTCCAGCCCAAGTATGTTCTTCACTTAAAGGAAAAATGGTCCGGTTCAAGCAATCCAAGGGCGGTTCTGGTCGGTTTGAATGGTTCGGGAGCGGTCCAAGCCCTATTTGATATTATTATTGTAATAATTTTAGTTTTTGTTTTTGCTTGATTAAAAATCTCAAAACCAATTCACTTTAGTTAATTTAATTAATTATGAATTATTGAATGTATGTTTTAATTAAATAGTATTTTATGTGCATAATGTATGCCATTTAGATTTAAAATCCCACCATAGGAAAGCATGAATCATGCATTAATTGATATGTTATAAGAGTTAGATATTAATTGAATGCATGAATAAAGTTTCATGAAATTAGCATAATAGTTATATTAATTTAGGAGATGCATGTTGGATGGTTTAATTTCATTTATGATTGGTTAATATAAATGTTATATTAATAAAATGAAAATGAACCAAGCATGTAGCATGAAAAATTCCTTAGCTTGTTTATAATGGTTATATTCAAATAAAGCTAGTTATGGATTTTTCGTTCGTTATAAGCGTTATAAACCGAGATAGATCTAAAATCTATAACAAGATAAAGTGCATGCTCACTTAGGTTAATGAACCTCCAAATCGATCAACTTGCATAGTTTAGGTCGATATCTTGTAAAACAACAGTTACAAGAGAACTCACCCGACAAGATGTTGTCTAAGGCTGGAGGTATTTAAGTTGATGGTTTATGGAACACCTCCTACCTGGGCATCGAGTCGGTTCTTGAGTTAAGTTAACTCGAGTTTGATGAGCATGCATGAGCAATGTGAGGTTTTAAATTGTTTTCACCTAGACATCGTAGTATAAAGGGTTATACACACCTAGACATAGGTTGTGTCTAAATGGTGCTTTATATATAACTTGAATGATTGATTGTTATATGCTTTAAATCACCATTAGAAAGCATGTTATAGGGTTAATTCATTAAAAGTTATAAGAGTTATAAATGTTAATGAATAGAAACCGTAAAACCTCTAACAAAGAGTTGCATGCTAACATAGGATCTTAGGATCTTGTCATTCTTTAAAATGGTTTTAAATGAAATAGACCTAAGATCACCTTTTCTAATAAGATTAGAAATATGTCTTACCTAGATTTTTAAATGGTTTTAAAATTCGAGTAAGTAGGACATAAGACCTTGGTTATAAGGGAACTCTCCCGGAAAATGGTCCGGAACCTGAGTTGAATTAACCATAGTCTTACTAGCATGCAATGTCACTAGCTTATTAAAAGTGTTTAATTCACCTAGACATTTAGTGTACAGACCTAATTTAATAAGGCTTAGACTTAGATAGATTCATTTAGCCGGAATTTACCTAAGTAATAGACCCTAAAACCTTAGGACACTTTAGTGGGAGGAAAAGTATAAAAACGAAATATTCATATTAAGTTTCTACTCTCACGTCCCTCTGTGTTCACACTGTGTGATCCATGCTTGGCCTCGAGGAGCCCTGGGAGCGTCCCCCTACGGATGGTCTTTGCATGGGTTAATATCAAGGTGAATGGGGAAAGCGTTCATAGTAAGTGGGTGAAGAAAACGTATCAAACGTATCCTACGGTCTCCACCATTAGGTTGCACCGTGAGATTCCCATGCACCGCCTGTGAGACGCCCTGGGAGCGATCACCCTACGGAGGGCTTGGACATGGGATTCGGAACAACGCAAACTCCAAAAATGGATAGGGTTTCCTAGGGCCATTCCCAACATTAGCTCTTCCCTACGGTGGCATTGTTGGGGTCGTCCTCTACGATCTGAAAATGATGGGTAACACTTACAAGATTATCTTGGCCAAATTTAACGTTAGCTAATAACTATTGGAGTAAGAGTTATTCTGGTAATAGTATTTGGCCGAGATTGTCTCGATTTAGAGGAGGAGTAGCTGACTGCCCTACAGTAGCGGTTATTCTAAACCCCTGAAGTACCGTTGCAAAGTAAATCAAGTTATGATTCATATGCATTACTTTATTTTGCTCGGGACTAGCAAAACTTTAAGTTTGGGGGTGTGATGGCATACAAAAATGTCATCATTTTCCTATTAATTTCAGCTAGTTTTGTTCATATATTGTGAGCTTTAATGTATTTTTATGTTGATTTTATAGAAAACCGAGTTCGAGAAGAAAAACTAAGATTTTAAGAGAATTTGGGTGAATTTGGAGACTTTTTGGGCAATTTGAAGATTAATCATTGAAGATCCAAGCCTTAAGTTCTAAGAAAAGAAGACAATTGAAGTGAGAGGCCCAAATAGCCCAAAAGTTTTAAGAAAGGAGGCAAAAATCCACAAATAAGGCTTCTAGAAGGCCTAGCGTCGAGACGCTAGGACCATAGCGTCTCGACTCTAGGTGATCAGCAAAGAGCGCTCCAAAATCGCAATAGCGTCGCGACGTTGTCTGTGTAGCGTCGTGACGCTGCGACGACTTCTGCCCCAAGACAACATGATGTCACAGCGTCTCGACGCTATCGACTTGTTCAACAAGAAATCCCTCCATCCAAGCACTATAAAAAGGGCCCTTCCCTTTGGTAATCATCATCCCATTTTTTTGGGAGCTCTCCCCTAGCTCAATAGAGAGAAAAAGGAAGAAGAATTGTGGAGAGAAAGGTTGGAATTGAGCGAGATTCCAAGGCTCAAGATTCGAGATGATCATAGCGGGAGCTTGGGATCGACTTATCGGTTATTTCTTCCTTACTTCTTTATAATTCCTTGTTGTAATTTGAGTTAGGCCTATGGATCAAGATCACTTGGGCAAAATTATTTCCATTTGTGAGTAGATCTTGAGACCTAGGGTCGTTATTCTAGTTAATTGGATATTGTAGCGCAACTACTTGGATTATGTAATGAATTTCTTTATATTTCATCTATGCAATTTTTGCTTAATGCCCTTAATCTCTTGATCACGGATTAATTGTCATGTTGGTCTAAATTGATACTCGACAGAGAGAATTTAGATTAGATCCTAATTGCATGGCTAATAATTGCTTGGAGCACGATAGTGAAAAAGAATTGTTAGAAATTGTTTATGAAGTTGCTTAATGCCATACTATGATTAACTAAGGAGATGGACACATGAATTAGTTATGTTAGTATGAGATGTGGAGGAGCTTGAAAGAGGAATCCGCTTATAATGACTTCTAGATTTATGAAATTGAAGATTATTAGTTACATGCATCCATGTAATTGAGCTACAAATCCAAGAAAGCTAGATAACACCCTAGGTCGAGTTCCCTTAATAGGATATTTCTTTTTAATTGCATGTTTATTTTTATTAATTCCTTTAATTTTCGCACTATCATTCGAGTTGATCTTCTAAATGAAATTAAAACATGATGGTTCTTGGTACTTAATGGAATTAATTCAATTTCTCTGTGGATTCGATACTCGGTATTACCTACCGTTTTATATTACTTGTGATGACCCGTGCGCTTGCGGTTAGCACCACTTATCTCTAGAATTTGAGGTTAGGCCATATCAATCTCAATAGGATTGGGAGATTGGTGAAAAGTGGACTTCTAAACAAGTTAGAAGACGTCTCGTTACCTCCTTGTGAGTCATGCCTTGAGGGCAAGATGACAAAACAACCTTTTACCGGAAAAGTTTATCGTGCCAAAGAACCCCCTAGAGCTCATACATTGGGACCTCTGTGGACCAATGAACATTAGAGCTCGAGGAGGGTACAAATATTTCATCAGTTTCATTGATGATTATTCGAGGTATGGTTATCTCTACCTAATGCATCATAAGTACGAAGCCTTTGAAAAGTTCAAGGAGTACAAGGCCGAGGTTGAGAACCTATTTGGTAAGACGATAAAACACTTCGATCCGATCGAGGTGGAGAGTATATGGACTCGAGTTTTCAAGACTATCTGATAGAGCATGGAATTACGTCTCAACTCTCAACCCCTAGTACACCTCAGCAAAACGGTGTATCGGAAAGGAGAAACAGAACCTTGCTGGACATGGTTCGTTCGATGATGAGTGATGCTCAGTTGCCTAACTCGTTTTGGGGTAATGGAGTAGAGACTGCAGTTTATGTTTTGAACGTAGTTCCCTCAAAGAGTGTTTTAGAAACATCGTTTGAGTTCTGGAAAGGACGTAAAGCTAGTTTACGAAATTTCAGAAATTTGGCGATGTTCGGCATACGTGCTAGAAGCAAATCCAAAGAAATTGGAGCCTCGTTCTAGATTTTGCCTATTTGTGGACTATTCCAAAGAAACGAGAGGTGGATACTTCTTCAATCCAGAGGAAAATAAAGTACTTGTATCGACAAATGCTACATTCCTACAAGAAGACCACCTTAGAGACCACAAGTCACGATGTAAAGTCATTTTAAGTGAACTTTCTAACGAAGCTACAGAAACATCAACAAGAGTTGTTGATGATGATGGCACCTCGAGTCAATCGCATCCTTCTCAAGAAATAAGAGAACCTCGACGTAGTGGGAGAGTTGTTAGACAACCTGATCTCTATTTGGGTTTAATTGAAACTCCAGTCGTCATACCTGATGACGGGATCGAGGATCCATTAACCTTTAAATAGGCAATGGATGACGTTGACAAGAACGAGTGGATTAAAGCCATGGACTTAGAAATCGAGTCCATGCATTTTAATTCAGTATGGATGTTGTAGATCAACCTAAAGGGGTTAGACCCATAGGGTGTAAATGGATCTACAAGAGAAAACGAGACGCTGCTGGAAAGATATAGACCTTTAAGGCACGACTTGTGGCAAAGGGTTTTACCTGGCGGGAGGGGATTGACTATGAGAAAACCTTCTCCCATGTTGCCATGTTGAAGTCGATCCGGATACTTCTCCCCTGTTGCCATGTTTTATTTTAAAAAAACAAGAAAAAAAGAAAAAAAAAGAGAAAAAGAAAAGAAAACCGAGAGTTACTCCTTGTTCCTAGAGTTTACTGAGTAACCAGGGGCATTCATGACACCCATGGTTTTCCACTGCATGAAAGGTTAACTGTAAACCCGAGACTTTCCTTGGATCATTTTCTCTTGTCATATATTGTGGAATTTGAATTAAAGTTGTTGTTGTTCAATGTTGAAGGAAATGGTAAAGCTTTGTGGTTCATTGTGGTTTCATGGTTGGATTAAAGTTGTTGGAAGTTGTTAATTTAAGAATAAAAGGAAAGAAAATAAATAACCAAAGGAAGTGAAAGGAAAGAAAAAAATAAGAAAACAAATCAGCAAAAGGGAAAAAAAAAAGAAAATGGAAACCCCACTTTCGGTGCAAATAGTTTAAAGGAAACACTCCACCGTGACAAGCCTCATTTCAACCCATTTCTTCATCCTTTTCCCACCCAAATCACAGAGCATTTCGAGAGAGAGAGTGGAAGAAGAAGAAGAAGAAGAAGAAGATTGCTAGGGGTTTGAGATTAAAGAAGAGAGGAAAAGCTCATGCAAGTGCAACAATGGCAGAATCTGGGTTCAACCTGCCTATCTCTTGTTTTTTATTCGGTTTGAGCTACACATAAAGAACTAAGAGGTGAGGTTTTATTTTCTTGAAATTTGATCCATTTTCTAACAAATTTCATGAAGGAAGCTTTAGCTAAATCTGATGATAAGTTAATGGTTTTTGAAATGGAAACCAGAGCACAAAATTTTCGTGCAAACTAGGAGGATCTCTGGTTTTCTCTGGTGTTTCAAGCATTCTGGGGTGTACAAGTTGAATCAGAAGCTTTATTTGGTATGGTTGGAAAGCTGATTCAATTTCCTATAACTTTCATGAATAATTCGTGAGCCCAAAATTACTTGAAGTAGGTTTAATGTCAGGAGAAAGATAGAGGGTAGCAGAAAAGCTCGAATCTGTGTTTTCTGTGTTTAGGGCATTTATGGACAAATCGGTTGGTATTGTTGGGATTGGTGCCCTAAAACTCGTAGATAGTGAATGTTAAATGTATTATATACTTATTCGATAAAGGCGTTATCGAGATTGATTCAGTAAAAGTCAATACTGAATAAAGTAAATTGCACAAATAAAAACCCAAATCCAATAAACTAAGATCCATGGCTATAAGATGAACACTTGAGCTTTATGTAGAAACATAAAAGTGGATCAAGCTTGAGTAATAGCCAAAACGGTCTATAGTATAGGGATAGGGCTGGGTACCTTATTCTGGAGACACTATGAGACGCGACCCACTTTATAGATGGTATAGACGATGTGATCCTAAATCGTCCATGTAGAGACATGCGAGTGGGGGCGTCCTATGCAATGAGTTTTCATAAGATCAGGACCGAGAAATAAGTCGCTCTCGCTTTATAACACCGTTTACTGAGACTGACTATTTCATGTGATGACCTAGGTAACTCGATCTTAATCCTGAGCTAACTATGAACTCCTGTTTATTCAGGCTTATCCTTAGATCTGCATAGGTGAGAGTGGCTCAGTATCGCCGACTCAATAAACCTCCCATTTCAGGGATAGGAACGGGTAGATAGCTGGGGACATAGTCATGCAAGAAGGAATTCGCTCCTACCCGAATTAGGGATAGTAAAGAGGTTGTTCCCTTAAGTGCTGACTCTGGGGCTTGAACAAAGGGATCTCGTCCTCTCATTGGCCCGAGAGGGACTTGGTTTATTGGTTGGACCATAAACCAATTGTTCATTAGAGGATCAGTGAGACTTAAGGAACTAGAAGTACTATAGGGATGAAACGGCTTTTTGACCTAGCTATAGCTACGAACAACCTGTGAAGGATCGACTTACTAATCATTGTTAAATCAAGTGGACGGAAATATATCTATAGTGAGGGGAGTGCAACTATCGGGCAATAGTGGAGTGTCCCGGTAGTTAATGATGACCGCAAAGTGCACGGGCCGCAAGTAATATAAAACGGAAAGTATTCCGAGTATCGAATCCTCAGGGATTGGATTTATTCAATTAATTACCACGAATAATCTTGCTTAGCTTTATTTAGAGAACAAAATCTAATGCCAAAAAGATAAAATAAAATGCTAATCTAGAAAGCAAAAGATAAATGGAGACACAATTTGATGAGATAATTCTAGAGTGGTTGATTTCAACAATTGGACCTTTAATGCGTAATCAATTAACCAATATGGATTAACTGATCATTTGATTCATAAGTCTAGAAGCCTAATTTCAAGGATTCTCCTGTCGGTCTCCTCCTATCTCATACCGTTCAATAAAGAATATCCTTTCAGTCTCATCTTTATTTACTTAGTATGGCATTACAACCCTTCAGTACAACCTCTAACGTTATTTATTTTGTCCTATGTCACCCATGTAAATAACCGTTAGTAATGCATTCAAGTCTAGTCTAAGCTTCTCTCCGTCGAGTTTCCACTTAGTAACGATTCATTTAATCAGTGATCAGTTGATTAAAAACATTACGGAAAAAATGCACAAATGAACAATAATGATAATTAAACCACATCAATTCATTAATTCAGCAGAGGTTCAACATCTAAATCAATCTCATAGAATTTAGGAATTTACTACTCATAATCACTAAAATTCAATAATTCCTAATCACAACAATTCTAGAAACTAAAACATAAAGGAAAAGGGAAGAGAAATGCTCATAAAAGTGTCGATCTCCTCGATCCCGCGCCGACCTCCTTCGATCCCGAGCTCCAAAGATCTTCAACAAAGCTCCAAAACTCTCCCAAAAATCTCCAATTTTAGAGTGGATTCTAGAATGGGGTGAAAACCCACCAATTGGCACACAAAATATGGATGCAAAAAGCTCTTTTTAGAGGCTCCCAGAAGGCGTAGCGTCGCGACGCTACGTAGACAGCGTCGCGACGCTCTGACGTCATCTTTTCTTGGGCTCCAAGACGTCGCAGCGTCGCGACGCTACCTCGTCTTCTGGATTTTTCGGCATAACTGCCTAGCGTCGGGACGCTCATGGCATAGCGTCTCCACGCTAGGCCCTGAATCTTCAATAATGGCACGATTTTGACTCCATTTTTGGGCCTCCAACTTTCTTTTGGCCCAAATACTTCATGTAATGGATTTTGGGGCACTTTTCTTGACCCAACTTGATAATTTTAAGGCTTGGACTTCATGAATTTGGGCTTCTAACTCATTCTTCTTGGCTTTTGGACTTAGATCTTTTAATGTAATTCTTCAAATTGCTCCAAAAAGCCTCCAAAATCATCCAAAATCTCTCAAAATTCCGGTTTTGCTTCCTTGACTCGGTTTTCTGAAATTTAAATAGAAAATAGCATTAAAGTACACAATTCATGCACAAAACTAGCCAAAATTAATAGGAAAATGATGACATTTTTGCATGTCATCAGTTAACGAATGTTGGCTAATTTGGATAATGAGATTAGTCGGTTAGCCTCGAATCGTTGGAGCCCATGATCTATAGGTCCATTAGGTCCCCCTACTAGCTCATATCGGAATTAAGCCTAGAACAAAAGATAGGAAGCTTTGAATCATTCAAAATCGGGAAAAAGGGTATTATCGTAAATTGTTTGTATTGCTCTTGTAATGGGTTAGTGCAATTAATAATCAAGTAATTTGTTATTTCAATTCAATGAATAAATATGTGCATAGTCTTACGCCTATAACGGTGATTATACAACAAACTTAAACGATTAATTTGTGGCGAATATTTTAAGATTAGTCTTAACAGAGAAATGTTCTCATGCCCCAAATGTTTAATTCATTAAGAAGTGTTATTAATGAATGCGACATTGAGCCTTGCTCAGCCAAAGAAGACTTGTCCAAAGACATTAAATTCAATTTACTATTCTTGGAAGCGTAATTTGTGAAGAATGGTGATTCTACCTGAATACTTGATTCATAGTCACAAATCACGTTTGTTCTTCTTATTGAAAGAAATGAATTCCTAGCAACCGCTTGATGCTATTGAGATAACTCTCAAAGTTTTGAACTAGAGAGGTTATCTTGGCTGTAGCAATGGGGAACGTTAAGTTATTTTTTCCAGTGGGAGCAAATACATATTATTAGATAATGTGTATATAATTCCTAAGATCAAAAGAAATTTGATTTCTGTATCTTATTGGCTGAACAATGTTACTTTTTACCTTTCCCTGCTAACGCAGTTCATTTCAAGAAAGGGAGTTAACTTTTGTTCAGCTGAATTGAAAAATAACATAAATGTTTTTAAGACTAATTAAGAGTAAGGCAGTCATAAACACTACGTTGCCTGAGGCTGCTATTACTCAAAGAAATGAAAGGCAAAAGATTTCTCCTAAAGAAAATACCTTCCTTTGGTTCTTAGGTGTTAGGCTAGTTTTGATCTCAATATGATTGGGAGCTTAGTCTAGAGTATACTTCTAAGTTAGTTAGAAGAACACTCTCTAATACCAATTAAGTCATGCCTTATGGGCAATATGACTGATAGATCTTTTACTAGAAAAGAGCTAAAAGAGCCAAAGAGCCCTTAGAGCTTGTACATTTGGATCCTCGTGGTCTAATATGTTAAAGCAGTGGGAGGGCATGAATAATTCATCTATAATTCATCTATATTATAGATAATTATTTAAGGTATATGTATCTCAACCTAATGCAACTTAAGTCTAAAGCTCTTGAGAAATTCAAAGTTGTTTGAGACTGAAGTTGGAAACTTGTTAGGTGAGATGATAAAAACACTTCGATCTGATCGAGGTGTAGAGTAGATGAGACTTGAGATTCCAAGACTATTTGATAGAACATGGAATTATATCTCAATTACCCCTAAAGCACCTTAAGGAAACGGTGTATCAGATAGGAGAAATAGAACCCTATTGGATACGGTTCGATTCATTATGAGCTTTGCTCATTTGCCTGACTCGTTTTGGGGTCATGCAATGTTGACTGCAGCACATATTTCGAACAACGTTCCATCAAAAGTGTTTCTGAAACATCTTTTGGATTGTGGATAAGACGTAAAAGTAGTTTACGTTATTTTGGGGAGTTCAACACACGTGCTTGTGACTAACCCAAAAAGAAATTGGAACACTATTCAACAGTATACCTATTCGTAGGCTACCCCATGAAAACGAAAGATGTGGATACTTCTTCAATCCGCAAGAGAATAAAGAATTTGTACCGACAAATGCTACATTCTCAGAAGAATATCGCATAAGAATTAATAAGCCACAAAGTAAGGTCGTTTTTTTAAGTAAATTAACTGATGAAGCTACAAAAATATCAACAAGAGTTGTTGATCAATCAACAAGGGTTGTTGATGATGTTGGACCTTTAAAAAGAGTTGTTGATAAGGCCAATACAACTGGTTAGTTACATCTATCTCAAGAGTTAAGAGTGCCTCAATGAAGTGGGAGGGTTGTTCTACAATCTAACCGTTACATGGGCTTAATAGAAGCCCAGATCGTCATACCTGATGATGATTTAGAGGATTCATTGTCTTAGAGCAAAGCGATGAATGATGTTAATAAGAACCAATTGGATTAAACTAATGGACCCGGAATTGAAATATGTGATTTCAATTCCATCTAGACTCTTGTAGATCTATCTAATGGGATAACACCTATGGATTAAAAATGAAATCTACAAGAAGAAACGAGACATAATCTTATGGTTAGACTTATGGCAAAAGGGTTATACCCAGAAACAGGGGACTGTAAGAAATTCTTATCTCCTGTTGTCATGTTGAAGTCTGTTAGAACTCTTGTCCATTTAGAATGGATGTCGAGACTACCCTTTTGAATGGAAATCTTGAGAAGAGTATCTACATGTCTCAATCAGAATGGTTCATTTAGCAAGATCAGAAGCAAAAGGGGTTTGCAATCTTAAGTGATCCATTCATGGATTGACCTAAGCAATTCGATCTTGGAATATAAGATTTGATATTGTGATCAAATATTTTGGCTTTGATCAAGAACATTGATGAATCTTGTCTTTACAAGAAGATCGTCAATACTTCAGTAGCTTTATTAGTGTTGTATGTGATTGATATCCTAATCATTGGGAATGATGTAGGTTATCTTACTTGTAGACAGCGTATTTGGTCCGGCTTGATTTCTACTAATAATATTTGCATTTTTCCAATATGTGGTGGTCAATTTGATTTTTGGTATGCTGACAAGAGCATAGCTTAATTGGCATAAAGTTATACTGATAACCGCGAGGTCTATGGTTCAAATCCCTCTACCCCACATATTATTAAAAACATTTGTTTTTTGGTTTGAATTGTTTATTTTCATTTTCATTTTCATTTATTTTCATTTTTATTATTATTTTTATTTAATTTATTTCTTTATTTTTTTATTATTTAATTTTAATTTTTTTTTCTTCTTTCTTTGGTCCATTCTTCCACTTCCTTCCCCTTCTCCCCCTCTTTCTCAACCTCCCTCAACTCACTCCACCACTTCCTTCTCCCCCTCCCCTTATTTCTCAACCTTTTCTCAAATGTCTCCTATAAAAAGAGAGGTTATAGATGAGAATGGAAAAGAACAAAAGGTGGTGGGAAATGGGAGAACAAGGAGAGAAAGAGGTGAAGTTTGAGAGAGAAAAGAGTGAAATTTGAAACAGGGAGAGAAATTTTAATCTTTTGAAAGATTGAGTTGCTCGTCACTTTGCCGCCACGGCTCACCACATTGTCGCCGTCGTTGAAGACCTACGCCGCCGCCACTCCGACGAACTCTGCCACAAATCCAATCCCGATCCGACGTCCGTCGCCACTGCGAACTCCAACCATCCGAAGAACCAGGAGTAACTTTGACCCACATTCCAGTGAATTTTCAGGGAAGAGAAAGGTAAAGAAGAGTTAAGTGGAGGAAGAAAAGAAAAAAGAAAAGAAGAATGGGGAGAGAGAAAGAAAGCGAGGAAAAGGATGAAATGATGGTGTGTTTCACTCTTTATTATTATTTTGTTATTTATCATTTCTTTTTACTTGTTCATTCTTTCTTTTCTTTATTTAGTTTTTTTTTTATTTTTTAGGAAAAAGCAAGATTTTTTTTTTAAAAAAGAAAACAAACTTCCTTTTTCCCTTTTAATTTTACGAGTTTTGTTTTATTTTACTCCAATTTGAATTTTAAAGTTAATTTTCAAATCAATTCCAAATTGTTTTTTTTTTTCTTTTATTGAAATTTCCAAATCATTTTCAATATGTTTATAATATGAATGTTCCAAACAAATTTCAAAATGATTTTCACTTTGGTCTTTCCAAACAAATTTCAAAATGATTTTCACTTTGGTCTTTCCAAACAAAGTTCAAAATGGCCTTAACATTGTTTTTCCCCCTAAAATAGATCTCAATTTGGGTTTAATTTGAAAAATTTTCAATTCAATTGACCAAATCAATTTCAATCTAGTTTCAAATCTTGAACTCATCATGGTTGGAAATTGGAATTTTCGAATCAATGTTTATTTGGTTTTAAATTGGAAGTCATTTTCAACTTTTGTAAAATTTGAAACAAATCAATGTCCATTTGGTTCTAAATGGGAAATCAATTTCAATTTTAATTAAATTGGGAATGTCTATGGACTTTAGTTCAATTGGAGTTCAATTTCAATTTTGGTTTACATTAAAATCTCAAAATCAATTCAAATTGGGCTTTAACATGAAATTTCTAATTTGAATTTCACATTGGTTTTAATTGACTTTTGAATCAATGTCTTTAATTCACATTAGAGATCTCAATTCAGTTTCAATTTAATTTATATTTGAAGCTTTGATTTCAATCCCATTTTGATTCTAAATTTGAATGTCCAATTTAATTTCTTTTAGGATTTTAAAAAATCAAAGTCAATATGATTTAATTTGGATTTCAATTCAATTTCATTCTTGGTTTTAAATTAACTCAATTACAATTTAGTTTTGGTTTGAAATTTTCAAATAGAATTTTAATTTTTCTTTGATTGATTTTAATTTGAATAAAATCTCAAATTTGTAATTCTTGGATGAATGTCAATTCGGTCCTTATTTTATATTCACACATGAATTTCAATTTGATTTTAATTTAGATTTTTAAAATTGATTCAATTTGATGTAAATTGGGTTTCTTAAATAAATTTCAAATTACCTTGACGGTGTCATTTCACGAATAAATTTCATTTCAGATTGAATTTACATTGAAATCTCAAAATCAATTTCGGTTTGGTTTTAATTTAGAATTTTTCAAAAAATGTCAATATGTTCTCATTGGAATTTCAAAATCAATGTCTATTTGGTTTTATATTGAAAATCAATTTCAGTTTTAAACTAAATTGGAAATCAATTTCAAAGGTTAAATCAAATTTCGAAAATATTATTTAATATTTTGAAAGGCTAAAATAGATCGATTACGGAAACTTTAAGGCTAATTTTGTCTAAGAACGGGTACTTAAGCTGACCGAAAGGGAACACCCTGCCTGGAAATTAGCCTAAAGTTTAACTATCGATTATTTTGGCAATCAAAATTTAAATTTGATTAACTTAGATCTTTTCAAATCAATTTCAATTTGATTCTAAATTGAATTTTCCAAATGAATTTCAAAATGGTTTTACTTTAGAAATTTCAAATGAATTTTTAATTGAATTTTATTTAAAAATGAAAACATATTTTTTTCGTTATGGTGTCATACCACTCGTGACTATTAGTTCACATTTTATTGTTGAAATGTGAAATAATAGATGTGACAGAAAATAGCTCATGTATAACCTATGACGGAGTTGAGAATTTCTCAAATTCTTGAGGTGACAAATTTTCTTTAATTAAAAGAAAATTTCAACATGACAAACAATTATTGGGTATAACCCCACTCACTACATCAGACCCTTACTTTATAGCTTAAAGCTAAGGTAAGATCAAGTGAGACATTTGTTATTTATTTCTTTTATTTCTTCAAAATAATAAGGATCATTTTATGTTATAAAATGATAATTTTAAAATAAAATGTGGTAACCGTTTTTTAAACGGGTGTTGTAGGGGTGCTAACACCTTCCCTACACTCAATCGACTCCTGAGCCTAATCTTTGGTTTTCAAAGACGGTTTTTCTTTAAAATGGGTGACCAATCACACCCCAAGATGATTGGTGCCGACTCCAAACCTCTCACCTCAAAAGAGACCCTTAGGGAAGGACGTTGCCCGCTCTGCGTCGCGATGACGTTTCGACATTACTGACTAGTAAAATAAGCTAGCAGCTCATTTCCAAATGAAAATTTTGGAGAAGCTAAAGTTTGTTCTTCAGATCCAAATCGTTCGGAACCGTAAGAACAAAAAGCTAGCCTTGTCTCAAGTGTCTTATATCTACGAGATGTTAGTTAGATATAAGATGCAGAATTCCAAGAATGGTTCATTACCTTTCAAGCGTGGAATTCATTTTGTCTAAGAAACTGTTTCCTGAGACACCTCAAGAAGTTGAGGACATGAGACGAATGCCCTATGCAATAGGGATTGTCAATAAGTATCAATCTAATCCAAGATTTGATCACTGGAAAACCGTTAAGAATATCTTCAAATATGGGAAAACCGTTAGTCCCATATGCTCGTGTATGGGACTAAGGATTTGATCCTTACAGGATACACTGACATGGATTTTAAAACTGATAAGGATATATGTCTGACGTAACAGAATGGCTAGCGGCTCAATCCCAAATGAAAGATTTAGGAGAGGTCGAATATGTTCTTGGAATCCAAATAATCCGGGATCGGAAGAACAAAACGCTAGCCCTGTCTCAAGCAAGTATATTGACAAAATGTTGTCCCGATATTCGATGCAGAACTCCAAGAAGGGCTTTTTGCCTTTCAGGCATGGGGTTCACTTGTCTAAGGAATAGTGTCCTAAGACACCTCAAGAGATTGAGGATATGAGACAGATTCCCTACGCCTTCGCTGTGGGCAGCTTAATGTATGTAATGCTTTGCACGAGGCCTGACATCTATTATGCTGTAGGGATAGTTAGAACATATCAATCAGTATCCATGGTCAAACTTTACAATGGAGCTATAGTATGGCATAATTACAGTCTTGACCATATAGGCCGAAAATATAGCTTCTTGTGAAGCAGCGATAGAGATTGTAAGGCTTAGAAAGTTCTTGGCTGATTTGGAATGTGTTCCAAATGTGAACTTGCCCATAAGACTTTATAGTGATACAGTGGTGTTGTGGCAAAATCATAAGAACTTTGCAGCCCAAGACAAGCAAGCACATTGAATTAAATTGAAATATTCACAAAGGCTCTCTCGGCTAAAAGGTATGAGGGTCATCTAGAAGGTCTAGGTCTACGAGTTATGTGCAAAGATGAAATCTAGGGCAAGTGGGAGAAATGTAATGAGTATAGTGATACCATTATGTAATGGGTATTGTGATGCCCTAGTTTATTGTATTTGTACATTGTATATGTTTTGTACATGTATTTATACACCCACTGCTGAATAGATTGTTGTACATCCCACTAAACTAGAGTTTTAGTTCAAGTGGGAGTTTGTTGGGTTTTATGCCCTAAAACTCGTAGATAGTGAATGTAAACAAATTTTATACTTGTGTTCAATAAAGTGTTATTTAGTTTCTGCAATAAAATGTTATTGTTTAATATTGCACTATTTGACCCAAATCCAATAAACTAAGATCCAAGGTTGTTTGTATGTAACTTGAACTAGTATGTAGGGACATATGGGGATCAATGTTCAAGTAACAACCTAAAGGGTCTATAGTATAGGGATAAGGCTGGGTACCTTATCCTGGTGACATTATGGATACGACCCACTTTGTATTATGATACAAACGCTATGATCCAACGCGTTCATGTAGTTGACATGCGAGTGGGGGTATCCTATGCAATGAGTTTGCATAAGACCGAACCAAGAAATAGTTAACCACTAACTGTAACACCGTTAGTTGGCTTGTTTTCTATTTCACTAGGTTGACCTAGACAACTTAGTCTCAATCCTGAGTGGATTATGGACTCCTGTTCATGAGCAGTTGTCCTTTGATTTGTATGGGTGAGAGTGGCCAGCACACCGACTCAATAAGCCTACCATTTTGGGGACAATACCGAGTGGGGAGCTGGGAACATAATCACACAAGATGGAATTCACTCCTTCCGGACTTTAGCGTAAGTAGAGGTGTGTTCCCTTAAGTGGTGTCTCCGGGACTTGAACAATGGGCCCAACCCTCTCTATGGCACGAGAGTGACTTCTGTTTGTTGGTTGGACCTTAAACAGGTTGTTCATTAGAGGAGTACTGGGAACTTAAGGACAAAGATGTAAACCAGGGGTAAAACGGTAATTTGACCCAGCTGGGATACGAACACACGTGAAGGTCTGACTTGTAGTATTGGTCGATATCCGTGGACACAGAAATATTCTACAGTGAGAAAAGTACAGCTGAGGGTCTTTAGTGGAATGACCCACAGTTAACGAATGGAGACTAACTTGGTTAATGAGTTTAAGCCGATTAGTCTCGTATCGTTGGAGCTTCTAATCTGTAGGTCCATTAGGTCCCACTGGTAGCTCGTAAAAAGACTTGAAGCAAACAAATATAAATTGTAAATTGAAAGTGTTCAATTTATCCTAGGAATCATATAATGTATATTGATGCATTATAATATAAAGTTTATGAAACTTTATAATATAATTTTTGAATTAATTTCAAAAATTAATTCTTGAGAGAAAATATTTGAAAGAGTTCAAATAAATGTAATATTAATTGGATTCATATTAATTTTAATCTCTAAGATTAAATATATGATATTTAATTGGATAATTAATTAATTATGGAATTAATTAATTATTTATTAATAGAGACCTTTTCCTATTAGGAAATAAAATATTTGAAAGAGTTCAAATAAATTTAATATGAATTGGATTCATATTAATTTTAATAAAATCCCAAAGATTAAATATGTGATATTTAATTGGGTAATTAATTAATTATGAAATTAATTAATTATTTATTAAAATTAGATATTGTTCAGATAATAGATTTGAACTTATTCCTAGACCTTTTCCTATTAGGAAAAGGTCTTGGCCTTTACCTATATATAGGACCCCTGGGGTGGGGTGAAAGGCATCCCATTGTCTCTCATTCTCTCAGAGATTTCTCCCAAAAGACTCCCACAAGTCTCCTTCTTCAAGAAGTCTTAGAGATATACCGGTGTAGCCGATTGGTGGTGTTCGCACAAGAGGGTTGCTACGTTTTCATTCTTATTCGCAAAAAAAAAAGGCGAATTGATCAAGGCTTTCTACAAAAGTAAGTTTTCTATGAAATCCTTGATCACTAGGATCAATCTAGTTGATTTTTAAGCATGTTTATAGCCTATCTACAACCCATTAAATATAGATTTATTGTTGTAATATTTTGCAAATTGTATTGGTATTTCAATTAGAATCTAAGACTCTGAGTAGGTTCGGTAATACTTTCCGCTGCGTAGGGCTTTTATCCCTTCAGCTAGATTTTTAATGACGTACCTGCGATGTTTTTTAGAAAGCTTTTATCATTGCACGTTTATGTTTAACGCCTTGGTTGAGCAGCTTTATACGTTTAAATTTTTATCATGTGTTCTGATTTCCAAATTTACAGTTTTAAATTTAGTCACTCATTGGGCTTCGTAGCTCACCCTTTCAAAATGTTTTCCCAGTTTTCAGGTAGAGATCGAGCTCTCGGTGCCTGATAAACTACCAACGTCTGTTGAAAGTTCTAGATCTAGCAACAGTACGTGGGTGGAGTTGTATATTGAGTCTGTCTATATTGTAAATGTTTTGTAAGGATTGGATAATTTAGGTTCTAAAGGTCGTGGTTGTATAAACCCCAGTTGAATATGTTTTGGGTTGTGATATCTATATCAGGTTATTTTCCAAACCGAGTTATGTCAGGGTTGCACCTCATGTCTGTTAAAAGGTTTTCAGGGATTCCCCTGTGTTGTATTTCATGTAGAATATTTTTTATCTAAGATTAGTATGTTTATTAGGTTCAACGTTTCAGGAGGGTCAACGGGTATCGTTAGAGGAGGACGATGTCCGTTGGCTTCACGCCATCTTCCAGACTAAGCTAGCAGGTGGTCCGAGAGGGGGTGTGACATTAACTTAGGGAAATGAGTATTATTCTGAGTTTGTGACCCTTGCTCGTAGCTAGATATCTTCACCACAAAGTGTCGATACGCTAGAACGAAGGTAAAGGTGACGACAAGGATTCTCTTGGGTGAAAGAAAAAAGTGGAATAAAAAAGAGCACTAGCAGTCAAATAAGTCTGGGGAAGATGGAAAAGAAAAGAAACACTCATGTATGTTCATTTACCTCAAGATTAGTTTTCTTAACTAAAACAATTACCCTATACTCTATGCGTAGGAGTTAGGTAGTTTAAACATATTGGTTAGGATGGATTAGTGAGAGTTTTGCTTTAAAAAAGAAAAATAGAAATCCTCATGCCTAGGAAACTTAGAAGTTGTGACTGGCACTAGAGTAAAAACCTCTCTGAAAGGCAACTTTTTAGAAAACGATCTTGAGAAGCATGTTTACTTGATTTCATATTCTTGATCTCTAACATTTTGATTCGAAATTAAATTTGATCTCTAACATTTTGATTTGCTATTGCTTGAGGACAAGCAATGAGTTAAGTTTGGGGGTATGATAAGTCCAAAAAATATACCTATTTTGCCCCTTATTCTTAGCTTATTTCTTGTGAAACTTGTATGTTTTTGGTCAAAATTACTATTCCCGAGCCTAAAAAGTGTAAAAGTTGGTAACTTAGGTTTTTGAGAGTCATGTGTGTCAAATTATACATATTTGTGCTTAAAAGACCTCATTTTGGTATGAATTTGACTTTGTTTTGGTGTTTTGCAGAAAACAGAGAAATGCTGTTGAAATGCTACCGCATTTCTGCCAAGGCAAAATGTTATGCAAATGCGACTGATGTGGAATTTTCCTACCGCAAGCACACGGGTCAAGTAATAATAAAGTGATCGTAAAAACGAGTGTCGTCCTCTGGATTGGATTTTTAAGCTACATCAAGTACTGCGAATTATCTTGCTCAATTTTATTTAGGGAAGGGAAAGTAGTGAATGATAAGAATCTAGATCAAAACAAATAAATAGTGGAGATTCAATTAAAAGAACACTTAGGGAATTGATTTCGCCAATTTAGTCTAGGATTGATTTTTAGGGAATAAGTTATCATGCACAATGGAATTATGAGCCTAAGAACCTTTAATCACAACTACCTCTCCTGAGTATAATTGATTCTCATGCAAATTAACCAACTTGATATCCCTATCTAAGTTTATTAACATGCAAGGCATTGAGTTCTTTTGACCAATTCTAAAGTTAATCTAAAAACCGTCACGAGCTTAGAATATAAACTTTAGTCATGCAATCTTAATAAAGTCAAGGCTAAATCCCCTCTCCCGAGCAAGACTCAACACTTAGATCATTCAACTAATGGCCAATTAATTGAAAGCATGAAATTAAGATTGCAAACATAACATCCATTGCACAACTCATACCATAAATCAATCCATAAGCTAAAACGACTACATCAATCCCTAAGCCACAAGTTTAGCTACTCATACATAGTGTTACAAGCTCAACTAAATATGAAAAAACCATTAAATCTAGCTAGAGATAAGGAAAAGGAAAGGAAACACTTAATGTCGTCGAACCCAGCACGTCCCCGTCTCGATCTCTGCGCCACCAAGTGAGATTCCCAGTCCTCGTTCTTGCTTCAGCTCCCACAGTAGGTCTCTAATCGAAATTAGGGCTAAAATCTCTCAATTTGGCCTCCCCCAATCCGTAGCATGAAAAGAAATATATATATGAAATTCTGCCGATAGCGTCGAGACGTTGTCGACATAGCGTCTCGACGCTATGTCCTGCCGCGTGTTTTGATTATTGAAAAACCGAGACCGTCGAGACGCTCACTGTGACTCTGCCGCCCAAATTAATTAAGGAAAGGCAGCGTCGACACGCTCCAAGAGTGGCGTCTCGACGCTGATATGCATATTGCCCTCTCTTGGCTCCTTGTTACTTGAATCTTTTCGGTTCTTTGGCATCTTTCCACGTCCCGAACACCCGATTAACTCCAATTCCACGCTTTAGCTCTAATCGACAGTTTCCTATAAAATAAACAATTAAGTGCAATAAAATGACCAATAAATCATAAAAGACTAGTTAAACTGAAGAGGGAAAACTAGCTAGCTCTGCTCGCTATCAAACACCCCCAAACTTAAGCTTTTGCTAGTCCTCGAGCAAACTAAAAATCAAGCATACAGTGGAAGAATGGATGTAACAAACATGACTCAATCCTCAGGGCTCAAAAGTCAATAGTCAAGCAATCAAGAGACATGCACATAAGGACCAATGAGGGAGAAAAAATAATTTTTTTCCAAAATTAACTTGCACAAGCGAGATCTAACTCAACGAGATCAGACTCTACTAGCCCGGGATTGGATTATTAAACTCTCGGCTCATCTTCCCTCTACACTGGCAATAAGGTTTCGCTAATGAGTTAATGGAATAAATTAGTTTGTTTTCCTCCATACTTAGGTGCTTCAAATTGTAAATCAAATCAAGCATGTATATGAGGCACTAGCTTTCACACACCTATTGCAGGGACCCTTAACCTGAGTTTTCTCTGGTTGGCCTAACTGATCACAACAGGGGTAGCACTTTTTGCTTAAAACTTTATTACTCATTGCATAATGTTCACAGACAATGACATAAATTTTTTCTTTCAAAAGTAATCACAAGAATGATTTTTCTTTCATGATCATTATAAGCATATGTTCTTTTCTTTCCTACTAAGCAAGATAAAACATGCTAATTTGCAAAAAAAAATAACTCTTTAGCTCTTCCCTACACCTATCGAGGTGACAACAAGCATATGAACCCAATAATTCACTCCTAAGCATTCAAATCCAAATCTAGCCAAGACAAATACTCTACTCATGCAAGACATCTCCTAGAAAAAGTTTAAAAAGTCTCCCTTTTTTGGGCACTCATGCTTACAACTCATCGAAAGCTTGAAAATTGACAAGAAAGCTTGAAAATTGACAAGAAAGCCCATGCTTACAACCATGTATCGTCCAAACCACCTGAAGACCTCTCATTGGGCAAAACTTTGTGTTCAAAACCCTCCAAAACTTACACGGAACAAAGTTTGTACCATGTGTCGTCCAACCCACCTAAAGACCTCTCATTGGGACGAACTTTGAGTTCCAAACTCTCCAAAACTCAAACGGAGCAAAATTTGTACCATGTATCATCCAAACCACCTGAAGACCTCTCATTGGGTCGAACTTTGAGTTCCAAACTCTCAAAAACTCAAACGGAGCAAAGTTTGGACCAAGTGTCGACCAAACTACCTGAAGACCCCTGATTCGACCGAACTTTGCGTTCAAAACTGTCCAAAACTCAAACGGAGCAAAGTTTGGACCATGTGTCATCCAAACCATATGAGGACCTCTCATTGGGCCGAACTTTGAGTTCCAAACTCTTCAAAATTCCAACAGAGCAAAGTTTGGACCATGTGTTGTCCAAACCACCTAAAGACCTCTCATTAGGCCGAACTTTGTGTTCCAAACCGTCCAAAACTCAAGCAAGGAAAAGTTTTGACCATGTGTCGTCCAAATCACCTAAAGACCTCTCATTGGGAAGAATTTTGTGTTCCAAACACTCCAAACTAAAACGGAGAAAAGTTTGGACCATGTATCATCGAAACCACCTGAAGACCTCTCATTGGGCCGAACTTTGAGTTCAAAACTCTCCGAAACTTAAACGGAGCAAAGTTTGGACCAAGTGTCGACCAAACCACCTGAAGACCTTTGATTCGACCGAACCTTGTGTTCCAAACTCTCCAAAACTCAAATGGAGCAAAGTTTTGACCATGTGTCATCAAAACCAACTGATGACCTCTCATTTGGCCGAACTTTGTGTTTTTAACTCTCCAAAACTCAAACAGAGAAACGTTTGGACCATGTGTCGTTCAAACCAACTGAAGACCTCTCATTCGGCCGAACACAACTTTGTGTTCCAAACTCTCCAAAACTCAAACGGAGAAATGTTTGGACCATGTGTCGTCGAAACCACCTAAAGACCTCTCATTCGGTCAAACTTTGTGTTCCAAACTCTCCAAAACTCAAACGGAGAGAAGTTTGGACCATGTGTTGTTCAAACCAATTGAAGACCTCTCATTGGGCCGAACTTTGTGTTCCAAACTCACCAAAACTCAAATAGAGCAAAGTTTGGACCATCTATCGTTCAAACCTCCTAAAGACCTCTCATTAGGATGAACTTTGTGTTCCAAACTCTCCAAAACTCAAACGCAGCAAAGTTTGGACCATGTGTCATCCAACCACCTGATGACCTCTCTTTCGGTCGAGCCATGTGTTCCAAACTCTCCAAAACTCAAACGTAGCAAAGTTTGGACCATGTGTCTTCCAAACACCCTTAGGGACCTCTTATTACGACGAACTTTGTGTTCCAAACTCTCCAAAACTAAAACAGAGCAACGTTTGGACCATGTGTCATCCAAATCACCTAAGGACCTCTCATTCGATCGAAGTTTGTGTTCCAAACTCTCTACAACTCAAAAGGAGCAAAGTTTGGAGGAAGTGCTGACCAAACCATCTGGAGACCTCTGATTCAACCAAACCTTATGTTCCAAACTATCCAAAACTCAAACGGAGCATAGTTTGGACCATGTGTCGACCAAATACCCATAGGAACCTTTTATTGGGACGAACTTTGTGTTCCAAACTCTCAAAAACTAAAACGGAGCGACGTTTGGACCATGTGTCATCCAAATCACCTGAAGACCTCTCATTCGATCGAACTTTGTGTTCCAAACTCTCCAAAATGCAAACAAAGCAAAGTTTGGACCATGTTTCGTCCAAACCACCGAAAGACCTCTTAGTGGGCCGAAGTTTTTGTTCGACACTATCCAAAACTCAAATGGAGTAAAGTTTGGACCATGTGTCGTCCAAACTAGTTGAAGACCTCTCATTGGGACGAACTTTGTGTTCCAAACTCTCAAAAACTCAAACAGAGCAAAGTTTGGACCATGTGTCATCCAAACCAGTTGAAAACCTCTCATTGGGACGAACTTTGTGTTCCAAACTCCCCAAAACTCAAAAGGAGCAAAATTTGGACCAAGTGCTGACCAAACCACCTAGAGACCTCTGATTCGATCGAACCTTGTGTTCCAAACTCTCCAAAACTCAAACGGAGCAAAGTTTTGACCATGTGTCATCCAAACCATCTGAAGACCTCTCATTCGGCCGAACTTTGTGTTTTTAACTCTCCAAAAGTAAAACAGAGCAAACTTTGGACCATGTGTCATTCAAACCACCTGAAGACCTCTCATTTGGCTGAAAACAACTTTGTGTTCCAAACTCACCAAAACTGAAACTGAGCAAAGTTGGGACCATGTGTCGTCCAAACCAGCTGAAAACCTCTCATTCGGCCGAAATTTGTTTTCCAAACACTCCAAAACTCAAACGGAGAGAAGTTTGGACCATGTGTTCAAACCAATTGAAGACCTCTCATTGAGCTGAACTTTGTGTTTGAAACTCTCCAAAACTCAAATAGAGCAAAGTTTGGACCATCTGTCGTCCAAACCTCCTAAAGACCTCTCATTGGGACGAACTTTATGTTCCAAACTCTCATAAACGAAAACAGAGCAATATTTGGACCATGTGTTGTCCAAACCACCTGAAGACCTCTTATTGGGTCGAACTTTGTGTTCCAAACCCTTCAAATCTCAAACAAGGAAAAGTTTGGACCATGTGTCATCCAAACCACCTAAAGACCTCTCATTGGGACGAACCTTGTGTTCCAAACACTCCAAACTAAAATGGAGAAAAGTTTGGACCATGTGTTTTCCAAACCACCTGAAGACCTCTAATTGTGCCGAACTTTTAGTTCAAAACTCTCCAAAACTCAAACGGAGCAAAGTTTGGACCAAGTGTCGACCAAACCACCTGAAGACCTTTGATTCGACCGAACCATGTGTTATCCAAATTTTCCAAAACTCAAACGGGGCAAAGTTTTGACCATGTGTCATCCAAACCAACTGAAGACCTCTCATTCGGCCGAACTTTGTGTTTTTAACTCTCCAAAACTCAAACAGAGCAAAGATTGGAATATGTGTCGTTCAAACAAACTGAAGACCTCTCATTCGGCCGAACACAACTTTGTGTTCAAAACTCTCCAAAACTCAATCGGAGAAAAGTTTGGACCATGTGTCGTCGAAACCACCTAAAGACCTCTCATTCGGTCGAACTTTGTGTTCCAAACTCTCCAAAACTCAAACGGAGTGAAGTTTGGACCATGTGTTTTTCAAACCAATTGAAGACCTCTCATTGGGCCAAACTTTGTGTTCCAAACTCACCAAAACTCAAATAGAGCAAAGTTTCGACCATCTGTCCTCCAAACCTCCTAAAGACCTCTCATTGGGACTAACTTTGTGCTCCAAACTCTCCAAACCTCACGACAGCATCGTTGTCACAGAGTACACTCCCATCGTCTTTGTCATAGTGGGGCCCGCCCAGACTGGTCATTCGGCCGAACTTTGTGTTCCAAACTCTCCAAAACCCAAACGAAGCAAAGTTTGGACCATGTGTTGTCCAAACCACTTGAAGACCACTCATTGTGCTGAACTTTTTGTTCCAAACTCTCCAAAACTCAAACGGAGCAAAGTTTGAACTTTGAACCATGTATCGTCAAAACTACCTGAAGACCTCTCATTGGGTCGAACCTTGTCTTCCAAACTCTCCACAACTCAAACGGAGCAATGTTTGGACCATGTGTCATCCAAACCACCTGAAGACCTCTCATTGGGTCGAACTTGGAGTTCTAAACTCTCCAAAACTCATACGGAGCAAATTTTTTACCATGTGTCGTCATAACCACGTGAATACCTCTCATTGGGCCGAACTTTGGGTTCCACACTCTCAAAACCTCAAACATAGCAAAGTTAGGAACACGTATTGTCCAAACCACATGAAGACCTCTCATTTTTGCGATCTTTGTGTTCCAAACGATCAAAAACTAAAATAGAGCGAAGTTTGGACCATGTGTCATCTAAACCATCTGACGACCGCTCATTCGATCAAA
The DNA here is from genome assembly GCA_036850905.1 of Luffa acutangula. Taxonomy (NCBI): domain Eukaryota; kingdom Viridiplantae; phylum Streptophyta; class Magnoliopsida; order Cucurbitales; family Cucurbitaceae; genus Luffa; species Luffa acutangula. The sequence goes on along the minus strand of CM072090.1, from coordinate 26,897,000 downwards.
CATTGTGTTCCAAACTCTCCAAAACCCAAACAGAGCAAAGTTTGGACCAGGTGTCGTCCAAACACCGTGAAGACCTCTCAATGGGTCAAACTTTGTGTTCCAAACTCTCCAAAACTCAAACGGAGCAAAGTTTGAACCATGTGTCATCCAAACCACCTGAAGACCTCTCATTGGGAGGAACTTTGTCTTCCAAAGTCTCCAAAACTCAAACAGAGCAATGTTTGGACCATGTGTCCTCCAAACCACCTGAAGACCTCTCAGTGGGTCGAACTTTTAATTTCAAACTCTCCAAAACTCAAACGGAGCAAAAGTTTGGACCATGATTCGTCCAAACCACCTGAAGACCTCTCATTGGGCCGAACTTTGTGTTCCAAACTCTCCAAAACTCAAACAGAGCAATGTTTGGACCATGTGTCGTCCAAACCACCTGAAGACCTCTCATTAAGCCGAACTTTGTGTTCCAAACTCTCCAAAACTCAAACGGAGCGAAGTTTGGACCATGTGTCGTTCAAACCAATTGAGGACCTCTCATTGGGTCGTACTTTGTGTTCCAAACTCTCGAAAACTCATATAGGGCAAAGTTTGGACAATCTTTCGTCCAAACCTCCTAAAGACCTCTCATTGGGACGAACTTTGTGTTCCAAATTGTCCAAAACTCAAACGGAGCAAAGTTTGGACCATGTGTCATCTAAAGCACCTGAAGACCTCTCATTGGAACGAACTTTATGTTCCAAACTCTCCACAACTCAAACGGAGCAAAGTTTGGACCATGTGTCAAACAAACCATTTGAAGATCTCTCATTGGGTCGAACTTTGAGTTCCAAACTTCCCAAAACTAAAACGGAGCAAAGTTTGGAGGAATAACAAGAAACAAATAAGGAAAAGATTACACAACTAAAAGAAAAACTAAGCTAGGAAAACAAATATGGAAAGAAAAACAATTAAGGAAAAAATTGCAATCAACCTAAAAAACTAAAAATACACCCTAAATTAAGATCAAACAATTTTTTCACAATATCAATCTAGCTAAATGTGCCAATCCCCGGCAACGACACCAAAAACTTGATGTGGAATTTTCCTTACCGCAAGCGCACGGGTGAAGTAATAATAAAGTGTTCGTATAAACGAGTGTCGTCCTCTAGATTGGATTTTTATGCAAATCAAGTATTGTGAATTATCTTGCTCAATTTTATTTAGGGAACACAATGTGATAATTGATTGAAAGAAAACTAAATCAAAACAAGTAAAAAGTGGATATGCAATTGAGAGAACACTTAGGGAATTGATTTCGCCAATTTAGTCTAGGATTGATTTTAGGAAATAAGTTATCGTGCACAATGGAATTATGAGCCTAAGACCCTTTAATCACAACTACCTCTCCCGAGTATAATTGATTCTCATGCAAATTAAACAACTTGATATCCCTATCTAAGTTTACTAACATGCAAGGCAATGAGATCTTTTCACCAATTCCAAAGTTAATCTAAAAACCGTCACAAAATTAGAAAGTAAACTTTAGTCATGCAATCTTGAGTAAGTCTACATCAAATCCCCTCTCCCGAGCTAGATTCGAAACTTAAATCATTCAACTAATGGCCAATTAATTGAAAGCATTAAATCAAGATTACAAACATAATAACCATTGCACAACTTAAACCATAAATCAATCCATGAATTCAATTGACTACATCAATCCCTAAGCTACAAGTTTAGCTACTCATGTTTTGTATTACAAGCTCAACTAAACGTGAAAAAGCCATAAAATCTAACTAAAGTGAGGGGAAGAAGAATTAAACTCGTTGTAGGCCGAGACCGAACGTCCCCATCACGATCCCCACGAACAATCGGTTGATTTCCAACTTGCTCCCTTTGCTTCAGCTCCTAATTGCTCTGTTTCTGCTCTTTTTACGGCTCCAAAAAGTCCCAAACGCTAATCCCCTAAAACCTAGCCAAAAAGAACCATTTATTCTGATTTTTCGTCGTAGCGTCGAGACGCTGCCTCTAAACACGCGTGTTCTAGAAAGGAAATTACATAGCGTCGAGACGCTAAGGTCGCAGCATCTCGATGCTGTGACCGTTTCGCGCCTATTCAGATAAGGAATGCTAGCGTCGAGACGCTCAAGGGCTAGCATCGAGACGCTAGTCTGCATTTGACCGAATTTTGACTTTTTCCTCTTTGACTCTTTTTCATTCCTTTGCATCTTTTCGTGTCCCGAGCACCCGATTGACTCCACTATTGCGTTTTAGCTCTAATCAACCATTTCCTACAACATAAACATTAAAGCACAATAAAATGGCCCAAAAGTTATAAAAGACTAGCTAAATTAAATAAGTAAAGATAGCTAGCTATGCTCGCTATCAATAGTTGGACCACAAACAGGTTGTTCATTAGAGGAGAACTGGTTCTTAAGGAAATAGAAGTAACCCAAGGGTAAAACGGTAATTTGACCCAGTTGGTGTTACAGACAATCGTGAAGGACTAACTAGTCGTTATTGGTCTATATCCATGGACACAGAAAATATGTCTGCATTTAGAAGAGTGCAACTGTGAGTCTATAGTGGAATGTACACACAGTTAACGAATATTGATCATTTTTGTTAATGAGTTTGACCAATTAATCTCACATCGTTGGAGCATAGCTAGCTATTTTTCTCTGATTAATTAAGCTAGTCTTGTACAATTATTTGCCCAAATTTATTGATTTTTATGTTTTATTTGTAGGAAGTATGTGTTTGAAGCTTAATTCAACAATTTGAGTCAAATGGAGTTCAATCCAAAAAAAAAAAAAAAAAATCATAGCGTCGCGACGTTGTCGGCAAATTTTCCACAATAGCGATTTCGCGACAGCGTATAGCGTCTCGACGTTGTCGCCTGATTTTCTTTAAATTCATCCTTTTATGCTACGGATTAGGGGAGTCCAATTGGTGAGATTTTAGCCCTAATTTCGACTAGAGACCTTTTGTGGGAGCTAAAGGCAAGGCCAAGGAGCGGGAATCAAGCGAGAAGACGTGGAGATCGTGACGGGGACGTGCGGTGTCGGCGGATTCAAGTTTTTGATAGCGAGCATAGCTAGCTATCTTTACTTATTTAATTTAGCTAGTCTTTTATGATTTTTGGGCCATTTTATTGTGCTTTAATGTTTATGTTGTAGGAAATGGTTGATTGGAGCTAAAACGCAATAGTGGAGTCAATCGGGTGCTCGGGACGCAAAAAGATGCAAAGGAATGAAGAAGAGTCAAAAAGGAAAAAAGTCAAAATTCGGTCAAATGCAGACTAGCGTCGAGACGCTAGCCCTTGAGCGTCTCGACGCTAGCATTCCTTATCTGAATAGGCGCGAAACGGTCACAGCGTCGAGATGCTGTGTAATTTTCTTTCCAGAACACACATGTTTAGAGGCAGCGTCTCGACGCTATGACGAAAAAACAGAATATAAGCTTCCTTTCGGTTAGGTTTTTGGGGGAACTCTTTTGGACACTTTTGGAGCCGTAAAACAGAGGAGAAAACAGAGGATTGAGGCTGAACAAGAGGGAGAAAAGCGGAAATCAACCCATTGTTCGTGGGGATCGTGACGGGGACGTTCGGTCTCGGCCTACATTGAGTTTTCTTTTCCCTTTCCTTTTCTCTAGTTAGATTTATGGCCTTGTTATGTTTAGTTGAGCTTGTAATACAAATCATGAGTAACTAAACTTGTAGCTTAGGGATTGATGTAGTCAATTGAATTTATGGATTGATTTATGGTTTAAGTTGTGCAATGGTTATTATGTTTGTAATCTTGATTTAATGCTTTCAATTAATTGGCCATTAGTTGAATGATTTAAGTTTTGAATCTAGCTCGGGAGAGGGGATTTGATTTAGACTTACTCAAGATTGCATGACTAAAGTTTACTTTCTAATTTCGTGACGTTTTTTAGATTAACTTTGGAATTGGTCAAAAGATCTCATTGCCTTGCTTGTTAATAAACTTAGATAGGGATATCAAGTTGGTTAAGTTGCATGAGAATCAATTATACTCGGGAGAGGTAGTTGTGATTAAAGGGTCTTAGGCTCATAATTCCATTGTGCATAATAACTTTCTCCTTAAAATCAATCCTAGACTAAATCGGCGAAATGAATTCCCTAAGTGTTCTTCCAATTGAATTTCCACTTTTTACTTGCTTTGATTTAGTTTTCATATCATTCACTCACTACTTTTTGATCCCTAAATAAAATTGAGCAAGATAATTCACAATACTTGATTTGCTTAAAAATCCAATCCAGAGGACGACACTCGTTTATACGAACACTTTATTATTACTTGACCCGTACGCTTGCGGTAAGGAAAATTCCACATCAAGTTTTCGGCGCCGTTGCCGGGGATTGGCACATTTAGCTAGATTGATATTGTGAAAAAATTGTTTGATCTTAATTTAGGGTGTATTTTTATTTCTTTAGGTTGATTACATTTTTTCCTTATTTGTGTTTCCTTCCATATTTGTTTTTTTTTTTTAGTTTAGTTTTTTCTTATTTAGATTAGTTTCCTTATTTGTGTTTGCCATATTTATTTTTTGCATTCCATATTTGGTTATTTTGTTTCCTTTTCTAGATTATAATTTCCATATTTAGATTAGTTGTTTTCTTTTCTTTATTTCTTTCCATAATTGTTTTCTTTCCTTTTTAGGGTAGTTTTGCTTTTGTATGCGTAGTAGTTGAGAATCGATACCGTTGGATCCCGAGATCGAAAGAACAATTCATAGGATTCGAAGAGAAAACAAAGAAATTATTCACATGGCTGACCAAAATCCACCTGAGGAGCCTAGGCCTATTAGAGACTACTTTCAGCCCATGTTTCATGGGCAACAGTCGGGGATTGTCTATGCCCCGTTTAATGCCAACAACTTTGAGCTGAAGACCGGTCTCATTCAGATGGCTCGAGACTGTGCATATAGAGGATTGCCCACTGAGGATCCAAATTCTCATCTTAAATCATTTTTGGACATTTGTGGGACGGTAAAAATTAATGGAGTTTCTGAGGATGCTATTCGCTTACGCTTATTTCCTTTTTCTTTGCAGGATAAAGCACGAGATTGGTTGCAGTCCATGCCCCCTGGGAGCATCACCACTTGGGATACTTTGGTCTAGGCCTTTTTGAAGAAATTTTTCCCTCCTGCAAAGACGGTCAAGCTGAGGACCGATTGGGACATTCCAACAACAATATGATGAGCAGCTGTTCGAAGCTTGGGAGCGATTTAAAGAGTTGTTGAGGAAGTGTCCTCAACATGGATACCTAGACTGGCTTCAGGTTCAATTGTTTTATAATGGTTTAACTCCTAGTACAAAGACGATTGTTGATGCAACTGCAAGTGGGACTCTGTAGTCCAAGACCGTGGAAAACACTCGCACACTTCTAGAGGATATGGCCACCAACAGCTATCAGTGGCCATCTGACTGGTCTACACCCAAAAAGATTGCTGCTAGAGTGTTTGAGGTTGATAAAGTAAGTGCACTCCAGACCGGTCTACACCCAAAAAGATTGCTGCTGGTCTAATGCTTTTATGAAATTTTCAGGTACAGGGAGTGCACAGTCAATTGAATCAGCTGCTGCTTTAGCATCCAGACCTCAGGAGGAGACCATTGAACAGGTTCAGTATGTATCAAATTTTAATTCTAGGGGATATAATAATAATTCTACACCTACACATTATCACCCTAACAATAGGAACCATGACAATTTCTCTTATGCTAATAATAAGAATGTTCTTCATCCTCCTAGGTTTGCCCCTCAAACTCAAGAAAATAAAAAGTTAGAAGATCTTGTTGGAGGTTTCATTGCAGAGTCTAGTAACAGGACAACTAAATTGGAGGAGGCAGTCATTGCCATCAACTCAACAGTGAATGGCCACAGTGCTGCCATCAAGAATATTGAGACTCAGCTGGGACAGTTGGTAAGTGTTGTAAGCACCATGAATAAAGGTAAGGCCCCAGCTGAGCAAGAGAAAACTCAGATGGAGTACTGTAAGGCAATCACTGTGCACTAGGAGGAAGCTGAAGGGGAGCCTGAGTCTGAGGATTATGACACGCCTACAGGGGAAGCTGAGGAGGACACATCATCAGATGAGGCGGAAAAGCCTGAACCTGAGCCTCCTATTCCTTCTCCCACACTAATGGTTCCCAAAGAAAAGAAAAAGAAAAAGAAGAAAAAGAACAATCAGGTTCAGTTTGATAAGTTTATGAATGCTTTTATGAATCTGAACATTAATATTCCTTTTGTAGAGGCATTAGAGATGCCACAGTATAACATGTTCATGAAGGAGTCGTTAGCAAAGAAGCGAAAGGAAAAGAAGGTTGACACCGTATATCTCGCTTCCACATGCAACACCAGAGTACAACAGAAGGTACCTGAAAAAGTAGCAGATCCAGGGAGCTTTTATGTTCCTTGTAGTTTTGGTACTTATTCTTTCAGAGCATTATGTGATTTAGGTGCTAGTATCAATATCATTCCTCTATCTCTGTGCAAAAAGTTAGACATATGTGAGATTAAATCTACTCCTGTAAAGCTCCAATTGGCTGATCAGTCTATGGTTAGACCAGTTGGCATTGTAGAAAATGTTTTAATCAGAGTAGGTAGATTTTTCCTCCCTATTGATTTATATGTTATGGACATGATAGATAATCCTTCAATGCTTGTCATATTAGGAAGACCATTCCTCGCTACTGGGCGAGTGATTATTGATATTGAGCGCAGTGAGCTCACTGTAAGAGTCAGGAATGACAAAGAAATATTTAAAGCAGTTGAATACTCTAAGGGACACTCGGACGTGCTTTTCATGGGCTATAAGAAAGGTGCAAGAAAGAGCACCTCTGTTGGATTCACAGAAAAGAAGCCTCCTTGAAGCACGGTCAACACGTCGAGCTAATGACGTTAAACAAGCGCTTATTGGAGGCAACCCAAGTAAGTGTAGTTGTGCTTTTCTCTTTGCTTTTGATTTATTATTTGTTTTTGTGTTGTAGGTCTTGTTTTTTGTCTCTCCTTTGCTTTCAAGCTTTCAAGATCTCAATCAAGAAGTCAGCATCATTTCAGGCCAGTATCGTTCACTCCTTCCATTCTTTTATTGTTCTCATGCTTGATTATGTCTTATTTTCTTAATACATTGAGGACAATGCATGTTTTAAGTTTGGGGGTGGATTAGCATGTTTGTGGAGCCCTTGAGCATTTGAGTTCGGGCTATAGTTTTGAGCTTTCTTTGAATTAAGTATATGGTTGTTTTCTGGATGTTTCATTTGCATGATTATGATGTCCTAGGATAGGCTTTCTTGTCAATTTTCAAGCTTGTGATGAGTTGTAAGCACGAGTGCCCAAAAAGGGAGACTTTTTAAACTTTTTCTAGGAGATGGCTTGCATGAGTAGAGTATTTGTCTTGGCTAGATTTGGATTTGAATGCTTAGGAGCGAATTATTGGGTTCATAGGCTTGTTGTCACCTCGATAGGTGTAGGGAAGAGCTAAAGAGTTAATTTTCTGCAAATTAGCATGTTTGATCTTGCTTAGGAGGAAAGAAAAGAATATTTGCTATTCATGCTCATAAAGAAAAAATCATTCTTGTTGTTACTGTTGAGAAAAAAATTATTATGCCATGCCCTGTGCACAGTTTTCAATGTTTAATAAAGTTTAGGCAAAAAGAGCTACCCCTGTTGTGATCAGTTAGGCCAACCAGAGAAAACTCAGGTTAAGGGTCCCTGCAATGGGTGTGTGAAAGCTAGTGCCACATATACATGCTTAATTTAATTGTAATTTATAAGCACCTAAGTATGGAGGAAAACAAACTAATTTGTTCCATTAACTCGTTAGTGAAACCTTAGTGCCAGTGTAGAGGGAAGATGAGCTGAGAGTTTAATAATCCAATCCCGGGTTCGTAGAGTCTGATCTTGTTGAGTTAGATCTCGCTTGTGCAAGTTAATTTGTCTCCCTCATTGGTCCTTGTGTGCATGTCTCTTGCTTGCTTGACTATTGACTTTTGAGCCTTGAGGATTGAGTTATGATTATTGCATCCATTCTTCTACTGTATGTTTGACTTGTAGTTTGCTCGAGGACTAGCAAAAGCTTAAGTTTGGGGATATTTGATAGCGAGCATAGCTAGCTATCTTTACTTATTTAATTTAGCTAGTCTTTTATGATTTTTGGGCCATTTTATTGTGCTTTAATGTTTATGTTGTAGGAAATGGTTGATTGGAGCTAAAACGCAATAGTGGAGTCAATCGAGTGCTCGGGACGCGAAAAGATGCAAAGGAATGAAGAAGAGTCAAAGAGGAAAAAAGTCAAAATTCGGTCAAATGTAGACTAGCGTCGAGACGCTAGCCCTTGAGCGTCTCGACGCTAGCATTCCTTATCTGAATAGGCATGAAACTGTCACAGCGTCTCGACGCTGCGACCTTAGCGTCTCGACGTTGTGTAATTTCCTTTCCAGAACACGCGTGTTTAGAGGCAGCGTCTCGACGCTATGACGAAAAAATAGAATATAAGCTTCCTTTCCACTAGGTTTTTGGGGGAACTCTTTTGGACACTTTTGGAGCCGTAAAACAGAGGAGAAAACAGAGGATTGAGGCTGAACAAGAGGGAAAAAAGCGGAAATCAACCCATTGTTCGTGGGGATCGTGACGGGGACGTTCGGTCTCAGCCTACATTGAGTTGTCTTTTCCCTTTCATTTTCTCTAGTTAGATTTATGGCTTTGTTATGCTTAGTTGAGCTTGTAATACAAATCATGAGTAGCTAAACTTGTAGCTTAGGGATTGATGTAGTCAATTGAATTTATGGATTGATTTATGGTTTAAGTTGTGGAATGGTTATTATGTTTGTAATCTTGATTTAATGCTTTCAATTAATTGGCCATTAGTTGAATGATTTAAGTTTTGAATCTAGCTCGGGAGAGGGGATTTGATTTAGACTTACTCAAGATTGCATGACTAAAGTTTACTTTCTAATTTCGTGACGGTTTTTAGATTAACTTTGGAATTGGTCAAAAGATCTCATTGCCTTGCTTGTTAATAAACTTAGATAGGGATATCAAGTTGGTTAAGTTGCATGAGAATCAATTATACTCGGGAGAGGTAGTTGTGATTAAAGGGTCTTAGGCTCATAATTCCATTGTGCATAATAACTTACTCCTTAAAATCAATCCTAGACTAAATCGGCGAAATGAATTCCCTGAGTGTTCTTCCAATTGAATTTCCACTTTTTACTTGCTTTGATTTAGTTTTCATATCATTCACTCACTACTTTTTGATCCCTAAATAAAATTGAGCAAGATAATTTACAATACTTGATTTGCTTAAAAATCCAATCCAGAGGACGACACTCGTTTATACGAACACTTTATTATTACTTGACCCGTACGCTTGCGGTAAGGAAAATTCCACATCAAGTTTTCGGCGCCGTTGCCGGGGATTGGCACATTTAGCTAGATTGATATTGTGAAAAAATTGTTTGATCTTAATTTAGGGTGTATTTTTATTTCTTTAGGTTGATTACATTTTTTCCTTATTTGTGTTTCCTTCCATATTTGTTTTTTTTTTTTTAGTTTAGTTTTTTCTTATTTAGATTAGTTTCCTTATTTGTGTTTGCCATATTTATTTTTTGCATTCCATATTTGGTTATTTTGTTTCCTTTTCTAGATTATAATTTCCATATTTAGATTAGTTGTTTTCTTTTCTTTATTTCTTTCCATAATTGTTTTCTTTCCTTTTTAGGGTAGTTTTGCTTTTGTATGCGTAGTAGTTGAGAATCGATACCGTTGGATCCCGAGATCGAAAGAACAATTCATAGGATTCGAAGAGAAAACAAAGAAATTATTCACATGGCTGACCAAAATCCACCTGAGGAGCCTAGGCCTATTAGAGACTACTTTCAGCCCATGTTTCATGGGCAACAGTCGGGGATTGTCTATGCCCCGTTTAATGCCAACAACTTTGAGCTGAAGACCGGTCTCATTCAGATGGCTCGAGACTGTGCATATAGAGGATTGCCCACTGAGGATCCAAATTCTCATCTTAAATCATTTTTGGACATTTGTGGGACGGTAAAAATTAATGGAGTTTCTGAGGATGCTATTCGCTTACGCTTATTTCCTTTTTCTTTGCAGGATAAAGCACGAGATTGGTTGCAGTCCATGCCCCCTGGGAGCATCACCACTTGGGATACTTTGGTCCAGGCCTTTTTGAAGAAATTTTTCCCTCCTGCAAAGACGGTCAAGCTGAGGACCGATTGGGACATTCCAACAACAATATGATGAGCAGCTGTTCGAAGCTTGGGAGCGATTTAAAGAGTTGTTGAGGAAGTGTCCTCAACATGGATACCTAGACTGGCTTCAGGTTCAATTGTTTTATAATGGTTTAACTCCTAGTACAAAGACGATTGTTGATGCAACTGCAAGTGGGACTCTGTAGTCCAAGACCGTGGAAAACACTCGCACACTTCTAGAGGATATGGCCACCAACAGCTATCAGTGGCCATCTGACTGGTCTACACCCAAAAAGATTGCTGCTAGAGTGTTTGAGGTTGATAAAGTAAGTGCACTCCAGACCGGTCTACACCCAAAAAGATTGCTGCTGGTCTAATGCTTTTATGAAATTTTCAGGTACAGGGAGTGCACAGTCAATTGAATCAGCTGCTGCTTTAGCATCCAGACCTCAGGAGGAGACCATTGAACAGGTTCAGTATGTATCAAATTTTAATTCTAGGGGATATAATAATAATTCTACACCTACACATTATCACCCTAACAATAGGAACCATGACAATTTCTCTTATGCTAATAATAAGAATGTTCTTCATCCTCCTAGGTTTGCCCCTCAAACTCAAGAAAATAAAAAGTTAGAAGATCTTGTTGGAGGTTTCATTGCAGAGTCTAGTAACAGGACAACTAAATTGGAGGAGGCAGTCATTGCCATCAACTCAACAGTGAATGGCCACAGTGCTGCCATCAAGAATATTGAGACTCAGCTGGGACAGTTGGTAAGTGTTGTAAGCACCATGAATAAAGGTAAGGCCCCAGCTGAGCAAGAGAAAACTCAGATGGAGTACTGTAAGGCAATCACTGTGCACTAGGAGGAAGCTGAAGGGGAGCCTGAGTCTGAGGATTATGACACGCCTACAGGGGAAGCTGAGGAGGACACATCATCAGATGAGGCGGAAAAGCCTGAACCTGAGCCTCCTATTCCTTCTCCCACACTAATGGTTCCCAAAGAAAAGAAAAAGAAAAAGAAGAAAAAGAACAATCAGGTTCAGTTTGATAAGTTTATGAATGCTTTTATGAATCTGAACATTAATATTCCTTTTGTAGAGGCATTAGAGATGCCACAGTATAACATGTTCATGAAGGAGTCGTTAGCAAAGAAGCGAAAGGAAAAGAAGGTTGACACCGTATATCTCGCTTCCACATGCAACACCAGAGTACAACAGAAGGTACCTGAAAAAGTAGCAGATCCAGGGAGCTTTTATGTTCCTTGTAGTTTTGGTACTTATTCTTTCAGAGCATTATGTGATTTAGGTGCTAGTATCAATATCATTCCTCTATCTCTGTGCAAAAAGTTAGACATATGTGAGATTAAATCTACTCCTGTAAAGCTCCAATTGGCTGATCAGTCTATGGTTAGACCAGTTGGCATTGTAGAAAATGTTTTAATCAGAGTAGGTAGATTTTTCCTCCCTATTGATTTATATGTTATGGACATGATAGATAATCCTTCAATGCTTGTCATATTAGGAAGACCATTCCTCGCTACTGGGCGAGTGATTATTGATATTGAGCGCAGTGAGCTCACTGTAAGAGTCAGGAATGACAAAGAAATATTTAAAGCAGTTGAATACTCTAAGGGACACTCGGACGTGCTTTTCATGGGCTATAAGAAAGGTGCAAGAAAGAGCACCTCTGTTGGATTCACAGAAAAGAAGCCTCCTTGAAGCACGGTCAACACGTCGAGCTAATGACGTTAAACAAGCGCTTATTGGAGGCAACCCAAGTAAGTGTAGTTGTGCTTTTCTCTTTGCTTTTGATTTATTATTTGTTTTTGTGTTGTAGGTCTTGTTTTTTGTCTCTCCTTTGCTTTCAAGCTTTCAAGATCTCAATCAAGAAGTCAGCATCATTTCAGGCCAGTATCGTTCACTCCTTCCATTCTTTTATTGTTCTCATGCTTGATTATGTCTTATTTTCTTAATACATTGAGGACAATGCATGTTTTAAGTTTGGGGGTGGATTAGCATGTTTGTGGAGCCCTTGAGCATTTGAGTTCGGGCTATAGTTTTGAGCTTTCTTTGAATTAAGTATATGGTTGTTTTCTGGATGTTTCATTTGCATGATTATGATGTCCTAGGATAGGCTTTCTTGTCAATTTTCAAGCTTGTGATGAGTTGTAAGCACGAGTGCCCAAAAAGGGAGACTTTTTAAACTTTTTCTAGGAGATGGCTTGCATGAGTAGAGTATTTGTCTTGGCTAGATTTGGATTTGAATGCTTAGGAGCGAATTATTGGGTTCATAGGCTTGTTGTCACCTCGATAGGTGTAGGGAAGAGCTAAAGAGTTAATTTTCTGCAAATTAGCATGTTTGATCTTGCTTAGGAGGAAAGAAAAGAATATTTGCTATTCATGCTCATAAAGAAAAAATCATTCTTGTTGTTACTGTTGAGAAAAAAATTATTATGCCATGCCCTGTGCACAGTTTTCAATGTTTAATAAAGTTTAGGCAAAAAGAGCTACCCCTGTTGTGATCAGTTAGGCCAACCAGAGAAAACTCAGGTTAAGGGTCCCTGCAATGGGTGTGTGAAAGCTAGTGCCACATATACATGCTTAATTTAATTGTAATTTATAAGCACCTAAGTATGGAGGAAAACAAACTAATTTGTTCCATTAACTCGTTAGTGAAACCTTAGTGCCAGTGTAGAGGGAAGATGAGCTGAGAGTTTAATAATCCAATCCCGGGTTCGTAGAGTCTGATCTTGTTGAGTTAGATCTCGCTTGTGCAAGTTAATTTGTCTCCCTCATTGGTCCTTGTGTGCATGTCTCTTGCTTGCTTGACTATTGACTTTTGAGCCTTGAGGATTGAGTTATGATTATTGCATCCATTCTTCTACTGTATGTTTGACTTGTAGTTTGCTCGAGGACTAGCAAAAGCTTAAGTTTGGGGATATTTGATAGCGAGCATAGCTAGCTATCTTTACTTATTTAATTTAGCTAGTCTTTTATGATTTTTGGGCCATTTTATTGTGCTTTAATGTTTATGTTGTAGGAAATGGTTGATTGGAGCTAAAACGCAATAGTGGAGTCAATCGAGTGCTCGGGACGCGAAAAGATGCAAAGGAATGAAGAAGAGTCAAAGAGGAAAAAAGTCAAAATTCGGTCAAATGTAGACTAGCGTCGAGACGCTAGCCCTTGAGCGTCTCGACGCTAGCATTCCTTATCTGAATAGGCATGAAACTGTCACAGCGTCTCGACGCTGCGACCTTAGCGTCTCGACGTTGTGTAATTTCCTTTCCAGAACACGCGTGTTTAGAGGCAGCGTCTCGACGCTATGACGAAAAAATAGAATATAAGCTTCCTTTCCACTAGGTTTTTGGGGGAACTCTTTTGGACACTTTTGGAGCCGTAAAACAGAGGAGAAAACAGAGGATTGAGGCTGAACAAGAGGGAAAAAAGCGGAAATCAACCCATTGTTCGTGGGGATCGTGACGGGGACGTTCGGTCTCAGCCTACATTGAGTTGTCTTTTCCCTTTCATTTTCTCTAGTTAGATTTATGGCTTTGTTATGCTTAGTTGAGCTTGTAATACAAATCATGAGTAGCTAAACTTGTAGCTTAGGGATTGATGTAGTCAATTGAATTTATGGATTGATTTATGGTTTAAGTTGTGGAATGGTTATTATGTTTGTAATCTTGATTTAATGCTTTCAATTAATTGGCCATTAGTTGAATGATTTAAGTTTTGAATCTAGCTCGGGAGAGGGGATTTGATTTAGACTTACTCAAGATTGCATGACTAAAGTTTACTTTCTAATTTCGTGACGGTTTTTAGATTAACTTTGGAATTGGTCAAAAGATCTCATTGCCTTGCTTGTTAATAAACTTAGATAGGGATATCAAGTTGGTTAAGTTGCATGAGAATCAATTATACTCGGGAGAGGTAGTTGTGATTAAAGGGTCTTAGGCTCATAATTCCATTGTGCATAATAACTTACTCCTTAAAATCAATCCTAGACTAAATCGGCGAAATGAATTCCCTGAGTGTTCTTCCAATTGAATTTCCACTTTTTACTTGCTTTGATTTAGTTTTCATATCATTCACTCACTACTTTTTGATCCCTAAATAAAATTGAGCAAGATAATTTACAATACTTGATTTGCTTAAAAATCCAATCCAGAGGACGACACTCGTTTATACAAACACTTTATTATTACTTGACACGTGCGCTTGCGGTAAGGAAAATTCCACATCAGTTTTCCTTTCTCTTTCCCTTAACTCTTGTAGTTTTTATGGTTTTTCTTGCATATAGTGTTTGTGGTTTAAAGACTATGAATTGCTAGTTGTTTGTCTTAGGGATTGATGTAATTGTTTTAGTTGTTGGATTGATTTTTAGGTATGAATGTGTTTTTATTTTACTCATGCAATTTTGTTTAATGCTTCCAATTACTTGATCACTAATTGAATGATTTAAGTGTTGAATCTAACTCGGGAGGGAGGATTTGGCCTAAGACTTAGTTTGTTTAATTGCATGACTAGAGTAGAAATTCTAAGTTTGTGACGGAATTTGGAATATCTTTAGAAGCGTAACAAGGACCGAACCGAATAATGCCTTGCATGTTAATGAACTTAGATAGGGATATCAAGTTAGTTTATATGCATGAGAATCAATTATACTCGGGAGAGGTAATCGTGATAAAAGTTTCCCTTGCTTATAGAATAATTGCACGGTCAATTCATTCATATTAATCAATCATCAATCTTAATCAATGAAATCAATTCCCTAAGAGTCTTTCCATTTGAGTCTCCACTTTTATTTTTATTCTTTTAGTCTTTATTTTTATCTTTATCATTGAGTTTTGCTCTCTAAATAAATTTGAACAAAAGTATTCGCGATGCTTAATTTGCTAGAAAGCCAATCTAGAGGACGACACTCGTTTTACACGAAAACACTATATTATTACTTGACCTGTACACTTGCGGTAAGCAAATTGCGCATCACTCATAAAGTAATTTGAGGCAACTAAGTAATAAATGTAAATTGAAAGTGTTCAATTTACTAAGGGAAACAATATAATATATATTGATATATTATTATCAGAGAAATAAATATTTGAAGAAATTTAAAATATAAATGTGAATTTGATTCATATTAAATTTATAGGAATTTGAAAGAGTTCAAATATGAATACCTCTCAATTGGCCAAACATTGAGTTCCAAACTCTCAAACACTCAAATGGAGCAAAGTTTGGACCATTTTTGTAAAAACTGAAGGATTGGAATTCCATAATTCCGTAAAGCGGAAGCGTGATTGGGACCGATTCGTAATTAATTTTGTTTAATCTAAAATACCAATACATTGGCAATAATATTAGAACTATTCTAAATATATATTAAGGCTAAGCATACAAAAATATTAGATCTAAATCTATTTTATAAAGTAACAAATTACTTACTCTCGTTGACGACTCAGATTAAATTCACCAACTGCATGTGAATTAATCACGAACTAGTGTGAACTCCACCACTATGGCTACACTGGTATGACTCTGAGACTTCTAGAGGCAGGAGACTGGTGGGAGTCTAGAGGAAGCCTTGAGGGGAATTCTCTAAGAGAAGGAGAATGAATGGGATGCCTTTCACCCCACCTCAGGGGTCCTATTTATAGGTAAAGGCCATGACCTTTTTCCTAATAGGAAAAGGTCTCTAATTTTAATAAATAATTAACTAATTCCATAATTAATTAATTTCCCTAATTAAATATCATATATTTAATATTAGGGATTTTATTAAAATTAAAATTAATATGAATCCAATTCATACTAAATTTATTTGAACTCTTTCAAATATTTTCTTTCCTAATAGGAAAAGGTCTCTAATTTTAATAAATAATTAATTAATTCCATAATTAATTAATTTATCCAATTAAATATCAAATATTTAATCTTAGGGATTTTATTAAAATTAAAATTAATATGAATCCAACTCATATTAAATTTTTTTGAACTCTTTCAAATATTTTCTCCCAAGAATTAATTTTTGAAATTAATTCAAAAATTATATTATAAAGTTTCATAAACTTTATATTATAATGCATCAATATACATTATACGATTCCTCAAATAAATTGAACACTTTCAATTTACAATTTATATTTAATTGCCTCAAGTCTCTTTACGAGCTACTAGTGGGACCTAATGGTGTTGGGTTTTATGCCCTAAAACTCGTAGATAGTGAATGTAACCGTTGACCGGATATTAATGAAATAATATTAATATATTTTTCCATTAATTGTTATTAGTTATTTTATATTTATCTTTGCCTAATAATAACCCTAATCCAATAAACTAGACATCCAATGCTGTAATATGAGTCTTGAACTATATGTAGTGACATATGGGATCGTTGTTCAAGAAACAGCCTAAAGGGTCTATAGTATAGGGATAAGACTGGGTGCCTTATCCTGGTGACACTATGGATACGACCCACTTTGTATTTGATACAGACGCTGTGATCCAATGCGTTCGTGTAGGAGACATGCGAGTAGGGGTATCCTATGCAATGAGTTTGCATAAGACCGGACCGCGAAATAGTAACCACTGGTTATAACACCGTTAACTAGTTGGTTTTTTATTTCACTAGGACGACCTAGACAACTTAGTCTTAATCCTGAGTTGATTATGGACTCCTGCTCATGAGAGATTGTCCTTTGATTTGTATGGGTGAGAGTGGCCAATACGCCGACTCAATAAGCCTACCACTTTGGGGACAAGACCGAATGGGGAGCTAGGAACATAATCGTACAATATGGAATTCACTCCTTCCCGACTTTAGGGAAGCAAATGAGTGTTCCCTTAAGTGGTTACTCCGAGTCTTGAACAAAGGACCCTACCCTCTCAATGGCACGAGAGGGTTTTCTGTTTGATGGTTGGACCACAAACAGGTTGTTCATTAGAGGAGAATTGGTACTTAAGGAAATAGAGGTAACCCAGGGGTAAAACGGTAATTTTACCCAGCTGGTGTTACGGACACTCGTGAAGGACTAACTAATCGATATTGGTCTAAGATCCTTGGACACAGAAAATATGTCTACAGTGAGAAGAGTGCAACTGTGAGTCTATAGTGGAATGTACACACAGTTAACGAATATTGATTAATATGGTTAATGAGTTTGACCAATTAATCTCACATCGTTGGAGCTTCTGATCTGCAGGTCCATTAGGTCCCACTGGTAGCTCGTAAAGTAATTTGAGGCAACTAAGTAATAAAAGTAAATTAAAAATGTTCAATTTATTAAGGGAAACAAATATAATATATATTGATATATTATTATGAGAGAAATTAATATTTGAAAAGTTCAAATATAAATTTATGGAAGTTTGAAAGAGTTCAAAATAATGAATTAATTAAATTAAGGCCTAAAATGTGTTTGGGCAAATTAATTAATTCTAGGCCGGGAATTAAATATGTGATATTTAATTGGTGGTTAATTAATTAAAGAATTCATTAACCGGGAATTAATCAATTATGGAAATAATTAATCACTTAAGGAAGTGATTAATCATTTATGGAAATGATCTAATCACTTATGGAAGTAATTAGTCATTTGTGGAAAAAGATTAATCAATTATGGAATTGATTGATCATGATTGATTAATTAAGGAATAAGATTGAATCAATTATGGAAAAGATTGATTTAATTGAATATTTTATTCATGGCCTCTCTTCTATAAATAGAACACTAGACCTAATTGGTCATGACACTTGACACTCTTGAAAGACAAGACCTAGAATTCTCTCTAGCCTCCCTCTTAGAGAAAGACTCCCACAAGTCTATAGGAGAAATGGCTCGAAAGAGTGTATTCGGTGTTATAGGGCGAGGTTGCCTAAGGCACCCCATAACAACTATAGGGTTATAGATTGCATGCTTGATTTATCTATGTCGGAGTCCAGTCACAGACATGTGCATAACGGTACTCGCTTAGCCTTCTAACGGTTCTTGGGAGCAAGGCCAAATAGAAGTTAAATCTGACCCAATGCATGAATAGACTTAGGTTTAATAAGCAATGATTAGAGTTATGTTACCTTAGGATTGAAACTATATTGAGCACCTTGCCTATTTATCATTGTTTTCTTTACTTGTTTATTTTGTTTATTTCCAAAAATCATCATCAACTATTTCTTTGGTTACCTTATATATGCAATCTTTGAATAGTTTCTTCTTCAAATCTGCGTCTCCAATTTAGTCCTCGTGGGATCAATACCCTTGGAATACTTCTAAGGTTTTTATTACTACATGCGATAGTGTATACTTCCACTAGGTTGGTTGAATTTATCTTAATCATTATTTACCATATTTTCTTACATCCATCCTCCAGTACCGATCATGCATCATGGCCTTGATGTGGACGTTTCCTACCGCAAGCGCACGGGTCAAGTAATAATATAGTGAATAGTAAATTCGAATGTCGTCCTCTGGATTGGATTTTTAAGCAAATCGAGTACTATGAATAATCTCGCTCAATTTTATTTAGGGATTAAAAAGTGATGAATTAATGATGCTAAAAGCAAATCAAAGCAAGTAAAAAGAATGGAAATTCAATTGGGAAAACTACTTAGGGAATTGATTTCGCCAATTTCGTTTAGGATTGATTTTAATGAATAAGTTATTATGCACAATGAAATTATGAGCCAAAGACCCTTTAATCACAACTACCTCTCCCGAGTATAATTGATTCTCATGCAAATTAACCAACTTGATATCCCTATCTAAGTTTATTAATATGCAAGGCAATGAGATCTTTTAACCAATTCTAAAGTTAATCTAAAACCGTCAAGAATTAGAAAGTAAACTTTATTCATGCAATCTTGAGTAAGTCTAGATCAAATCCCCTCTCCCGAGCTAGATTCGAAACTTAAATCATCCAACTAATGGCCAATTAATTGAAAGCATTAAATCAAGATTACAAACACAATAACATTGCACAACTTAAACCATAAATCAATCCATAAACTTAATCAACTACATCAATCCCTAAGCTACAAGTTTAGCTACTTATGAATGAAAATACAATCTCAACTAAACATATGAAAGCCATAAATCTAACTAAAGGAAGAAAAGGGAAAAGAAAACTCAATGTAGGTCGAGTCCCGACGTCCCCGTCACGATCCCCACGAACAATGGGTTGATTTCCATGTCTCTCCCTTTGTTTTCAGCCTCAAAGTCCTCTGTTCTGCCCTGTTTACGGCTATCCAAGGTCCCAAATCGAACTCCCCAAAAACCTAGCCGAAAATAAGCTTTTATTCTGATTTTTCGTCTTAGCGTCGAGACGCTGTCAAGACAGCATCGCGACGCTGCCTCTTATAAGCGCGTTCTGAATAAGGAAAAACGATAGCGTCGGGACGCTTCCTATCATAGCGTCTCGACGCTGTGAGCTTTATGCGCCTAATCTGATATGGAATATGAGCGTCGAGACGCTCAAGAGCTAGCGTCTCGACGCTAGCCTGCTGTTGACCGAGATTTGACTTTTTTCCACTTTTACTCTTTTCATTCCTTTGCATCTTTTCACGCCCGAGCACCCGATTAACTATAATATGGCATTATAGCTCCAATCAACCATTTCCTACGAAATAAACAATAAAGCACAATAAAACGGCCCAAACATCATAAAAGAGTAGCTAAATTAAATAAGTAAAAGTAGCTAGCTATGCTCGCTATCAGGCCTCCTGGAGTATACCTGAGAAATGGGTGGACAATGAGGGATAGAAACTGATGGAGAAGGATCAGGGAATGATGATGGAGAGATAATCTCATAGATAAAGAGATCATCATCCTCCTCTCACTCGGGCTCAACAATGACAGACTAAAAGGAGTATCTTTGAAAAAAGTAACATCCGGAGAAACAAGATATTTGTTAATACTAGGACAATAGCAACGATATCCCTTGTGAACACGAGAGTAACCGAGGAAGATGCAGTTCAAGGATTTCGGATCTAACTTGGTACGATGAGGATGAACATCTCGAACAAAACAAGTGCAACCAAAGATTTTTGGTTCAATGGGAAACAAAGGTTTGGTGGGAAAGAGTGTACACGATAAAGAATCTCACAATTAAGGACGGATGAAGGCATTCTATTTATTAAGAAACACGTTGTGGAAACTGCATAGGCCTAGTAAGGCTTTGGAACATGCATTTGAAAGGATAATGCTCTCGCAGTTTCAAGTAAATGCCTATTTTTTCGTTCAGCGACCCCGTTTTGAGACGGAGTGTCAGCACGTGAAGATTGATGAACAATTCTATTTTTACACAAGTAAGAACCAAGCATGTGAGAAAAATATTCACCAGCATTATCAGCGCGAAGTTTTCAACGACATATTAAACAGAGTTTGGATTTCAGCATGGAAAGCACAAAAGTGAGAAAGTAACTCAGAACGATTTTTCGTTAAATATAACCAAATTAGACGAGAATAGTCGTCAAAAAAAGTAACAAAATAACGAAATCCAGTTTTGGATAATATTGGACATGGACCCCAAACATCAGAATGAACTAATTTAAAGAGAGCATTAGCTCGTTTATTCACTCTAGGACTCGAACTAAGTCGATGAAATTTAGAAAACTGACAAGACTCACAGATTAAAGACGACAAAGACTGAAAAGCGACATAAAGCTTCTTCAACACAGACAAAGAAGGATGACCCAAACGACAATGGATTTCAAATGGGGAGGCAACTCCAGAACAGGCCACAGCTTTCGATAGTTGGTGATCAAAGATGTAAAGACCTCCAGACTCATATCCTTTACCAATAATCTTCTTCGTCATACGATCCTAAAACAAGCAAAAGCCAGGGAAAAAAGAGATAAAACAATCAAGGTCACGAGTGAGTTTTCTCACATAAATCAAGTTAAAAGAAAGTTTAGGAAAATGTAAAACAAAAGACAAATGAAGAGAAGGTGTGAGATCAATGGTGCCATAACCAAGACCAGATGATGTTGATCCGTCTGCCAAAGTGACATTTGGAGAAAGTGCAGGTGACAAAGAAGTAGAAAATAAGCTAGAATTACCTGTCATATGGGTTGTGGCACCAGAGTCTATGACCCATTTGGTAGAGGATTTAAGAAGACAGTGATTCGGATTACCTAACTCAGTAATAGTTGCAATAGGATTCAAGGAAGATGATGCTTGTAATGATTCCTGATACAACTGGAATTTAGCAAACTCGTCTGCAGAAATGGAAACTGACTTCTCAGGTGTATCACTAGTGGAAGCAATCTGAGCTAGCTGAGGTCTATGTCCCTTACTTAACGGCATTCTACAATCATGTTTTATATGACTGATAGCATGAAATAATGCTATCTTCTTAGCCCCGCACTTGAGCTTATTCCATGCTTAATTTGGTATTTAATTGCATTAATTTATTGATTTCAAAATTCTTAGTCCCAAAACGAGCAATTGATGCAATTTCGAGCAATTGATGCAAATCGAGCCCAATTTGGAGATTATTTGATGAGTTAAAAGCTTGGCACATGGAAAGCTTGATATTGTAGCAGTCTGAAGCATGGAAAGCTTGATGTTGTAGCAGTCTGGCGCATGGGGTGCATGAGGATGCTAGAGCATGATGAGCTAGAGCATATGAACTAGAGCATGAGAAGCTTGATGAGTTGGTGAATAGTGTTGAGTGGGGAGCAAGTTTGTATTGAGTGGGGAGCAAGTTTAAGTAGGGAGCGAGTTTCTATCCATATGATGATTCTTTTGGCTCCAAGTATTAATCTTTGGCTCCAAGAATAACCCTTTGGCTCCAAGTATTCCCTTTTGGCTCAAAGTAAGAAGAGATTATAAATAGAGGGGAGATGAAAGGAGAAAGACATCGAAGAATCATCCAAGGCATTACTACATTTTTATGTTTTATTGCATTGTGTGCTTTATATTGTAGCTTGAAGTAATTTCTTTTCATCAAGGCTTAGCCTAGGCGCCCATGTGGCTTTAGGATTATTTTTGTATGCACTACAATGAATCAATGATATTGATGCTTTCTATTTAGATGCGTTAATTTTTCCATTACTAATTCCCGCCTGGCCAGCTGGTTGTGGTGGCAGCATGATAAATCCCTGACAGGTAATGCATGTGGAAATATCTAAGTAGAGCAAGTTAGCGCATTGCATGTAGTCTTGGTCGTGTTAGAACTAATATTGCCGCAATAAGATAGTGCATGAATGAGCTTAGACTGTTGTAAGACTACGCAGTCACTTGCAAGTTATTAGAGAACTGGACCAACGCATGTGCTAATTGAACAAAATAGTTGTTAGTTCTACGCCAAACGCATGTGTAGTACCGGAAGGGAATCACATGTTTATTTCTCGCTTAGGCATCAGTATTTTGTCGATTCATTGTTATGCGATGCACTAATATCTTATTTGTCATATGTGGTTGCTACGGTGAAAGCCTTGATATCTCATCTCTCACTCTTTTTTCTTTACCGCATAGCTTCTATTTTTATATTGTCGCATGTTTACTTCATCGCATCTCAATCTCTTTTGTTCCTAACGCCCATGCATTAGAATAGGATTTAGGGAAAGACACTTTTACTACTCGCCCCTTCCCTGTGGATTCGACCCTGGAATACTCCAAGTATTACTTGGTAGTGCATAATTTATACTTGGATTAATGCACAACAGTGACATATTCCTTAGTTAATTCAATATAAATTAGAAGTGAATAAAAATCACCATCAATGACCAGGCTTCCGACAATAGTTACATATAATCTCCTGTGAATCCGATCGCCGACTATCATAACCAGTTCTCTGAGTATTAGTGCTTGTTCCTCTATTAACCTTAGAGTCATTATTTCTACTAATCAAAGCACTATTAGATTGAGGAACAGACGAACTTATTTGAGGACTTTCAATACGGAGAACTCTACTGAAGACTTTGTTATGACCAAATTAGTCCTATTTATTTGTTATTAATCTAGACTTGTTAGGGTGCCCTTTACGCTTTATTTGTCTGTTTTGTAGATAATTTGTGCATTCAGGGCATCAGGGACGAACTACACGAATTAGTCCTATTTATTTGTTATGAATCTAGACTTGTTGGGTCGCGGGTTTTAGCCGACTTATCCGTCGTCTAAACCCGTTAACACTGATTGGATGATTATTTGGTTATAGGATGTATTTCTTTGTGAGTTTCATGCTCTGAATATCTATTTAAATTCATATTGCTATTGTATTTTTTATTCAGTTTGTATTATTAGCATGCACAGTAGGTTAGATTGACGCCCTAACTCGCAGCTCGTATGTTAATAACTTGCTAAGAAATTGATTTCCAAGCAGTTAATGGAACATTGGTTTAATAGTTAGCGCATAGACTGATTCGTGGGCATGGGTCCCAAGAGCAGACTCTGACTTTGTTGCTTGACACGATAGGTTTAGAATCTAAAATAACTTTAGAAGTAATCTAGGCCTAATTATTTCTATTGTCCTAATCAATCCACTAGACTTAAGGCAATTGGTTGATTGTTTAATTTGATAGTCTAATTGAATTAATTAATTAACCAATTAGTGTCTAATTCGATGGACGTTGTATGATCGGGTTAGATGGCTTAGGTGGGATTTGGGTCTTTTCTGGGTTCAGATTAGATCGATTGGACAATTGAGCAATTCAAACTAGTCTTTAATAGGTAAAGATTCAATGATCAAAGTAAAGCATTCAACCCCAACAATCACTCCAGTCGGTGTCGCCTAATTTAATTAATTTTCTCGTTTGTTTATGGTTCCTGCTTATTTACATTCCTTGTCCCCTTTAACTTCCTGTCATTTAAATTCTTGTATTTTAAATTCCTTGCACGTTCGCTTATCCAATTTTACAATCCCCTCATTTACCGCTTTCACAACTCGAAATAAATAGGAAATAAATAACCAACTGCCATTCCCTGTGATCGACCCCAGCCACTACTACTGCAAATAGTTTAGTGTTCGTGGATTATAAATTTGCTTTGATCCGAGGACTCGACAAACTCAAACCGATCAGACTTCTTCCAAAGTAGGAATTTCAGAACTAGAGAGAATTTGTGCTTTTGCCATCCCAAATTCAAGTTGAAGTCCATTCAAAAATATCATGACGACCATCTTTTCTCATTGAGCTTGTTGAACCTTTATATCAGTGGTAAATGGGAATAATGTACCAAGCTCTGCACACGTCTTCTTAAACTGCATGAAGTAATTCGTCACATATTATTCTTTCTGAGCTGCATGAAAGAAGGCCATGGAAACATCATACATTCTATTAACTTGCTCTTTACCTGAGTATAAAAACTTTGTGAATGCTAGTAGTTCTTTCACCGAATCACAATGATTAAACAAACCAACTATCTCATTTTCTATAGAATTCTTTATTCCCAAGTGCAATCGAGCATCATCTCTAAGCCAAACCTTCTTCTTTGTGTCATCCTCTGGCGGATCCTTAGTGATATGGTCATCCATCTCAGTGCTTCTTAGATAAAACCGAATTGTACGACTCCATTCATAGTAATTGGAGCAATTTAGCTTATGTACTGTGAACTTTGAAGAAAGGGGAACTCCATTAGATATGACCAAAGGTTTCATCTCAGCCATTGGTAGCTTAAAACAACTGAAAAACCTCAATAAACCACAAAAAATAGAACTGAATTGCAAAAAACAACTTCATACCAAAGAAACCTACACAACTCGAGACCAAAAAAGGTGATATTCCAAAATCTAATTACATAGGCTGGTCGAAAACAACACGGCGCGACGAACCCAGGCGGCTCACACACCGGCGCGTGGCAACGGATGCAGACCTTTCGGCGACGCGTGTGACTCAAGCGCGGTGTTTTCCGACGATCGGTGACGGCGCTTCTGCTCTCCTAATAGCAGCGCTCCTTCTTAAGTAGGTGGTGATGACAAACAACCACTCAAACGAGGTGACCCAAACTACAAACCCTAACCCTAGAGAAAAAACCCTAGCCGCCAAAGCGAGAATTCTAAAACCCTAAATGCTCTGATACCATGTACAAAGTATTAGGGAAAATATTCATCTATTCACATTAGAGAATAACACATATATATAGGAATACAATAAAGCCCTAACTTAAGTAATGTACAATTACGATAAAGGACATATATACAAAATAGCATATATCATAACATCTTATATAGCTCTTGTAAAATAACCTGATAATTATGAATTTGCTTATGCAAAATTCAAATACTACCTTTCCCCCATGTCTGTAATCGAGTTTTGCATTGCCTTAAACATCTTTCTAACCGAGGAAACGATCTTCCCAGCAACTTCATCCTCCTGATTCTTTGATGACTTCTTTGCAACCTGACTATCTAGTTCATGTCTCCTCAAAATGAAACAATCTAGTATGGCCCCTCCTAAAATGGGTCTCATTATCTCCCATCATACATTACAATAAGATTGGACAATGGTCTGATCGAGGCCATTCCAAATGTCTGATCCTGCATTCTTGAAAAAGCTGGCTGAATGATTCATTGACAAAAAAACGATCCAATCACTCATTTATTTGTTGGAACCCATGTTGTTGATTTGACCATGTAAATGAATCCCTAAAAAACATCAAATCTTAGAGTCCACAATCATCTAACGTCTCTCTGAACCAATCTATAAGGCTAGATTGTGTGGAGGCTCCTCCAACCTTGTCCTCAATCATTAAGGTGGCATTGAGATCCCATTCAATCGCCCATGCAGAATCATCATTATTATTCAAGCATTTCATCCATTCTCATGTGCGATAACGTTGATTTGCATTTGGATTGCCATACAAACCAGAAAATCTCCATATTTTATCTTCCCATTTTATGGATGCGTCAATATGAAATAAAGAATAAGAACGAATGGACACATTCATCTCCACTTTCCACAACAAACATAAACCTCCACTTCGACCTACACAGTTTACTACAAAGCAGCCAACATAGTTCAAAGATGCTTTTATTTTATTAATTGATCGAGAATTCGTAGTACACTTAGTTTCAAATAAAAAGACCATATGGGGATTGTAATGGCTAATACCATCACGCACAGCACGGAATGTCTTAGGATTCCCCAATCCACGGACATTCCAACTCAAGATTTTCATGGTTCTTGGTGGGGTTGTTCAACAGCCTCCACCGCTATGTCGTTGGTCACATTCATTTCCACATCCTCCATTCTTACGCGTTTCTTTGATCCAATAGAATAATTCTCACCAACACGTTTTTTCTGACCTTTCTGCACAGCTCGATCCTAGGCCACTAGCCCTTCTTTTCCCATCCTTTAAATTAACCCTGCCAGTATCAATTTTTGGAGGAAAAAAAATAGATTAGGCCTATTAATCAGACCCTAAGAATTGGAGTCATGCACTTGAGGTCCTCCAGCTTCCATAAGTTGGTCATGGCTAAAACCTGCAGATTTTAATGCTCCTGATTTCATAATATTGAAACCATTAATTTTAGGCCCACCATCAGAAATTCCAGACCCAAATTTGATGGAAATTCTTTTTCCTTGATCTGTGATGATTTCATGTCAGGAAAAACAAACTCAGAATCAGCTGATACGTTAGCATTTGTATCCTTAGTGATCGCGAGCATAGCTAGCTCGTTTTCCCTATTCAATTTAGCTAGTCTTTTAGGATTTTTTTTTGGCCATTTTATTGTGCTTTAATGTTTATTTTGTAGGAAATGGTTGAGTGTAGCTAAAATACAATAGTGGAGTTAATCGGGTGCTCGGGACGCGAAAAGATGCAAAGGAATAAAAAAGAGTCAAAGAGGAAAAAAGTCAAAATAGGGTCAAACGCAGACTAGCGTCGAGACACTAGCCCTTGAGTGTCTTGACGCTAGTATTCCTTATCTGAATAGGTGCAAAACGGTCACAGCGTCTCGACGCTGCGATCTTAGCGTCTCGACGCTGTGTAATTTCCATTCCAGACACGCGAGTTTTAGAGGCAGCGTCTCAACGCTATGACGAAAAATCAGAATATAAGGTTATTTTCGGCTAGGTTTTAGGGGGATTCTTTTGGAGACTTTTGGAGCCATAAAACAGAGGAGAAAACAGAGGACTGAGGCTGAACAAAGTAGATCAAGGTGGAAATCAACCCATTGTTCGTGGGGATCGTGATGGGGACGTTCGGTCTCGGCCTACATTGAGTTTTTCCTTCCCTTTTCCTTTTCTCTAGCTAGATTTTATGGTTTTGTCATGTTTAGTTGAGCTTGTAATACCATTCATGAGTAGCTAAACTTATGGCTTAGGGATTGATGTAGTTGATTTAGTTTATGAATTGATTTATGGTTTAAGTTGTGCAATGGTTATTATGTATGCAATCTTGATTTAATGCTTTCTATTAATTGGCCATTAATTGAATGATTTGAGTTTTGATTCTTGCTCGGGAGAGGGGATTAAATGTAGACTTACTCAAGATTTCATGACTAAAGTTTATTTTCTAATTCGTGACGGTTTTTAGATTAACTTTAGAATTGGTCAAAAGAACTCATTGCCTTGCATGTTAATAAACTTAGATAGGGATATCAAGTTGGTTAATTTGCATGAGAATCAATTATACTCGGGAGAGGTAATTGTGATTAAAGGTTCTTAGGCTCATAATTCCATTGTGCATAATAACTTATTCCTTAAAATCAATCCTAGACTAAATCGGCGAAATCAATTCCCTAAGTATTCTTCCAATTGAATTTCCACTTTTTACTTGCTTTGATTTAGTTTTTGATCTATCACTCATTACTTTGTGTCCCCTAAATAAAATTGAGCAAGATAATTCACAATACTTGATTTAGCTTAAACATCCAATCCAGAGGACGACACTCGTTTATACGAACACTTTATTATTACTTGACCCGTGCACTTGCGGTAGGAAAATTCTACATCAAGTTTTTGGCCGCCTGCAAATCATTAATCATGGAAGGCCACATTTAAATCACACGTTTTTTTACCTTTGAAGAACCAGCCTCATATGAAGGAGATTTCCCCGTGATAACTACAGCATTAGTGAAGTTTTGAGAAATAAAGAAAACAGTGGGAGAAAATACTGTATAGAATTCTTATTGCTCAATGCTTATTACAGAGGACCCAAAGAATCATTAAATAGAGCTGAAGAAAGAAGGAAGGAAAGACTCTCTTCCTCTGGAAAGCAGACACGTACCCCTCAGCTAATAACAAACACCAAAATACAATACAGGATAAAACGTTGGTGTTTTGCTTATAAGCTACTCAACGACGTCGTATACACATTTGTTCTCACATCCCCCCCACAAATGAGAGGGTATGGAAACACAGCGAGTTTGACACGTAAAACCGAGAATTGAGCCTCAGACAAAGGCTTTGTCAATACATCTGCTAGCTGATCACCTGAGGGCACATACCTGACATCAATCTGTTTAGCTAATACCTTATCCCGAACGAAGTGGACATCAAGTTCCACGTGCTTGCTCCGTGAGTAAAACACAGGATTGTTGGCCAACGAAATCGCATTGATATTGTCACACCAGACAAATGGAACAGGAGAAGAAGACAAATGAAGCTCCTTGAGCAACGACTGAATCCAAGCAACCTCAGCAGTTGTCTATGCTAAAGCACGATACTCTGACTCTCTGCTGGAGCGAGCAATCACGTTTTGCTTCTTCGAAGACTAAGATACCAATGACTAACTGATAACTGCCCAAAAGGTAGTTATTTAGGCCTCATTTATATAAGGATTTATGTGTCTTTAATGCTTAATAGGGTTGGTTTTAAAGAGATATTACATGATTTAACCCATTTGGAAGAATGGAAGCTTTGGAAATCACTTTGTGCAGATTATGCTGCTGGGCGACTGGAGGGAGCAAATTCTGTGCTGCAGCAAAACTGGGAACAGAAACTGCCACATCACAGCTCGTTAGCCAACTTCATGAACCGACTTCTGTTGAGTTATTTTCGTGATAAAGGATCAAGGAGAGCCTTACACGTGTCCTAGTTGACCTAATTCAAGCCTCCCATCCTTCTATAAAAGGAAGTAGCCGTCAAAGTCAAAGTCATTCCATGTTTTCCCTTGGAAGCCGAATAGTATAGGGAGATTGAAGATCATCAAGAACACCATCATCCGCAAGCTGATTAGGGAGTTTATTTTCTTTATTAACTTGTGGTTATGGACATGCATACTCAGATTGTAATTCGTATTCCTATGCCTGTTATGAACTAAGTAGCTTAGGGTGTTGGTTAGGAATAATGTGATTATTGTGCTTCATCTCTAGTAATAAATTGACTATCGCATTTTGGTTAATTGTTGTGCTTCTTCTTATTTTATGCCCGCCTGGCCAGCCGGTGTGAATAGCTCTCTCTAGTTTCAGGGATGATTTAGAGAGTGTGTGGCAATTATCCACACTACGATCATTGTGTATTGGTGAACGCCAGTGACTGAGCTAGGGATAGCCAGTTGCCTAGTGCTTGATCGGTCGCTCTTCATTGGGTTTGAAACATATCCCAAAAGATCCGGAGTTCCGGGAGGAATCCGCTAATAATACTGCGAGAAATGCATGATCAATAATATTGCTAGAGCATATCTTAGAACAATCACTAAAGCCTAACCAGCGCCTGTCTTTAATCTATCTATCTATTTGTTTACTCGTTGTTCTGTCATTTATTTTGCTTCAGCATAATTCTTATAAAACCCAACATTTTTATTATCTTTGAAACCATTAGGAAGTTACGCAAAATAGATAAAGTGGAAACTCATTCAGACCTTGGATTGATAATATTACTTGTTGCAGACTGTGTATACTTGCACAGGAATTCTAGAGTATTTTATACTATATTTTTTACTCACTCTAGGAACCCAACACTAACCAAGGAACAAACAGTGTGCCGCAATCGAACGATGGTCATCCACGTTACACGCCCAATCGACATTAGTAAATGCAACTATGGAAGTGGAAGAAGAAGACGGAAGGAACAAACCGAGTCCCTTTGACGTACCAAAGCACTCGTTTCACCACCTGCCAATGAAGAGAGGATGGACACTGAAAAAACTGACTCAACTTGTTCACTATATATGAGATCTCAGGTCTGGTATGTGTCAGGTATTTAAGAGCAGTGATTACACTGCGATAAAGAGTAGGATTACTCATTGGTTTTCCCTCAAAGGCCGAGAAGTGTTTCCCAGTGACGGCTGGTGTGGAACAAGATTTTAAGTTACTCAGCCCAAGCCTTTCCAGGATCTCAATAATGTACTTCGTTTGTAAAAGGTACATACCCTCAGAAGTTCTATGAACCTCAACACCTTAATAGTAGCTCAACGGGCTTAAGTCCTTTAAGGCAAAAGTAGAATTCAACCTCTTTACAAAGCTGTCAGTGAATGAGTTATTATCGCCAGTCACCAGAATTTCGTCCACGTAAATAAGAACTAGGATAACCATATTGGAGGAGACAAAGTAAAACACAGAATTATCTGCACGAGAGTTACCAAAACCCCAATTCAAAAGAGTGGCTTTAAACTGATCATACCAGGCTCGCGGAGACTGACGAAGACCATAGATTGCATTGTGCAATTTACACACATAATCTGGTCGAGATTGATCAATGAAACCAGATGGTTGTTTCATATACACGGCTTCCTTCAAACATCCATTTAAGAATGCATTGTTGACATCGAGCTGATGAATAGACCAACCTTTAGCAACCGCAACTACAAGAATGATGCGAATGGTTGGAGCCTACTGGACTAAAAGTTTCGTGAAAATCTATCCCAAGTACCTGACGATAGCCTTAAGCCACTAGACGAGCTTTACACTGATCAAATGAACCATCTGCCTTACGTTTAACCTTGAATATCCACTTACAGCCAATGAGATTGAGATTAGGCGGAGGCGGGACTAAAGTCCAAGTATTATTAGCAATCAAGGCAGTCATCTCAATGTTCACCGCATCCTTCCAAGAACTGCATTGAAGAGCCTCTTTGACTGACTTAGGTTCAACCTCAGAAGAAACTGTCGTAGAGTTAGCCACAAAAACACCCCAATTCTTAGGTTTAAATATGCCACTTTTGGCTCGAGTTTGCATTGGATGAGAGCCAGGAACATAAGGTTGTACTACAGTATCACCAGGTTCAGAAACAACAGGCGGATGAGAATCACACTGATCTTCAACAGGCGGAATATCAGAAACTCCAGTATCAAGAGTGCCAATAATAGGAGACAAAGAACCATCATGTGTAGGGCTCCCAACAGCCGTGACCAACTGCTCTTGTGAAGGTAAATGGGCTGATGATGTTGCCTAGAACTCAGAAGAAACAGGAGACAAAGACAGATGTTCATGAACCGAAGACACAGAATTGGAGGACTGAGGAACATTGACTGGAGTAGAGACAGACACATAAGGGAATGGTAAAGAATGAACCACAAACATTTGACTAGATGGGACTAAACGAGTACCTAAGAATCCATTTTGAAAAGGAAACTCTTGTCCATTGAACACAACATGACGAGATATGTATAGGCGACCAGTTGAGCTTAAATATTTATAACCTTTATGAGTAAAACTACAACGAAGAAACACACATTTAGTGCTATGAAATTGGAACTTGTGTGACTGATAAGGATGTAGACAAGGATAACACACACAACCGAATGTCTTAAGGTAACTAAAATTGGGAGGAGAATGAAAAGCTTGTTCCCAAGGAGAAGTATCACCTAAAAGTGGGGTTGGAAGTCGATTTATAATGTAGACAGCCGTGGAAAAAGTCTCCCACCAAAAGAATGTAGGCATGGATGCATGAGCTAATAGGGTTAATCCCATTTCTACAATATGCCTGTGCTTTTGTTCGACAGCACCGTTTTGTTGGCTAGTATGTGGGCATGAATGGTGAAACTCAATACCACTAGTGTGTAGAAAGGATGTGAAGGATCGAAACTCCCCCCGAATCAGTCTGTAAGGTCTTAATTTTCTTTTCAAACTTATTCTCCACTAGAGCTTTGTATTGACAAAAGTATTTAAGTGCTTCACTCTTGGTTTTTAAGGGAAAGATATAGGTCAATCTAGTGAAGTCATCCACAAAACTAATATAGTACTTATAGCCAGCAGTAGAAACAACAGGAGCAGGGCCCCAAAGGTCACAATGAATAAGCTTAAGTGGTTGCCAAATAAAAGACTGAGACCGAGAGAAAGGTTAATGGTGAGATTTTCCTCTTTGACATGCATCACATAAACTTAGATTTTCATTTAAACGAAGGGAAACATTACAGGACTTCAAGACACTTTGAATAACTCTAGACGAGGCATGACCAAAACGACTATGCCAAAGATTAAGAGGCACATTACAAGACATGGACTTTTGAGCATGAAAATTAGACGAACCAAGACACTTATCAGAAGAACTGAGACTTTTACTTAAAGAAGACCTGGCACACGACTTTGGAGTTTGAATTGAAGGAAGCTCAATCTGATAGAGGTTGTTCTTAAGCATTCCGTTCAACATCACCTTTCTTGATACCTTGTCTTTCACAAGACAGTAATCAGAGTGAAATTCAATAATTACATTATTATCAGCAGTGAGACGTGCAATACTAATCAAATTCCTTTTGATTCCAGGCACATGAAGAATATTATTCAAGATAATAGGAGATTTATCAAGACTTGAAGCTACTGCACTAGAACCAGTATGAGATATTTTAAGTTTAGTGTCGTTACCCACTGTAAGAGTCTCCTTACCAGCATAGTCCATCTTCACGGCCATGTTTCTTGCATCACATGTAATGTGATTAGTTGCCTCACTATCAGCCAACCATTTTGGATCATTTACTATTTTAGGGGTGGCTATGTAAGCAGATGAGCCACCATTGTTACCACCCTGAGAATTGAAATTTCCAGCAGCATGAGGATCATTGAAGCTCTCCTCAAAACGAAGAAAACACGCTGGTGCCGAGTGGCCATACTTGTTACAGAGTTGGCATGTTGGTTTGCTATTGCTTCTTTGAAAACAATTTCTACATCGTCCTCTCCCCCTCTGTTTCCACCATTATTATTTCTATAAAAGTTTTATTGCCCATTATTTGAGCTATTAACACTTCCTCGTGACATATTATTGGAATTAAACTGCCTCTGATAAAACCTACCTTGTTGATTATAGACTAAATGTGCAGCCGAGTCAGGAAGTTCATTTGTGACATTGGTGGGAGTAGTATATCTAGCTAATGTGCCTTCAAAAGTTACTAGTATAGAACTTAACTCCTGCCATGTCTTAATGTCCTTATCATCAATCAAACATACAATGGGAATATAATCAGAATCCAAACCAGCAAGAACATAAGAGATTACGTCACCAAGAGATACCAAATTACCCACAAGCTACAAGTTCTCTGTAATAGTAAATGAGCTACAGCAGCTGGACCGAACCAATTTTCTGGAAAATCTGGACGCCTGGAATTTTTTTCTACAGCTTCGGGACGCTTCATGAAGAGCGTCTCCACGCTCTCACGACCAACAGCTGCTGTTGCTGTTTTCTGCTTGCATATTCTCCAGTTTTCTTCGATTTTACAGCCTATATGGGCTCTATTGACTCTATAAAAATTACAGACCCTTGTACACACATTAACACTCATACATTTCCGAGCAATTACATTTTCATGAAGAATTGAAAGCTCAAAAAATTTCCAAACCAGAACATATCCATTTTAGCACACAGAAAATTCATCTAATGAATGCTACCCACCACAACAAAATTAATGCAAGTTAAGTGCTCTAATCATGCTCTGATACCAATTGAAGGTGTTCATATAACATTTGCGGAAGCAATTGAAGATCGAAAGCACTTAACTCTATTAATTTTACTCCTAAAGCATGCTTGTTCTAGAAAAACAGAACAGAGAGATAGTAAGAACCAACCTTTTTTGTAGCTCAATTATGTGATCCTCCTTGTAGTGTTTTCTTCTTCAATCTTTCTTGGACAACCTCTAGAGTCTTCCCTACTATTCTCCGGGCCAAGAATGACTTGTGGGAGTCTATAGTGATAAGGAATGGGAAGGGAATGCTTGAAGAAACAAGCTCGAAGATATGAGATGAGAGAGTGATTGAGCAACAATTTCAGCAGCATAACTGATAAGGAAATAAATGATCAACCAGCTCAATCCAATTATTATGGTGAAAAGTTGCATCCTTTCAAGATTCACAAAGGCATCCTTTCATCCAAGAGGCACAAGGAATTTAAAAATCTAGATCTTCAGGAGCAAGAGTAATCTGGTTATACACAGAATAACCATCCAAGAAACAGTAGTAGGCCTGACCAGCCAATCAATCCAACATCTGGTCAATAAGTGGCAAAGGGAAGTGGTCCTTACGGGTGGCTTTGTTAAGCCTCCTGTAATCCATGCAAACCCTCCAACCAGTTACTGTCCTAGTTGGGATCAACTCGTTGTCTTTATTGCTTACCACAGTGACACCTCCTTTCTTAGGAACACATTGGACAGGGCTCACCCAATTGCTGTCTGCAATCGGATAAATGATGCCAGCATCCAACCATTTAATCACCTCCTTTTTAACCACTTCTTTCATTGCAGGGTTAAGCCTTCTTTGTTGCTCAATACTCCTCAAGGACCCCTCCTCTAGAGTGATTTTATGCATACAAAAAGATGGGTTAATCCCCTGAATGTCAGCCAATGTCCAACCAATAGCCTTGCGGTATTGCTGCAGCAACTTTATTAAGGCCTCCTCATGCTCCGGCATTAAATCTGATGCAACAATAATGGGCAATGTCTCACTTTCCCCAAGATACACATACTTTAGATGATCTGGTAAGGGCTTCAAATCTAAAGTAGGTGCCTCAATCAGGGATGGTTTAATTGGGGGAGCCTTTCTTTGATCTAAATCTAAAGACTCAAAAACATGCTCACACCTAAAAAATTCTTTTTCATTTTTTCTATCTAAAGAACAAACTTCTAAATCCTCTACACTAACCTCTCCATGATTTTCCAAATGCTTATTAGCCGAATCCTGAATTGCTGTCTCAACAATTGTGTTCTCCAGAATCCTAATGAAAGAGCAATCTTCCATCTCGTCTGGATACTTCATGGCCTTAAACACATTAAATTTTACTTCCTCATTACAAACTCTCATTGTTAATTCCCCTTTTTGAACATCTATTAACGCCCTACCAGTAGCCAAAAATGGACGTCCTAGAATAATTGGGACATCTTTATCAGCCTCATAGTCTAAAATAATAAAATCAACAGGAAATATGAACTTATCAACTTTTACTAAGACATCCTCAATTTTACCCTCTGGATATGTGATAGACCTATCAACTAATTGGAGTGTTACTGTGGTAGGCCGAGCTTCACCAATACCCAACTTCCGATAGACCGAAAGAGGCATAAGGTTAATGCTTGCACCTAAATCACAGAGTGCTCTACATAATTCTTTTCCACCTATAGACACGGGTATGGTAAATGACTCTGGATCCTTAGCCTTGGGGGGTAGCCCATTCTTAAGAATAGCACTACACTCCTCAGTAAGAGATACAGTTTCAAACTCACCTAACCTTTTCTTTTTAGTCAAAATATCCTTAAGAAATTTAGCATAATTAGGCATTTGCTCTATAGCTTCTACTAAAGGGATATTTATATGCAACTGCTTAAGAATCTCTAAAAACTTTTTAAATTGACCATCCTGATTCTCAAGCTTTTTTGCCTTTGTGGAAAAGGTAGAGGTGGTACATAAGGTGGGGGCGGTACATATGGTGGTTCTACATCTGGCACAGAACCAGATGCTCCAGCATTTTTATTGCTACCTCCAGCACCCTGACCAGACTCAAACTCTTCCTCGACAACAACATTATTATTTCTATCACCATTTTTATCTATAACCTGGGTTTTACTAGGCTCAATTCTTTCTTCTAATGGCTTACCACTCCTAAGAGTAACTGCCTTTACCTGCTCCTTACCTTCCCTTCTAGGGTGTTCAGTATCTGATGGAAGTTTCCCTTGAGGCCTTGCCTTGAGCTCATTAGCTAGCTGACCCACTTGCAATTTCAGGGCTCTCATTGAAGCTTGATTACTTTGAATTGCAGCATTTGTACGGGACATAAATTCTTTCATCATCGCTTCGAGAGAATACCCTTAGTTTTGCTAGGGCAAAGCCTGTTTATTTTGCTGGGGCATTACCTGCGCTTTAGCAAATCCCGGCTGGTTCATCTTCTGTTGCGCTTGTACGTTATTTCCTTGACCTCCCCATGAGAAGTTGGGGTGGTTACGCCAACCTGGATTAAAGAAGTTA
This sequence comes from Luffa acutangula, assembly GCA_036850905.1. NCBI lineage: Eukaryota > Viridiplantae > Streptophyta > Magnoliopsida > Cucurbitales > Cucurbitaceae > Luffa > Luffa acutangula. Next base: position 26,860,527 of record CM072090.1, on the reverse strand, counting down.
GAATAAGGGTTGTTCCTCTGATTACCTACAAAAAACACAGACGCTGGATTGCTGGGGCAAAACTCGTAGTTGTGGTCTTCACCGCAATAGACACATGCTTCATCCGTGACTTGGTTCACCACTGCTGCAGGCTCCATAGCTGGTGGCTGCTGATGACTAATCACTGTCACATTCTTAAGAGCGTTAGCAATCATTGCAAGATCAGCCCTAATGGTGGACACACCATCAACCTCTAATACACTCTTAACCTTTTTATTTGTGCCTCTAACATCCGACTACTGACAACTATTAATAGATATTCTTTCTAAAATTTCATAGGCTTCATCAAAAGTTTTTGCCAAAAGGGCCCCTTCAGCCGAAGCATCGACCATACCTTGGGTTACTCCATTTAAACCATTGTAAAATGTTTCCATTTGAATACAATGAGGTAACCCATGGTGGGGACACTTTCGTAAAAGCTCCTTAAACCTATCCCAAGCCTCACTAAAAGTCTCATCCTCAAGTTGCCTAAACCCTACTATTTCACTCCTTAATTTAGCATTTCTATTAGGTGGGAAACATTTACTCAAAAATTTTTCAGCTAACTCATCCCACGTCCTAATTGATCCTGGAGCAAAAGAGTTTAACCATGACTTTGCTCCATCTCTAAGAGAATACGGGAACAAAGTTAATCTAAGAGCATCTCTAGGCACTCCTTGAATTACAAAAGAATATCTAACTCCTAGAAAAGACTTAAGATGTAAATGAGGGTCTTCAGATGTCAAACCATGGAATTGCCCCACGGTTTGCAACATCTGAAACATTACCGGTTTCATTTCAAAATTCGCCGCTTGGATTTGGGGACGTGCAATCCCTGGATTCAACTCATTAAACATCGGGACAGCATACGCTCGAATGGCTCTGGTCCTATCGTTCGCTATCAAGATAGGATTCTCAGCCTGATTATTTCGCTGCTCATTTTGCTCAAACAGTGGGTTTTGCTGCAGCAACGGATTCTGCTGGGGGTTTGCTGCTGCTGGACCTTCATGAACCTGTGGAAGTTGCGGCACGTTCTCCATCTGGTTTCTGCGCTACTCCCTCCTTCTGTTCCTAAATGTCCTTTCAATTTCTGGATCAAGCTCAAACCGTACCCCAGGCGGATCGCTCATGCACCAAAATCACACCTGCAAAAACAAAAGAAACAATCAAAAAGTTCTAGCACCAAACCACTAAAACACATACAAAAAACAGATCAGATAAAAACTTATTCAAGTCCCCGGCAACGGTGCCAAAAACTTGTCGGGTTCCTAGAGTGAGTAAAAATATAGTATAAAATACTCTAGAATTCCTGTGCAAGTATACACAGTCTGCAGCAAGTAATATTATCAATCCGAGCCCTGAATGAGTTTCCACTCTACCTACTTTTGTGTAACTTTTTAATGGTTTCAAGAATAATAAAATGATTGGGTTTTATCGGAATTATGCTGAAGCAAAATAAATGACAGAACAACGAGTAAACAAATAGATAGACAGATTAAAGGCAGGCGCTGGTTAGGTTTTAGTGATTGTTCTAAGATATGCTCTAGCAATATTATTAATCATGCATTTCTCACAGTATTATTAGCGGATTCCTCCCGGAACTCTGGATCTTTTGGGATATGTTTCAAACCCAATGAAGAGCGACCGATCAAGCACTAGGCAACTGGCTATCCCTAGCTCAGTCACTGGCGTTCACCAATACACAATGATCGTAGTGTGGATAATTGCCACACACTCTCTAAATCATCCCTGAAACTAGAGAGAGCTATTCACACCGGCTGGCCAGACGGGCATAAAATAAGAATAAGCACAACAATTAACCAAAATGCGATAGTCAATTTATTACTAGAGATGAAGCAGGGTAATCACATTATTCCTAACCAACACCCTAAGTTACTTAGTTCATAATAGGCATAGGAATACGAATTACAATCTGAGTATGCATGTCCATAACTGTTGGGTTTAATGTCCTATAAACTCGTAGTTTGTCATTAAACATATTCTATTTCCAATAAAGACGTTATTGAGGGTATTCAGTAAAAGATGTTATTGAATATATAAATTGCGAATGATTAACCTAAATCCAATAAACTAAGATCCTTGGCTATAAAATGAATACTCGAACTATATGTAGGGACATATCGTAGGATCAAGTTCAAGTTTATAGTCAAAATAGTCTATAGTATAAGGATACGGTTGGGTGCCTTATCCTGGAGACACTATGGACGCGGCCCACTTTGTATTAAGTACAAACGATGAGATCCTAAATCGTTCATGTGGTGACATGCGAGTGGGGGCGTCCTATGCAATGAGTTTGCATAAGACAGGACCACGTAATAAGTCACTTTCTCTTTATAACGCCGTTTACCGTAGAAACTGACTATTTCACATAGATGACCTAGGTAACTCGTTCTTAATCCTGAGCGAGCTATGAACTCCTGTTTATACGAGATTATCCTTTGATCTGCATGGGTGAGAGTGGCCAGCATCGCCGACTCAAAAAGCCTACCATTTTGGGGATAAGATCGAATAGATAGCTGGGGACATAGTTTCGCAAGACGGAATTCACTCCTACCCTTTTCAGGGATAGCAGAGAGGTTGTTCTCTTAAGTACTAACTCCAGGACTTGAACAAGGGGCCCCACCCTCTCGTTGAATCGAGAGGGACTTAGTTTTGATGGTTGGACCACAAACTGATTGTTCATTAGAGGATTAGTGGAACTTAAGGAACAAGAAGTACTATAGGGGTGAAACGGTTATTTGACCTAGCTATAGCTACGAACAACCTGTGAAGGAACGACTTACTAAACATGGTTAAATCAAGTGGACAGAAATATATCTATAGTGAGGGGAGTGCAACTATCGGGCTATAGTGGAGTGTCCCGGTAGTTAACGAATGTTTGCTAGTTTAGATAATGAGATTAGTCGGCTAGCTTCGAATCGTTGGAGCCCATGATCTATAGGTCCATTAGGTCCCCCTACTAGCTCATATCGGATTAAAGCCTAGAATATTTTGATAGGAAACTTTGAATCGTTCAAAAACGGGAAATAGGGTTTTATCGTAAAACGTGTTCGACACAATGATTTAATTATGAATTAAATTAGGAATTGAGAGATTAGGTATTTAAAAGTGTTTTAAATACTATATATATGTATTAGGAATCATATATAATTCATGGCATTAGGTGATAAAGATTGATTGGATCAATCATATCAAAATTACTTGGAAATGTCCCAATTAATTGCCTAGAAATCAATTTCAATTTTGAATTGAATTTGAAATGAATTGAAAGCTGAAAATTCACAATTAGGATTCAATTCATAGTGGATTTAGTGGTTTTTCCACTCTTGCATAATGATACATAGTGGAAAACAACACAAACATGCATTAGATGCATGTGTTGTAAAGTAGACACCTAGAATCCACTTTGAGTTGCATCTTGACCATGTGGCTAAGTGTCATGAAGCTTGTCTTTGCATGGGAGAGGTCTATAAAAGGGGCTTGAATTAGATTCAAGAGAGCAAGCTTTCATTTAGTGTTATGCTGAAAATTTTCTCCCTCAAATTCTCTCTCATTTCATCTCCTTCCAAAAGCTTGTACCATCAAGCATTCCCTTCCTATTTCTTTCTTCTATAGACTCCCACAAGTCTTTCTAGGCTCAAGAGAATAGTAGGGAAGACACTAAAGGTTGTCCAAGAGAAGTTGGAGAAAGATAATATCACAAGGAGTTCCTTACAAGTGAGCATCAAAGAGGTTGGTACTCATTTACTCTCTTTTCTACCCTTTCTAGAACATGCATGCTTTAGGTACAAAATTGAATGTCTTAAGTGCTTTCGATCTTCAATTGCTTCCGCATGTGTAATATGTACACCTTCAATAACCACAAGTTAATAAAGAAAATAAACTCCCTAATCAGCTTGCGGTAGATGGTGTTCTTGATGATCTTCAATCTCCCTATACTATTCGGCTTCCAAGGGAAAACATGGAATGAATTTGACTTTGACGGCTACTTCCTTTTATAGAAGGATAGGAGACTTGAATTAGGTCAACTTGGACACGTGTAGGGCTCTCCTTGCTCCTTTATCCCGAAAATAACTCAACAGAAGTCGGTTCATGAAGTTGGCTAACGAGCTTGATGTGGTAGTTTCTGCTCCCAGTTTTGCTGCAGCATAGAATTTGCTCCCTCCAGTCGCTCAGCAGCATAATCTGCACAAAATAATTTCCAATGCTTCCATTCTTCCAAATGGGTTAAATCATGTAATATCTATCCAAAACCAACCCTAATAAGCATAAAGGACACACAAATCCCTATACAATCGAGGCCTAAATAACTACCTTTTGGGCAGTTATCAGAATGCATGCCTAGGACTTTCAATCTAGTTTGATCGATTAGATTGTGAAGAGTTCGAAATCTTGAAGTTAGGAACGAGTTCTCCTTTCTTCTTGATCTTTGATCATCCTTCCAAGCAAATATGTTTAACTTTCTTGGGGTTGTCTTATCATTTTGTTAATGGGGTTATTCTTATTATTGTTGTGGGGGTTCACCTAAAATAAGGGGAGTTCTCAAACATAATTGAGGTAATTCCTTTTATCATTTGGTATCAGAGCATCTTTGATCCCTTTATCATTTGGTATCAGAGCTTTGGCTCTAAACAGATTATATCTTTACTTGTTTTCCATTCTATCTCATTTTTCTTTCTTTCAAATTTCAATCTATCCATTTCGTGTGACTCTTCATCTTCTTACCTTTGCTTCATTTTGTTTCTTATCGTGGTTTCTGGAAAAAAAAGGAAAAAAAAAATATTTTTGTCCTTTGCATCTTTCCAAACTTGTTTTTTTAACTTTTTAGATTTTGTGACTTTTCACATTCTTGGTTATATTGACGTGTTCTTGCATGATTCTCATAAGAATACTATCAGACTTGCTGAAGTTTGAGATTTTAGAATTCTTTGAGAGTATTTCTACATCTTTTGAGTGAAAAAAACGAGTGACCTTTCATCTTCCAAGAGAGTAAATACGTGAGGGAGTGTAGTGAGGTTCATTTCTTCTTTGCAGCCATGTTTTCCCAAAGAAGAAAATGTTGTGAAACCTACAAAATTGATGCTGAATTTTGGCACGGTGTTCGACATAATTTGGCCGATCTACGTCGAGCCATGTCGAGCCATGAATGATTGTATTCAAATATGCAAAGAGATGGATTTACGAGACCAAGCCAAGAAGGCTCAAGTTGCACAATTCAATCAAAAATGATGGAGATTGTTTAGCACCTCAAGATGATGGTGACCAGTACATTCAAAATGGTGGTGATCATAAAAATCAAGAAGAGGAAGGGACAAACGGCGAGGTTAGTATTAAAGACAAGGGCATGGTTGACGTATGTGTAGAGAATGAGGTTGAGGTAAAATCTCAAGAGAAAAGTGATGTGAATCAAGAGAGTGAGAAAATCGAGGAAAGTGTGAAAAGTGAGAAAATAGAGAAAAGTGATGTGAATCTAGAGAGTGAGAAAATCGAAGAAAGTGTCAAAAGTAAGAACATAGAGAAAAGAGAGGAAACTGTGAACAGTGAGGCGATTGAGAAAAAGGAAGAAAATGAAAAAGAAATGAGCGAATGTGAAAAAAAGTGTTTAAGTAAAAAAAAAGTCATGAACGTGGGGTTTGTTTTCCAAGTATTTTTGATGTATCAATCAAATCACCTTGGATTGTCAAGTTTGAAAATTTTGATCAACGATGAAGGGGAAGAAATTCTTCACGAAGAAAATACACATTTGGTCATTCAAGAGATTATTCTCTCAAACATGTTTCACAAGATCGAGATGATGACTACAAAGCTGCTTTACAAGGAGAGCTTTTAGATTCGAGGATGAATCTTCTCGAAGAAGGGGAGAATGATAAGGAAATATATGATCAACCAGCTCAATCCAATTATTATGGTGAAAAGTTGCATCCTTTCAAGATTCACAAAGGCATCCTTTCATCCAAGAGGCACAAGGAATCTAAAAATCTAGATTCATTCCCATATTTAATGCATTATGTATCTTGTGAATTCATGAACTTGTATTTATGGAGGTTCATGCATGGATTTGAAAGGTTAGGAGTTGAATCTAGACCACATAGATGAGAGGTTGTGTCCTTTCATGGTGTCTTTTCAATTAGTATAAATAGAGATGTAATTTTTCATTTGAACAACAAGTTGAAGTTGAATTTGAATGAAATTTTAGATTGAGTTTAGTCTCTCTCAAGCTTTTATGCTTTCTTTGTGTTCTTGTGTTTAGAATGCATGCCTAGGACTTTCAATCTAGTTTGATCAATTAGATTGTGAAGAGTTCGAAATCTTGAAGTTAGGAACGAGTTTTCCTTTCCTCTTGATCTTTGATCATCCTTCCAAGCCAAATCTGTTTAACTTTCTTGGGATTGTCTACATTTCGTTAAGGGGGTTATTCTTATTATTGTTGTGGGGGTTCACCTAAAATAAGGGGAGTTCTCAAACGTAATTGAGGTAGTTCTTTTATCAATAACATTAAGGTAAATGTTGTCCCTCTCCACAATCTTATTCTTCCTTTACTTATAGAGAGAATCCTTGCAAGAAGAAGCCTCAAGATGCAAGACACATGGTGGTCTTTTGGGTGAAAGTGGAAGCTAGGTGTTCAAGCAACACTACATGCACTATTGCATGAATGTGGTGTAATTCCACTTTGAGTCTTCATGCAAGAGTGGAGTTACAACATTTTCCACTAACTTATGATTCAAAATCAGATTTCAAATTTGCATTTTTTGATATTAATTTCAATTCTAAATTGAAATTAATAAAAATAATCAATCTTGAAGCTTGCCCAAATTATGCATGACTAAACAAATTAATCATCTTAATTTTGTGCATCTATTATACATGAATCTTAATTCATGTATATAGTATTTAAAACTCTTTTAAATTTATCTCTCATTTTCTAATTTAATTCATAATTAAATTATTGTGTCAAACACAATTTTGCGATAATACCCTTATTCCTGATTTTGAATGATTCAAAGAAACCTATCAATTTGTTCTACGCTTTATTCCGATATGAGCTAGTAGGGGGACCTTACGGGTGTTCATCTTCAGACCGAAAACTGACACGACCGACCGAAACCGACTGAATCGACGACGGTCGATCGGTGTTGGTTTTCAAATTTTGAAGACTGGTCGGTCGGCCAAGCGGTTATATAAATAACCGATCGACCGACCGAATTACATATATAATAAAAAAAAATAGTTTTCAGCTTTTCATCATTGCCTCAAGCCCCCAGCACAGCAGTCAGCCCAATGTTTTCCCTCCACGGCCCAAGCCCAAAACTTCAACAACCCTAGTAGCCCTCCACTCTCCTCACGTCGTTCTCCTCTCTCCAACTCTCCCACTGCTCTCAATCTCTCATCTCTACTCTCCCGCCAGCGGTCTTCTTTCTCACGCCCACGTCGCCGACTGGTGAAGTATCTCTCCTCTCACGTGCAGTACCGTCAGCTTCTAGTTCTCGTCTTGCCGCCGTTTTAGAGTTCGTGCCGTCAGCTTCGTGTTCTCGTCGTCGTTCTCGAGTTCAGCCTTCGCCAGTTCGCCTTTGTCTCTGCCCTTCGCGGCTTCGCCTTCGCCAGTTCGCCTTTATTATTATTAATTTAAAAAAAACCGACCGAACTGACTGGTCGGTCGATCGGCTGACGAGATTCTTCGGAAGACGTCGGTTTCCAAAATTCTGGAAAACCGACCGACTGATCGGTGTCGTTTTTCCCCAAACCCGACACCGACCAACCGATGAACACCCTTAGGGGACCTAATGGACCTATAGATCATGGGCTCCAACGATTCGAGGCTAACCGACTAATCTCATTATCCAAGCTAGACAATATTTGTTAACTACCGGGACACTCTACTATAGCCCGATAGTTGCACTCCCCTCACCATAGATATATTTCGTCCACTTGATTTAACCATGTTCAGTAAGTCGATCCTTCACAGGTTGTTCGTAGCTATAGCTAGGTCAAATGACCGTTTTACCCCTATAGTACTTCTTGTTTCTTAAGTTCCACTAATCCTCTAATGAACAATCGGTTTGTGGTCCAACCATCAAGCCTAAGTCCCTCTCGATCCAACGAGAGGGTGGGGCCCCTTGTTCAAGTCCTAGAGTTAGTACTTAAGGGAACAACCTCTCTACTATCCTTGAAATGGGTAGGAGCGAATTCCGTCTTGCAAGACTATGTCCCCAGCTATTTATTCAATCTTATCCCCAAAATGGTAGGCTTGTTGAGTTGGCGATACTGGCCACTCTCACCCATGCAGATCAAAGGATAATCTCGTATAAATAGGAGTTCATAGTTAGCTCAGGATTAAGAACGAGTTACCTAGGTCATCTTTGAGAAATAGTCAGTTTCTTTAGTAAACGACGTTATAAAGAGAAAGTGACTAATTTCGTGGTCCAGTCTTATGCAAACTCATTGCATAGGACGCCCCCACTTGCATGTCACCACATGAACGACTTGGGATCTCATCGTTTGCACTTAATACAAAGTGGGTCGCGTCCATAGTGTCCCCAGGATAAGGCACCCAACTATATCCTTATACTATAGACTATTTTGACTATAAACTTGAACTTGATCCTACAGTATGTCCCTACATATAGTTCGAGTATTCATTTTATAGCCAAGGATCTTAGTTCATTGGATTTAGGTTAATCATCCACAATTTACATATTCAATAACATCTTTTACTGAATAACCTCAATAACGACTTTATTGAAAATAGAATATGTTTAATGATTTACAAACTACGAGTTTATAGGACATTAAACCCAACAGAGACATATACCCGAATAGCCATCCTGATAAAGCCTGATCCACTGTCGTCCATTCTTCATATAGTGGATTAGGAGTAAGAAACTTTCCAGAATCAGTTGTGGTCTCGATAAACTCAGACGGTTGGGCCTTAGTACCAAGAACATACCCATCAACTTTCTGTCCTCGAAGGATTGCCAGCACCATACCTCTCCATAGGAGGTAATTCTTGTCGTCTAGCTTCACTGTTAAAACAGTGCTCAATGGATGACCGAAAGAAGAACTAATCACAGTAGAAGCAGAGGCTAAAGCGGTAGCAGTAGCAGTAGCAGGGGTTTCATCTCCATGGTGTTAGCCTTGGTAGCTCTAATACCAAGTGAAGTTTTGAGAAATAAAGAAAACAGTGGGAGAAAAGACTCTGCAGAATTCTTATTGCTCAATGATTATCACAGAGGACCCAAAGAATTGTTAAATAGAGCTGAAGGAAGAAGGAAGGAAAGATTCCCTTCCTGTGTTAAGCAAACACGTACCCCTCAACTAATAACAAACTCACCAAAATACAATACACGATAAAACACTGGTGTTTTGCTTATAAGCTACTCAACGACGTCGTATACACACATTTGTTCTCACAACATTAAATTCAAGTATTGATGGAGCCTTCAACTCATTGTCGACACTGCCGTCTGCCATTGTTTGGTCACTACCTTGTCGAGTATCAGTTTGTTACTTGAGAATTCTTACCTACTGAGCTCGAAGATGGAGAACGAAAAATACATACTTCATCCATGATCCATATTGCATTTTTTGGGAAGATGATGAAGCACTCATGAATAGGGATGGTCTTATTGTTGGGTTTTATGCCCTAAAACTCGTAGATAGTGAATGTAACTGTTGACCGGATATTAATGAAATAATATTGATATATTTTTCCACTAAATGTTCTTAGTTATTTTATATTTGTCTTTGCCTAAAGATAACCCTAATCCAATAAACTAGACATCCAAGGTTGTAATATGAGTCTTGAACTATATGTAGCGACATATGGGATCATTGTTCAAGAAACAGCCTAAAGGGTCTATAGTATAGGGATAAGACTGGGTGTCTTATCCTGGTGACACTATGGATATGGCCCACTTTGTATTTGATACAAACGCTGCGATCCAACGCGTTCGTGTAGGAGACATGCGAGTGGGGGTATCCTATGCAATGAGTTTGCATAAGACCGGACCGCGAAATAGTAACCACTAGTTATAACACCGTTAACTAGTTGATTTTCTATTTCACTAGGACGACCTAAACAACTTAGTCTTAATCCTGAGTTGATTATGGACTCCTGCTCATGAGAGATTGTCCTATGATTTGCATGGGTGAGAGTGGCCAATACGCGGACTCAATAAGCCTACCATTTTGGGGACAAGACCGAATGGGGAGCTGGGAACATAATCGTACAAGATGGAATTCACTCCTTCCCGACTTTAGGGAACCAGATGAGTGTTCCCTTAAGTGGTTACTCCGAGTCTTGAACAAAGGGCCCTAAACCCTCTCAATGGCACGAGGGGGTTTTTTGTTTGATGGTTGGACCACAAACAGGTTGTTCATTAGAGGAGAACTGGTACTTAAGGAAATAGAAGTAACCCAGGGGTAAAACGGTAATTTGACCCAGCTGGTGTTACGAACACTCGTGAAGGACTAACTAGTCGATATTGGTCTATATCCGTGGACACAGAAATATGTCTGCAGTGAGAAGAGTGCAACTGTGAGTCTATAGTGGAATGAACACACAGTTAACAAATATTGATTAATGTGGTTAATGAGTTTGATCAATTAATCTCACATCGTTGGAGCTTCTGATCTGCAGGTCCATTAGGTCCCACTGGTAGCTCATAAAGTAATTTGAGGCAACTAAGTAATAAATGTAAATTGAAAATGTTCAATTTACTAAGGGAAACAAATATAATATATATTGATATATTATTATGAGAGAAATTAATATTTGAAGAAATTCAAATATAAATATAAATTTATGGAAGTTTGAAAGAGTTCAAATAATGAATTAATTAATTTAAGGCCTAAAATCTATTTGGGCAAATTAATTAATTCAAGGCCGGAAATTAAATATGTGATATTTAATTGGTGTTTAATTAATTAAAGAATTCATTGACCGGGAATTAATCAATTATGGAAATAATTAATCACTTAAGGAAGTGATCAATCATTTATGGAAATGATCTAATCATTTATGGAAGTAATTAGTCATTTGTGGAAAAGACTAATCAATTATGGAATTAATTGATCATGGATTGATTAAATAAGGAATAAGATTGAATCAATCTTGGAAAAGATTGATTTAATTGAATATTTTATTCATGGCCTTTCTTCTATAAATAGAACACTAGACCTAATTGGTTTATGACACTCTGCTCTTGCTCTTAGACCCTCAAGACAAGACCTAGAATTCTCTATAGCCTCCCTCTTAGAGAAAGACTCCCACAAGTCTTTTGCCTCCTAGACTTTGAGACATACCAGTGTAACCTCTGTGGTTATTGTGTCTTTAAAGAAGAATTTTCTAGCGAAGGAACTAAAAGGAGGCTGCTGCAATTTTGTTCGTTGGAGCGTCGTTGGCGAAGAACGGTCAAGTCTACAACGAAGGTTTGCAACGGTTCTTCCCCTTTTCTTTAGAAAAGCACGAAAATAAATTTAGATTTATTTCTAGCATGTTTAAACCAATTTTCCAGCAACTTTAAAGTGTGTTTAAAGTTTGTTTAAGTTTTCATAACGGTAGTTTAATGTTAATTAATATACGGCGTAAGGTCCAATCGATGCGCTTCCGCTGCGTGGGGACTTTTATTCCCTTCAATCGGTATGAGAGTCATCGTTGTCCCTATTAATTAATATTAAAATTTACGATAGGCTCTAATAAGTGGGATTTATGCAGAATGTATGTTCGATTTGCATTGAACTGTTTAGGTTAATTTTATGGCCATAGATTTTATTTTTATGTGATTTTGACATTGTAAGGCCTGGTGTTTCGGGTATTTTATGTAAAATAGAGTTCTATGTAAGTCCGGGTCTAGAATAGGTTTTTATGAGATAAAAATCGGAGAAATCGCCGCTGAAATCAGAAGAAAAATCAAAGAAACGATGCTGCCACTGCCCAGATTCTGCCTTCAGACGCTACTTCAACAGCGTCCCGACGTTGTCCCGATACCGCAGGCGCTCAGTAAGGAAAGCGCACAGCGTCGGGATGCTGTGTTGATAGCGTCTCGACGCTGTCACGATGGCGACGCGTGTTAGAGATTCATCAGGCGCGGTTCAAAAGGAGGATGGTCCGGTTCGGACCAATTCGGCTGGGTTGGGACCTATTTGGTCCGGTTCAACCAATTTTTGGCAAGGTTCGTGATTTTGGAGGCCGGTTCGAGGTGGTTCGGGGCGGTTCGGGATGTCTAGACCAACTTTTGGAGCTGCAGAAGGATTTTAGGATAGAATTTAGCTAAAATTATTGTAATTTAATGCTTTATTTTATCCTAAGGGCCAAAATTAACCGGTTCAATTGCTATTTTTATGCTTTATGGATGTCATATAGAATATTTAATCTCACCTTAGGTTATAAACATGCTCATGCATTTATTTATATATTATAAATTGTTATAATGTATGTTTTAAATGCATGGAATTGTTTTGATATTTTTTAATATAAGTGTATATTAATTATATGAAAAATTGGAAAGCATGAAGCATGTCATTACTTAAATTAAATATAAATAGTTATGTTTAATGTGATGAATGAAGCATGCTTGATTGATTTTCTTGATTGGCTTATAATTGTTATATTAAAAGAAAATCAATATTGCATGAAGCATGAAACATCCATAGTTAATAATATAATTGTTATATTATTCATGCAATAAGTATGGTTTAATTATTTAATTTGAATGAGATTGTTGAATGAATTAAACCCTAGATTCTTGATTATAGGATTAATCATTAAAATTTGAAATAGTTCTTTAATATTAATGATTAGAAACCGTCAATCTATAATCAAGATTTGCATGCAAACATAAGATCATAGGATCAATTGGATTAATTTTAAATTGTTTAAAATTAATTAGACCTAGATCAGTTTCTAATAGGATTAGAATCTTTTCTTACTTCGAATTAAAAATAGTTTTAATTGACTAAGTAGGAAAAACATTGCTCTGATTATAAGGGAACTCCACCGGTAATGTTCTGTCTAAGGCTGGTGGAATTTAAGTTGACGGTTTATGGAACACCTCCTACCTGGGAACTGACCTGGAATACCGGAGTTGAATTAATCATAATTAAATGTGAGCATGCAATGTCACTAGGTTTACTAAAAGTGTTTAATGCACCTAGATCTTTAGAGTAAAGACCTTACATTACTGAGGTTATAAGGGAACTCTCTCGGTAAAGTTCTGTCTAAGGTTGGGGGTACTTAAGTTGACGGTTTACGGAACACCTCCTACCTGGAAACTGACCCGAACATTGAGTTGAATTAACCCTTAGTAATGTTGACTTGCAATGTTGGGTTTATTAAAAGAAGTTTAATACACCCAAAAGATTGCAGTTTAATCCTTTCCATAATTGTTATAATAGGATCAGACTTAGATAGATTGACTTAGTCGAATACTATCTAAGTTAAACAACCCTGTATTAACCATAGGACATTTTTCAGTAGAAGGAAAATTACAAAACGAGATTTAAATCAAGTTTTGGTCCTACGTCCCTATATTCACAACGTGAGATTCATGCTCGGCTTCGAGTCGCCTTAGGAGCGGCCTCCCTTAGGAAAGTGTTTGCATGAATCAATATCAAGGTAAATGGGAAAATGTCTACGTGTCCCTCGGTCTCCGCCCATAGTTCACACCGTGAGAGTCGTATGATCCGCCTACAGGTTGTCCTGGCGCAACCATCCCTTCGGAGGGCCTGATCCTAAGATTCGGAACATCGTGAACTTCTGAAAAGGATAGGAGCTCTTAGGCTAATCACCAATAGTTGTCTTTCCCTTCGGTAGTCTGTTGGTGCGTGCCTCTGAGATCTGAAAGTGGGAGGGTTACACTTACGAGGATGAGTTAAAAGTGTTAACAAATCCTTGACCGAACAACGGTGGCTAATGTCTATAGGAATATGAGTTATTCTGAAATTAGAATTAGCTGAGAGGTGTCTCATTTCAAAGGAGGAGTGCCTGATCACCCTTTGGTGGCTGATATTCTAAACCTCTGAAACATCGTTGCAAAACTAAATCAATAGTTTTAGGGTTCTATGATTGTTTGTTTTGCTAAATTGATTGGATTGTGTGCAATTGTTTGCTTGAATGATGGGTTAAGGCAAAGATAACTAATACGGTCATTGTTTGTTTAAATTTCAGCAATGTCTTCCTCAATTGTCTCTCTGCTTAAAAATGAGAAATTAACTGACGAAAATTACGCTACGTGGAAGTCGAACCTGAATACGATTCTTGTTGTCGATGATCTGCGGTTCATCTTAACATAGGATTGTCCTCCAGCCCCTGCTCGTAATGCATCCCAAGCAGTTAAGGATGCTTATGACCGCTGGACAAAGGCCAATGATAAACCTCGCGTCTATATCCTACCCAGCTTATCTGAAGTTTTGGCTAAAAGGCACGAGGGCATGGTAACAGCGAGGGAGATTATGAACTCTCTCCAGGAGATGTTTGGACAATCGTCCTACCAACTCCACCATGACGCTCTCAAATACGTTTATAGTTGTCGCATGAAAAAGGGCACGACTGTTCGGGAGCATGTCCTGGACATGATGGTTCAATTCAACGTGGCAGAAGCAAACGGGGCGGTCATAGATGAGCGAAGTCAGGTTGCATTCATCTTAGAATCTCTTCCGAAGAGTTTTCTACAGTTTCGAAGCAATGCAACGATGAATAAAATAACATTTAACCTGACTAGCCTCCTGAATGAGCTACAACTCTATCAGTCTCTTCTTAAGAACAAGGGACAGATAGAAGGAGAGGCAAATGTTGTTCACTCTAAAAGAAAGTTCGAGAAGGGTTCATCCTCTGGAACTAAATTTGTAGCCACTTCTTCAAAGAAAACTCAGAAGTAGAAAGGAAACAAGGGGAAAGCTCCCAGTACTGCTGCTCAAAGCAAAGGAAAAACCAAAGTTGTGGCAAACAAGGGCAAGTGTTTCCACTGCAATGTAGATGGACATTGGAAGAGAAACTGCCCAAAGTACCTTGCTGAGAAAAAGAAGGAAAAGGAAGGTAAATTTGATTTACTGGTTTTAGAAACATGCCTGGTAGAGCATGATGAGTTTACCTGGATACTTGATTCAGGAGCAACTAATCATGTTTGCTCTTCTTTTCAGGAAAATAGATCCTTTCGGCAGTTGAATGATGGGGAAATGACAATCAGGGTCGGAACTAGAGAAGTCATTTCAGCTAAAGTAGTAGGAGCTGTGAAGTTATTTTTTAGAAATAGATTCTTACTTTTAGAAAGTTTGTTAATCGTTCCCAATATTAAGAGGAACTTAATTTCTATTTCATGTTTGATTGAACAATCGTATACAGTTACTTTTGATATGAATGAAGCGTTCATTTATAAGAATGGTGTACTTATTTGTTCAGCCAAATTAGAAAATAACTTGTATGTATTAAGACCAACCGAAAACAAAGCACTTTTAAATCACGAATTATTTAAAACTGCTGAAACTCAAAGAAAAAGGCAAAAGATTTCTCCAACAAGTAACAATACTCATCTTTGGCATCTTAGACTTGGTCATATAAACATCGATAGAATCGGTCGTTTGGTAAAGAATGGACTTCTAAGCAAGTTAGAAGATGATTCACTACCACCTTGTGAATCTTGTCTCGAGGGAAAAATGACCAAGAGACCCTTTACTGGAAAAGGTTACAGAGCCAAAGAACCCTTAGAGTTAATACATTCGGATCTATGTGGTCCAATGAATGTAAAAGCTCGAGGAGGGTACGAATATTTCATCTCATTTATAGATGATTATTCAAGATATGGTTACTTGTACCTAATGGGACATAAGTCTGAAGCCCTTGAAAAGTTTAAGGAGTTTAAGGCTAAAGTTGAAAACATGTTAGGTAAATCTATTAAAGTACTTCGATCTGATCGAGGAGGGGAGTATATGGATCAAAGATTCCAGGATTATATGATAGAACATGGAATCCAATCTCAACTCTCAACCCCTGGTACACCTCAGCAGAATGGTGTATCAGAAAGGAGAAATAGAACCTTGTTGGACAAATGATTTGCTATGCTCAATTGCCTGGCTCGTTTTGGGGTTATGCAGTAGAGACTGCAGTATACATCTTGAACAATGTTCCCTCGAAAAGTGTTTCTGAAACACCTTTCGAATTATGGAAGGGGCGTAAACCTAGTTTGCATCACTTTCGCATTTGGGGTTGTCCAGCACACGTGCTTGTGACAAATCCTAAGAAACTGGAATCTCGTTCAAAGTTGTGCCAATTTGTTGGTTACCCTAAAGAAACGAGAAGTGGTTATTTCTACGACCCACAAGAAAATAAGGTGATTGTATCGACAAACGCCACCTTCTTAGAGGAAGACCACATGAAAGATCATAAACCACGCAGCAAAACAATATTAGGAGAAGCTATAGAAGAATCACCAAGAGTTGTTGATGAAGGAACTAATTCTTCAGATCCATCCCGTCCATCTCAAACGTTGAGAGTGCCTCGATGCAGTGGGAGGGTTGTATTACAACCTGATCGCTACTTGGGTTTAACTGAAACTCAGGTTGTCATACCTAATGATAGCATTGAGGATCCATTGTCTTATCGACAGGCAATGAATCACGAAGATAAGGATGAAAGGGTCAAAGCCATGAACCTAGAAATGGAGTAAATGCGCTCCAATTCTGTATGGGAACTCGCAGATCTACCAAATGGGGTAAAACCCATAGTGTGCAAATGGATCTATAAGAGAAAAAGAGATGCAGCTGGAAAGGTACAGACCTTCAAAGCTAGACTAGTGGCAAAGGGTTATACCCAAAAGGAAGGGGTTGACTATGAGGAAACATTTTCTCTGGTAGCCATGTTAAAGTCTATAAGAATTCTCTTATGCATAGCCACATATTATGACTATGAAATATGACAAATGGACGTCAAGACTGCCTTTCTAAATGGTAATCTTGAAGAGAATATCTTCATGTCTCAACCCGAAGGGTTCATAGCCAAAGGTCAAGAACAAAAGGTTTGTAAGCTCAATCGATCCATTTATGGATTGAAACAAGCGTCCAGATCTTGGAACATTAGATTTGATACTGCAATCAAATCTTTTGGCTTTGACCAAAACGTTGATGAGCCTTATGTGTACAAGAAAGTCTACAAAAGGAAAGTAGCTTTTCTAATACTTTATTTAGACGATATCCTGCTCATTGGGAATGATGTAGGATACCTCACTGACATTAAGAAATGGCTAGCAGCCCAATTCCAAATGAAAGATCTGGGAGAGGCTCAATATGTTCTGGGAATCCAAATCATTAGGGATCGTAAGAACAAAGCACTAGCACTGTCTCAAGCAACGTATATTGACAAAATGTTGTCTCGATATTCGATGCAAAACTCTAAGAAGGGACTACTACCCTTCAGACATGGGGTACCCCTGTCTAAGGAACAGTCTCCTAAGACACCTCAAGAAATTGAGAACATGAGACACATTCCCTATGCCTCAGTTGTAGGCAGTTTAATGTATGTTATGCTCTACACTAGGTCTGACATATGTTATGCAGTGAGAGTAGTCAGTAGGTATCAGTTTAATCCAGGGTCGGACCACTGGGGAGCGGTTAAGAATATCCTCAAGTATCTTCAGAGAACGAGGGACTACATGCTTGTGTATGGAGCTAAGGATTTGATTTTTACTGGATACACTGACTCTGACTTTCAAGCTGATAAGGATTCAAGGAAATCCACATCAGGGTCAGTATTCACCCTCAATGGAGGAGCAGTAGTGTGGAGAAGCATCAAACAAGGATGCATAGCAGACTCAACCATGGAGGTTGAGTATGTAGCAGCTTGCAAAGCAGCTAAGGAGGCAATATGGCTTAGAAAGTTCTTGACTGATTTGGAAGTGGTTCCAAATATGAACGTGCCCATAACACTATACTGTGACAACAGTGGGGCTGTAGCCAACTCAAAAGAACCTCGAAGCCACAAACGGGGTAAACACATCGAGAGGAAGTATCACCTGATACGGGAGATTGTGCAACGAGGAGATGTGATCGTCACTAAGATCGCTTCGGAGCACAACATCGCTGATCCATTTACGAAGGCTCTCACGGCTAAAGTGTTTGAGGGTCATCTAGAAGGTCTAGGTCTACGAGATATGTATGCCATCTAATCTAGGGCAAGTGGGAGAAATGTATAATGGGTATAAGGATGTCCTAGTTCATTGTATTATTTTAATATACATGACATTTCCTGCTTTTGATTATTGCATTTACATCCCATTAACTAGTGTTTTAGTTCAAGTGGGAGTTTGTTGGGTTTTATGCCCTAAAACTCGTAGATAGTGAATGTAACTGTTGACCGGATATTAATGAAACAATATTGGTATATTTTTCCATTAAATGTTATTAGTTATTTTATATTTGTCTTTGCCTAAAGATAACCCCAATCCAATAAACTAGACATCCAAGGTTGTAATATGAGTCTTGAACTATATGTAGCGACATATGGGATCATTGTTCAAGAAACAGCCTAAAGGGTCTATAGTATATGGATAAGACTGGGTGCCTTATCCTGGTGACACTATGGATACGGCCCACTTTGTATTTGATACAAACGCTGCGATCCAACGCGTTCGTGTAGGAGACATGCGAGTGGGGGTATCCTATGCAATGAGTTTTCATAAGACCGGACCGCGAAATAGTAATCACTGGTTATAACACCGTTAACTAGTTGGTTTTCTATTTCACTAGGACGACCTAGACAACTTATCTTAATCCTGAGTTGATTATGGACTCCTGCTCATGAGAGATTGTCCTATGATTTGCATGGGTGAGAGTGGCCAATACGCCGATTCAATAAGCCTACCATTTTGGGGACAAGACCGAATGGAGAGCTGGGAACATAATCGTACAAGATGGAATTCACTCCTTCCCGACTTTAGGGAAGCAGAAGAGTGTTCCCTTAAGTGGTTACTCCGAGTCTTGAACAAAGGGCCCTACCCTCTTAATGGCACGAGAGGGTTTTCTGTTTGATGGTTGGACCACAAACAGGTTGTTCATTGGAGGAGAACTGGTACTTAAGGAAATAGAAGTAACCTAGGGGTAAAATGGTAATTTGCACCAGTTGGTGTTACGAACACTCGTGAAGGACTAACTAGTCGATATTGGTCTATATCCGTGGACACAGAAAATATGTTTGCAGTTAGAAGAGTGCAACTGTGAGTCTATAGTGGAATGAACACACAGTTAACGAATATTGATTAATGTGGTTAATGAGTTTGATCAATTAATCTCACATCGTTGGAGCTTCTGATCTGCAGGTCCATTAGGTCCCACTGGTAGCTCATAAAGTAATTTGAGGCAACTAAGTAATAAATGTAAATTGAAAATGTTCAATTTACTAAGGGAAACAAATATAATATATATTGATATATTATTATGAGAGAAATTAATATTTGAAGAAATTCAAATATTAATATAAATTTATGGAAGTTTGAAAGAGTTCAAATAATGAATTAATTAATTTAAGGCCTAAAATCTATTTGGGCAAATTAATTAATTCAAGGCCGGAAATTAAATATGTGATATTTAATTGGTGGTTAATTAATTAAAGAATTCATTGACCGGGAATTAATCAATTATGAAAATAATTAATCACTTAAGGAAGTGATCAATCATTTATGGAAATGATCTAATCACTTATGGAAGTAATTAGTCATTTGTGGAAAAGATTAATCAATTATGGAATTGATTGATCATGGATTGATTAAATAAGGAATAAGATTGAATCAATTTTGGAAAAGATTGATTTAATTGAATATTTTATTCATGGCCTCTCTTCTATAAATAGAACACTAGACCTAATTGGTTCATGACACTCTGCTCTTGCTCTTAGACTCTCAAGACAAGACCTAGAATTCTCTCTAGTCTCCCTCTTAGAGAAAGACTCCCACAAGTCTTTTGCCTCCTAGACTTGGAGACATACCGGTGTAACCTCTGTGGTTATTGTGTCTTTAAAGAAGAATTTTCCAGCGAAGAAACTAAAAGGAGGGTGCTGCAATTTTGTTTGTTGGAGCGTCGTTGGCAAAGAACGGTCAAGTCTATAACGAAGGTTTGCAACGGTTCTTAACCTTTTCTTTAGAAAAGCATGAAAATAAATTTAGATTTATTTCTAGCATGTTTAAACCAATTTTCCAGCAACTTTAAAGTGTGTTTAAAGTTTGTTTGAGTTTTCGTAACGGTATTTTAATGTTAATTAATATACGACGTAAGGTCCAATCGATGCGCTTCTGCTACGTGGGGACTTTTATTCCCTTCACTTATGATATGATATCCAGTGTAACCCAAACACCAAAGCTCTCTCTCCACCCATGGCCTCTACTTCCGTTGTCATACTCCTCAAAACTTCCAATTGCATTCCTCGATCTTTTATAGATCGCAAAAATGGACCCAAAAAGCAGGGTTTAACCATTGAGATCGGTTTTGCCAAAGCAACTAAGGGCTCATTTGGTAACGTTCTTGTTTCTTTTAATAACTATGTATGTTTCTTGTCTCTCATTTTTTAGAAACACTCCTAAAATTTGTATAGAACTTTTGGGAACAACTAAAACTAGTTTCTCCTTTTTTGTTCTCATTTCCATTTTTTTTCCAAACATAAATAAGAATATATGTTTATTACTATTGAATGTATAGGTGTTAGGGTCATGAAATTCTATTTTTCTTTATTAAAAATGACGGAAACAAGAAACGAGAACGTTACCAAACGGGCCCTAAGAAACTATCAAATAGCCATGGTCCCTGCATGCTTAAGGATTCTTGTCTGCTCCGCTTCAGTCGATCTTCCAATGATTTTTGCTGCCCCCCGATCCACATCCACCGTCGTTTCTTCTTCTTCAACAGTCAGCCTCAATTTCTCCCAGTCTTCCAACATGTCAGCGAAAGCCATTCCAGGCCTGGCAGACTAATTAACGGCGTAAAAACACCGAAACAATCACACCAGAAAAATACTCGTAGCGTATCACGCTAGAGAGAGTATATCTGTCAATCAAGAATATCTATTTCTATAGGTATAGAAAAAGAGAGGAAAAAAGTATAGAGAACCAAAAGAAAATAAGAGGAAAATAATTTAACTTTCCTTCACTAAACAGACTGAAATAAATTGCATTATGTTACAATTAAGTAAAAACATTTTTTTCCTTTTTTTGAAACAAATTAAGCAAAAAGATCTATTCCTTAAAGAAATTGATTTTCCATTTCATTATTTCATTTTTTGAAGAATATGTTGGAAATTGGAAGGTTTTTAATGTTGGGAGAAAAACTCTACACCCAAGTCCATATTTTATCTTCACATTGTTTTTGGAAAATTGTAATGGGTGACTAAATTGAAATGGATATTAGCAAATATAGCAAGTTTTAAAAAAAATTGCAAATATAGCAAAATTTTTAAATGATTTTTTTTAATTCCCTTTTTGCCCTGTTTTGACTTTGGCTCCTTCGTTTTTTTTCTGTCTTTCCCCATCTGGTTTCTTCTTCTTCGTATTTTTTTTCCACGCCGCCCAACTCAATTCCTCAATTCCTTTACCTCAATTCCTCTCCACACACTTTCCCTGTCACACCCCCTCCCGGACCACCTGCTAGCTTAGCCCGAAAGACGGCGTGAAGCCAACAGATATCATCACCTCTAACGATCCCTGTTGACCCTACTGAAACGTTGAACCTGATAAACATACTAATCATAGATATAAAACATTCTACATGAAACACAACACAACGGAATCCACGGAAACCTTTTAACATACACGAGGTGCAACCCTGACAAAACTTGGTTTGAAAGATAACCTGATATAGATATCACAACCAAAAACATCTACAACTAGGGTTTATACAACCACAACCACTAAGACGATATTATCCAATCCTTACAAAACATTTACAATATGAACAGACTCAATAAACAACTCCACCCACGTACTGGAGCTTGATCCGGAACTTTCAGCAGACGTTGGCAGTGTATCAGGCACCAGGAGCTCGATCTCTACCTGAAAAAACTTGAAAACATTTTGGAAGAATGAGCTACGAAGCCCAGTGAGTGACTAACTTTAAAACTCTAAAACCGGAAGTCAAAACACATGATAAACCTTTAAACGAATAAATATGCTCAGTCAAAGCGTTTAACAAAAACGTGTAAGATTAAGGGCTTTCTAAAACATCTCGCAAGTTCGTCATTAAAAATCTAGCAAGGCATATCAAATACATCAACGTTTTAACTAACATGACCGATCTACGTTGTGTAGGGCACCCCAGTACAACCAACGTTACTAGTCCTACGATGTAGTGGGGCCCGCCCAGCACTCCCATCGTCTTTGTCGTAGTGGGGCCCGCCCAACACTCACGACAGCATCGTTGTCACAGAGTACACTCAACGTCGACAACGGAATATAACCTGTGTGCACACGGTACCATATAGCCTCGGGCTCAATATCTCAGTCATGTAGTCAATAGAAATCTCAGAAAATCACATGAAAACATTAAAACATGCCTGTTTATCGTTATCTTTCGTAAAACTCAAACTTACTCAGCTTGCTCGTGAAAAACTTTAAATCATTAAACAATATTTGCTAACACATGCTTTACTTTAAAAGATATCATTTCAACTACTTTTCATAAAACCATTAGTCGTGTGCTCGTATATAAACCTCATTAGAAAATCTAAGCTCAAAATTCACGCTTGAAACCGTTAATAAAAATCATGTATCATTCATAGAAAAGCATGTAAAACATATAATCATGAACAACCGTTTAAGAACATTTTCGAAATTTGCTTTGTCACTCACTGTCTTATCTAGTTCCCCGGTTTGTAGACTCGGCCTGTTTCCTCTGGGCCTGTCAAATAATGAAAACCGAGCATTAGAACCATAGATAGCTTTGTCTTTTCCATGCTCATGAATTTTCTAAACAATTGGATTAAGAATCACATTCATATTCTACTTTCAAGATTTTCCAGATTCTATACCCTAACTTCCAACACCCATAACTTCCTCAAAACTTAACCAAAATTAATAAAATATACATCAAACTCTTCATTTTCGAACACTCTACAACTTACCTGAAGAAAGGAAAACGAGATTCTCAACCAATTAGCCCAGAATTGCCCCGAACACAGACAATACAGAATTCAAGGTTCTCTGCTACCCTTTATCTTCCTCCTGAAATTAAACCTCCTTCAAGTCATTTTTGGCTCACAAATTCTTCATGAAAGTTGTAGGATATTGAATAAGCTTTCCAACCATACCAAATAGAGCTTCGGATTCGACTTGTGCACTCCAGAATACACAAAACATCAGAGAACACCAGAGATCCTCCTGGTTTGCTCGAAAATCCTGTGCTCTGTTTTCCATTCCAAAAACCATAAACCTCTCATTCGATTTAGGTCAAGTTTCCTTCATGAAGTTTGTTAGGGAATTATCACGAGATATGAGGGAATGAGCTCCAATATTATTGATGGAAAAATGGAACATATTTACATGAAGGATCCCTCGAAATATATATACATATGAAAGCAGTAGTTGATTACTAACTACTGAATAACAAGATTACAACAGAATAAACTAAGTAGTTCCTTATCAGTTTATTACTCCCCCTCAAGTTGGAGTGTGTAACCTTGAAACACCCAACTTGCACATCAGATTGTTCAAAGTAGAGGACGGTAAGGCCTTTGTAAACACGTCTGCAAGCTGGTGATTAGAACGTATAGAAAATAACCGGATAAAGCCATTATTAATCTTCTCCCTCACAAAGTGACAATCGATCTCAATATGTTTGGTTCGCTCATGAAAAGTTGGATTTGAAGCAATGGCAACTGCGGCTTGATTATCACAGTAGATGAAGGATGGAGAGAGACGAGGGAGCTGAAAATCAGCCAGAAGTTGATAAATCCAGACGAGCTCACTCGTGACAGAGGCCAAAGCACGGTATTCAGCTTCGGCTGATGATCTGGAAACAGTGGGCTGCTTTTTGGACTTCCAAGATATCAAGGATTCGCCCAAAAAAACACAAAACCCTGTTACTGATCGTCTGGTGTCAACACAAGTACCCCAGTCAGCATCCACAAAAGCTTTCAATTGGAAGTTCATAGTCGGTTGCAATAGCACACTCTGCCCTGGTGAACGTTTCAAGTAGCGAAGTAATTGATGGACTGCCTTCAAGTGATGAGTTGTAGGCGATTGTATAAACTGACTGAGACAATGAACTGAGAAACAGATGTCTGGCCGAGACAACTGAAGATATAACAATCTTCCTATTAGCCGTCTATAAGAAGTGGCTTCTTCAGGCAGCAATAGAGTGCCACTAGACTTAGAGAGTCGTAGATTGGGATCCATGGGTATTAAAGCTGGCTTTGCATCTAGAAAACCAGAGTCTTCGAGAATTTGAAGACAGTATTTACGTTGGGATAAGAATAAGCCCTGACTTGATCTTGCCAATTCGAGGCCGAGAAAATATTTGGCAGAACCAAGGTCCTTTAGTAAGAAATGATTGTGAAGAATGGTTTTAACTGAATCAATTTCAGTTTGTGAAGGACCTGTTAGCAATATGTCATCAACATATACGAGTAAAGCAATAAAAGTAGATCCACTGCCACGGGTGAACAAGGAGTAATCTGATTTTGATTGAACAAAACCATGTCCCAACAATGCAGTAGAGAATTTGGTAAACCATTGACGAGATGCTTGTTTTAGGCCGTAAATAGATTTATTTAGGCGACAAGCAAGCTTCTCCCCCTTTCCAGGAACAAGGGAAGTTTGATAACCAAGAGGCACAGTCATGAAAACTTCTTCGAAAAGATCACCGTTCAAAAATGCGTTGTTAACATCCATTTGAGAAATGGACCATTTATATGAAGTAGCTAATGTTAAAAGGATTTTCACAGTGACTATCTTAGCCACTGGAGAGAAGGTGTCAAAGAAGTCAAGTCCCTCCTGTTGATTGTATCCTTTAGCCACGAGTCTAGCTTTATACCGATCGACAGTGCCATCAGGTCTGTATTTAACTCTATACACCCATTTTGATCCAATAGTGTGTTGTGTTGCAGGGATTGAAACAATATTCCATGTTTGAGTCCTGTCCATAGCCCCCAATTCTTCGGACATGGCTTGCTGCCAATGTGGAAACTTAACTGCCTGGTGATAAAATGAGGGCTCGTAGGCCATGGTGACATTAAGGAGGAATTCTCTATGATTGACAGAGAAGGCTCTGTATGACAAGTACTTGTCAAGTGAAAATGGTCTTGTACTTGTAGGAGTTTGATGTTTTAATAAGTTACAATGAAAATCCCTGAGATAAGTAGGGGGATTTCTATTTCTGTTAGATCTTCGAGGATGTACTTCAAGGCCAATCTCTTCAATCTCAGCATCATTATGATAGGCAGCAGGGGAAATAGCAGTCGGTTCGACTACATTCCCAGTGATAAAAGCAGCAGGTGATGAGGATGGATCAACGGAAGCAATGGTATCAACAGGGACAGGGCAAGTAATGTCTGGACTGAGACTCGTATCAGTCGTAGAGGTGGAAGCATCAGGCTGTGATAAAACAACAGTTGGAGTGGCATTGTCAACAATGTGATCCTCAATGATAGGAGATGGTAGAACATACTCCTTTAAGAAATCAGAAGTTGAAGGATCAATGGTGTCCCCGTTCGTATGAAAAGGAAACAAGTTTTCAAAGAATAGGACATCCCGAGAAATAAGAAACTGTTGTTTTGTAATATCATAAAGTCTGTATCCCTTAACACCAGCAGGGTAGCCAACAAATATGCAAGGAGTTGCCCTTGGATCAAATTTGGAACGATGTACAGATAGAGTAGATGCATATGCAAGACAACCAAAAGTTCTTATACAAGAGTAATCTGGGATTCTTCCAAAGAGAACATCATATGGTGACTTATTCGACAATAAAGGCATGGGAAGGCGATTGATCAAATAAGTCGCAGTAAGTAAGCATTCACCCCAAAAAATTAACGGAACTCGAGACTGAAACATAAGGGCTCTGGCCACGTTTAGGAGATGTTGATGTTTACGCTCAACTACAGAGTTCTGTTGGGGGGTTGCTACGTAAGAAAACTGGTGTAGAGTCCCAGTGGTAGCAAAGAAATCTTTAAAGTCGAGTTCAGGGGCATTGTCGGATCTGAAGGTCTTTATGACTTTAGAAAATTGTGTCTCGACAAGTTTAAAAAATCTAGGGATGATATGCAACACATCACTTTTATGTCTAAGCAAGTACACCCATGTGTACCTAGAACAATCATCAACTAGAGTAACAAAATATGAATATCCTGCATGAGTTTGGGCTCGAAAAGGCCCCCAGATATCACAATGCACTAAATCAAATATATTTGTAGCTACATTGTTATGAGCAGGAAAGGATAATTTTCTCTGTTTGGCCAGCGGACAAATATGACAGCAATTATTTTCAACATCTTTAAACAGCAACAACGGTTTTAACAAATGTAATCTAGGAAAGGAAGGATGCCCCAACCTCTTGTGCCATACTTCAGCTGAAACAGAGCACACTATGGCAGCAGTAGGGAGAGTTGATGACTTATTCAAATGAAGAAGGTATAAACCCTCAACACAACTAACCTTGCCAATCTTCTTCGATCTTAACGTGTCCTGAAGAGAACAATCATTGCCAGAGAAATTAACAGAGAATCGAGAATCCTTTAATAATGCACTGACCGAGAGAAGATTATAGGAGAATTCTGGGATATACAAGACATTATGCAACATGACATCATCCTCGAGTCTAACATCCCCAACATATTTAACAGAGAATCGTTTTTGGTCAGGCAAGGTAACGAAAACATTCACAGTAGTTCTCAAGTTAACAAACAGTGACTGATTGCAACATATATGGGATGAAGCCCCTGAATCAATAACCCATGCTTCAAGAAACACAATATCACTTGCTGAGCTAGAGGAAGGACAGGTACCTGCTATGTGATTGACTTCGGCCTTCGGAGTGCTCGAGGGAATAGAAGTCCCTAAGTGATTTTGGAGCATGTTCATGAGTTGAGAGTATTGGTCAGCATTTAGACTAGCGAAGAAAGCTGACTGATTGTTCTTGACAGGATTCTCGGATTGCTTCTCAGTTTCCGCAGCAGGCTTAGAGTTCTGTCCAGAATTGGAATTACCAAATCTGTAGCCAGGCGGATAACCATGTATCTTGTAACACTTGTCCACCGTGTGTCCTCTAATGTTGCAATGAGAACAGAATGGGACTTGTCTTTGGCCATCTCGTCGTTTAGATCGATCGTTGGGATGTGAATTTCTCTTCGAATTGTCAGCAGAAACTGAGAGAGCAACTGATTCAATTGAAGGAGCTTTTCCAGCACCTCTCTGTCTTTCTTCCTGAATCACGAGCGAAAACACCTTATTGATATCAGGAAGTGGATTCATTAAGAGAATCTGAGTTCGAAGAGAGGAATACACTTCATTGAGGCCCATGAGAAAGATCATCACAAATTGAGAATCAAAGAAGGCAATCAATTCCCTCGATCCTCCGCATGAACACTTATCAGTGGGTCTGTATTCAATCAATTCAAGCCATAACGACATAATCTTCACATAATAAGCTTCAACTGAGAGAGATCCCTGTGAAAAGGTTGCAAGATCCTTTCGCAGTTGATAGATGTGAGGGCCATTCACTTGGCGATACCTTGTCTTCAATTCATCCCATATGTCCTTTGCACAACCGGTGATAACAAGGCTTGCAGCAATTTCTTTTGAAATTGAATTAACAATCCAAGAAGTGACAATGTCATTATTACATTGCCAAGCAGAAGACAGATTACCTTGTGGTTTTGGAATGGAGCCATTCACAAACCCTAATGTGTTCTTCCCGGACAAGGCGAGAAGCATGGCTTTACTCCATGAAATGTAGTTGCTGGTGCCAACTAATTGTTGAGTGACAAGCGTGATCGTAGGTGCAGCGGAATGATGCAGCAGGTATGGATTCAACTATCCTTCGATCTCAGTAGTAGCAGTCGAAGAAGATCCATCCGCCATGATAAGGGAGAAACCAGAGTTTCCGTAAGAAAAGAAGTGAACAGAGTTCCAGAGAAAAGGGCGCGTAAAGAAAAGGGAAAAGAAAAAAATATTCCTTTCAAGAACGCGCGCAAAAAATATTCTCTGATACCATATCACGAGATATGAGGGAATGAGCTCCAATATTATTGATGGAAAAATGGAACATATTTACATGAAGGATCCCTCGAAATATATATACATATGAAAGCAGTAGTTGATTACTAACTACTGAATAACAAGATTACAACAGAATAAACTAAGTAGTTCCTTATCAGTTTATTAGGAATTAACTAACTTTCAAGAAAATCAAACCTCACCTCTTGATTCCTTCTGTGTAGCCCAAACCGACTAAAACACCAGAGGTTGACAGGTTGAACACAGTTTCTGCAATGGCTGGCTTTGCATGAGCTTTTCCCTATCTTCTTCAACCTCAAACCACGAAATTATTCTTCTTCCTCCTCCTTCACTCTCTCCTTAAAGTTCTCTGAAAGTTTCAATGGAAAAGGATGAGAAATGAGGCTGATAATGGGCTGATAAGAATGTTAGTCGGTGGTGGGTGTCTTGCTGTCATTTCCCACCTTCTTTCTTTCTTTTTTTTTTCACTTTTTTTCCTTTTCTTTCTTTTCTTTTCCTTCCATTTTCCTTTTCCTTTTCTTTCCTTTCATCTTTTAACTTAGTAATCCCAACAATATAAACCAACAATAGATGACAAGAGAAAATGATCCTAGAGAAGTCTCGGGTTTACATTCCCCATATGGTTTCTTCTTTACCTCAATTTCTCTCCATACACTTTCATTTTTCTTCCATCGTTATCATCTAAAATTTATTTTTTTAAAAAAAAAATTATCCCACATTTTCTTTAATCAAATCAATAGTTATATGGGTAAATTTATTTCAAAATTATAAGGATGATGATTTTCACAATATTATTCACTTTGTGTCAAATATTTGTTTTTTTCAGTTCTATACAAGAGGCTTTGTACCAGTACTAATGAAGATGTTTTTACTTCGTATCAATGCTAATGAAAATGTTGTCTTTGCTTATTACATGTTTGAGTGTATAAGAAGATCAATACCACACTGAATCTTACATCATTTTAGAAGGATGGCGACATGACAACGAATAAATGTGAAAGACTATACAGACTTCCTTGGTGTTCTAATACTCAGTCGATCATCATCAATTTCGATCATCTCTTCTCGTGGATCAGTTTCGATCGTTTTCTTCTTCGATCTGAGAATTTTTCGCATTTTCTCGTGGATCTCAGCTTCGATGAGCTTCTTCAGCCCTTACAGGGTTGTCTTCTTTTTTTCTCGATTGTTCTTCATTTTTCCCCCTTCCATCATCGTTTTCTTCTCTTCTATTTCGTTTTCTATGCTTTGTTTTCTCTTTTTTTTTCATTGTTTTCTTCCTCTTTTGTGTTCTTCCTCTATTTCGATCTTCTCTTCTCTTCGTTTGTTCGATATTGATATTTTCTATCAATGATAGAGCGATAGAATTCTATCGTTGGCTGATAGAATCTATCAGTTATAGAATTCTATCGCTGATAGTATTCTATCAACGATAGAGTTCTATCACTGATTGAAAGGGATGAGATGGTGTTGATTTGAGAAATACATGGGTAAAAGAATGGAGAAGGAGGAGTTTTATAGAGATTGAAAAGAATAGAAATCTTTCTATCAGTGATATGATAAAAAGATTTTCTATCTTGATAGAATCTATCAGTGCTTTCTATGAGTGATAGAAAATCTTTCGATTAGAAAAACTTTCTATCGTGATAGAAGTCTTCTATCACTGATAGAAAAACTTTCTATGAGTGATAGAAAAATTTTCTATCACTGATAGAGAAAAACTTTCTATCAGTGATAGAAATTCTATCACTGATAGAAAAACTTTATATGAGTGATAGAAAAACTTTTTATCACTGATAGAAAATCTTTCAATCACTGATAGAATCTATCAGTGATAGAAATCTTCTATCACTAATAGAAAAACTTTCTATGAGTGATAAAAAAACTTTCTATCACTAATAGAGTTTATAGTAATAGAAAGATAGATTTCTTTCGGTGATAAAAGATCTTTTGTTTCTATTAGTGATGGTGATACATGGTAAAATCGAGCACTGAAAAATAAAGCAAAAACGAACAGTTATAGAAATCAAACACTGGAAAGCAAAAACCAAACACTGATAGAAAACCAAACGACAACAACCAAACACTGATAGAAGTGATAGAAAAATATCTATCACTGATAGAAATCTTCTATCACTTGTAATTTTCAATGGTGATAGAAGATTTCTATCACTAATAGATGTCTATTAGTGATAGAAAATTTCTATCACTATAGAAAATCTTTCTATCGGTGATAGAAAATCTGGAGGGGTATTTTAGTAAATGCAACATGCAGACCATCAAATTTTGCCATTTTTGCAATTTTTTTTGTGGGCTGCTAGATTTGCAATTACTTTGACTCATATTGCTATCCTTGCAACTGGCCCTTTGTTTTTCCATTTGCATTAGGTATGATTTGGTTTCAAATCGCTTCGTTGCACAAGTTAGAAAACGACAATGAATAGATCTAGTTATCTTTTTATCTTTTGTGTTTTTTAAATTTTGATGTTTTGTTTGACATCTGAAATTGAAAAAAAAAAAAACAAAAAATTCAAATCATAAGATTGTAAAATTTTATTTTAAATTTCTAATCTAGTTTAGAACACAATAGATCTTAATGAATTTCAAATAAGTAAAAATAAAATCTCTCACACATATATATTCCAGCGAGAGTATATAAAATATGTATGCATGTCAACTCCATAGTGTTGATTTAAAATAATAATAATAACAATAATAATAATATATTTTTAAAAAAAAAAACCCTACCTTTTGTCATTTTTTTTCTCATATATTTTATTATATATTATTATTAGAAACAATAATAATGAACTAAAACAGAAAAAAAAAATCCTCAAAAAAAAAAAAAAAAAAAAAAAAAAAAAACAGAAAAAAAATTAAAAAAATTAAAAAAATCCTAAATCCTATCATTAACCGCTCTATTGCCATTTTCTTCATTAATTCAACAATTTCTAAAATAGGGTAAAATTAGAATGAGGTTGGAAAAGTTTTCGAGATAAAAGTATTTCAAATCATATTGGATTTTAAATCTCTCTTTTTTATTCTCAAACAAAACATCAGAAATGATTTTCATAATTTTCATATCGAGAGGTTCCAAACACGAAGGCGAAAATTTTCATAACAGATTCATTACAAAGAGATCTGAGAGACCTTTGAAATTGTTGCAAGATTTTGTTAACCTTTGTTTGTGCTTCTTCTCTTTTTCTTTCTTCAATCTCTGTTTACGTTTTTCTGCCAAAATTTTAAGCTCAAGAAATGCACTTAAAAGAGAGATTTAAATGTGTGTACATTCACATTGACCTTTGTTTGTGCTTCTTCTCTTGTGTACATACATACATACATATACATATACATATACATATACATATACATATACATATACATATATATATATATATATATATATATATATATATATATATATATATATATATATATATATATATATTTTCTTTTTTTTTTTTTTTTATAGTTATTGGTCTGATCCAAAAAAAAAATCTCTCTCTAAGAAAATAGTTAAATTGTTAAAAATACATCAGAACTATGAGGTTGGTTTCAATTATGCCCCTGAACTTTCAAAACTTTGTTCCAAAACGATCCTTGGGAACATTTTCTGTTAAATTTATAGATGAAAAATGATGTATTTGCTTGTGTCTTTATTGTATTTTTCACGTCTATGTTCAAATTTGTTCACATAAGCAACAATACATATACAAACACGTCATTTTCCGTCCATTAATGTAACGAAAGTTTTAAAACAAACTTCAAAAAGTTTGAGACATAATTGAAACAACCCTCATAGTTCTAGGATATTTTTAATAATTTAAACTAAGATAATCTAAAAGCAAAACAGGACCAATATCAAATTAATGCGGAAGAAGCTAAGCTAAAATTCTAATAAATTTACAATCTGCTATTAAAATACAGTTAATAATAGAGTCAGGTGCTATGGTCTCCATTGATAATGTTTGTAGGATTTCTTCTCTTGACCCTCTTTCTCATCATCTCAGCCCATCCTGCAATCACATTGGATGCTTCAAATTTACCAGAGAACTTCATCTTTTGAGCCAATTCTTCAAGAATATCAGGTCTCCCAGCTCTAGAGAAATCAGCAGCAAATTTGTTGTAATCAAGCTGAGGAGCCTTCATTCCTTTTTCAATCATTTCCTCCAGATACTTACCCGCTTCACTGCATCGTCCCTGACTTATGAGCCCTCCGATAAACACGGTATACGAGTTGTCGTCGGGGCAGCACCCCTTTTGCTTCATCTCATCCCAAATAGCAACACCCATTTCGTAATTCCTTGTTTGAAAGTAGGACTTAATCATCATGTTGTATGTGTGGATTGTTGGTTCAATGCCACTCTCAACCATCTTCTTGTATATCCGAACAGCATCGTCGGGCATTCGCCTGTTCGTCATCAACTTGATTAGAGCATTGTAGGTCTTCCCATCAGGTGGGCAACCATTTGTTTTCATCTCTTTCAGCAGCCCATAAACCATGTCCATCCTTTTCAGATTCCCGAACCCTATGATCAAACATGTGTAGATTCCAGCATCAGGCCGACATCCCGTTCCCTGCATTTCGTTGAAATACTCGACCGCTTCTTTCATCTTGTTTTGTTTACAGAAATCCCGAACCAAGATCGTGTAGCTTTTGACATCAGGAGATGGACCCTTGGTTTTCATAACCTCAAACAACTTGATAGCATCTAACCTCTTCTTACACCTCAACAAACCTTCAAGCATGGTATTGTGAGCAACAATATCAGGCTTAAAACCTTCATCAATCATCTGATTCCATATCTTCCCAGCCTCCATTAGATTCCTCACCCGACACCAACCGTTCAACAAAACCGTATACGTTCGCAAATTCGGCATAAACCTACCGCGTAACTTCTCAAAAACTGCTTGAGCTTCTTTACCAAGCTTTGCCCTCCCTAAACTATCAAGCAAGCAGTTTATAGTTTCTACACCCACTTTATACTTATGCTTCTTCATCAACTCAAAAATCCCAACAGCTTTCCTCCTCTCTTTTGCAGCTGCAAATGCTTTGAAACAAATGGTGAAAGTTTCTATTGTCAAAAGCTCTTTTTCAGCCATTTCTTCAAGCAATGACACCATGGTTTCAAACTGTCTCGTCTTCCCCAAAATTGTCATCATCATATTGTAAGTTTTGCAGTCATGGGCAAATCCTGGCTTCTGAGCAGCCCAACAGAAGAATCTAAATGCTGGTTTTCGAGCTTGTTTAAACCTTGCCAAGACCTCCAAAACCAGATCGTGAGACAATTTGAAACCACATTCATCAAGAATAGCCTCCATGTTCCTATCTAACGCAAACAATTCGTCAATCACCTTGCATACCCGATCAACTTGGGTTGAATCCGCCATCGAATTACGCTCAAGATCATCATCCTCACTCTTCTCACATTCAATTTCGGAATCGGAATCCGAATTCATATCGCAAAAGCCTCTAACTAGTAAATCAAAATTGGGGAAGGGGGGATTTTTGAAATTAATCGTTCTCGAACTCGGAACGATCAACAATGTTTCTTGAGGAACAGATAATGAAGAGGTGTGTGGCAAAACAAATGGAATTTGACAATGAGAAGAATGAAAACCACCATGAGAACGAGAATCAAACATATGAGACAAGGGCAGAGAGCTACAACCAGGAACGCGCATCTGCTCTTGGAAACTTTGTCCTTCTCGTCCCAACGATCTTCGAATCCGGCAGCCGACATCGGAAATTGTTGCAGTGAAGGCAGAGAAATTTGAAGCTCTACGGAGAGTTAGAGAGAGACATTGAAATGCCATGAATTTGACGGAGGAGTTGGTGGAAAGCGGTGGAAAGAGGGAAGATTGAGTGAAGTGGTAGAGTGTTGACTCGGCGGAGAGTACGGCTTTGGAAAAAACTGCATAGATGTTACAATTTATTCAAAAAAGAAAAAAAAGAAAAGAAAGAAATATCTCTATAAACAACCAAATATTCTAACAATGGTTTAACTCGACTCATATTTACAAGATGTGTATAATACTAAAATTCTCTACAAATTTAATTTAGATCACCTCCTACTTCACATATCGATAGTCCATATCCATTTCCAAAAGCATCACATGGTCCAAAACTTCCAAAAGTTTTAAGAGAATCAAGCATCAAATATATGCAAAACTTTAAGAGAAAAATGAGAAAGAAATAAAAAGAGAACAAAGGCCATATCAATTTGTTCTTCTAAATATCTACCCTTGGAGTTCTGAAGAAAACAGAGAGGAGGTCTCTCCATTGCAAACTGAAAGGAGCTTCCTCCTCACTGTTTGAGACAAAAGCACTCCGATTTCTGCAAATGCAGGGGAAATTCCTAATGAAATGAAATTCGTTTAGAGATTGCCTTATTGGAACGATTATCAGAACAATTTGCAGAGGCACAATCTTACAGACACAATTTTAAGCACAATATAATCCTATAAACAAACAACAAATTATCAATGTGTCAAATCCATTTTCCAAGAATTCACATACAAACATCCCAATTTCATTCAAACGCATAAAATTATGGAGTGAATACATTCGAACTTACCGAATATTTCAACTGTCAGAGTAGAGTGAGAGCTTGAAGGCCTGAGATAGCTAAGAACGTGGAATGTGAGAGGCCAATGAACGGAGAGCCGATGAGGTAAAGAATGAAGGAGAAATGGGTTGCAATAGAGAGAGGCGGAGCGTGGATTTTGTCAGCTGCAGTGAAAAACAGAGCAATGAATCGCCATGGAAGAGGGATGAAGTCGAAGTTTGGAGTAGAACTATGAGAAGGGGAAATTGTCAAAGATAAGCCAAAATAAGACATATAGCACTTTATAAGACTGAAATGACGAACGGAGAGGGAGGGGCGGCGCTGCTCGCGGCGTCGGTGGTTGGCCGGAGAAGAAAAGCACGGGAGAGGGGAGAAGGAGACGGCGGCCGGTGAAGGAAAAAACCGAAGGGGGGAGGAGGCGTGCGGCGCGAGAGAGGAAAGGGGGAGAAAGAGAGAGAAAGTGAGGGTTTCTTTTTTTTCTTCGGAAAAATACACTTTTAGTCCTTGAGGTTTGGTTTAGGTTTTATTTTGGTCCCTGAGTTTTCAAACTCAACAATTTAGTCCCTGAGGTTTGGTTTTAGTTTCATTTTAGTCCCTCCATCCATTTTTCAGTTAATACTTAACATATTGCTGACGTGGCATAATTTTTTAATTAAAAAAATATTGTTTTTGATTTTTTTAAATAAAATAATATAATAAATAATTTTTTAATCTTTTTATTTTTATTTTTTCTTTTTCCTTTTCTTTTCACTTGTTTTCTTTTTCCTTTTCTTCTCCCCCCTTCTTCTTCTTCCAGTGTGGCTGCTCACCGTCGTCGCCCATCACCGCTGGCCGCCGTCACCGACAGTCGACCAACTTTCTTGCTTTCTTTTCCCCTTTTTTTCCTTTTTCTCTTTTGTTTCTCCTTATTTTCTTTCTCGAACTAAAACCTCACGAAGCTCACGACGTATCTAGGGGGATCTCGTGCATTCATGGCGTTCTTCGCGTTCGTGCGCAGATTTGGGCGGCGAGGGTGTGGGGTTCCAGCGAGATCGTGAGCGGATCTAAAAATTAAATACCCACGAGCTTGTCTTCACCCACGAGCTGGACCACGCTGTTTTCACACGAGAACGCCACACCGCCATCAACTAGAGCTCAAGCACGGGCTGCTATCTGTTCAGATTCTTCTCCATCGACGAGCTCAAGAACCTAACCCAAGCTTCAGACCTGTTCGGGCGGCGAGATCCTTCTCCAACATCGAGCTCAAGCATGGGCAACAAGCTGGAATCGCGCATCAGATCTGAAATCCCCAAGCGGTTCCTTCTTTCTTTTCCAACGGCCAGCTTCAGATCCGACGACGAGTCTCCTACCTCGCCAAGACCCCAGATATGGAATGTTGCCCTTTGTTTCAGATCTTATTTTTTAAAAAAAAAAAAAAAGGTTTGCCGCCGGTAGTCACCGGCCAGCGGCCGGTGACGGCGGTGGCTGCAAGCGGCGCTGATAGCTGGAGAAGAACAAGGAGGAAGAAGAAGAAAAATAAAAAGAATAAAAAATAAATTTTTTATTAATTTAATATTATTTTTATTTATAAAATTTAAAATTATTTTTTTAAATAAAAAAATAGATTCCACGTCAGCAATCCGTTAGTTTTTAACGGAAAAATGGATGGAGGGACTAAAATGAAACTAAAACTAAACCTTAGGGACTCAACTGTTGAGTTTGAAAATTTAGGGACCAAAATGAAACCTAACTCAAACCTCAGGGACTAAAAGTGTATTTTTCTCTTTTTTTTTTTTTTACAACTCAAGTAGGTGTAAATGTTCTTTTAAGAGATGTGATAAGAATCATGGTGTTCCAAGCGTCCGTATTTTGGAGTCACATTTGATATTTTATGTCATCAACTTTTGTTTGTAATTTTTGAACTTTTGGACTTCCAAAACGTGGTTTCAAAGCTAGCATTCAATAGTGGGGAGTTACTTTGTAGGCCATTTATGGTCATGAATACTTTGTAGGTTTTATTTTGGGAAACTCAAGGGTTGGGGGTTTCATTTACATCAAGGCTATATAAAGTCACATCCTAACCATGTAATGAACAGAGATTGTGAGGAATGAAGTTTGATCTCTCATAATAGAGACTTTTTCTTAGAAATCCCTATTCTATGGTTTCTTTCAATTCTTGTGATAGATTGTATGTTGAGTCATTCAATCCAGCCTTGATCAAGTTTGATTGTGGAATAACTCAATCTAGGACTAGATTTCCAATCTTGCTTCTAGATCTTTGATCATAAGAGATAATCGATTTCTAGCTTTTTCTCTTGGTTGATTCTAAATTGTTTAAGGAGGTGTTAATTTCTTTGATTCAAGGGTTCTTGCTCCACAAAAACTTGGATCTTTGGACTGAGAATTAGGGTTGTCTTATCAGTATGGTTGTTACATTTTAGTTTGGCTTAGTATACTTTAAATATTCTATCTTCTATTATGAACTTTTTTTTTGGGTATAAGTTTATTGCGAACTTTTGTAAATACTTTCTATTGTATTAAATTTAAATAGAAACCTTGAACCTTTTTAAGTCATTTTATTTTTAAAATTGGTACAATATTTAATATTTGCATTAGATTTGGTAAAGTTCTAGTTTTAGCTTTTAGTTTTGTTTCTATATATATATATATATATAGTTTTAGTTTTTAGTTTAAAAATAATAATATTTGCTTTACTTTTTTAAAACTTTATAAATACACTTCCAAATTTTGTAACAAAGTTTAACCTATTGCATGAACTGTTGATACAAAACAAACATCCATCTGAAGAACTTGAACTCAATGTTTTATTAATGTTTTATTTTAATATTGCTCTTAATGCATATTTGCCCTCTAGCCACTTTTGTCTCATAATCATTATAGAAGTCATCACAACAACCTAAAAAGATAAATTCTTTGGTCGAGAATATTGTAACAAAAAAGTGGTAATGAGAATCTTTTTTTGAAGCATAGTAAAAGAAAACCTACTAACTAATTATCAAATCAAAGAAATGCTTAGCCTATGAACATTCCTCTTAAAAGACTCGTTACTTGATAACTACTTGTTATGCACAAAGAACAATTTTTTTTTTTTTTTTTTTTTTGAGAAGATGCACAAAGAACAATTGGTGCTACATATATTGACCTAATAAATCATGGTTGAGATACCATTTTAACCGCACTACCTTCATATGTTCACATCCGGTCCTCTTACCTTACATTTCGTCCATATTGCTAGTTTATCAACTTTCTAAAAAACAAATTAGCCTTGATTAACATTTCTTATATATTTTTTTAAAACACATTCTCACCGTATCATTTTTTAATGGAAATTATTATTATTATAATTATTTTACCAATTTCGATTTAAAAAAAAAAAAAACTAGATGTACAAAAAGGCCTAAATTTAAATTTGAACATTGGAACGTACAAATGAAATAAATGAATGAATTCCAAAATACAGAGACCAAAAATGGTATTTAAACACTCTCAATTCTCAAATCTCTAACTAACTAAACAAACAAACCTTTTTGTTTGAACAAACAAAAAAACATTTAGACAAAAACCATTTGTTAACTCAAATTTACCATATAACATATATAACAATGCAATTCAATAAGCAGCAGTCCCAACAAAAAGTTCAACCACAGAACAATTAAGAACATAAACTAAAAACAGAGCAAAGAAAATGAGAGAAAGAGACATAGAGGACTTATAGTGGTTCGATCCAAAAAAAGGTGATCTACATCCACTTGAGGCTATCCACTAGATTCGTCAGCTCATTACAAGGATTAATCGTCATCTTCTTCACAAGCACTCCACGACTTTCTTCGACAATTACTCTATCACAGAGACCTAATTGCAAACCCAAGGCAACACTCTCAAATCCCTTAGCTCCAGCCCTCAAAATCACTCAGTATTACAGTGATTTACACTCAGCTATCTCATACGCTCTCACTTTCAGCTCACAGATTGAGACCTCATAACTTGATCATCAATACCGTGAGTCTGTAAAAAGTGCACACAAGAATCCCTTTAACAAACTCTCTAAAATTGGGTAACTAACAAAACAGGTAAGTACCCATTTTCTAACTCGAAACCGAATGGAACGCGTGGTTTCCTGACTTGGAGAACTTCAATCTGAGCTGGAGAGTAGACTGGTAATGACTTCCATGATGACATGAGACTTTGACTTTAAAAAAGACCTCTGAAGTGGAAGGGAAACTTGTGATTATCTGGCAAAAAAACAACAATTCTTCACCTTTGACAGATAACACAAATACAGCTTCATGAGTCTATCATCTTCCAGTGGAATCCTGGCATCTTTTAATCATCAATAATTCAACAACTTTGAGAGTTGAAAGACAACTCTCAAACTTTTTAGCAGGCAACACTTTGGTTAATGCGTCAGCTGCAACGTCTTCAGTACGGATCTTCTCAAGCTTCAATTTTCCATCTGCCACAATATCATGAATAAAATGGGACCAAATGTCTATGTGTTTGGTTTGCTCGTGATATGTTTAGTTTCTTGACAAGTACACTGCGCTTTGGTTGTCATAGGAGATCACTGCGCTGTCTTCAAGAATTATTCCTAACTCTTCAATCAGTTTGTATAGCCATAAACCTTATTTAAACACTTCTATCAAGGCCATGTACTTACAGGGATGAAAACCCTTACGCAGTGGAAACATATCAGAGACCTAACTCAAATTAAACTACGATCGGAATACCGATACGTTTGGCAATAAAATACAACAAGATTATTAATATAAAACATGTTTTTTGGTGATATTAAGCCCTAGATCTAATCTAGGTTTAAACTCTAACAACCTAAAGGTATGAGGTGCTTACTTTCGCAGACGATCTTGACCGAATTTCACCAAATTCTTCTATTTGATCTGAAAAATACAGCAGCCCCTTGATCTTCAAAATGCTGGATAATCTCTCCAAGAACACCACCACGAGATGACACCGGTAATCTCCAAAGGATTCTTATTAAGCGGATTTTGGGAACCAGTTTACTAAGGAATGGAAGGGAGAACAATTCTCTTGAGCTTTCTCTCTGGAAAAAATCACACAGACAATGAATGAATCAATCTCTGAAAGAAGAATGCCAAAAACGTTTTTGCCTATCGATAGGGAGAGAGAGTGTGCACGACTAGGTAACGCATGATCAGGTAACTGAAATCAGTTACCTGATATTTTAATTTTAAATCTAATTAAAATTAAAATCAATTTTAACTTAATTAATTAAATTAGTTAATTAAATTAATATATAATCTAATTTAGATCATATTTAATTAGATTATTCATTTAATGATTATTAAATGAACTTCCCTCTTTTACCCTATAATTTTAATATCATTTAATTAAATTAAATTTAATTAAACTGAATTAAAACCGATAATTAGTTGATTAAAAATTAATTAATCATACAATCGAATATCACATATTCAATTATTTTTCTCTCACATAAACTATAGTATTAATGTGCATCTAATGCGCTTTAATTCTAACCTATAGTTGTAATATGAATCTAATTCATATCATATTTTCCTTAGTAAATTTATCTCAATACCTTATACGAGCTACCGGTGGTATCTAATGGACCTGCAGATCATAAGCTTCAACAATATGAGATTAATTGGCTAAACTCATTAACCAAGTTAATCAATATTCGTTAACTGTGGTTCACTCCACTATAGAACCACAGCTGCACTCTTCTCACTACAGATATATTTCTATGTCCACGGATATTGACCAATAATAGCAAGTAAGTCTTTAACGTGTGTTCGTAACCCCAGCTAGGTCAAATTACAATTTTACCCCTGGATTACCTCTACATCCTTAAGTCCCAGTGCTCCTCTAATGAACAACCTGTTTGAGGTCCAACCAACAAACAGAAGTCCATCTCATGCCATAGAGAGGGCAGAACCCTTTGTTCAAGACCCAGAGACACCACTTAAGGGAACACACCTCTACTTACCCTAATGACGGGAAAGAGTGAATTCTATCTTGTGTGATTATTGGTGCGTGTGTGGCCGAAGTGTGGATGTGAGAAAAGATGGTAAATAATGATTAAAATAAATTCAGCCAACCTAGTGCAAGTATACATTATTGCACGTAGTAATAAAAACCTTAGAAGTATTCCAAGTAGGAGTGAGCAAAAACCGATCCGAACCGACGAACCGAACCGAACCGAACCAAACCGACTGGTTCGGTCCGGTTTTTTTTTAAAAATTTCGGTTCCCTCGGTTCAGAAATGCACAAAACCGATTAATTCGGTTCGGTTCTTGGTTCACAGGCCTAAAAAACTGCAAAAAACCGAACCGAACCGACCTCATATAATTCCTAATAAATATACCAGCCCCAGCCCATTTATATATACATAACTTAAACAACCCAGCCCATTTCTATTTAAGCCCACTCAGACCAGCCCATTCCACCCACTCTGACCAACCCAACATTTTATCTTTTACTTTAATTAAAAAAAAAGTAACCCTAGATCCTCCACCTCATATAATTTCTCCATTTCCTCTCTGTCGCAGTTTACCTTCTTCTCCATCTCTTAGTTTGCGTCTTCTTCTCCAGCTCTCACATCTTTGGTATTCTTCTTCTCCATTTCCTCTCTGTCGTCGTTTTCCTTCAACGTCGTCGCGCCCACCGGAGTTCACTATTTCTCCGACTCAACGCCGCCGTGCTAGTTCGCTCTGACGCCGCCGTTAATTTTTTCTCCCTCCCGTCTCGTTTGTAAGGCTAGTTACTCCCTCTCGTCTCGTTTTTTCTCCCTCTCGTCTAGTTGCAGTCTCATTGACATTGTGAATCTTGCAGTTACTGTGTTGAAATTTTTTTTTTTGCAATTACTCTTCTTCTCCAGCATTTTTTGTCTGTGTATTTCAGAAAATTCCACTTTTTCAGTTTCATTTTTTTTATTCCATTTGCTTATAGTATGCCACTTTTTTTTTATGCCATTCTCATGTGGTTATATTCAATTTCATGTTTTTTTTTTTTTTGTCGCCATTTGTCGCCATTTTAGTAGCAAAAATCTACTATATTTTTTTTTTTTGCCATTTTCTTGCTTATAGTTTAATTCTGATGTGAATTTTCATTGCATAACACTTTAGTTATGAAGATTATTATTAAAGACCAAAAATCTACTGTTTTACATTACTCATTGTTGCGGTTCATTATTGTTTATTTGCAACTTTCTTCCTACAGTCAATTGACAATGACTTGTAAAAAATGAAAAATAAAGTTGATAAACTAAAAAAGCAACAAATATTCCATGATGTTTAAAGCTAGATTGATAATAATTGATATGACTATAAAAGTTGAACAATCCATACATTATGTATTTGTATTTTTATATTGAGAAAAATATATTTTGGTCTATGAGATTTGCATTAGATTTCTTTTTGGTCCCTAAATATATATATATATATATATATATATATATATATATATATATATATATATATATATATATATATATATATATATATATATATATTGTTGCCATTTTCTTGCATTTTTATGTATTTGTATTTGTATTTTTATATTGAGAAAAATATATTTTAGTTTAATGTCTTCCGTGTTTTTGTTTTTTTTAAATAGTTATTTATTTACAATGGATGGTGTGAGTCAAGAAACTACAACTCCTAGCATAAAAAACAAGGAGAAGAAAAAGTCACCACCTGCTTCGCCCTCCCAACAAACGGCAAAGAAGAGCAAACCAACTAATACCTCGAACAAAACTTCAAGTGTGTGGGAACACTTTAAAAAGATTGAAGGTAGTTCTGAACATCCTAGGGCAAAATGTAATTATTGTGGGGCCACATATGCTTGTGACACTCAAAAGAATGGTACCACAAATATGTTAAAACACATAAGAACTAAGTGCAAAAAATATCCTGGAAGAATAAATGAGGCTAAACAAAAACTTCTATGTTTTGCAAAAACAGAGAAAGAAGGACAAGACAGTTCTAATTTGGTTGCTACAGCTTTTAGCATGGAGAAATGTAGGCTAACACTTGCTAAATTAATTATTGTTGAAGAGTTGCCATTTAGAGTTGTGGAATCAGAAGGATTTCGAGAGTATTCGGTTACTTTGCAACCTAAATTTGTAGTGCCCTCATAAAGTACTGTTGCAAGAGATTGTCTTCGACTTTACATGGATGAAAAGAAAAAATTGAAAGTCTTTATGGGGAGGAAAGATTTAAAGGTTAGTTTAACTACCGACACATGGACCTCAATCCAAAATCTCAATTATATGGTTCTCACAGCACACTTTATAGATGATGATTGGAAATTGCAAAAAAGAATTTTAAATTTTTGCTTAATTCCAAATCATAAGGGAGACACCATTGGAAAAAAGATTGAGAAATGCTTATTAGAATGGGGAATAGAAAATTTTTTGACTGTGACGGTAGACAATGCTAGCTCCAATGATGTGGCTCTTAATTACTTGAGGAGAAAATTGAAAAATTGGAATGGGACTATCCTAGATGGTGAGTATTTGCATGTAAGATGTTGTGCTCATATTCTTAATCTTATTGTGGGTGATGCTCTTAAAGAACTCCACGAGTCAATTGTTAAGATTAG
Organism: Luffa acutangula; assembly: GCA_036850905.1. Classification (NCBI taxonomy): domain Eukaryota; kingdom Viridiplantae; phylum Streptophyta; class Magnoliopsida; order Cucurbitales; family Cucurbitaceae; genus Luffa; species Luffa acutangula. The sequence continues at coordinate 26,817,128 of CM072090.1, read as the reverse complement.
GAATGCAATCCGATATGTAAGATCTTCACCATCTCGACTAGCTATTTTTCAAAATTGTGTGAAAGATGAGAAAATAGCTAGTAAGAATTCTCTTTGTTTGGATGTCCCTACTAGATGGAATTCCACATATGTCATGTTAGATGTTGCAGAAAAAATCCAAAAAGCTTTTGAAAGGTTAGAAATGGAGGATGAACAATATACTGTAGAGTTTTTGGGAAATGAGAGGAAGAAGGGTCTTCCTTCAAGTGAAGATTGGGATAATGCACGTGCTTTTACCAAGTTCTTGAAATTATTCTATGATGTAACTTTACGTATTTCTGCTTCATTATCTGTTACATCAAATCAATATTTTCATGAAGTTTGTTTGATTCAACAACAAATTCAAGATTATTCAACATGTGATAATCCTATGTTGTGTGCCATGGCAAGAAGGATGGAAGCGAAGTTTGATAAATATTGGAAAGATAATGATAGAAAAAATTTTCTCTTGTATGTTGCTGTTGTGCTAGACCCTCGTTATAAGCTTGAATTTGTGGTGTTTATGCTTACGGATCTTTATGATGAAAAGACTGCTAATGAAATAGGGAGTAAAGTTGAGTATTTGGTTAGACAAATGTATGATGAGTATAAAAATGCTATGGATGATATTGAGGAGAGAACAAAAAAAAAGAGTCTTCAATCGGTGGAATTGGAAGAGAAGAACAAGATTGATAGTGTTGGTGAAACTCGAGCTCGTCGGAATTATTATAAATTTGCTCAACACTTGAGTCAGAAAGATAACAAAGAGAGTAAGACCGAGTTTGATAGGTATATATCTGAGCCTTGTGAAAGGTCTGGGGAAGTGGTGGTAGATGATGACCTCGACATAAACAGTGATTTTGACATCTTAGCATGGTGGAAGGTAAATTCTACGAAGTATAAGATTCTTGCACAAATGGCTAAGGATATATTTTCTATTCCTATCTCAACAGTAGCTTCAGAGTCGGCTTTTAGCACGGAAGGTCGAGTATTGGATTTATATCGTAGTACATTGTCTCCAAGAACAGTTCAAGCACTTGTTTGTACACAAAATTGGGTATGTTCCACACCAATTGTACATAGACAAGAGATAATTGAGACAACAACAGATGAATTTATCAAGTATGAGACAGGTAATTGTTTATATATTATAATAATAACTTTTTAATATCTCATTATTTATCTTTTATAAATTAATTTGTTATGCATGTCTATCTTTCTTTTTTGTAGAAATCATTAGTGGAGATGAAACATCTACAATAACTACTTTGGGTGATTGAAGAAGAAAATTGGAAGAAAGTTATGGGGCGCTTCAGTTCAATTTGTATTTTGAAATTGTATTGTGTTTGAACTTTTATTGTGTACTTTAATTTCATTTTATGTTGTATTTGAACTTGGGATGAACTTGTATTTAATTTTTAGGTCTTTGATTGGGACTTTGCTTATTTTAATATCATTTTAGATTGTGTTTGAATTTTGAATGAATTTATATGTAATTTGAGATGATTTTAGGTTGATATTTGAAATTTTTGATGGATTGATTATGTTTGGAATTTAAAGTAATATAAATTACATAAAAACAGAGATAATGGTGGGTTTAGATAAGAAAAACTAAAAGGGGAAAAAATAAGTAGCTGGAAACTATTAAAAAAAAAAAAAAACTGAAACCGAACCGAACATAGGCGGTTCGGTTCAAAAACCGAAACCGAGGTATATTCGGTTTTCTCGGTTCAAGATGTTAAAAAACCGACATATTCGGTTCGGTTCATGGTTCGGTCCAAAACCGGACCGAACCGAACCGTGACCACCCCTAATTCCAAGGGTATCGATCCCACGAGGACTAAATTGGAAACACAGATTTGAAGAAGAAACTGCTCAAAGATTGCTTGGATAAGGTAACCAAAGAAATAGTTGATGATAATTTTTAGAAGATAATCAAAATAAACAAGTAAAATATAACAATGATAAATAAAACGAGGTGCTCCCAATAACCGTTAGAAGGCTAAACGAGTACTGTTATGCACATTTCTATGACTCGACTCTGACATAGATATATCAAGCATGCAATCTATAACCCTATAGTTGTTATAGGATGCCCTTAGGCGCCCTATAACACCGAATACATTCTTTCGAGCCTTTTCTTCTATATCACCTTTATGAAAACCAGTATTGTTCGTCCCTTTCGAGATCAAACTCACATAGCATGCAAAGTCTAAGTGATCAATTTAAACTCAGCAAGATTCATAATGATATTCAATAAAGAATGACATGTATTGAATAAAACTTAAGTAAATAAACATTTTCAAGCTATTGAACCATAAGGGAATTCACTGTATTGAACCCCTCAACGGGATTTAGCTACGCATGATGGAATAATGTGCAAATGAACAACTTTCCATTGAAATAAAGAATAAAGAATACAAATAAATGAAAAGTAGTAAGTGCTGGAAATAAGGTGCAGTAGCTAAAACTAGGGTCTTTTCTTTTATCCAATCCTACTAGAGTTCGCTCGACACTCTACTCTCCTTTACAAATGGTAATAGAGTGAAAATCCCTACAAACACTCAGGTTTGATGTCTAACTAAAGGTTAGAATTTAGTCATCTAAGAAAGACGTCCTCGGGCATCCCTACTCATGGGAGTCTACTAGGGTTCTGTCACCACCCTCTTCTTCCCAGTGAGTTTTGCTTCAATTTTCCTTCGAATCGAGGCCTTTTATAGTGTGAGAAGTAGTTGATGAGTCACAAAAATGGTGTTGGTAGGTAGTCCAGTAAGTTTCGAAGTTAAAACAGCCAGTTAGTTGCGTAAAAAGCTCGTTTAAAACGACCCGCGACGGACTCAGACTCTTCTGATTCTGCCCAGAAATGCGGTCCCATTTCATTTTTCCTTGGCAGAAATGTGGTCGCATCTCAATAGCATTTCAACAGTATTTCTCTATTTTCCTCTGTTTTCTGCAAAACACCAATACTATGTCAAATTCACACCAAAATGAGTTCTTTTAAGCACAAATATGTATAATTTGACACACATGACTCTCAAAGACCTAACTTACCAACTTTTAGACTTTTTAGGCTCGGGAATAGTAATTTTGACCAAAAACATACAAGTTTGGACAAGAAATAAGCTAAAAGTAAGGGGAAAATATGTATATTTTTTACACTTATCAATTATGTTCTGAGCTCTCCACTCGGTCTTGTCCCCAAAATGGTAGGTTTATTGAGTTGGCGTGCAGACCACTCTCACCCATACAAATCAAAGGACAATCCCTCGTGAAGAAGATGTTGGGTTTTATGCCCTAAAACTCGTAGATAGTGAATGTAAACAAATTGTATACTTGTTTCAATAAAGTGTTATTGAGTTTCTACAATAAAGTGTTATTGATAAATATTGTACAATTTGACCCAAATCCAATAAACTAAGATCCAAGGTTGTTTACATGTAACTTGAACTAGTATGTGGGGACATATGGGGATCGGTGTTCAAGTAACAACCTAAAAGGTCTATAGTACAAGGATAAGGCTGGGTACCTTATCCTGATAACACTATGTGATACGACCCACTTTGTATTCGATACAGACGTATTGATCCAAGGCGTCCATGTAGGAGACATGTGAGCGGGGATATCCTATGCAATGAGTTTGCATAAGACCGGACCACGAAATAGTCAACCATTAGTTATAACACCGTTAACTAGTTAGGTTACTGTTTTAATAGGATGACCTAGGTAACTCAGTCTTAATCCTGAGTGTGTCATGAACTCCTTCTCATGAGGGATTGTCCTTTGATTAGCATGGGTGAGAGTGACCAATACGCCGACTCAATATGCCTTCCTTTTTGGGGACAAGACCGAGTGGGAGGCTGGGGACATGACAACACAAGAAGGAATTCACTCTTTCCCGCTTCTAGGAGAAGTAGATGAGTGTTCCCTTAAGTGGTGACTCCGGGACTTGAACAAAGGGATCCCGCCCTCTCAGTGGCCCGAGAGGGACTTTCTGTTTAATGGTTGGACCATAAACAGGTTGTTCATTAGAGGACCACTGGTACTTAAGGAGACAGATGTAACACAGGGGTAAAACGGTAATTTGACCCAGCTGTGATTACGGACACTCGTGAAGGATTGACTTACCGGCATAGGTCTATATCCGTGGACACAGAAATGTTCTACAGTGAGAAGAGTTCAGCTGTGGGTCTTTAGTGGAATGACCCACAGTTAATGAATATTGGTTAACTTGATTAATGAGTTTAATCGGTTAACCTCATAACATTGGAACTTCTGATCTGTAGGTCCATTAGGTCCCCCTGCTAGCTCGTAAAGTGTAATTAGGAACAAATATATCTTGGGAGAATTTGAATAGTTCAAATTCATATTGGGAATTAAGTTAATTGTATGAGATACAAATTAATATAATGTATAGTGATGCATTGAAATATAAAGTCTAATTTGAGATTAAACTTTATTATATTGAGAGATTGAGTTCAAATATATGTCTAATTAAATATATGGTATTTAATTAGAAGATGAATTAATTAATTATGAATTAATTAATTATTCAATTTAGTTTGAATTAAATGAGATTTAATTAAACTATAGTCTATGAGAGAAATAAATATTTGAAGAAGTTCAAATATTAATATGAATTTGATTCATATTAAATTTATAGGATATAAGAGAATTTGATGGAGTTCAAATTTTAATATGAATTTGATTCATATTATAGAATTAATTAATTGAAGGCCTGAAATTAAATATATGATATTTAATTAGGTAATTAATTAATTAACTAATAGAAGGTCTGAAATTAAATATATGATATTTAATTGGTGATTAATTAATTAGAAATTAATCAATTACGAAAATGATTAATCACTTATGGAAGTAATTAATCATTTTTGGAAATGATTTAATCACTTATGGAAGTGATCAATCATTTATGGAAAATATTAATCAATTATGGAATTGATTGGTTATGGAATTGATTAATTAAGGAAAATATTAAATCAGTTATGGAATTGGTTGATTTTAAATGAATATTTTATTCATGACCTTTCTCCTCTAAATAGAACATTAACCCTAGGGTTTAGGTACCACAACATATGGCCAACATAAGGCCTTCTCATATTCTCTCAACTCAAGAACTCTAGGGAGAATTTTCTCTCTAGAGTTTTTCCCATTCAAGATTAGGTAGTCCCACAACTACGTTGTAACGAAATTGGGAATTTCAATCCTTCAGAAGAGTCCATAACCCACTCAGGATTGAGACTAAGTTGCCTAGGTCATCCTAGTGAAATAGAAACCTAACTAGTCAACGGTGTTACAACTAGTGGTTAACTATTTCGCGGTCCGGTCTTATGCAAACTCATTGCACATGATACCCCCACCCGCATGTCCCGTACACGAACGCGTTGGATCATTGCGTTTGTATCATAATACAAAGCGGGTCGTATCCATAGTGTCACCGGGATAAGGTACCCAACCTTATCTCTATACTATCCCTTTAGGCTGCAACTTGAACAGCGATCCCCATATGTCCTCACATACTAGTTCAAGTCTCATACTAATAGCCTAGGATGTTCAGTTTATTGGATTAGGGTTATTTAGGCAAGATTACACAATACAAACAAAGTAAATGAATAATACATCATTTTATTAATGTTCGGTCAAATGTTACATTTACTATCTACGAGTTTTAGGGCATTAAACCCAACAGTACTCTGCTTCGGTGGTTGAAAGAGTAACCACTGACTGCAAGGTTGACTTCTAGCTGATGGTATTTTCAAATAAAGTGAAAACGAGACCAGAAAGTGACCTTTTTCTGTCCGTGTCACCTGCATAATTTGCATCAACAAAACCTACGAGCTTTGTTTTTAGTAAATCTTCCTTAGTATATTTCAGACCATAAGATCATACCTCAAGAGCCAGTTCACTGTTGACCAGTGATACTTACCAGACAAGAAATGAATCTGCTTACAACACTAAGAGCATATGCCAAGTCCGACCTCGAACAGACCATAAGATACATAAGGCTTCCGACCACATTTGATTACAGTATGTTTTTCATTTCATCTTCTGCCTCTTCTGTTTTTGGTGACTTATCAAGAGACAACTTAAAATGATTAACCAGAGGAACATTTAAAACCTTGCAATTTTCCATACCATATTTGTTTAACATTTTACTGGCATACACTTCTTAAGACAAAAACAACAAACCATTTTTTTGTCCGTCTTTATATCAATACCAAGAATTCTACTTGCTTCACCTAGATCTTTCATTTCAAATACACCCTTTAAGGTGTCTTTTAACTTAACTATCTCACCTTTATCAGAAGATTGATTCTAATAACATGTCATCAACATACAATATGAGATAGATGGATGCTTGATTCTTACCATGTTTGAAGTACACACAATGGTCTAGGTTACTTCTAGTAAACCCACAAGTCAACATGAAAGAATCAAACTTTATATATCACAGTCTAGGGGCTTGTTTTAGTCCATACAAAGATTTTTTGAGCAAGCACACTTGATTTTCAGTACATTTAGCCACAAAACCAATTGGTTGATGCATATAAATGGTTTCAGACAGCTCACCATGTAAAAATGTTGTCTTATCATCCATTTGATCTAATTCTAGATCAAAAACAGTTACAAGGGACAACAAGGTTCTTATAGATGAATGCCTAACAACAAGGGAGAAAATTTCTTCATAATCCACTCCTTCCTTTTGAGTGTAACCTTTGGCAACTAACCTTGCTTTGTATCTTTTTGGTTGTGAATGATCAACACTTTGTTTCACTTTATAAATCCATTTACAACCAACCAATTTTTTGTTTGAAGGTCTATTTATTAATTCCCATGTATTGTTGTTTAGAAGAGAATTCATTTCTTCTTGCATTGCTTCTTTCCACTAATCACTATTTTTAGAGTTAATAGCTTCATGATAAGTGATGGGCTCTTCATCTATTGAGTTCATCTCAGTACATAAGGCATAGTGAACAACACCTGCACTTGCATATCTTGTTGGTTTTCTTATTTCCCTTCTCTGTCTATCACGGGTTAAGTTATAATTTTTCAAAGAATCAGGTTCTTATTGAGTATTTTCAGGCTGTCTCAACACCCCCTTCAGCATTGATTTCTATCTCTGTAGGTTGATTTTCAGCTACTGATTGTGTGGGTGTAAATTCTAATTCCATTTCAAAAGATTGTTTCTTTTTTTAATTAGTTTCTATCCCTTTTTGATTCTTTTCCCAAGCAATTACATATTCATCAAAGGTTACATCCCTACTTATGATGCATTTTTCTTCACCTTTTTCAATGCACCATAGTCTATAACCTTTCACACCAGGTGGATACCCCAAAAACAAACATTTCTTGGCACGATTATCTAATTTACCTTCTTTAGAATGTGCATAAGCAATGCAACAAAAGGTTCTTAGTGTTGGGTTTTATGCCCTAAAACTCGTGGATAGTGAATGTAAACAAATTGTATACTTGTTTCAATAAAGTGCTATTGAGTTTCTACAATAAAGTGTTAATATTAAGTATTGCACAATATGACCTAAATCCAATAAAATAAGATCCAAGATTGTTTGTATGTAATTTGAACTTGTATATGGGGACATACGGGGATCGATGTTCAAGTTGTTGGGTCTTATGCCCTAAAACTCTTGGATAGTAAATGTACTCATTTGACCGAACATTAATAAAATGAAATTTTTTGTATTGTTCATTTATTTTTGTTAGTATCGTGTATATCTTGCCTAAATAATCCTAATCCAATAAACTAAACATCCTAGGTTGTTAGTATGAGACTTGAACTAGTATGTGGGGACATACGGGGATCGTTGTTCAAGTTACAGCCTAAAGGGTCTATAGTATAGGGATAAGGCTAGGTACCTTATCCTGGTGACACTATGAATATGACTCGTTTTGTATTATGATACAAACGCAATGATCCTACGCATTCATGTAGGGGACATGCGAGTGGGGGTATCCTGTGCAATGAGTTTGCATAAGACCGGACTGCGAAATAGTTAACCACTAGCTGTAACACCGTTGACTAGTTAAGTTTCTATTTCACCAGGATGACCTAGGCAACTAAGTCTCAATCTTGAGTGGATTATGAACTCCTGTTCACGAGGGATTGTCCTTTGATTTGTATGGGTGAGAGTGGCCTGCACGCCGACTCAATAAGCCTACCATTTTGGGGACAAGAGTGAGTGAGGAGCTGGGAACATAATCACACAAGAAGGAATTCACTCCTTCCCGACTTTAGGGTAAGTAGATGTGTGTTCTCTTAAGTGGTGTCTCCTGGTCTTGAACAAAGGGTCATGCCCTCCCTATGGCACGAGAGGGACTTCTGTTTGTTGGTTGGACCTCAAACAAGTTGTTCATTAGAGGAGCACTGGGGACTTAAGGACATAGATGTAACCTAGGGGTAAAACGGTAATTTGACCTAGCTGGGGTTACGAACACACGTGAGGGACTGGCTTGCTGTTATTAGTCAATATCCATGGACACAGAAATATATCTGCAGTGAGAAGAGTCAGTTGTGGTTCTATAGTGGAATGAACCACAGTTAACGAATATTAACTAATTTGGTTAATGAGTTTAGCCAATTAATCTCATATCGTTGGAGCTTCTGATCTGTAGGTCCATTAGGTCCCATCGGTAGCTCATATAAGGTGTTGAGGTAAATTTACTAAGGAAATTTAATATGAATTGAATTCATATTAAAACTATAGGTTAAAATTAATGCGCATTGGATGCACATTAATACTATAGTTTATATGAGAGAAAAATAATTGAATATATGATATTCAATTTTATGATTAATTAATTTTAGAATTAATTAATTATAAGTTTAAATTTAGTTTAATTAAATTTGATTTAATTAAATGACATTAAAACTATAGGGTAAAAGAGGGAAGTTCATTTATATAATCATTTAAATGAATAATCTAATTAAATATGATTTAAATTAGATAATGTTAGTTTAATTAATTCAATTAATTAAATTAAAATATCAAGTAACTGGTTTGATCAGTTACCTAAATGTGGTTCAATTCCTGAATCCTCTCCCTCTTCCCTATCGATAAGCAAAAGAAGTTGTGGCCTTCTCTCTCACTATCACATTCGTTCACGAGTCCCAGAGAAAAATCCCAGAGTTTTTCCTTCTCCAATTCCTTAGTAAAGGCTTTCTCCCACAAGAAACCTCTTCCGTAATCCCTTTTGAGTATATCGGTGGTTCAAGCGTGGTGGTGCTCGTGGGTTTATTTCTAGCAAAGAAATCCTCTCTTGGGCTGCTGATTTTTCAGATCAAAAGGAAGGATTTGGCGAAATTGGTCAAGACATCAAAGGGAGTGAGTATTTTCTTAACCCTTGATTAGATCTAGGTTATACATTAAAAATAACATGTTTTATAGTCTAATTTTACAGTTTTAAATGTGATTTGTTGCTGTAATTTTTTTGCTAATCGTATTGGTATTTCGATTAAATTAAAACACTGTGTATAATCTCTGATACGTTTCCGCTGCGTAAGGGCTTTTATCCCTACACAAGTAACAACCTAAAAGGTCTATAGTATAGGGATAAGGCTAGGTACCTTATCCTGGTAACACTATGTGATATGACCTGCTTTGTATTTGATATAGACGTATTGATCCAAAGCGTCCATGTAGTAGACATGCAAGTGGGGGTATCCTATGCAATGAGTTGGAATAAGATCGGACCTTGAAATAGTCAACCACTAGTTGTAACACCGTTAACTAGTTAGGTTACTGTTTAAATAGGATGACCTAGGTAGCTCAGTCTTAATCCGGAGTGTGTCATGAACTTCTTCTCATGAGGGATTGTCCTTTGATTAGCATGGGTGAGAGTGACCTATACGCCAACTCAATATGTACATGACAACACAAGAAGAAATTCTCTCCTTCCCACTTCTAGAAGAAGTAGATGAGTGTTCCCTTAAGTAGTGACTTCGGGACTTGAACAAAGGGATCCCGCCCTCTCACTGACCCGAAAGAGACTTTTCTGTTTAATGGTTGGACCATAAACAGGTTGTTCATTAGAGGAGTGCTGGTACTTAAGGAGACAAATGTAACACATGGGTAAAACGATAATTTGACCTAGTTGTGGTTACAGACACTCGTGAAGGATTGACTTATCGGTATAGGTGTATATCTATGGACATAGAAATGTTGTACAGTGAGAAGAGTTCAACTGTGTGGGTTTTTAGTGGAATGACCCACAATTAATGAATACTGGTTAACCTAATTAATGATTTTAATCAGTTAACCTCATATCATTGGAGCTGCTGATTTGTAGGTCCATTAGGTCCCTCTGCTAGCTCGTAAAGAGTAATTGGGAACAATTTAGCTTGAAAAGAATTTGAATTCTTCAAATTCGTTATGAGAATCAAATTAATAGTATGAGATACAATTAATATAATGTATGGTGATACATTATAATATAAAGTTTAATTTGTGATTAAACTTTATTAATTGAGAGAATTATATATTTGAAGGAGTTCAAATGCATGACAAATTAAGTATATGATATTTAATTAGTAAATTAATTAATTAATTATTCAATTTAGTCTAATTAAATGTGATTTAATTAAACTATAGTATATGAGAGAAACAAATATTTGAAGATGTTCAAATATTAACATGAATTTGATTCATATTAAATTTATAGAATATAAGAGAATTTGAAGGAGTTCAAATTTTAATATGAATTTGATTCATATATTCAGAGTTAATTAATTGAAGATCTGAAATTAAATATATGACATTTAATTAGATAATTAATTAATTAATAGAATATATGACATTAAATATATGATATTTAATTGGTGATTAATTAATTAGAAATTAATCAATTACGAAAATGATTAATCACTTATGGAAGTAATTAATCATTTTTGGAAATGATTTAATCACTTATGGAAGTGATCAATCATTTATGGAAAATATTAATCAATTATGGAATTGATTGGTTATGGAATTGATTAATTAAGGAAAATATTAAATCAGTTATGGAATTGGTTGATTTTAAATGAATATTTTATTCATGACCTTTCTCCTCTAAATAGAACATTAACCCTAGGGTTTAGGTACCACAACATATGGCCAACATAAGGCCTTCTCATATTCTCTCAACTCAAGAACTCTAGGGAGAATTTTCTCTCTAGAGTTTTTCCCATTCAAGATTAGGTAGTCCCACAACTACGTTGTAACGAAATTGGGAATTTCAATCCTTCAGAAGAGTCCATAACCCACTCAGGATTGAGACTAAGTTGCCTAGGTCATCCTAGTGAAATAGAAACCTAACTAGTCAACGGTGTTACAACTAGTGGTTAACTATTTCGCGGTCCGGTCTTATGCAAACTCATTGCACATGATACCCCCACCCGCATGTCCCGTACACGAACGCGTTGGATCATTGCGTTTGTATCATAATACAAAGCGGGTCGTATCCATAGTGTCACCGGGATAAGGTACCCAACCTTATCTCTATACTATCCCTTTAGGCTGCAACTTGAACAGCGATCCCCATATGTCCTCACATACTAGTTCAAGTCTCATACTAATAGCCTAGGATGTTCAGTTTATTGGATTAGGGTTATTTAGGCAAGATTACACAATACAAACAAAGTAAATGAATAATACATCATTTTATTAATGTTCGGTCAAATGTTACATTTACTATCTACGAGTTTTAGGGCATTAAACCCAACAGTACTCTGCTTCGGTGGTTGAAAGAGTAACCACTGACTGCAAGGTTGACTTCTAGCTGATGGTATTTTCAAATAAAGTGAAAACGAGACCAGAAAGTGACCTTTTTCTGTCCGTGTCACCTGCATAATTTGCATCAACAAAACCTACGAGCTTTGTTTTTAGTAAATCTTCCTTAGTATATTTCAGACCATAAGATCATACCTCAAGAGCCAGTTCACTGTTGACCAGTGATACTTACCAGACAAGAAATGAATCTGCTTACAACACTAAGAGCATATGCCAAGTCCGACCTCGAACAGACCATAAGATACATAAGGCTTCCGACCACATTTGATTACAGTATGTTTTTCATTTCATCTTCTGCCTCTTCTGTTTTTGGTGACTTATCAAGAGACAACTTAAAATGATTAACCAGAGGAACATTTAAAACCTTGCAATTTTCCATACCATATTTGTTTAACATTTTACTGGCATACACTTCTTAAGACAAAAACAACAAACCATTTTTTTGTCCGTCTTTATATCAATACCAAGAATTCTACTTGCTTCACCTAGATCTTTCATTTCAAATACACCCTTTAAGGTGTCTTTTAACTTAACTATCTCACCTTTATCAGAAGATTGATTCTAATAACATGTCATCAACATACAATATGAGATAGATGGATGCTTGATTCTTACCATGTTTGAAGTACACACAATGGTCTAGGTTACTTCTAGTAAACCCACAAGTCAACATGAAAGAATCAAACTTTATATATCACAGTCTAGGGGCTTGTTTTAGTCCATACAAAGATTTTTTGAGCAAGCACACTTGATTTTCAGTACATTTAGCCACAAAACCAATTGGTTGATGCATATAAATGGTTTCAGACAGCTCACCATGTAAAAATGTTGTCTTATCATCCATTTGATCTAATTCTAGATCAAAAACAGTTACAAGGGACAACAAGGTTCTTATAGATGAATGCCTAACAACAAGGGAGAAAATTTCTTCATAATCCACTCCTTCCTTTTGAGTGTAACCTTTGGCAACTAACCTTGCTTTGTATCTTTTTGGTTGTGAATGATCAACACTTTGTTTCACTTTATAAATCCATTTACAACCAACCAATTTTTTGTTTGAAGGTCTATTTATTAATTCCCATGTATTGTTGTTTAGAAGAGAATTCATTTCTTCTTGCATTGCTTCTTTCCACTAATCACTATTTTTAGAGTTAATAGCTTCATGATAAGTGATGGGCTCTTCATCTATTGAGTTCATCTCAGTACATAAGGCATAGTGAACAACACCTGCACTTGCATATCTTGTTGGTTTTCTTATTTCCCTTCTCTGTCTATCACGGGTTAAGTTATAATTTTTCAAAGAATCAGGTTCTTATTGAGTATTTTCAGGCTGTCTCAACACCCCCTTCAGCATTGATTTCTATCTCTGTAGGTTGATTTTCAGCTACTGATTGTGTGGGTGTAAATTCTAATTCCATTTCAAAAGATTGTTTCTTTTTTTAATTAGTTTCTATCCCTTTTTGATTCTTTTCCCAAGCAATTACATATTCATCAAAGGTTACATCCCTACTTATGATGCATTTTTCTTCACCTTTTTCAATGCACCATAGTCTATAACCTTTCACACCAGGTGGATACCCCAAAAACAAACATTTCTTGGCACGATTATCTAATTTACCTTCTTTAGAATGTGCATAAGCAATGCAACAAAAGGTTCTTAGTGTTGGGTTTTATGCCCTAAAACTCGTGGATAGTGAATGTAAACAAATTGTATACTTGTTTCAATAAAGTGCTATTGAGTTTCTACAATAAAGTGTTAATATTAAGTATTGCACAATATGACCTAAATCCAATAAAATAAGATCCAAGATTGTTTGTATGTAATTTGAACTTGTATATGGGGACATACGGGGATCGATGTTCAAGTTGTTGGGTCTTATGCCCTAAAACTCTTGGATAGTAAATGTACTCATTTGACCGAACATTAATAAAATGAAATTTTTTGTATTGTTCATTTATTTTTGTTAGTATCGTGTATATCTTGCCTAAATAATCCTAATCCAATAAACTAAACATCCTAGGTTGTTAGTATGAGACTTGAACTAGTATGTGGGGACATACGGGGATCGTTGTTCAAGTTACAGCCTAAAGGGTCTATAGTATAGGGATAAGGCTAGGTACCTTATCCTGGTGACACTATGAATATGACTCGTTTTGTATTATGATACAAACGCAATGATCCTACGCATTCATGTAGGGGACATGCGAGTGGGGGTATCCTGTGCAATGAGTTTGCATAAGACCGGACTGCGAAATAGTTAACCACTAGCTGTAACACCGTTGACTAGTTAAGTTTCTATTTCACCAGGATGACCTAGGCAACTAAGTCTCAATCTTGAGTGGATTATGAACTCCTGTTCACGAGGGATTGTCCTTTGATTTGTATGGGTGAGAGTGGCCTGCACGCCGACTCAATAAGCCTACCATTTTGGGGACAAGAGTGAGTGAGGAGCTGGGAACATAATCACACAAGAAGGAATTCACTCCTTCCCGACTTTAGGGTAAGTAGATGTGTGTTCTCTTAAGTGGTGTCTCCTGGTCTTGAACAAAGGGTCATGCCCTCCCTATGGCACGAGAGGGACTTCTGTTTGTTGGTTGGACCTCAAACAAGTTGTTCATTAGAGGAGCACTGGGGACTTAAGGACATAGATGTAACCTAGGGGTAAAACGGTAATTTGACCTAGCTGGGGTTACGAACACACGTGAGGGACTGGCTTGCTGTTATTAGTCAATATCCATGGACACAGAAATATATCTGCAGTGAGAAGAGTCAGTTGTGGTTCTATAGTGGAATGAACCACAGTTAACGAATATTAACTAATTTGGTTAATGAGTTTAGCCAATTAATCTCATATCGTTGGAGCTTCTGATCTGTAGGTCCATTAGGTCCCATCGGTAGCTCATATAAGGTGTTGAGGTAAATTTACTAAGGAAATTTAATATGAATTGAATTCATATTAAAACTATAGGTTAAAATTAATGCGCATTGGATGCACATTAATACTATAGTTTATATGAGAGAAAAATAATTGAATATATGATATTCAATTTTATGATTAATTAATTTTAGAATTAATTAATTATAAGTTTAAATTTAGTTTAATTAAATTTGATTTAATTAAATGACATTAAAACTATAGGGTAAAAGAGGGAAGTTCATTTATATAATCATTTAAATGAATAATCTAATTAAATATGATTTAAATTAGATAATGTTAGTTTAATTAATTCAATTAATTAAATTAAAATATCAAGTAACTGGTTTGATCAGTTACCTAAATGTGGTTCAATTCCTGAATCCTCTCCCTCTTCCCTATCGATAAGCAAAAGAAGTTGTGGCCTTCTCTCTCACTATCACATTCGTTCACGAGTCCCAGAGAAAAATCCCAGAGTTTTTCCTTCTCCAATTCCTTAGTAAAGGCTTTCTCCCACAAGAAACCTCTTCCGTAATCCCTTTTGAGTATATCGGTGGTTCAAGCGTGGTGGTGCTCGTGGGTTTATTTCTAGCAAAGAAATCCTCTCTTGGGCTGCTGATTTTTCAGATCAAAAGGAAGGATTTGGCGAAATTGGTCAAGACATCAAAGGGAGTGAGTATTTTCTTAACCCTTGATTAGATCTAGGTTATACATTAAAAATAACATGTTTTATAGTCTAATTTTACAGTTTTAAATGTGATTTGTTGCTGTAATTTTTTTGCTAATCGTATTGGTATTTCGATTAAATTAAAACACTGTGTATAATCTCTGATACGTTTCCGCTGCGTAAGGGCTTTTATCCCTACACAAGTAACAACCTAAAAGGTCTATAGTATAGGGATAAGGCTAGGTACCTTATCCTGGTAACACTATGTGATATGACCTGCTTTGTATTTGATATAGACGTATTGATCCAAAGCGTCCATGTAGTAGACATGCAAGTGGGGGTATCCTATGCAATGAGTTGGAATAAGATCGGACCTTGAAATAGTCAACCACTAGTTGTAACACCGTTAACTAGTTAGGTTACTGTTTAAATAGGATGACCTAGGTAGCTCAGTCTTAATCCGGAGTGTGTCATGAACTTCTTCTCATGAGGGATTGTCCTTTGATTAGCATGGGTGAGAGTGACCTATACGCCAACTCAATATGTACATGACAACACAAGAAGAAATTCTCTCCTTCCCACTTCTAGAAGAAGTAGATGAGTGTTCCCTTAAGTAGTGACTTCGGGACTTGAACAAAGGGATCCCGCCCTCTCACTGACCCGAAAGAGACTTTTCTGTTTAATGGTTGGACCATAAACAGGTTGTTCATTAGAGGAGTGCTGGTACTTAAGGAGACAAATGTAACACATGGGTAAAACGATAATTTGACCTAGTTGTGGTTACAGACACTCGTGAAGGATTGACTTATCGGTATAGGTGTATATCTATGGACATAGAAATGTTGTACAGTGAGAAGAGTTCAACTGTGTGGGTTTTTAGTGGAATGACCCACAATTAATGAATACTGGTTAACCTAATTAATGATTTTAATCAGTTAACCTCATATCATTGGAGCTGCTGATTTGTAGGTCCATTAGGTCCCTCTGCTAGCTCGTAAAGAGTAATTGGGAACAATTTAGCTTGAAAAGAATTTGAATTCTTCAAATTCGTTATGAGAATCAAATTAATAGTATGAGATACAATTAATATAATGTATGGTGATACATTATAATATAAAGTTTAATTTGTGATTAAACTTTATTAATTGAGAGAATTATATATTTGAAGGAGTTCAAATGCATGACAAATTAAGTATATGATATTTAATTAGTAAATTAATTAATTAATTATTCAATTTAGTCTAATTAAATGTGATTTAATTAAACTATAGTATATGAGAGAAACAAATATTTGAAGATGTTCAAATATTAACATGAATTTGATTCATATTAAATTTATAGAATATAAGAGAATTTGAAGGAGTTCAAATTTTAATATGAATTTGATTCATATATTCAGAGTTAATTAATTGAAGATCTGAAATTAAATATATGACATTTAATTAGATAATTAATTAATTAATAGAATGCATGACATTAAATATATGATATTTAATTAGGTAATTAATTAATTATAGAATTAATTAATTGAATAATTAATCATTCATGAAAATGATTAATCACTTATGGAAGTAACTAATCATTTATGGAAATAATTAATCAATTATGGAATTGATCTATTATGGAGATGATTAATTATAGAAATAATTAATCAATTATGGAAATGATTAATCACTTATGGAAGTAATTAATCATTTATGGAAATAATTAATCAATTATGGAATTGATGAATAATGGAAATGATTAATCAATTATGCAAATAATTGATTATTTGTGAATATTTTATTCATGGTTTTTTTCCTATAAATAGAATACTAAACCAAGGGTTTAGGTGATACACAGTACACAACATAAGGCCACAAGAATGCACTCTTACATCCTCCTTAGCCACTCTCTCATATTCTCTCAACCAAGAACACAAAGAGGAACTTTTTCCTCTTGTGTTTTTCCTATTTAAGATTAGGTAGTCCCACAACTACGTTCCTAATCTCAAAGTCATAGTGGAGAAGAACACAAAGAGCAATCGTGCTACAAACATACTTGCGGTGACTTGGTGGATGAAACCACGAGTAGAAATTCTGGAGGAAACAGGTTAAAACAATTTACAGAACCTAGAAAGCATTGTAATTGTCCTGTGAATCTAAAATACAATGAAAAATCTAATGATCAACTGATCCTATTGTAATTGTCCTGTGAATCTAAAATACAATGAAAAACCTTAAACTTTCTGCATTGACCAACCTTTCAGCTCGACCAAGGAGATTAACAGCACAGGCATAGTGCTTGACATGACTTGACATATTGAAATCTTTCTTCATGGTATCAAAGTAGCTGTTACCAACAAAACCAGATAGATGGATTAAGAAATAGAAACAAATTCAAGCATAAGACTAAAAGAGACCCTCTAAAACAGCAGAAAGCTAAAGTGCTCTGCACAATTTTGGATTGAAAATTAAACAATATAACATCGCATTTTGGATTGAATTTAAGGGAAAAAAATTGTTACAAGAAGATAACAGAAATTTTTTGCTTGAGAAACCAAAAGTGAAAACTAAAATAAAAAAGGAGCATGAGATAGAAGTCTAGACCTCTAAACACTATTTAAGCCTTGAGGGAGCAGAAGAGATAAATAGAAATTAGATCAAATAGCAAATCTTTTTCATAAAGTTTTTAGGAACATGTGATTTTAGATTAGGCTACTGCCTCCATAACACCAGTCATAGTACTTTTATCACCCAACCTTCTTTTTTTTTTAACAAGGAACAAAATTTTTCATGGAAGAAATGAAAAGAGACTAATGCTAATGGAATACAAACTTACAGATTTAAAATAAGAGGAAGGAAAAGACAAACAGACCTATGTTATTGACCTAACAAGAGGAAATAATAGCAAGATTGCATTTTTTAAAAAAGTAAAGAGGGAGGGAGACATACAGGGCCCTAACCAGGCCATTACTGTTGCAAATATGGAACCGAAAAGCTGGTCGAGTGTGGCTCCAACACCTATGAACCCAACTAATCTTGCACCTGACTGGAAAAAGAAAAACCCAAGTTAAACGTGACCCAAAAATTTGCAAGTACCATCCATATAAAATGTGGCTGAAACTGAAGATATACCTCACTATCCATGACATCAATAACTCTAGCCCAAGTTGATGAAATTTTTATTAGATTAAGTAAAGCAACCTTCAAAAGAAGCAGCTATTACTTTCACCAATTAAGCTTAGGGCAAATTCAACACTTTTCTGAATGCATATCCAAAGTAATAAGAGGATTTTTATACCCAAAGGAAGAATCCAATTCTGACTGATACATAAAACCACCCATGTTTATCCCAACCTACAGAAGTAACAGAACTTGATTGGTCACCATAATCCTTTGAGTCCTCTTTTGCAGCAAACAACATGGTAAAGAACCCCTACAAGATGAAAAACCAAAACAAGCCCTCTGTGACTACATGCAATTAGAACTCCAAGGCAAATTGATTAGTTAACAATAAAATACACAAAAAAAAAACCAATCTCGACGCGTATCGGAAAAAATTGTTAGAAAATCCAATAAACTCCAAAAGCTTACAAACTTCGAGATATCAAGTTTAACCCTTTCAAAGAACCTGTAATGCTCTAGGTTTCTATACTTAACCTAGAGACATTACTAAAGCATCTATCCTAATTCTAACCGGTTGCTCTAGAAATTTCGACAGCATAACGACATATATATGACTAACCCAAAAATTTTTAAACCTGTTAAACAAGAGAAACACACTTCTATATGAAAAAATCGCCCAACTACAGCGTCACAACACTTCAAGTTCACAACAAGACTCCAAATATTCTAAAACTAAGCAAGTTAAGGTCTCGCATCAAGCATCTAAATCTAAAGAATCATTAAAGGACATTGCAATCAAACAAACTTTATTAGACCTTAATCGTATCATAATCTAAAACACACACACCCTCTAGCTTGGTAAGTAAATTAAGTGCTTCAAACATGCCTACCAGAACACTAACCAACCAAATGGAATTCAACTATATGAGCCAAACATTCCCTTTAGGAGCTATCTATGAAATAACCATTTTTTTTTACAGGGAGTAGACTTTATACGTTTACCTTAATGTTAGAGTGATCAAACCAAAAAAGATTTTAGTAAACCTTTTCACCACCCACCACACAAACAACACAAGTTCCTGCTGGTGCGTAGAATCAACCTCATACTATTGAACCTAATTTCTCAAATACCAATGGACAAAAGAGCAAATAAGATCTTAAGAATGAGAATTTCAAACATAAAGTTATCACCAAAATGGAGTGATAGAACATGAAACTTACATTAACATATAACATACCCGTGCAATATTGGCACAATTTGTACAAATGACCAAATTGGGAGCTCAAGTACTTTCTTTAAGTGACCTGATATGCTTTCAAAATTTTTAAAGATCAAGTATGGATGCAACAAAAACATAAATCAAACAATGGGAGGTTAAAAACTAGTCTATCATCTATGAATCAACCATGTTAGTGCAACAATAATATCAACAAACATCACTCATAACTGGAAGGATAGACATCAACACCGCCCTCAGCTATGGAAGTAACAAAGGAAAGCAATTAAAGAGAACATGATAGGAAGTAAATAAATGTATTATGAATGGTGTACAATCTCATACCAATGCCATGAACTGATTTTGCTTCTCCATGGTTGGCACCAAGAACTCCTGACTGAAACCAAATTATCTCTTTCTAATAAGTTGCTATTTATATTTTAAAAAATAGTGGAAATTCTCTGTCGCAGATCTTAATTCATTGAAGGAGAACTGTTTAAGCATTCTCAAGCAAGTCAACTGGGCAACAGAAAAACAAAGAAAAAAGAAAATCACATAAAACATGACGGGAAATTGAAACTTGTATACGCGCATATATTGCTAACGCACTCCTAATGGTTCAAAGAACGACCCTACAAGTTGATTCAAATTTTATTCGGACAAAAAAAAAATCGAACTGGAACCTACGATAAAGAGTACCCAAAGCTTAGAAACTAATTCACAACATATACGCACATTCGAAAAGAACATTATACTTGTTGTCCCTTACCGAAAAATGCTCAAAATTCACCCTTAACCTTATTCGGACCCTCCAATATCGCCCCGAACCTAAAACACATGATACCCAAGGGTTAAGGACTAGTTTACAACATTTAATTGCGTATGAGAGGGCCAACGACTTGCTGCCACTCACTGAACAACCTCAAATCCTCACTGTTTGGTGGTCGTAGGAGCTTAAACCTGCACAATCGACATTTTTAGGGAGTGGGTAGCTTAGTTCTAGGGTCGAATACGAACGGGCAAGTGATAATCCTTACCGAAGAGGAGGAAAATCAGAGTTGAAGCCCGCTGGAAGTCTAAACCACGCGCAGAGATGGGTCTCGATCCGTGGGTCGTTGCACAAGGTCATCGGAGGTGTTGTTCAGAGGTCGCCGCCGCCGGAGCTGTGATGGATTTGAGGTTTCGATCAACCACTATGCTGCAGCACACCAAGGGAAGAAGAAATCACGCCTAAACGGGACTCTACCGCTTGAACTCGCGTCTGGCTGGATGTCTCACGCCATTACTCACAATGTCGTCGGAGGTGCTTTTCGGAGATGAAGAAGAAGGAAGCGACGCGAAGGTTGGCTGAAGGGATCGAGCGGCGGTCTCAGGGAGAAGAAAAATCAAGAGGGGAGGGGTTCTCATGCTGCTGAAGAAGAAGAAGGAGAAGAGACCATTGGGGGATGACAGCGTGGGAAGGAGAAAGAGAAGGAGAGGAAGAGTTGGAGGTTTCTAGGGCTTGTTTTTTTTTTTTTTTCTTTTCTGATCCTTTACTACAATCTTTTCTTTTTCTATCTCTTTTAATGACGGGCTATTTTAATGACCGGCAATGCCCGTCATTAAAAGTCCGAAAATTTTTAAAAATGCGCGTCCGACATTAAAAGTTCGCGCGTTTTTCGTCCGTCATTAAAAGTTCCGTGAAATTTTTTCCGTCCGTCATTAAAAGCTATTTTTGTAGTAGTGATTGATGGAATGATTGATGGTAAATGAGGCACCCAAGGGTGCCTTTTTATAGACCTGGATTGGGGGTAGCGTTGCGACGCTACATTGCACAGCATCGCGACGCTGCCTTGCACGCGACTTGCTGCCAAAGAAATGGGTAGCGCTGCGACGCTGCCTTGCATAGCGTCTCGACACTGACCCAAATTTCTGCATATTCAGCTTCGGTTTGGGCTGTTTTTGGGCCTTCTCTTCACTTCTTTTTTTGGGCTTTTTTTATCATGATTGTCTTCTTTGGGTCCCCATTTGATCAAGTTTGGATTGGGGCTTCATTTGCTTCATTTTTAGCACTTTTTCTCCCAAAATCACCAACTTTGCTCCTAAGGACCAAATAACAAAATTCATTAAATATTTTCATTAAAAACACGATTAAAGCATATAAAAGCTTAATAAATTGGGACTAAAATAGCGACATTTCTGCTCGCTATCAGTATGCTTCTCCCCTTTAGATTAGATCTAAGGTTGTATGCTTAGCCTTAATAAATAAATCATAGAATAGTTCTAAGTTTTTCTCCAATGTATTGGTATTTTGGTAGAAACAAAATTAACTACGAATCGGTCCAATTACGCTTTCGCTTTACGGAATTGGGGAATTCCAATCCTACACTTAGATTACTCAAATCAGGAGGGTGACTAGACCATTTCTCTATTGGTGTTTTAAAATCAATTGTTGTTGAAGGACTTCTATTTATCAAGTTGCAGTCATAAGAGCTTCACCCTAGAATTTTTTCGGTAAACAAGCATTAGACATAAAGCATCTTACTTTTTCTAGAAGAGTCCTATTCATTCGTTCAACTAGTCCATTTTGTTGTGGTGTGCCTTTAATAGTCAAATATCTTAGTATCCCTTCTGTTTTACAAAATTCTTTAAATTCATTGCTAAGAAATTTCAACCCGTTATTAGTTCTCAAACACTTTAATTTCCTTTCAGTTTGTTTTTCAACAAGGGTCTTCCACTGAACAAAGGTTTTATAAGTTTCATCTTTAGATTTCAACAGATAGGTCCACACTTTTCTAGAATAATCATCAACAATACTTAAAAAATATCTTGCCCCTTCCATTGTAGGTGTTTTCTCAGGACCCCACAATTCAACATGGACATAATCAAGTATTTTCTTTGAGTTATGTTGACCTCTACCAAAAGATACTCTAGTGGACTTACCATACACACAGTGTTCACAGACATCCAAAGAGGAAATAACAACCTTTCCTAACAGCCCCTATTTAGACAGTTCCCTCAAGCCCCTTTCACTCATATGCCCAAGCCTAGCATGCCACAACTTTGTTTGTTTTTTATCTCCTTCAAATACTATAGCAGTTTTTCCTACAACTGTATTTCCGTTCAAGACATAGAGTCCATCATGTAATATTCCTTTGGCTTTGACAATGGCACCTTTAACAATTTTAATTGTACCATTTTCAAGCTTACATAAATAACCAGCTTTGTCAAAAACTCCCAAAGAAATAAGGTTGCGCTTGAGGTCAGGAACATATCTAACATTTGATAATTCTCTAATTTGATTATCAAACATTTTAACTTGGACAGTTCATATTCCTTTGATGCTACATTCTTGGTGATTACCTATTAGCACCTTACCACCATCAATTTCTTCGAAATTCAGAAACCAATGCTTATTAGGTGTCATGTGGAACGAACAACCAGAATCAAGGATCCATTCAGAGTCAAAATTGCCTTCTGACACATTAAGGACTTCAGCAGTTTCATAATGTTTGGTTAAGTTTACATTATGCTGCTCATCATCCTTTTTTGACTCATTTTTCCTTTTATTTTTTAGTTCATAGCAGTTTCTACGTATGTGTCCCTCTTTATGACAATAAAAGCATCTTTTAGTCTTGTTCCCTTGTGATTTAGACCTACTTTGCTATTATTTCTAGGAGACTTCTTTTAAGCTTTTCCCCTTGTGAATAAAGTTTCACTCTCCTTTGATTTTCCCTTCTTGAGTTCTAAATCTTTGGATCTCTATGTACACTAAGCACTATATCCATTGAAAGATTGTCTCTTCCATACCTTATTGTAGATTTTACCTCATTATAGGATTCAGGGAGTGAATTTAGCAAAATAATAGCTCTATTCTCATCTGACATTTTTTCATCAATATTTGCTAGGTCTAACACAATATGATTATAATCGTCTAGGTTATGTTCCAAATCTTTATTGGGATCCATTTTAAATCCAAAGAATCTCTCTTTGATATACAGCTTATTCATTAGAGATTTTGTTAGGTAAATTCCATCTAGTTGTTTCCAAATTTCCTCCGTAGTTTTAGCTTCATGAACTTGGCAAAGGACATTATCAGCTAAGTATAAGATTATGATGCTAAAGGCAATTTCCTTAGTTTCATTAATTTCAAATTCAGGTAGGTCAGTTGTCCAGTTAGTTGACTCATCTAATACCTTAGCAACCTTTTGTTGGACAATTAGGGCACGCAATTTCTTTTTCCACAAGGCAAAATCACCTCTACCATCAAAACGCTCTACCTTAAACTTCGCAGCCATAATCGATAAAGCAAATTTGGTTCCTAAAAAACTTTTAATTCAAGCTCTAATACCAATTGTTAACTCAAATTTACCACACAACATATAAAAATGCAATTTAATAAGCAGCTGTCTCAACCAAAAGTTCAACCACAGAACAATCAAGAACATAAACTAAAAAATGAGCAAAGAAAATGAGAGAAAGAGACACAGAGGACTTATAGTGGTTCGATCCAAAAAAGGTGATTTACATCCACTTGAGGCTATCCACTAGATTCATCAGCCCATTACAAGGGATTAATCGTCATCTTTTTCACAAGCACTCCACAACTTTCTTCAGCAATTACTCTATCACAGAGACCCAATTGCAAACCCAAGACAACACTCGCAAATCCCTCAGCTCCAGCCCTCACAATCACTCAGTATTACAGTGATTTACGCTCAGCTCTCTCATACACTCTCACTCTCAGCCCTACTCACGGACTGAGACCTTATAACTTGATCATCATTACCGTGAGTCTGTACAAAATGCACACAAGATTCCCTCTAACAAACTCTCTAAAATTGGGTAACCAACAAAACAGGTCAGTACCCATTTTCTAACCCAAAACTAGAGTAGACTGGTAATGACTTCCACGATGGCATGAGACTTTGACTTTGAAAAGACCTCTGAGGTGGACTGGAAACTTGTGATTATCTGGCAAAAAAACAACACTATTTAATATGTTTATATGAAAAACTCCAAACTATAAAGAAACTATATGTGAAATCACTAATCAATCATGATTGTTAACAAGCAATGAGAAGCCTTGAGATTGTTGTGTTTTATGCCCTAAAACTCGTAGATAGTGAATGTAAACAAATTGTATAATTGTTTCAATAAAGTGTTATTGAGTTTCTACAATAAAGTATTATTGTTAAATATTGCACAATTTGACCCAAATCCAATAAACTAAGATTCAAGGTTGTTTATATGTGACTTGAACTAGTATGTGGGGACATACGGGAATCGGTGTTCAAGTAACAACCTAAAAGGTCTATAGTACAGGGATAAGGTTGGGTACCTTATCTTGGTAACACTATGTGATACGGCCCACTTTGTATTCAATACAGACATATTGATCCAAAGCGTCCATGTAGGAGACATGCGAGCGGGGGTATCCTATGCAATGAGTTTGCATAAGACCGGACCACGAAATAGTAAACCACTAGATGTAACACCGTTAACTAGTTAGGTTACTGTTTCAATAGGATGACTAGGTAACTCAGTTTTAATCCTGAGTGTGTCATGAACTCCTTCCACGAGGGATTGTCCTTTGATTAGTATGGTTGAGAGTGGCCTGCACGCCGACTCAATAAGCCTACCTTCTTGGGGACAAGACCGAGTGGGGGGTTGGGGACATGACAACATAAGATGGAATTCACTCATTCCCGCTTCTAGGAGAAGTAGATAAGTGTTCCCTTAAGTGGTGACTCTGGGTCTTGAACAAACGGATCTCGCCCTCTCACTGGCCCGGGAGGGACTTTCTATTTACTGGTTGGACCATAAACAGGTTGTTCATTAGAGGAGCACTGGTACTTAAGGAGCCAGAGGTAACACAAGGCTAAAACGGTAATTTGACCCAACTGTAGTTACGAACACTCGTGAAGGATTGACTTACCGGTATAGGTCTATATCCGTGGACACATAAATATTCTACAGTGAGAAGAGTTCAGTTGTGGGTCTTTAGTGGAATGACCCACAGTTAATGAATATTGGTTAACCTGATTAATGAGTTTAATCGGTTAACCTCATATCATTGGAGCTTCTGATCTGTAAGTCCATTAGGTCCCCTGATAGCTCATAAAGAGTAATTAGGAACAATTATATCTTGAGAGAATTTGAATAGTTCAAATTCATATTGGGGATTAAGTTAATTGTATGAGATACAAATTAATATAATGTATAATGATACATTAAAATTTAAAGTCTAATTTGAAATTAAACTTTATTATTATGAGAGAAATAAATATTTGAAGAAGTTCAAATATTAATATGAATTTGATTCATATTAAATTTATAGGATGTAAGAGAATTGGAAGGAGTTCCAATTTTAATATGAATTTGATTCATATTATAGAATTAATTAATTGAAGGCCTGAAATTAAATATATGATATTTAATTGGGTAATTAATTAATTAACTAATAGAAGGTCTGAAATTAAATATATGATATTTAATTAGTGATTAATTAATTAAAGAATTAATTAATTGGAAATTAATCAATTATGGAAATGATTAATCATTTATGGAAGTAATTAATTATTTATGGAAATGATTTAATCACTTATGGAAGTGATCAATCATTTATGGAAAAGATTAATCAATTATGGAATTGATTGGTTATGAAATTGATTAATTATGGAAAAGATTAAATCAGTTATAGAAATAATTGATTTTAAATGAATATTCTATTCATGACCTTTCTCCTATAAATAGAACACTAGCTCTTGCATTCTCTCTAGTCTTCCTCTCATATTCTCTCAACCCAAGAACTCTAGGAGAAATTTTCTCTCTAGAGTTTTTCCCATTCAAGATTAGGTAGTCTCACCACTACATTCCTAATCTCAAAGTCATAGCAGGGAAGATCAACTGGTGGTTTCCCAATTAGTGACGCTTGGTCCAAAATCAAGAAAGGTGTCCTTTGAAGTATTCAGAGTCGTCAACGGAGGTATGTTTTTCATCGCTTAACCTTTTGCCAATGTATTGATATTTTGTAAAACAAAATTAATTTAGGAACGGTCCAATTGCTTCCGCTGTAACGGAATTGGGAATTCCAATCCTTCAGAGATAACATGTCATGGCACATAAACCAAAAGTGATTTCTATATATTCATGTGTTTTTATCTAAAGGTGTGTTTGGTTTAACTTTTCAAGTGTTTAATTTTGAAAATAAATCATTTTGAAAAAATGTCTAGTGTTTGGCAACCACTAAAAATGACATGTTAGAAAATGAGATTGATAAATAAACCATTTTGATAGAAATACTTAAAACCAACTTTTTAAAAAAGACTTCTTAAGTAAACAATAACTTGTGTATAAAAACATTTTTGAGGAAATGCAACCAAGAGTGTTTAAATTATAAACAATTTTTATACAAAATATTTAAAAAAAAAATGCATTCTTGAAAAACATTTAAATTAAAATGTATTCCAAACGGATCCTAAGTCAACAAGAAATTCAAGTACTATAACCAAAGAGAAAGAAGATAACATGTACATAACAAGAAGCCAAATCATATATCAAATTACATGGCCTCCAGTTTCTCCTCCATTGTCATACAAATTTGATCCTTTGATACATTTCCCGACCTCATCCATGAGCGCGAATCGCATATCTTCGGGCGGCTTCCAGTGCCGCTTTCTCTGGTTTATGAACCAGTTGTTGATCTGTTTTTGGTCCAAGCCAGTGATATCAGAAAGTTTTGATTTTTCCACTTCCTGTCAAAGCAATTAAAGAAAAAGTACTTAACAAACTGTTTTAGATTGTGCAATATTTTGAGCTGAGAAGGGATTGAAATTACTGTGGGATAAGGACATTTATAATGACTATTCCACCAGTCAAATAAAGCCATTCTTGCATCCTTTGGCAGCTTCTCCTTCTTGCTTTTCTTCAAGAATTCCTTCTTCAAACTGCTGAGGTAGCCACTATATTTCTTCAGCATCATTTCTTTGAGGTCTTGGTTTGTTTGCCTCGTGCAGAATGACTCTGTTCTTCCTCCGGTGTCTTGACTACTTCATCTATGAACACACGAAGCGAAAGAGAGGAGGAGGGATCAGAGGAGATGGAAGAATAAAGAGAAGTTAGGAGTATTTTGTCACATTCATAGTTCAATTTTTTTGCATCAGAATGTTCATAAATGAAAGTTTCAAAGCTTGAGGAACAAATAACATAATAACTTTATGCTATTGCTTGCTTGTACTTGAGATGTTCTTGATACTTACACGAAAAGATACCGACAGTATGTCAATTCGAATTATCAATATATCGAATTCTAACTAGAAACATTGGTTACTAGTGTGTTTCTTGTGCATCACAAAATGATCACTCCAAAACTCAAATTTCATCCTTTTCCTTTTCCATGTCGAAGTGTTTATGAGTTTCCACACACCCTTATGTGAAAAATCTTGAAAAATGAATAACTTTTCTTTGGAGTACATACAAGGATCGCCATTGCAAAAAAGATAATGATAACATTCACCATTGACTACTTCATTACATCTCCCAAAAATTGTTGTGGGAACCAACACTAAATCGATAGGAGTTCTCGACGAAACTAGTCGACGGGATTAGGAAGAACAACCTTGGGGTGAAAGAAAGTCGAGTTTTTTAAGAAACTAAAGCAAGGTTATAAATGAAGTGAAGAATAAAGTACCATTCATAGCGAAGTGAGAATCTGACGTCGTGGTAAATGATCCTTTACATAGGTTGCATAACTCCAACTCAATGTTGGTCAAGAACATTGTTGCTTCATCAAATGGCTTGGATAGCTCATTCTTATATTCATGTATTCTAGTAATAGGATATAAGAAAGAACTCAAATTTCAAAAAAAAAAATAGAAAACAACAAAGAAAACAAACAAAAATAGCAGAAAGTTCACAAGTTTTTCTTTTCTTTCACTACTGACACTCAACTTGTCAAACATCATTTGTTTCTTCAAATTCAAACAAGTTCAGTTTTTATCCATCATTTGAGAAGGGTAAAAATGTTGGGTTTTATGTCCTAAAACTCGTGGATAGTAAATGCAAAAAATTTAATTATAATCAGTGGAGGGTCATTGAGGTTATTGAATGGTTGTTTAAATTATGCATTAATTAACCCAAATCCAATAAACTAGAAACCATGGTACATAATGAACACTTGAACTTTATGTGTAAACCTAAAAGCGGATCAAGTTCAAGTAAAAGTCAAAACGGTCTATAATATAGGGATAGAGGTTGGGTTCCTTATCCTTGAGACATTATGAGACGCGGCCCACTTTGTATTTAGTACAAACGATGTGATCTTGAATCGTTCATGTGGAGACATGCGAGTGGGGGTGTCCTATGCAATGAGTTTGCATAAGACCAGGACCGAGAAATAAGTCACTATCACTTTATAACGACGTTTACTGTTGAGACTAACTATTTCATATGTTGACCTAGGTAACTCAATCTTAATCCTAAGCTAACTATGAAGTCCTGTTTATTCGGGATTATCCTTTGATTTGCATGAGTGAGAGTGGCTCAACATCGCCGACTCAATAAGCCTATCATTTTGGGGATAAGATCGGGTAGATAGCTGGGGACATTGTCCTGCAAGACGGAATTCACTCCTACCCGAATTAGGGATAGTAGAGAGGTTGTTCCCTTAAGTTCTGGCTCTAGGACTTGAACAAAGGGATCTCACCCTCTCATTGGCCCCAGAGGAATGCAATTTGGTGGTTGGACCACAAACCAATTGTTCATTAGAGGATCAGTGGGACTTAAGGAGCGAGAGGTAACTTTAGGGGTAAAACGGACATTTGACCCAACTGAAGTTACGAACAACCTGTGAAGGGTCGACTTACCAATTATGGTTGTATCGGGTGGACATAAATATATCTACAGTGAGGGGAGTCCAACTACGGGCTATAGTGGGGTGTCCCGTTAGTTAAACGAATGTTGGTTAACTAGGTTAATGAGTTTAACCGGTTAATCTCGGATCGTTGGAGCACATGATCTGAAGGTCCATTAGGTCCCCCTAACTAGCTCATACGGACCAAACCTTAGAACAAAGTGATGAAAGAATTTGAATCGGTCAAATTCAATTTAGGGAATTAAACGTTAATTATATACGATATACTTAACGTATTATTTAATTGTGAATTAAATTATGGACAGAGTTAGACATGTTTAAATATGATTTAAATATTGTTAATGTGTATAAGTTACATATTTCGATTTGAATTTGAATAGGTATTCATATTCAAACAATTGATTATGAGAGATGTTGGAATTGGTGTCGGGATTTTGTAATCTATTTAATTTAATATTTGATATTAAATTAAATGAATAATAATTAATCAAAATGTTTAATTAATTGTTTAAAGTTTAATTTTATTTAAAATTAAATTTTCTTAAAATGAATAAATGAAATTAGTTTCATTAATTTGAAATCAATTTGTTAAATTTCATTTTAATTTAAATCCAAGGTGTTGTTTTTTCATGAAATTGGTTCATGCAAAATTCTAGAGAATGACACCTAGTTTCATGACAATGCCAATTTCATTATGTCTTGTCTCCATATATATAGTTTGTTGCATGTCTTTTAGAGATGATGGAAGTGGAATTTGCTAAAAATTCTCCATGGACAACAAGCTTTGATGGATCTCTCATAAACATATGAACTCTCAAAACCCATTTTTTCTCCCTTTCAATTCATCACAATCGGTTCCCACACGTCTGTTCTAAGGTCGGAGAATAGCGGGGAAGATCACGGTGGTTGTCCACAACGTGTTCGTATGAAGAATCATCCATGGAGATGCTTGAATTTGACTTCAAAGGTAAGTATTTTCGAAGCCTCTGTTTTTCATTCAAAGTAGCATGCTTTTGTTTAAGAGAAATTAATGAAATTAGACGCCCAAGATCGCCAATCACTTCCGCTAGAGTGATATACACTCCTTCAAAAACTTCATTATCACCAATACCATAATGAAAATGAACATGAAAACTGCAACACTAGATCATTAACAAAGACAAATGAAGCGCAATGATTTGAATCCTTGACGGTTCTCACTACCACTAGCCTTTGTCAATTAAGTTTTTCTCTATCGAACGAAGGTTGAGTCCTTGACGAGTTTTCGCCATCATTAATCTTTGTCGATTAAGTTGTTTCCACAAAACTATAATCATCAAACAAAATCAAGTTCCAAAGCTATATTTATATTTATCTAGTAGGGACCGACACAGAATCATCTGAATTTAGGGACTAAAACAAAATATAATTCACAACTCATCTATCTAAATCTTATGTTATTTTGTTCCTCTTGTCAACAATGATTCTATAATGATTCTAGAGAACCAAAAAATCACAACATTATTAAAAAAAGGAAAAAGTACCATGAAGTTGTCCAGTTGAGGATCAACTCCCAGCTCAATACCAGACCTAGGAGGGTGATTTTCATGACCAATTTCTTCAAGAAGAGAAGCCACTTGTGGTGGAAATCCAACCTTATTTCAAGCACAAAACATCATAGTTCAAAAACATGACAACCTCAAACACTGCTAAAAACATCTAAAAACAGCTAGAAACAACTAAAAAAGATGATTCATAAAGAGAGAAGTGAAGAAAAATTTACAAACTTTTTGGCATTTAATGTAAGCAGAAACTAGTTTAGGATAAAGGGGATGGTTGACAATTTTAGTCTTGATCATGTCGGACATGTTCAAGGCACAGTGGTGGCCTCAGCTTCAAGCTGAAGCAAATCATCATCCACCATTAGAGCTCCATGAATCCCACCACAGCTAGTGCTTGCAATGGCTTCACCTGCAATAACACCATTAGTGTATGAGGATATTACAGAGTTGTTAAGCCGGTAAAACTCTTCCATTTCTTCAAACTCCAAGGTTTGGAAGATTTAGGTTATCTTCAAACCCCTAGAGAAAGACTGGAGTCATGGCTGCAAAGTGAGAGGAAAGTTTAGGTTATAAAAAGAAAGAAAGAAAGAAAGAAAAAGATACTGATATAATGATGATGATGATACTGAGAAATATTGTTATCAGCCAGATAAATTCAAGGGGGGATTCCATTTCTGTCATGATACTGATTCTGAACTAAACAAGGGAGTGTTTGTAGTCTCTCTCTAAGAGTTATTTTAAGCTAGAAGTTTTTTATAGGTTAAATTATTAAAAATACCTTTGAATTATGGGGTTGGTTTCAATTCTATTCCTAAACTTTCAAAAGCTTCGTTTTAGCCCTTAAAGTTTGAAGTTTGTTCCAAAACAACCCTTGAAGGCATTTTTTCATTAAATTCATGGATGGAAAATGATGTGTTTGCATATGTATTGTTGTTTATTTGAACATATTCAAACATATACGAGGAAAAAACAATAAAAACATGTGCAAAGACAACATTTTTCGTCCATAAACTCAACAGAAAATATCTCAAATAGTTGTTTGGGAACGAACTTCAAACCAAAGGGTCAAAAATGAAACTTTTGAAAGTTCAAAGATATAATTGAAACCAACCTCATAAACTATGGGTATTTTTAATAATTTAGTTATATAACAAACTTAACCTTGTAAAACTCACTTTGTAGTCTCATTTTTACACCATACATTAACTTTTACAAATCATAAAACTTACTGGCAAAATGGAAGTTATATAGACAAGTTTCTACAAAAACAAAAAGGAAATGTTTCTAGGCCCTCCCTTTAAAACCCTTTTGCTTATTACAAGCTACAAGGTGGTTAACTTTGTTATACATACGTTTTTTAGTTCAACAACACGTGGGAATGCAGACTCGAACCTTTAACATTCTAACTTTCAAAGATCAATGACTCAAACGACAGAAGGGTAAGTTGTAGACAAATTTGTATAATCTATTCTGTTGTATAGTTGAAATTCTGATAAGAATTTTGGTATTTTGATATGAGAAGGAAAAAAAGGAGAAAGTTTTTGAGAAGTGTGGTTGAAATAACAATTGATAGAGGGATTCGACAAGGCTAAGCTCTAGCCCGTATTTGTAGAGGTCATATATAGCTCTGTCCTCCAGCTTTCATGACCTGATTGGCTGACTCACTGCTGCTATCTTTCATTTCGTTCTACTTTAGTTTACTGTACAATTCTTCTTTTTCTTTCTCTCTCTTTTTTTCAATTTTTTTTTTTTTCTTTTCCATAAACAAGAATGGAGAAGGGTTTCCACTCATGGAAAGAAAATAGAAAGATGCTTTCATGTTTTTTTTTTCCTTTCACTCACCACTTGGTCACAGCTTGCTCAGGTGCTGCTTTCTGATTTGTCTGTTAGTTTTTTGGTTTGGCAGATTCATGAGATGAGAGCACATTGCATGCTCAATCAAGAGCATTTTGTAATGTGAAAATAAGACAGACTTTCTTAGTTCTTATTGCATCAAAAGGGATATACATGTTGAACGGGCATAAAGCTTCTATCCTGGTCAGTGGTTCGATCCCCTACCCCTACATGTTGTAAAAAAAAAGGGATATATATGTTCTGGTGTCAGAGCCATCTCTCGAACGTAGCCATGTCGGGTGGAATCTTCGGGTGCCGAACAAAGAAGTGGTAAAGTCTAGAGAGTTTAACGGATAAATGACTATTTGAGGTGAGGAGAGGCTTAGTGGTACTTTGTTGGAGGGGAGGATTGTTGGGAGTGCGACCAACAATCCTTTTGGGGTGAACCAAGAGCAAAGTCAGGAAGGCTTATGGTCAAAATGGACAATATCATACAATTGTGGAGATATGTAGGTGTCCGGTTGTCCCTAACAGTTCTAGCTTGAAGATGTTTCATAGAAAACTAATATACATATTTTTAGACCAAACTTTAGGCTAATATGCACTCAAAAGAATTGTTGTTTTATCCGCCGTCGTCTAAAAAAAGTCTTGTCGTGCTAGAGATGTGTGAATATAGTTTTCATAAGTTGAGTGAAACTCACAATATAGTTTTCATAAGTTGAGCGAAACTCAAAACAAAGTCATGAGGACTTGTGTCTGATTTGGAGAATATCATCTCATTGTCGAGATATGTGTAGATTTTGTTGTCCCTAACGAATTTCAATCAGAAGTGAAGATCTTGCAGCGAAAAGGTGAGAACAATGTTTGAAGATCCTTTTCAAGTAAAGACTAAAAGCAAAAGGATGACGACTTAGACGATATCATTGCGGAGATATGGAGAACGTGTCATTTTAACATAAAACGTTAATCTAAACATATTTTAGCAAAAAGAAAAGCAAAGTTTCTTTTGAGATGAATGGTTGAGTTTGTTAAGTATGTTTTGAGTCACTTAGCATTATTAGTAACATTTTGCTAAAAGATAAACACTATACAAATAGAATAATCCATGAAGTTGAATAAAGTTTATGCTCATTTTGACAAATAAAATTTAGGAATGTTACGTTTTCTCGTTCTTTTACTTTATTAATAAAATATATTTGAAAAAAAATACATTTTTGGTCCCTGAGGTTTGGGTTAAGTGACAGTTTGGTCCCTGAGTTTTCAAACTCAACAAAAATACCCTCGAGGTTTGACATAAGAAGCATTTTGGTCCTTGCCGTCAATTTTTCTGTTAAATCTTAACCGTTGCTGATGTGACACTATTATTTTAATAAAAAAAATATTTTTCTAATTTTTTAAATAAAATAAATAAATAATATTTTGTATTATTATTTTTATTTCTTTTTCCCTCTCTTTCTTCCTCTTCTTCTTCTTCTAATCCATCATCTTCCTCTTCTACTTCTTCAACCACCGGCTGCCGTCCGTCGCCGGCGCCGGCGACCGACGGCTTTTTTTTTTTTTTTATCTTCTCTTCTTTTTCTCTTCTCTTTTCCTTCTCTTCTTCCTTCATTCTTCTGTTTTTTTTTAAAGCAGAATGTAATGGGGAGGGAGGGAGGGACCTCCCTCCCGCGTTTTCGACGTCGGAGTCGCGGGAGGGAGGTCCCTCCCTCCCTCTCTTCTCTCTCTAGCCCTAAAATCACCAGGTATGTATTTCTCCCTTTCAATTTGCCTTCTTCCTTTCAAATTGTTGTTTTCGATTCTTGATAAAAGAAAGAACAAGAAAAAATCACATACTTATTTTGGTAAAATGGTGTTTAATAATTCCAGAGTTCTTGTTGTTATGTTGAGATTTTCCCGACTAATTCAAGTTTAATTTTGCAGTATGGACCCATTGTCGACATTGATTTGAAGATTCCCCACGCCCACCGGGCTATGCTTTTGTGGAGGTGAGGTTGAATATTGACGAAATTGGAACACCTGGAACATTTTTCATCTGAGTTCCTTCAAATTGTGTTCTTACCGTTTTGGGTGTTTATAGAATTCAAGTAGTTGCACTGGGCTGTTGGTGGTCGTTAACGTCTTACTTTTATTGTCTTCATACTTTTTCAGTTCGACTCCGGCGTCGGAAACGCGGGATGGAGGTCCCTCCCTCCCTCCCTGTTACATTCTGTTTTTTTTAAAAAAAAAAAAAAAGTCGTCGGTCGCTGGCGACGGACGGTGGCCGGTGGTTGAAGAAGTAGAAGAGGAAGATGATGGATTAGAAGAGGAAGAAGAAGAGGAAGAGAGAGGAAAGAGAAATAAAAATAATAAAAAAATTATTTTTTATTTACTTTATTTAAAAAAATTAAAAAAATATTTTTTTAATTAAAATAATAGTGTCACGTCAAAATTGTTAAGATTTAACAGAAAAATTGACGGCAGGGACCAAAATGCTCCTTATCTCAAACCTCAGGGGTATTTTTGTTGAGTTTGAAAACTCAGGGACCAAACTGTAACTTAACCCAAACCTCAGGGACCAAAAGTGTATTTTTCCCCATATATTTTAAATTTAACTACATTCTCTAAGTTCAAATATTAATCATAAAATTTATAATTTATAATTTATAAGGGGTTGTTTGGGGCACTGAATAGGTTATAATAACCCTCTTTATTATAACCTATTCAGTGTTTGGGCCACCAACAAAAATAAATGGTGATGTCGGTTGTTTTTACCCCCGATTATTTTATTCATTCTCTACAGTAACCATCATTCAACTCACTCAATTATTTTATCCATTTTCTACTGTAACTCTCTCCTCTCTTCTTCCATGCGACTCCTTGACTTTTCTGACGACCGTCGGTCGCCGTCGGCCGACAAAGTTTCCGGCAACTTTTCCGCCGACCGCCGACCACTTTTTCGACGACTTTTCCGGCAATCGATTTTTTTTTGTTCCTTTTTTCATATTTCTTCTCATTTTCATTTGAAAAATATAAAAAATGAAAATAAAGAAGAAAAGAAAGAAAACGAGGAAAAAAAATTGGTCGTCGAAAAATTTGTCGACAACTGTCGGAAAAGTCGTTGATAACGTTGATGGCATTAGGGTTAGAAGAAGAATAAAATGATGCAGATGGAGTTTGAGGTTGAGGAAGAAGATGGAGATGATGATGGAAATGGAGGAAGAAGATGATGAAGATGAAGATGAAAATGGAGGAATAAGATGAAGATGATGGAGATGGAGGAAGAAGATAAAGATGGAGGAAGAAAATGAAAAAGAAGGAAAAAAAAACGATTTTTGGTCATTCCATGTTAGAAATACTTAACAGTTTCTCAGTTGTCTTTCTACATATATAAATATGGAGTTTTATTATATAATTTATTTGTACATAAGCATTTACCATTTTTACGTTGAAAATATATAAATGAAACAAATATGGTTTTCCAATATGAAATCATAAAATAACTTCTTTTGTGAAAAAATCATGACCCTAAAACAAAAAACAAAAAAAACCAAAAAAAAAACAAAAAAAAAACCAATTCTTACCTTAAGTTATTTTTGTTTCCTTTTAAGTTAAAGATAACATTTAACCCATATACCCAATACTTTATTTTTCTTACAACTGAACCCAAACAATTTTTTATTGATATTTGCAAAATATAATATTTGACCTACAAAGTTTTATGAGAAAAATAAACAAATAAAAAATCAGGAAAAAAATAGTCAATTTGAACATTTGATTAAAAATCTCATGTTAAACATATCAGCAATCCAAACACAGACTATTTTAATCCATACTAAAATAATCTGCATCCCAAACACAGATTATTTTATCCCAGACTAAAATAATCTGCACCCCAAACATAGATTATTTTATCTCCCAGATTATAATAATCTGCACCACAAACACAGATTATTATAATTCTCAGACTATTATAATCCCCAGATTATTATAACCACCAGATATTATAACCGCCCCAAACAGCCCCTAATAGAATTTGGGAAATTTCTTGTTTCCTTTTTTTTCCACCAAAATTTGGTTCGTAGCTAAAATAATATATCATAATTTTCTAAAAGTTATAGTGAAATATGGAAATTTCATATATTTTTTATTGTAAACTACTCAAAAAAAAAAAAAAAAAAAAAAAAAAAGTCATTATGACTATGTATATTATTAAGATTCAATTCATGGGATGTAAGTAAACAAAATTACAGATGTTAACATTTGTTGTGTAGAGATGATTGATTTATATATAATAAATAACATAGTGAATATCATAATTTATCACTAATGCGAAGACACACGATTGCATTGCAATGGAGAACCACCATGACTGCTGCAAACTCCAACACCATTGAAAACCCCATTTTTACAACTTGGTCGGTCAAACTAATTCATCATGTGAATTACACCAAAGACATCAAAACAAGATGCTTTCAGATATTTAATAATCACAAAATCTGACACCAATGGTGCTGCAAAAAGACAATCAAGAGACTGCAGTGCCAACTTTTGAGGAGAAAAAAGTCACATAATGACATCTCTATACCACACATTCACTCTCAGTTTTTTTTTTTCCCCTTTTTTCGAATTCTTTTTAGATGTGACTAGTGTGAAGAGCAAGAAATTTAAGCAAGATGAACAAAATAAAAATAAAAGAAAGTTGGGCCATGACACCAAATGACAGATAAATCAAGGAAAATCCTAAATTGTACAATAACGAAGAAAAAAAGTAAATTTGATTAATTTCTAAGTAATCAAAAACATGGTTTAAGAAAAAGAAAATCACTTGTCAGGTATTCAAATTCAAAAAAACACGAGATCTTAATATATTGCAATATCAAAAGAAACTACAATATAACAATGGCCTTTTAAAAAGTAAATTTGGGTCTCACTTCAACAAACGCTTGGATTTTCTTGGGCCTTACACTTTTCTTTTTCTGACAATGAGCTTCAAATGCTTTGTTGCCATCCTTTTGAGAGGAAAGCATAGAAACTATGGGTTAATGCTATTAAATTGGCTCTATCAAGTATTTGGC
Organism: Luffa acutangula; assembly: GCA_036850905.1. Classification (NCBI taxonomy): domain Eukaryota; kingdom Viridiplantae; phylum Streptophyta; class Magnoliopsida; order Cucurbitales; family Cucurbitaceae; genus Luffa; species Luffa acutangula. The sequence continues at coordinate 26,779,119 of CM072090.1, read as the reverse complement.
TAGAAAGGAATACTAGAATATTTTTTTTTAAAAAAAAAAAACCAACTTTTATTGAGAAAAAAATTAAAGAATTACAGGAGCATACAACAAGTCCACCAAAAGAGGCTCCCCTAGAAGAAGGGACCCCAATCAAACTTATTCATACCAATCTTTTGCCTTCTATTAAGTATTTTAGTATTTTAAGTATTCTAGAAATACTCGAATACTTAATAGAAGGCAAAAGATGCGTATGGATAAGCAAAATTCAATGCATCTTATTGGGTTTACATTGACAGAGAGTTGAGTAATTATATTCAACAGTAATTAACATAAATGGAGAAAGATTCTTGTAAGGCTCAATGTAAGGATCTTTTGACTATATCTTTATGCTCTACGTAATACTTAATCTCTCATTCGTTTGATTTGGAGCCTATTTCTGTAATTTGCTTTTCTAGACTTTGTTAGCTTTTCTAGCTCTGTTTGGCTTGGGCTTTCTTTTTTGTATTGTCTCTTGTATTCTTTCATTTTCTCTTCATAAAAAAAAATGTTTAAAATGTTTTACATAATGATGGTTCAATGTTCTAAACATTGTTTGTAACTTCTCATAATTTAAGTTTTTTCGAAAACAAATAAGATTTTTTTTGTTTTGCGAAGTTTCTCATCTAATTTTGATTTCTCAGTTTGTGTTTCTTGTTTCTAGTTTTTCAAACCATCAATAATAAAATTAGTATTCTTTACATTTTTTTTTTTGCTCATAAATTGCACATCAAATATCCATAAAAAAAAATTGAGTATTTTATTTCATTAATTATTCAGTGAATCTTTCTTTCTTTCTGTCTTTCTTTTTATTTAAAATTTTAGAAAACAATAACTATGTTCTTTCTAAAAAAACTAGAAACGTGAACTCTGGCATATGGGCCTCTAATGCACAAAACTCAGATATACTAAGGTTAAAAAGGCACGTACCAAATGCAAAGAATCAAAAGGTATATCGTGAAGAGGAAAAAGGCGGCATTCTAGGGGTTGAGGACCAGGAGAGAAATGGGGTTTCTTCAACTTACGTCTACCAAAACACACATGGGATTGTGTCATATTAAGTATACTAAACATTAAAATATGATCGAGGAAAAGATGTTTGTTCTTACTTGGCCAATTAGAGGGATGTCTAAGTGAGCAAAAGGGGATGTAACTTCCACTTCTGCATTTGCTTCTTCCAAGGTTTCCCTAATGGCACCATCAGCAGCTGACTCCCCAATTTCCAAGTAACCAGCTGGTAGAGTCCTATTGAACAACTAGTTCTCAAATTCAATTGTAAAAGTTATCAAAGGAAGGATTACTTAAGTAAATGTAAACAAGTTCGCTCTTGCAAAGCAAGACCTTGTTGTCATGATGAATCAAACAACCCACGACCTACAAGAATCAAGGTGAAGAAAATAGATTCAAGTATAGCCCTTTTATCCCTACAGTATAATATATTAATGACCAAGAAAAGATAGCAGAGCCCCCTTTGCACTTTTCACACATGACATGGCTTTGAAATGGAATAGACACTGCATATACGACTTGTTTAACACTAGCTGACATATAGCTCTAATATAAATCCACAAGGAAAAAACAAACCTAACAACAGAAACTGCAAAGTATTACAATACTCTGGCAAAGAATATTTCCAAACAATGATATATATATTTGCAAGAAAAATTTTGCAAAATAGAAAAACTACAAGAAAGTGATGCCAAATAGTCATACCATGTTATACCACAGGAATTAAACATTCAGATCTTGCTTACAGTAAGCTTTTGCTAAATTACAATGCTAGGGCAACATATATTTCCCGTTTCAACTTTCAACAGTTATCCCCTTTCTTTTTGCTAAATGCATGAAAATATATCCTTATCTCATAATTAAATTCATGTTTCAATAGTCCTATCAACTAGTCAGTAACCAAAAAAATGCATTATTGAGTTGGTCTAGCCTAGCAAACTACACAAATTCATCCAATGTCTAATCTTGAAGCATGGTAAGTTGTAAGCAATAGAAATCTAAAGTTTAGATGGCAATTGCACAGAGTTACCAAAGAAATACAAGATTATTACCATCTTTGGATTCTGATAGGTTATCTCCCACAAACTGTGCAGATAGCTCTCAACTTCTCCTCTCCATCAGGTATTCCATGCTTTGTTTGGCCTCCACACCACTGACAGAACCGTATGTTACGATTTGTTTCCTGCACAAGAGAGATCATTCATATAGCAAGCCAGCCAGCGCAATGTATTCAAACACTAAAGACAATATATGTAAACTCGAGACTTTCCTTGGATCATTTACTCTCGTCATCTATTGTGGTTTCATGGTTGAATATAAGTTGTTGGGATTTACTAATTGAAAAGAAGAAAAGAAAAGAATCAAATAAAGAAGAAAAGAAAAGAAAGAGAAGGAAAAGGAAAAGGAAAAAAAAAAAAACAAAAAAACAAAAAAAGAAAGAAAATGGGAATGGACAGCAAGACACCCACCACCGCCTAAGCCAACTCTTGCCCATTTTTAGCCCACTACCAGCTCATTTCTTATCATTTTTCCATCAAAAGTTTCAGAGCACTTGAGGGAGAGAGTGAAGGAAGAAGAAGAAGAAGAATTTCGTGGTTTTGAGGTTGAAGAAGATAGGAAAAGCTCATGCAAAGCCAGCCATAGCAGAATCTGAGTTCAACCTGTTAACCTCTGGTTTTTTATTCAGTTTGAGCTACACAGAAGGAACTAAGAGGTGAGGTTTGATTTTCTTGAAAGTTAGTTCATTTTCTAACAAATTGCATGAAGGAAGCTTGAGCTAAATCGTATGAGAAGTTAATGGGTTTTGGAATGGAAAACAGAGCACAGGATTTTCGAGCAAAGCAGGAGGATCTCTGGTTTCCTCTGGTGTTTCGAGCATTCTGGGGTGTACAAATTGAATCAGAATCTCTATTTGGTATGGTTGGAAAGCTTATTAAATTTCCTATAACTTTCGTGAAGAATGTGTGAGCCAAAAATGACTTGAAGTAGGTTTAATTTCAGGAAAAAGATAAAGGGTAGCAGAGAAGCTCGAATCTGTGTTGTCGGATTTCGGGGCATTTCTGGACAAATTGGTTGGGAATCTCGTTTCCATATCTTCAGGTAAGTTTTATATTGTTTGAAAATGAAGAGTTTGATGTGTATTACATTAATTTTGGTTAAGTATTGAGGAAGTTATGAGTGTTGGAAGTTGTGGTGTTGAATCTGGAAATCTGGAAAAGTAGAATGTGAAGTGAGATTTCTTATCCAGTTGTTTAGAAATTCATGAGCATGAGCATGGAAAGACAAAACTATCTATGGTTCTAATGCTCGGTTTTGGTTATTTGATAGGCCAAGAGGAAATAGGTCGAGTCTACAGACCAGGAAACTAGCTAAGACTGTGAGTGACAAAATGAATTTCGAAAATTGTTTCCAACGGTTGTTCATGTTTAGACGTTTTATGTGTTTTTCCATGAATGATATATGATTTCTATGAATGGTTTCAAGCATAAGTTTTGAGCTTAGATTTTCTAACGAGGTTTATATACGAGCACGTGATTATTGAATTTCTGAAAAATAGTTGAAACGACATCCTATTAAGCCAAGCATGTATTAGCAAGAATTATTTAAAGATTTTCGGTTTTTCCATGAGCAAGCTGAGTAAGCTTGAGTTTTACGAAAGATAACGATAAGCAAGCATGTTTTAATGTTTTCATGTGATTTTCTTAGATTTCTATTGACTACATGACTGAGATATTGAGCCCGAGGCTATATGGAACCATGTGCACACAGGCTAGATTCTGTTGTTGACGTTGAGTGTACTCCGTGACAACGATGCTGTCGTGAGTGCTGGGCGGGCCCCACCACGGCAAAGACGATGGGAGTGCTGGGCGGGCTCCACTACATCGTAGGACTAGTAACGTTGGTTGTACTGGGCGTGCCATACACAACGTTGATCGGTCATGTTAGTTAAAACGTTTGATGTACTTGATATGCCATGCTATATTTTAAATGACGAACCTGCGATGTTTTAAGAAAGCTTTTATCGTTGCACGTTTATGTTTAACGCCTTGGTTGAGCTGCGTTGTGCTTTTAAAGTTTTTGTTGTGAATCAAAGCAGCTCTGATACCAAATGTTAAGAAACTCCCAAGAAATGGATCTAACCAACCTTGTTGAAAAACAAGACCTTTAGATCTCAAATCTGAAAACTTCAAAACCGATTTGAAAATCAACCCAAGGAAAGTAAAAACCGGATTACCTTGTCGATCAAATATCTCAAGGCAAGAAGCTTGCTTGAGATTCGAATCACTCCACAAGCATGATTGATCAAGTCAAGCTTGAATGATTCTTAGCATGCAATCTAAACTACATAGAATTGCAAAGAAACTTAGCACTAGGCTAATGGAAAAGCTCAAAGGCTCCTTTTACTACATTTCCAAGTGTGATTTTTTTAAATACAACATACATGGCTTTTTATATCCTCAAAATTACTCTCTAAAGTAACCTATGGTCATTTGAAGAGTTGTAACTCTCATCCTCATCAATGCCATAATGACCACTAGCTAAATTGTAACCTAAAACATTGATATCAAAACTTAAAAACTGAAAATTACATAGAAACTCCAAATCTGAGAGTTGAAAATCCCATCAACAAACTATGTCTTGTAACCTCCCAAAGTATAAATGAAGCTCTACTTGATGTAATTTGAAGTAGCTTGAAGTATGGTTCCATCATTGATGCTTGACTTGCACTAAATGAACTTGACATGTAGTTGAGTTCATTCGATACAACTTGAGTTCCTTCAATGCTAGTTGACTTCAATTTGACTTCATTTAATGCAACGTAATTTTGAATATGTTTTTGGCATAACACAAGACATCTTGGTTCATATCAGTTTTATCACGTGTTCTAATTTCTAAATCTACAGTTTTAAAGTTAGTCACTCACTGGGCTTCATAGCTCATTCTTTCAAAATGTTTTCAACTTTTCAGGTAGAGATCGAGCTCCCGGTGCCTGATACACTGCCAACGTCTGCTGAAAGTTCCAGAACAAGCTCCAGTACGTGGGTGGAGTTGTATATTAAGTCTGTTCATATTGTAAATGTTTGTAAGGATTGGATAATTTAGTCCTAGGGGTCGTGGTTGTATAAACCCTAGTTGTATATGTTTTGGTTGTGATATCTATATCAGGTTATTATCCAAACCAAGTTATGTCAGGGCGGCACCTCGTGTTTGTCGAAAGTTTTTTTCAGGGACTCTGCTGTATTTTGTTTCATGTAGAATGTTTTATATCTATGATTAGAATGTTTTATATCTATGATTAGTATGTTTATCAGGTTCAACGTTCAAGAGGGTCAGCGGGTATCGTTAGAGGAGGACGATGTTCGTTAGCTTCACACCATCTTTCGGGCTAAGCTAGCAGGTGGTCCGGGAGGGGGAGTGACAATAAAACGAAAAGAAATCCACACAAATCAACAAAGGTTGGAAATGTTCATTGATCAAACATAAACCTTTTGTGACCATTGACTTCACCATCTACCTTGGAAAAATAATAAAATAGAGGGTCACAGAATATGGTGGTAATATCATCGATATATGGCTAATGCAACCAAAACTCATAATAAGTTAAGACACAACTTAATTCTTCCGGAATTACAAGGACTGCATAAAGACTATAAAATAAATAAACGAAATTCATAAAATATGTCTAGAGAGATGGAAGTCATATTTTAAGATAAATCCATACTTCTTCATACAAAAGAACTGGTATGAAAACTACCAAAAGCATTTCCATCTCATGAACAATAGACAAAAGAAAGCAACCCCTCCTGAGGCATTTTTATCATTGTCTTGTTCTTCAATAATTAATAGCAACCCATAATAGCACATACTCTCGTAACCTCCCTTTCTTGCGAAAATGAAGGTGAAGAAGGAACTCCTTCTTCTTGCTCCTCCTTTAGGATAGCAAAGGGGAAGCCTAACTCCTCCCTTCATACTTCATTCTTTGCCAAACTCAAGACAGAGGAATAAAAACAAAATCCAGTAATAATATTCCATAAAGTACAGATTTGAGACAATTAACGCATTAAAAATGGACATCTCCTAAAAAGTTATGCTTACAAAATGATAATGATAAGAAAAATGTCTAAGCTAAACAAAACCAACTTGAGAAGCATCCATTGAGATAACTAAAGGCATCAATAATCAAGATAGGCTGTAAGAATAACGCCTACAAAGCACACATTTGTGCATAAAAATTTGAATCAGCTCAAATCATTTTGAGCTCCTAAGGGTTTTAAATGCAGGGACGCAATTTCTATATGTAGAGCATTCAAATTTTTAGTAAATGTTGAAAACATCATGGCAGAGTCGACACTAGGGAAAATTATAAATGAAGGAAATGAGAATATGAAAGAGAGATAGGCAAAGAAGATATACTCATTGTGATCATTGAAACTTTAACATACAAGGAAATATTCTTAACAGTTCTCTCAAAAGTCAATATAGATGAACCCGTACCATGCCATCACTAGTGAAGTACTAACTTGCAAACACGTAAAGTACTGACAATTTCTAATTCGTAAGTTGCATGAGTATAGAACCACCAAACTCTTCTTTAAATCTTCTAAGATGAAAAAGATAAAAGGGATTTCAGAAGCACACGTCAAAAACAAAACATATTTGCTCTAGCTCAAAGTTAAAGCATGTTTGATAATCCAACTAAAAGGGATAACCAATATTTAGCAGTGATTCACATATTCTTACATAACATTTTTTCTTCCTGCCTTAAGAATGATCATGAACATCTCAATATGGCACCATATGAGGTTATGCAGCAAAAGGATCATGTGAAGGCCCAACATCATGACCTATGTGGCGCTGAACAAGCCGCTGAAGATCATCCATCACCTTCCTCTCACGTTTTGCTTTCTCTTCATAGTTATACATTGCAAGGGCTCTTTTATCTTCAGCACTATATACTTGGTTTTCTTTTCTGATACGGATTGCATTCATTCTCTGATGTCTGCTACCGCTCATCACAGAGCCAAGGGTCTCAAAGTTTTGAATTTCCTCAGCAGAAAGACCCACTTCACCACGACGTGGAATACGCTTCCCTTCCTGAACATATTGTGCAATGGCGTCACCTTCACCAGGCCTAAGAGCACCACCATAGCTAATATGGCCCTCGGCTCTTGGTAGTGGCATTGGTCCAACTGGCATCTCATTATAAAATGCAAGTTTCTTTTGTGCCTCCAAAATCTCCTTTATCTTCAAAGCTTCAGCATTAACATCGGCCATCTTCTCTCCATCAACCTCTAATTTACTCTTACCATCAACATCCTCAGAACCAGAATTCTCCTCAGAAGAGGAACTCTTACTCTCCGTTTTTTATGTCTTTTTCGTTTGCTCCTGGATTTCGATGAAGTTGAAGAGGCTTTCCGCTTCCTCAATTTTTCACCTTCACTTCCCTCACTCTCATCTGTATCACTGTACCTCCTCTTTCTACTATTCTTAGGCCTCTTAGTACGAACCCTTTTCTTTGACCTGACACGACCACTAACGTCAGAATCATCTGTCTCATTTTCTTCACTGCCCTCTGTATCGCTGTATCTAATCTTCTTCTTCTTACTACTACTACTCTTATGTTTTCGGCTCCTCCTATTAGTAGACTTCTTTCTTCTCCTTCGGCTTTCTTCCTCTGATTCACTTTCACTTTCGCTCTCAGTGTCACTGCCCGACTCTGAATCACTAAGAGACGATTTTCTACTCCTACACCTGGAACCTGAGCTCTTCAACCTCCTCCTTTTCGCTTTTGTGTCAGATAATTCAGAATCAAAGTCAGAGTTAGAATTCTTAGTTTTATCAGATACATATTTTTCTTCATGTTGCTTTTTCTCGCTCGAGTCACTTTTATCTTCACTGTCGTCATCGCCATATTTCTCCAAAATCTCATCAGCTTTATCTTCATACTCTTCGTTATCATTCCTCGGTGGGCTAGGGGTCACTCTCCAGATACAATGCTTCAATGTCTTCCGGAGCTTCTACCTCTTCAACCTCCAATATTCCTCATAGTTCAACCTCTTCAACTCCTCATCTGAATCGGACTCTTCAGATGCTCTTCCATTCCTGTCCAGATACGCGCGCCCTCCGGCACGCCCAAATCTCTTGGGCAGACCGTTTTGGTCTCCGTCTAATGTCCTGGTAGTTGGGCGAGACAGATTGACGGTGATGGTTGTAGCGATCGTAACTTTCATAGCTAGGGCTACGACGTCGACGGTAATCACCACCGGAAGCATCAAAGTCCGGAGAGTATCGATGGCCGCCGTTTTCTCGATCGGATCTATGTCTTCTTTCTGGAATTTCAACGGTAAATTGTAAATTTAACATATAAAAATCTCATCCAACAGATACTTCAAAACTTGAATGAACACACAATCAACTCATTTTTTATAATTGCCATACTTTATAAACTTTCAACCAACAGAAGTACTGTACAGAAGCCTTCAGGAAGGACAGAAGGAAATGAAACAGAAAGAAAGTTTGGAACACTACAAGAAAGGGACAAGATAAAACGAGGAAACAGATGCAAATATAATTATATCGACCAACAGTTAACTTAAGTGCACCAATCCTAAAATACCAATTCTGCTTTCCAAGATGGATGCTACAACAAGGCAGGATAAAAAAATATCGCTGGTTACATTCAACCTCCAAAATAAACTTTGTTCTAGATCCATTACCAACAAAACAGGAGTATTTGAACTTAATCATTCACCATGAACCACAATTGCAGATTAAAGAAGCCAGAAGAACAATTACTAATAGCAGATCAAATAATTCAGAATAACTCATATTCCACTTTCACTAACACTTAAAAATGTGTTGAAAAACTAGCCCCTTCCCACAGCATTCACAAATAACAAACTCGTTCAATTCTAAGAAGTAAAAACCAAAAAGGCTAGAAACAAAGAAACATCATTTCAAATTTCTTTCAATTCATTTTCACGGGCAGCAAATCTACCAATTCGGAGCAAGAAAGAAAGCCCACACAAACCACTATCACTTAACAGTTAACAGCAAATCTACCAATTCGGATCATTTCAAGTAACAAGCATCAAGTTATACCCACACATTCAAAAGAAACCATGTAGTAAAACATAACATATCAACACGTGGACTAGTTTCATATTGCCTCTCTTTTCTCGCCGTTTCTCGTAGTTTCTCGCACTTACCAGCCAATGCAATAATTGATATAACCATAGTAACAATCATGAATTCAAGTAAAAAAGCATCAAGTTATACGCACACATTCTATAGGAACGCATAAAACGTGAATACATGAACTAGTTTTATATTGTTTTCCTTTCTCGCAGTGTCTCGCAATTTCTTGCACTTACAAACCAATGAAATAATTGACCTAAGCATTCTCCTAAACATGAATTCAAGTAACAAGCATCAAGTTATACCCACACATTCAAAAGAAACCATATAGTAAAACATAACATATCAACACGTGAACTAGTTTCATATTTTCTATCTTTTATCGCAGTTTCTCGCACTTACAAACCAATGCAATAATTGACATAAGCACAATACAAATCATGAATTCAAGTAATGAGATTTTCACATTCATAATGAAACTTGGCACTACACACTCAATTTCAAATACATGGCATATAAAAGTCAGCAAGATTTCTGTCATCCTTTGGAGCTCAGTTTTTTTCTCGACATATCGCATAGTATCGTACGAGAAATAACCAACCCATCCACCTACTCATTATAACACCACAAATGTTAAATTATTTGTCACACATTTCCAACAAAATAATCAAACATTCAACAATATATCATAGCAAAGTTTTGACCACAATCAAATTTTGGGACCAAACAAACACCTCATTGGGTATATTATATTAACACACACGTCTCATAGACAAAATCATGTCATATTTAAATCTTCGTCTATATATCTAACTAGAAATAATTGAACTTAAAAAAAAAAAACAAAAACAGAGATCACAAATCTTTTACCACAAAATGTGTCTGGAAGTCCACCGATTGATTTAGGTTTCCATTGCTCTGAGATTTTTATCGGAACCATGAAGGGAACATCTACAAATTCTTCAGTTAACCAGCCTTTCTTGTGATCCAAAATTGTGATTTTATTCTCCTTTGCCACTGTCTCCATAGTTGGCCCATAGTTGGCTGAAGAAAAATTTATAGAATTGGGTAGAAAAATATAACCGTCCTGTGATAAAAATGTAGAAAAATTTATAGAGTGAAATTGGAAGTTTACATACAAAAAGGAAGTAATCAAAAAGCATTATGAACAAGAAATAAACCTGAGAATTAGATTCCACGGACTCGAAAAGAAAGCTTGGAGCATCCCAATCATTTTCCTTGACTAGACAGCGATATGCTAGAATTGGGTCGAGTTGATCGACAAAGATGCATCGAGAAAGCGGGACCAAGTTTTCGTGTTTTGATGCTTCTATAAATTCTGCTCCATCAACGCCTAAAGAAAAACCAAGAAACTCGGCTGATAAACTTTCAAATGAATGAAATGATACTCTTGTACTTCCTCTTGCCGTGATCGCCGTCGCCGTCGCCTGCTCGCCGTCTCCTTAGGTTTCTTGTCTGCGTGCGTGGAAGGGAGAAAATCGTTGATGAGAAGAAGAAAGGGGAACTTGTCAAAAATAGGACAAAATGCTCGAGGTTAAAGAGATTTAGGATGATTTTAATTTTTATTGAGTAGTAGGAATTTTGAGGGTATGAAATTACCATGTTGCCTTTCTTGGGAAAATCCTTAACTTCTCCCCTTTTACTTTTTTACTTGAGGAACAAAATGTAAGTAGTTCGCTTTTGTTTAGGTATTTGATTATGAATATTTGGTTGTTATTTTGTTTGTCTTACAAGAAAAAAAAAAAAAAAACGGAATGCAAAGTTTGACCCAAGTTCGTATTTTAGTTTGTTTTGGTGATTTCTGTTTTAATTTTTTTTCTCGCAATCTCGCTGCGGGAATTTTTTTTTCGAAATCTCATTGCAAGAATTTTTTTTCTCGCAATCTCGCTGCGAGAATTTTTTTTCGCAATCTCTCTGGGAGAAATTTTTTTCCCAATCTCGCTGGAGAATTTTTTTTTCGTAATCTTGCTAAGAGAATTTTTTTTCTCGCCATTTAATATAACAATAACAATTATTTAAGTTTCACAAACATCTCGACATGTAGGAATAATCCCCTGTAATTTTATTCCTCATCATTAATCCCTATAGAATAAGCATCGCCACAAACATCTTGACACTTAATATAACATATATTTAAGCTTCACGTTGTTTGGAGTATCGGTAGCTCAAAAAACACAACTTAAAATGACTTGCTGCCTTGTTTCTTGCGATTACACGTTGCAAGACACACAAAAAAAAAAAGTGATCTCCTGATTCCTCATCTCAAATCCCTGTAGAGTAAGCATCGCCACAAACATTTGAATGAAATTCATCTTGACTAAAAAAAATATTAAGTCAAATTCTTGAGCATTTTTTTCCTCGTCATTTATAATATCAGTAGCTTAAAATTATTTCTCAAAAAGAGCAGTAGTTTAAAATGATTTTCTATTTTTTTTTTCTCACGAGAAAAATTGCAGCATCTTAAAATATGTATTTTTTCTCATCATTTGACATCCCTGTGTAGATTAAAAACATCATCACCAAACATCCTAACATTTAATATAACATAGTTTACTTCAATTACAATCCTCCTTTTAATACACCGGGGTATTGGCCCATAATTGGAATGCTAATTGCTTGCTAAAAATCGAGTATTGTATAATATCACCGGCACTAACGTGCGCGCACTGGCATGAACAAGTACTAGCAAGAGACTTCCTATTCCTCACTGAAACCAACCTTGAAAAACCAAACGACCAACAAGTAGCTTTGCAACACATTCATTGTTGACATTAAGGAACAAAATACATCATACTTGGGGCCAAAAAGGGTATTGTGATATTACTGTCAAGACTTGAGCAATCGACAATCTCACTACCTTGCTGCAAAATAAACCATCAACAACAACAAGGTGAACAAAACAAAGAGATGGATTATGAAAAAGGTTAAAAAAAACACTCGAAGGAGAGGGAATTACATTTTGGATAGCTTTTGATCCACCTTCGACACAAAAACAAATCCTTACAAAATTCCTTGCACAGTAACAAGCATCAAGTTATACTCACACATTCAAAAGAAACCATGTAGGAAAGCACAACACATCGATACGTGAACTAGTTTCATATTATTTTCTTTTCTCGCACTCACAAACCAATGCAAGAATTGACACAAGCATAGTAAAAATCATGAATTCTAATAAAAAAAGCATCAAATTTATATACCCACACATTCTATAGGAACGCATAAAACGTGAAATTTAAAGAAGAAAATAACTAGCTAGACATTCCATAAAGACCATAACAAAAGTAGAACAACCACGAAAGAGACTACTTTGCATTCTGTTTTTTTCTTGCAGTTTTCGTACCTAATGTCTTAACCAATTGAACTATGCTTAGATTTGACATCATGATAAGAGTTCACCAATACAATAAAACAAGCACCTAGTTTTCTATTTGACTAGATAGATGGAAAGTTAAACTCGACAATGTTAATACGTCGTTTCTATCACATTTATGTGTATTCAAACAAATAGTATGATTTGATTGAGCTTTCCATATGCATCTCTCAATCCAAATAAAGTTTAAAGCAAGGAGTTAAGTCATTAAATATACCTTATCTGTTTCTTCATGATGTAACAAGACTCATCTTTATATAAAATGAATTTGGACATTAGCATCAATCAAAAGTAGGCTCAAAACTCCAGCACATGCAGTTACAAGCATAATTACATTCTAATTAAGGCAGATATCCTGTCATGAAAAATCAGCAAATAGCTTAGATAGAGAACATCGAAGGAAGCCTAGAGACAAGCTGAATTAAATTGTTCTAACCAAGGAAGATTCTTGCTTTGAAAGATGCATTGATTTCTTTCCAACCATAATTCAGAGAAAAGCTTTAACCACATTAATCCACAAAATTCTAGATTTTGGTGCCAAAGAAGGACTGTAAATTACCTAAAGAACATTATCCTTAAATTTGTTGGAGAAAACCAACTGAAGATTGAAAATTGAGAAAAGCTTGAACCAACAAAACTGAGAATAAGGACATTCAAAGAAAATTTTGAGAAGAGCATCCTCATCTGAGAGACAAATTGGACAAACCATGGGCGAAATAAAATAAGAAGGGAGCTATTACTGTAAAACCCCTGAATAATTCAAATTGCCATCAATCATGATCCACATAAGGATATTAAATTGCTTGGGGATTTTAGACTTCTGTAAGGCAAAGAAAACCTCCTTATCCAGGAGGAGAGAGACAACCCAAAAGGACATGCATGTAACGCCCCAGGCCCAGGATTCGGAATCCGGATTCGGCACTTAACGACCCCGGCATTCCCCTGCGACCTGGCCATGCCACCATACTTTTTTGAAACTGCTTCAAAGAATGAAGACTGTTCCCACAAACCAACACGAGGTCCTTTTAGCATGCTTTGTCCTCACTCACATGCTCCCTAGGAAAATTCCCAGGAGGTCACCCAACATAGAACTTCTCCAAGCCAAGCATGCTTAACTTCAAAGTTCCTATGATTGAGCCACCGAAAAGGAAGGTGCACCTTGTTGGTATAGGTAGTCTCTATCAATTCTTTTAAGCTTATCTAGGCCATACTTTCATGTCCTCAGGATCCCTCTCATTCGGATGTGATCTCGGTTCATTCATGTACCCCTCCTAACTTCGGGTGTCACATGCCCACCAGCTTCCGCCTTGGTTCGTCCCTGAACCACATCCTACTAGGAGAGGTTCTGCTCTGATACCATTTGTAACGCCCCAGGCCCAGGATTCTGAATCCAGATTCGGCACTTAACGACCCCAGCATTTCCCTACGACCTGGCCACGCCACCATACTTTTCTGAAACTGCTTCAAAGAATGAAGACTGTCCCCACAAACCAACACGAGGTCCTTTTAGCATGCTTTGTCCTCACTCACATGCTCCCTAGGAAAATTCCCAGGAGGTCACCCAACATAGAACTTCTCCAAGCCAATCACGCTTAACTTCAAAGTTCCTATGATTGAGCCACCGAAAAGGAAGGTGCACCTTGTTGGTATAGGTAGTCTCTATCAATTCTTTTAAGCTTATCTAGGTCATACTTTCATGTCCTCAGGATCCCTCTCATTCGGATGTGATCTCGGTTCATTCATGTACCCCTCCTAACTTCGGGTGTCACATGCAAGTCCTCAATTTCCTCTTCCTTTAACAATCTTCTAAAGACAAGATTCCATGATTGAGTTGAAACATCCCATAATTCCGAAACCGAACCTTATGGTGAAGAAGAAATACCAAACATTTTTTTTAGCTTTTATGTGGTCTTCCTCTTCCTCTTAAAGCTAAATTGATTTGGATCAATGCGGTCAAGCCATTTTATTAGAATTATGATTTGAAAGAAATAACATATTTTTTTTTAAGTACATTGAAATGAATCGCTCCATCGCAGCCTTTCACAGCCGCATGCCCAGCAGGAATTTTATGCTTTTTTTTTTCTACGAACAACCAAAATTAGTGGTGAATGAAATTCTATCTTGGCTAAAAAAAATATTCAGTCAAATCTGAAAAAAAAAAACAGCAAACAATCCATATTTTGTTTCTAAGTAACAACATAAAGAAAAAAAAAACTATTTTGTAACAAAAAAAAGTACAAAGAAAGTTTCTTAAACCTATCCAAGAGTCGATCGTTGGAGTTGTTGCCGTCTTTGGTCGCCGTCGTCGTCTGGTCGCCGTCAGTTGTGGTTGTTGTCTTGTAGCTGCTTCTCCTTTGTTGTGGTTGTTGTGGTCGTCGTCTGCTCGTCGCCAGCATTTGATAGCTGTTTCTTGTCTGCGTGCGTGAAGGGAGAAAATTGTGGAAATGAAGGGAGAAAATCGTGGAAAGCATGAGAGAAGAAGAAAGTGAGAGTTAGTGTTAGAAGAAAATGAATTAAAGGGTTAAAAATTGGGAATTTTTGCTAAAGGTATTTTTGTATATTCACTGCCCTAAAAATCCCATTTGTCTTCCAATTAAAAATCAGTCCCTTTTCTCTTTTATGTCATGTTTTTTGTCCCATTTTTTACAATTGCCCAAGAAGAAAGTGAATTAAGGTTAAGATTTGAGGATTTTTAGTAAGGGTAATTTTGTCATTTCATTGTCCAAAAAATCCTATTACTCCTCCAATTTAAAATCAGTCTATTTTTTTTAGGGGAAAAATACACTTTTAATTCCTGAGGTTTGGGTTAGGTTTCATTTTGGTCCCTGAGTTTTCAAACTCAACAATTTAGTCCCTAAGGTTTAGTTTTAGTTTCAATTTGGTCACTCCATCTAATTTTCCGTTAATAGTTAACGGGTTGTTGACGTGGCAAAAAAAATTTAGGGAAAAATACACTTTTGGTCCCTGAGGTTTGGGTTAAGTGACACTTAGGTCCTTGAGTTTTCAAACTCAAAAAAATACCCCTGAGTTTTGAGATAAGTAGCACTTTGGTCCCTGCCGTCAATTTTTCTGTTAAATCTTAACAGCTGCTGACGAGACACTATTATTTTAATAAAAAAATTATTTTTTAATTTTTTAAATACAAAAATATTAAAATAATAAATTATTATTATTTTATTTTTTTAACACTTTTCCCCTCTTTCTCTTTCTTCCTCTTCCCCACTTCCTTCTCCTAACTTCTTCCCAACTTCATCTTCTTCAACTCCAACGGCCGGCCGCCGCCGCCGATCGCCGGAGAGTTTTTTTTTTTTTTTTTTTATTTCTTCCTCCCTTTTCTTTTTTTTCCTCCCTCCTTTTACTGTTTTAATTTTTTTTTTAAAAAAAACAATAGAAACGAAAGGGGAAAACCCCCTTCGATTCCGGCGCTAGAGAGGGAGAAGGGACCATAATGCTCCTTATCTCAAAACTCAGGGGTATTTTTGTTGAGTTTGAAAACTCAGGGACCAAACTGTCACTTAACCCAAACCTCAGGGACTAAAAGTGTATTTTTTCCCAAAAATTTATTAAAAGAAATATTTTTTAAGTTTTTTTTTAAAATATAAATAATAATAATTATATTATTATTTTATATATTTTTTTTATTTATTTCTTCTTCTTCTTCAAATGTTTGCAGCATACCGCTGCCCACAACTCTTTGCAGCCTTGCCGCCGGCCACCGGCCGGCGACCCCCCTTTTTTTTTCTTCCTTTTCCTTTCCTCTTCTTTTCTTTTTTCTCCTTCTCATTCTTTGGTTTTCTTTTTCTCAAGTTCCAAGTCCTCCTCCGACGGTTATTTTTCTTCTCCCTCTTGGTCCTCACCGTCGGGCAGCACCGATGTTTCCTCCAGTGACGTCCCAAAGAGCAGCGAAAAGAATGAAAAGGAGGCGTCTTCTTCAGTGATTTTTCTCTCGATTTTCCCCCTCTCACCGATCTCTCTGTATTTTTCCTCTCCTTCTCGAACAACGACCGACACACGTTGGCTGCGTTCAGATCTGAACCTTGTCGTGGCTTGCAGTTGGCTTATTTGTTCTCGGTGCTCGCTGGTTCGTGGGTAGTTTGACTTTGTTCGCAGATCTCGCCGGGACGAAGTGTCTCGCCAGAAATTAGAAACTTCCAGATCTAAGTTGGGGAAGTGCGTCAGACGTCGTGGATCTCGTTACACAGGTTTAGATCAGTCACGGAGACTTAGATCTCGTCGGACGAAAGCGGGTCTCGTCTGGAATGAGGTTCCCGACAGTTTTTCTTGTGGGTTTCGCTCCGCCGTCACGATTTTTCTTGTGGGTTTCTTGTTGTCGGCGACCAGCACGAGCAAGATGAAGGGATTCGTGCACTGCTTCGCCCAGATCTATGCGCTGCTTCGCTGGAAAAGAAGAGGAAAAAAAAGAGAATGGAGATAAAAGGAGACGAAAAGAGAAGAAAGGAAGGAAAACAGAAAAAAAAAATCTCCATCGCCGGCAGCCAGTTGCCACCGGCCGGTTAGGAAGAAGAAGCACCTGTCGGAGTTAGGTGAAGAAGACGAGGGATGCGTTAGGTGAAGAAGAAGAAGGGAGAGAGGGGAAATAAATAAAAAATATATATAAAATAATAATATTTTTATGGGAAAAATACACTTTTGGTCCCTGAGGTTTGGGTGAGTTTTCAAACTCAACAAAAATACCCCTGAGGTTTGAGATAAGTAGCATTTTGGTCCCTGCCGTCAATTTTTCCGTTAAATCTTAACAGTTGCTGACGTGGCACTATTATTTTAATAAAAAAAATTATTTTTTCTAATTTTTTAAATAAAATAGTAATAAATTAAATAAAAAATATTTTTAATTATTATTTTTATTTCTTTTTCCCTTTCTCTCTTCCTCCTCTTCTTCTTCCTCTTCTTTCTTCTACCCATCCCTCTTTTTCATCTTATACTTCATCACCTTCCTCCTCAACTCCGGTGGCCGCCGCCGGCTTCCGGCCACCACCATCGCCGGCGGCGAACCTTTTTTTTTTTTTTTTTTCTCCCCTATTTTCTCTTCTTTGCCACTGCCCAATAGCTTCCTCTGACAGCCTCAACTCACGAATCAAAACCCACAAATCAAGACTCACAAGCATCCAAGCAACTCACGAATTGAAACCCACAACTCACGAATCGAGACCCAGATCTGGATGAGTAACTCACAAATCGAAACCCACAACTCACGAATCGAGCCCCAGATCAGGACGAGCATCCGAGCAAGGTCTCCGACGAGTAACGTCTTCGATTGCAAGAAACTCAAAGAAGAAAGAAACCCGCGTCGGACTGTTGTTGCTCGTGAATGCTAAGTCGCCGGAGTTCCACTTTCGACAGATCCGGCTGGAACGCTGCGTCATCGACGGCTCGGAGTTGTCCCTCTCCAACGTGTTTCTCGACACATCCGGCTGGAAGTTTCAGATCTGGGATATTTTCGGCCAGATTTGCGTCGTCGAGCCATGGGTCTTTCAGAACTACCAGATCTGAAGAGAGGTGCGCGTGGGTCTTTCGATTTCGGCAACCGTGGGTCCTTGAGCACAAACACAAATTCGTCTCCGGCGGGTCGATAAGCTCGGAAAAATAAGAGGGAAGAAGAAAGGAGGAAGAAGAAGATAAAAAAAATAAAAAATTTTCAGGCGGCCGGCCGACAACTGTCGGTGGCCGCCGGCAACCGTGGGCTGGTGGTGATGGTGGTTGAGAGGAGAGCTGGTGGTGATGGTGGTTTAGGAGAAGAAGAAGAATGAAGAAAAATAATAAGGAAATAAAATTAAGGTGGAGAAGATGGAAAAGAAGAAGAAGAAGAGAGAGAAAGTGAGAAAGAATAAAAAAATAAAAAAAATATTAATATTATATATTTTTTAAATATTTTTTATTTAAAAAAATAAAATAAATAATTTTTTATATTAAAATAACAGTGCCACGTCAGCAACCGTTAAAAGTTAACAGAAAAATTGACGGCAGGGACCAAAGTGCTCCTTATCTCAAACCTCGGGGGTATTTTTGTTGAGTTTGAAAACTCAGGGACCAAAGTGTCACTTAACCCAAACCTCAGGGACCAAAAGTGTATTTTTCCCTATTTTTATTAATTTATTATATTTATATTTTAAAAAACTTAAAAAATAATTTTTTTAATAAAAGAAATTTGCCACGTCAGCAATCCGTTAATTATTAACGGAAAATTGGATGGAGGGACCAAAATGAAACTAAAATCAAACTTCAGGGACTAAATTGTTGAGTTTGAAAACTTAGGGACCAAAATGAAACCTAACCCAAACCTCAGGGACCAAAAGTGTATTTTTCCCTTTCTTTAATGTCATTTTTTCTTTTGGTCCTATTTTTTGACAATTACCTGATGAAGAAAGGAAACTAGAAGCTGAAAAAAAAAAGGGTGCATTGACGAGTCGAACTCATATGAACCAAAATGCAAGAATGAACCAAAAAGAAAAAGTTATTGAAGAAAGAAAGTGGAAAGAAGCGAAGAAAGTGGGTTCACATCAAGATTTAAAATGTCGATGTCAATGGAAATGTCGAGATCCAGATTTTATGGAAATGTGGATGTCGATGAAAATGTTGAGAGACATTCCGATAAAATTTACGGAAATCGTGAAAATTGATGGAAATTGTTTGAATTAGTCAATGAAACTTTGATTGTGGCTTAATTCGACTATAATGGACCCTTTTTTTATAATTATATCTAAAAAGTAAGATAATATTTAGATGGAATTGTCGATTCAAATGTCGATATGTGCAGGAATTTTGAAAAAAAAAAAGAAAAGAAAAAGAAAATTGATGAAAATTGTTTGAATTATTAAATGAAAATTTAATTATAGTTTAATTATATTACAATTAATCATTTTTAACCATCTATTCAAGTTACATATAATAGGCATATTATTTATCTATAAAAATGTTGATACCAATAAAGATTTTGAAAAAATTATGACAATCGATAGAAATTGTTTGAATTATTAAAGGAACGAAATTTTAATTATAATGACTTAATTAAACTATAATTAATTGATATTTAACATCTATAATTATATTTGAATGGACGACTAAACATTAAACTTAGACCAATTGGATAATTTTAAACAAATATTATGAATATACACATCAATAAAATAAAATGTAAAATACTATATTACTAATAGTAATATATACCATTTTATGTATTAAAAAGTTAAAATAATTAAAATAGGTGTAATTGTAAACCATCTATAAATAAAAAAAAGTAAATAAAAACAAAAAAAAAACAAAAAAACAAAAAAAACAAAAAAAACAAAAAACAAAAAACAAAACGGAAAATGTATGCTAAAAAAGAAAGTTAAAAAAAACTAAAATTGAAAATGTTAAAAAAAATAAATAAATAAAGTTAGTACAATGCTAAAATTGTAAATTAAAAAAAAAAGAAAAAAAAAGTAAAAAGTTGAAACTTGAAAGGGCCAAGTGGTTAAACATGGAGGCACGATGATTGACGTGCCTCCTGACCTCAATTTGCCTTTATTAAAAAAAAACTAAAGGAAATTTTGTTGGAAATCTCGAAATTTCGAGGTTTCACGAAATTTCGCCGAAAAGGAGAGAAAATTGAAATTCTTCTCCCTCGATATGTCGATAGGGTCGACATACCGAATAAATACCTTCATTTGGAGATATAAGAGGGACTTTAGCGAGAGACGCGACATATAGTCTTTTTTTCACGCGTTTGTTAGTTTTTTTTTTTTTTTTAAGATTCTAATGATTTTGTTTACTTTTTTTAACTAACGGATGATTAGACAAAATGATTTTGTTTTTGTTTTTTTTACTGACTAATGATTAAAAAAAACCAATTGATAATGCTTTTTTAAATCTCTTTTTATGTTTTCAAATTATTCCATTTGGAACTTAAAAAAAAAAAATAAAAAAAGAAATTCCATTTGAATAATTGCACAATTAAAACATTGCTCTAAGCTTTTTATTCTTTTCTTTAACCATTTATGTTTTTTTATAATTAAAAATCTTCAGTCATTTGGAACTTTTTTTATTTCCAAAATTTTCACTCTTTCATAAAAATAACTGGTGAATATCACTTTAACGGGTAAAAAAGCTTTTTATTTTCTAATATTTATAGTAAGTGAAAAACTATCCAGATGATATAAAGTATCAACTGGTTTAAAATAAGAGGGCGCCAAAAAAAAATATTTTTTTTAATATCCTAATAAAAGTTTCAAGAATAAAAAGAGAGAATTCTTTTAGAGTTCAAAATTTCAAGGAAGCATAATTCACACTCTTTGAATGAGGATCTACTTCCCTCAGCCTGATAGAACATCCCACTTGAAGGGAATAAAAGTCCCCACGCAGCGGAAGCGCATCGATTGGACCTTACGCCGTATATTAATTAACATTAAAATACCGTTACGATAACTCAAACAAAAACTTTAAACAACCTTTAAAGCTGCTGTAAAATTGGTTTAAACATGCTAAAATAAATCTAAATTTATTTTTAAAACTTTTCTAAAGAAAAGAGGAAGAACCGTTACAAACCTTCGTTGAAGACTTGACCGTTCTTCGCTAACGACGCTCCACAAACGAAAACGCAGCAGCCGCCTTTTCTTTTCTTCGCTGGAAATTTCTTCTTTGATTGACACAATCACCACAGAGATTACACCGGTATGTCTCTAAGTCTAGGAGGCAAAAGACTTGTGGGAGTCTTTCTCTAAGAGGGAGGCTAGAGAGAATTCTAGGTCTTGTCTTTCAAGAGTGTCAAGTGTCATGACCAATTAGGTCTAGTGTTCTATTTATAGAAGAGAGGCCATGAATAAAATATTCAATTAAATCAATCTTTTCCATAATTGATTCAATCTTTATTCCTTAATTAATCAATCATGATTAATCAATTCCATAATTGATTAATCTTTTCCACAAATGACTAATTACTTCCATAAGTGATTAGATCATTTCCTTAAATGATTAATCACTTCCTTAAGTGATTAATTATTTCCATAATTGATTAATTCTCGGTTAATAAATTCTTTAATTAATTAACCACCAATTAAATATCACATATTTAATTCCCGGCCTAGAATTAATTAATTTGCCCAAACACATTTTAGGCCTTAAATTAATTAATTCATTATTTTGAACTCTTTCAAACTTCCATAAATTTATATTTGAACTTTTCAAATATTAATTTCTCTCATAATAATATATCAATATATATTATATTTGTTTCCCTTAATAAATTGAACATTTTCAATTTACTTTTATTACTTAGTTGCCTCAAATTACTTTACGAGCTACCAGTGGGACCTAATGGACCTGCAGATCAGAAGCTCCAACGATGTGAGATTAATTGGTCAAACTCATTAACCACATTAATCAATATTCGTTAACTGTGTGTACATTCCACTATAGACTCACAGTTGCACTCTTCTCACTGCAAACATATTTTCTGTGTCCACGGATCTAGACCAATATCGACTAGTTAGTCCTTCACGAGTGTCCGTAACACCAGCTGGGTAAAATTACCGTTTTACCCCTGGGTTACCTCTATTTCCTTAAGTACCAATTCTCCTCTAATGAACAACCTGTTTGTGGTCCAACCATCAAACAGAAAACCCTCTCGTGCCATTGAGAGGGTAGGGCCCTTTGTTCAAGACTCGGAGTAACCACTTAAGGGAACACTCATCTGCTTCCCTAAAGTCGGGAAGGAGTGAATTCCATCTTGTACGATTATGTTCCCAGCTCCCCATTGGTTCTTGTCCCCAAAGTGGTAGGCTTATTGAGTCGGCGTATTGGCCACTCTCACCCATACAAATCAAAGGACAATCTCTCATGAGCAGGAGTCCATAATCAACTCAGGATTAAGACTAAGTTGTCTAGGTCGTCCTAGTGAAATAGAAAACCAACTAGTTAACGGTGTTATAACCAGTGGTTACTATTTCGCGGTTCGGTCTTATGCAAACTCATTGCATAGGATACCCCCACTCGCATCCCTCCTACACGAACGCGTTGGATCGCGACGTTTGTATCAAATACAAAGTGGGTCGTATCCATAGTGTCACCAGGATAAGGCACCCAGTCTTATCCCTATACTATAGACCCTTTAGGCTGTTTCTTGAACAATGATCCCATATGTCACTACATATAGTTCAAGACTCATATTACAGCCTTGGATGTCTAGTTTATTGGATTAGGGTTATTATTAGGCAAAGACAAATATAAAATAACTAATAACAATTAATGGAAAAATATATTAATATTATTTCATTAATATCCGGTCAACGGTTACATTCACTATCTACGAGTTTTAGGGCATAAAACCCAACACCACTAATTGTCAACAAGAGCTTAGCTCAACTTGATAGAACATCGCACTAATTGTCAACAAGAGCTTAGCTCAACTGGCATGAAGCTAAACTGATAACCACAAGGCATGTGGTTCGAATCTCCCTTCCCCACATGTTGTGAAAAAAAAAAATGCATCCCACTAATCTCTAGAAGAAGTAATAAGCAATAAGCCAATAATAAGAATAATAATAAAAAGATCTCCAAGTTTGCATACACAACAAAATCAAAGCTAGATTATAAGTCTAATTCCCACAATCTTAAATATTTCATTATCATTTATATGTTTTATAAATAATAAATTGATGCTTTTATCGCTACTAAAAATATAATGGTACTAATAAATTTTTTAGCCATTATCATTTTTTTTTTTTTTTTTTTTGTTTAACTATGTATAATCTTAAACCAAATGACATTTCAAAAAAAAAAAAAAACAAATGATTATATATATATATATATATATATATATATATTTTGTTTAACTAACTTATAAAAATTTATCCAAAAAAAATTATCATTACAACTTATAAATGAATTGTTATGGACCATCATAAATTGATCAAAAAAAAAAAAAAAACTTATAAATTAAATACATAAATTGATTCTCTAGAATAAATTGTTATGGATCATTTATTATTTGTAATATATGTATAACATCTTAAATGAATTGTGATGGACATCTACTTTCTATATTGTTTTCCCAACTCTCATTATCATGTTGAATATTAGCATCCATTGGTGTTGTGTGTTTTACATGTGACGATAAGTATTGCAATCAACTCATGTAGTAACAAGTTCATTCGATTGATTAGTGATGTGGATTTTTCCTACCGCAAGCGTACGAGTCAAGTAATAGTAAAGTGATTTTTGAAATCGAGTGTCGTCCTCTGGATTTGATTTTTAATCAAATCTAATTACGAAAATAATCTTGTCCAATTTTATTTAGGGAATCAAACAAAGTGAGAATGAATGTAAATCAAACACAAGACAATGAAAAGTGTGACAATCTAATGGAGACAACAGACTTAGGGATTTGATTTCACCAATTGGGATTATGGATTAATTCATGGGATCAATGACATGCTATGATTCATAAATCTTGGAAAACTAAAATCACATATATCTCTCCCGAGCATACATGATTCTCCCACATGCAATGAACCTGATATCCCTTTCTAAATTCATTAAACATGCAAGGCATTAAGGTTAACATTTTTAACGATTTCTAGAATTAACTATTATCTCCCGATTTCTAACTAAATTGTAGTTATGCATAATGATTTCTAAGCTAAATCCTCTCTCCCGAGTTAGATTCAAACACAAACATCAATCAATTTATGACCGGTAAATTAAAAGCATTAGGAACACAATTATGCATAAATGAAATCAATAACAACAATCCATAAATTCAATCCATAAAGTGCCCAACGACTACATCAATCCCTAAGAATTAAACTTAGTTATACATAATTAGCGTTACGATATACACTAAGTCTAAATACGCCATAAAAACTACAAAAGAAAAGGGTAAAGAGAATTAAACTCTAAGTAGGCCGAGACCGCACGTCTCCGTCACGATCTCCACGAACAAAGCCTTGAAATCCCTTTTTCTCCACTTGCTTCAGCCTTCACAACCCCTTTTTCCTCTGTTTTACAACTCCAAATCGTCCAAAAAAGGTCCACCCGGCTAACCTAATTACAAAATACTTATAGGCTGAAAATTGGTCGTAGTGTCGCGACGCTATAAGGGTAGCGTCACAACGCTACCACAATTTCACAAATTCTGGGATTGCGAATCTCACAGCGTCGAGACGCTATGGTCACAGCTTCGAGACACTGTGACCATTTGCCGCCTATTCTAGATAAGGCAAGGCAGCATCGAGACGCTCAAGAAGCAGCGTCCCGATGCTGGTCTGCGGATGGCCCCATTCTTTTAGCTTCTAACTTCAATTCTCTTCGTTTCTTTCACCTCTTTTTTGCATCCCGAGCTTCCAATTAGCTCCAAAACATATTCCTACAAATACAACAAATAAACGCATCATTTGGCCAATAAATTATAAAAGACTAGCTAAATTAATTAGGGAAAACTAGCTAGCTAGCTAGCTATGCTCGCTATCAATTAGTACTTGATATAAGGAAACAAACCTACAAAAAAAAAATAAGAAAAAAAGAAATCCTAATAGATGGCCTCATGAAAGAATTTATTTTCTTCCTTGGCACATTACAACTATTCCAATTACGAATCCTATCATGAATCTACTAAAAAATCAAAAAAAAAAAAAAAAAGATGATATAAGGAAACAAACCTACAAAAAAAAAAAAAAGAAAAAAAGAAATCCTAATAGATGGCCTCATGAAAGAATTTATTTTCTTCCTTGGCACATTACAACTATTCCAATTATGAATCCTATCACGAATCTACTAAAAAATCAAAAAAAAAAAAAAAAGATGAATCTAATAATCTACTTGGGAACTTTGTGTCTTCGTCTAATTATCTTCAAAAAAAAAAAAAAAAAAAAAATTAACAATATAATCTTGATTTAAAATTTATAAAAACAATTGCAATTTTTCGTTTTAATTGTCAAGGAATTTAGGAAATTGAATATATTATTCTCCTAAGAAAAAAAAAGTGTTTTCGTGGACATTCGAGTTTTAATCATCATATAATATAAAAGATTGAATAATGTTTTCATATTTCAAGAAACTCATCTAAGTGGACATTCGAGTTTTAATTATCATGTTATTTTAAAGAATTGAATCTTGCATTTTCATACTTAGAAAAAAAAAGAAGAAAGCTAATCTAATTGAAGATTTGGGTTTTAATACACTAAAATTAATCAAACTTACAATTACACACAATATTTTAGGCGTCTTCACTAGAAGATGGTGTCCTATGGCGCCTAGCTCGTGATCGATGAGTTACGTATTGGCCTCGATCACCCCGACCTCTAGTATTTATCGTATCACCTGCATCCCTGATGTGTATTCCCTAACTTGGATTCTGATACGTCACATACTATTCTTCAGGAGCACGGTAAGTATGTGAGGACTGACCTTCTTCCCACAATCCGAAGAATGTAGGTCTTTGCGTCATGAAATCAGGGGAAGAAAATAGTTCTGCGAATGTCTCTTCAAACATCAGGGGTGGTGAAGGCACATATGGGAACAATGGGGGATCATCATGTTGTTGAGCGAGATCAACACGTTGCTCCCATGGGTCATATTGGTGTTGAGCTGGAGCAGTTTGTCGCTGGATAGGATCATCTTCATCAACGTGTTGCCCCTATGGGTAATATTGTTGTTGCGCTGGAGTAGCTTGTTGGTGAATAGGATCATGTTCATTCTTACCCGGGGCACCTCCATCTTCATATACGATGTGGTATATATCCGTTATATGTTGGAGAGCCATTTTATTAGTTGTCATCATTGTGGGTTGCTGACACTAGAACACAGAAAATGAAATCAATAGAATGTTCATATTTTATATTAACATAATATTTTCAACTTATTTATCTGAACAAAGTCTTACCAAGAAGTGGTACGAGGCTCTTGCCTTCGTGAGGAATCGTCGACTGATAGTTGCATACCAGTGATTGCATCGTGGGTCCACATCAACACCCCATCGATTGGTTGTCCATGAATAATAATATCACGTCGACCTTCCTAGATTTGAATGGATGGAGCTAGATAAGTAGTCTAGTTCCGTTCATGATGACCTCGTAAGTTGTACGAGTGCAGGACCATGTCTGCGTTACAGTGTATGGGGATGTGTTGCACCCACCCGAACTGTCTCATCACGCGGTCAGGGAAATGCCACTCTACTGCGAAGAAGCAAATGAGTCCAAATGTCTTGACCGATTAGACATACTCTGGTAATATATGAATGAGGTGTCGGTACGGCTCCCATATAATCTACATAACGATAGAACATAGTTGTGGTTGAGATTCAAAATTAGGAATGAAAAAATTGATAAAACATAAATTACTGTTTAAACATAACTATACCTGATCTGGCCTAACCGTGTCCAACATATATCTGTACTAGACTAGGACGTGGGTTTGGTGTCATGATCACCGAAAATTCATCATTCCATCTATAAAGTACAATATTGAATATTAGTTTTGTTGTATCACATGTTTTACACAAAGGAATGTAGTTGTATTTGCCAAAGGTTCTTACCATACTGCCAAAGGTCGATCTCCTAGTTGGTACTCGTAACGGTGAAGTCGTCGGGGTGCTAACGTCGGGAATCGATCCCATGTCCATAATTGTAGTAAAATTAGGGAACCA
The DNA here is from genome assembly GCA_036850905.1 of Luffa acutangula. Lineage (NCBI taxonomy): Eukaryota > Viridiplantae > Streptophyta > Magnoliopsida > Cucurbitales > Cucurbitaceae > Luffa > Luffa acutangula. The sequence goes on along the minus strand of CM072090.1, from coordinate 26,751,925 downwards.
CCTAGGTCCCTTGCGTCGATAACCGAACCTTTGCAAAGGTTTCTGTACAACCAGGTGAGACAACCTGCACCCCAACTATAGGTCCTAGCCTAATCAAAATCCTCCAGTAATGGAAGATACATTAGATGGACTTTCGAATTGGACTTATCAGGAACTAACATGCATTCGATGAGCGATAAAATGTATGCTCAAGCGTACCGTCAGAGGTCTTGTTTATCGACATCCTCTGGAAGATGGGCAAAATTATCAAACTGTTCAGCCAACCACGATAGCTTAGGCGACCTCCATCCAGCATACGGTTCCCCGGTGTAACACCCATCAAGTCTTAACATATAGCTGACCAGTCTTCATTCACTGATCCCATCAACGCTCTGCCATCAATAGGAAGCCCAAACTGTACTGCGACATCCTGCAGTGTGACTGTGCACTCCCCATGTGGAAGGTGGAAAGTGTGTGTCTCCTGGCGCCAATGCTCAACCATGGCCGTAATCAGGTGTCAATCCAGTTGGATGAATCTGATGCAGGATACCCCATAAAAGCCAGATGCCCGTAAGTATGGCTCAATACGAGGGTCTAGGCTTAAAAACCTCTTCAGCACGGCCTCGCGACGTCTACAATGCATGCCATTATGTAGACATCCTCCCAAACCAGTTCGAATCGATGACTGGCCTGAAGGCGTAGCACCGATGGATCATACGGATCCATCGTAATATCATTATCTCCCATCTAACAAAATTTAAGTATATTAACAATTAATGTTCATTAATAATAAGAAGGTGATTTTGCATACATGTAATATAGTGATTTTTATTTCGCATAAATAAATACTTAAGTTGCACATATTCTATACATAGTAACAAAAAGTTTGAAAACATTCACAACCGCATACGTCTAGATGCTCTATGAGGACAATTTCTGCGATTGTGTCCTTTTTGCCTACAAACTCCACAGCATAACGTGGCCGCGAGCTCCCTCCTATCCATCTCATTTCTGATGCGAGAACTACTTGGTCGACCTACACCTCTCACATACGAGACGTCCGAAACCACTTTTTGAACATTCAGTTCTGGCCAACAACTTTGATTCGGGATTCGTTCTTACTGGGGCACATAACAAACCAAATAAGTTGGTTGCTTGTAGTAAGGTTGAACGAATTGTTGGTAGTCTACTCCAATTTTTTTGCAAGCAGCAATGACGTGGGAACATGGGATCCCATAAGCTTGCCACTTATTGCAAACGCACGATTCCTCGCACAAACGTATTCGATGTTTTGTTCCACCCTTAATTGTTATTGGGTTAATTGATGTAGTGACATCATATATACCTATGTCGTAATCGAACACATCGACTGTGTGACCGTTGCTGGGTTTTATGCCCTAAAACTCGTAGATAGTGAATGTAATCGTTGACCGGATATTAATGAAATAATATTGATATATTTTTTTCCATTAAATGTTATTAGTTATTTTATATTTGTTTTTGCCTAAAATAACCAAGACATCCTAGGTTGTAATATGAGTCTTGAACTATATGTGGCGACATATGGGAATCACTGTTCAAGAAACATCCTAAAAGGTCTATAGTATAAGGATAAAACTAGGTGCCTTATCCTGGTGACACTATGGATACGACCCACTTTGTATTTGATACAAACGCTATGATCCAACGCATTCGTGTAGGAGACATGCGAGTGGGGGTATCCTATGCAATGAGTTTGCATAAGACCGGACAGCGAAATAGTAGCCACTAGTTATAACACCGTTAACTAGTTGGTTTTCTATTTCACTAGGACGACCTAGACAACTTGGTCTTAATCCTGAGTTGATTATGGACTCCTGCACATGAGGGGTTGTCCTTTGATTTGTATGGGTGAGAGTGGCCAATACGCTAACTCAATAAGTCTACCATTTTGGGGACAAGACCAAGTGGGGAGCTGGGAACATAATCGTACAAGATGGAATTCACTCCTTCCCGACTTTAGGGAAGCAGATGAGTGTTCCCTTAACTGGTGACTCCGAGTCTTGAACAAAGGGTCCTGCCCTCTCAATGACATGAGAGGGTTTTCTGTTTGATGGTTGGACCACAAACAGGTTGTTCATTAGAGGAGAACTGGTACTTAAGGAAATAGAAGTAACCCAGGGATAAAACGATAATTTGACCCAGCTGGTGTTATGGACACTCGTGAAGGACTAACTAGTCGATATTGGTTTATATTCGTGGACACAGAAAATATGTCTGCAGTGAGAAGAGTGCAACTGTGAGTCTATAGTGGAATGTACACACAGTTAACGAATATTGATTAATTTTGTTAATGAGTTTGACCAATTAATCTCACATCATTGGAGCTTCTGATCTGCAGGTCCATTAGGTCCCACTGGTAGCTCATAAAGTAATTTGAGGCAACTAAGTAATAAATGTAAATTGAAAATGTTCAATTTACTAAGGGAAACAATATAATATATATTGATATATTATTATGAGAGAAATTAATATTTGAAGAAATTCAAATATTAATATAAATTTGAGTCACATTAAATTTATGGAAGTTTGAAAGAGTTCAAATCATGAATTAATTAATTTTAAGGCCTAAAATATATTTGGGCAAATTAATTAATTCAAGGCCGGAAATAAAATATGTGATATTTAATTGGTGGTTAATTAATTAAAGAATTCATTAACCGGGAATTAATCAATTATGAAAATAATTAATCACTTAAGGAAATGATTAATCATTTATGAAAATGATATAATCACTTATGAAAGTAATTAGTCATTTGTGGAAAAGATTAATCAATTATGGAATTGATTGATCTTAGATAGATTAAATAAGGAATAAGATTGAATTAATTTTGGAAAAGATTGATTTAATTGAATATTTTATTCATGGCCTCTCTTTTATAAATAGAACACTAGACCTAATTGGTTCGGTACAACCCTCTTGCTCTTAGACTCACAAGACAAGACCCTAGAATTCACATTCTATTGCACCCTGTTTTGAAAGATGGACAATAGTTTTTTAGATATTATATTTGGGTTTTTGAATGCTAGGGAAATGTTTTTTATCATCTTTACGCTAGTTTGTTCTTATGTTGGTTAATAGGTTAGAATATTGTTTGTTTTTTGTTTTTCTAAGTCAATTGGCTACTCTGATAGGATTTTGGGTTGGATTGTGATTGTTGAATGTGCCTGCAGCTCTCGTGGTTTTGGTTTTGAAGTGTTGTGGAACCTTTTCAATCATTGGGTCAAAAACTTCTAGCAAAAGAATTCACAGTTTTCTCAGACACACGGGTTTTTATCCTCGTTTCATTAAAAACTTCTAGCACATAACGAAGCCCTTTTTGTGATCTAAAACATGCGTTAGTAACCGCGCCCATCCTTACAACTCCAGATTGGATAAAACCTTTTGTTCTGATGTGTGACGCAAGCAATACAGCGATTGGCGCAGTGCTAGCGCAAAAGAATGAGAAGTCAATTCATCCCATTTATTACACCAGGAAGACATTAAATGAGGCGTAGAGAAATTACACGACTATAAGTACCTAATCGCAAAAAAGGACGCAAAGAAGAATTAGGTCCAAAAAGAGAGTGCTCTATGTTGCGGCAGGACCTAGCGCAGAACAAGAGTACTCGCAGGTCAGTATTTTCATATTTTCTTTTTGCATGTCTTATTTTTATTGCGTTAGACTTTTGGTAAGTTAGAGGTTTGAATGATAGACTTTAGCGCATGCCCCATTCCTTCCTCTAGTTATCCGCATTGGGGGACGCGAGCATATTGATAACTCTCCAAAAGGGAGTTATTTAGGCCTTAATGCTATAGAGATTTGTGTCTTTTGTGCTTAATAGGATTACTTTTAGATATATATAACATGTTTTAACCCATTTGGAAGAATAGAAGCTTTGGAAATTATTTTTTGCAGAATATGTTGCTGGGCGACTTCATGGAGCAAAATTTGTGCTGGAGCAAAGCGAGGAGCAAAATTTCCACGTCACAGCTCCTTAGTCAATTTCAAACCGAATTCTGTTAAGTTATTCTCGGGATAAAGGAGCAAGGAGAGCCATCCACGTGTCTAGGTCAACCTAATTCAAACCTCCTATCACTCTATAAAAGGAGATGACCGCCCAAGTCAAATTCATTCCATCTTTGGGGAGAAACATTCCCCTCTTGGAGAGTTACTTCCACCTTTGGGAGCCGAGTAGAGGAGAGATTGGAGACCATCAAGAAGACCACCAATTACAAGTTGTTCAAGGGAATTAATCTTTTCTTGTATTACCTTGTAGTTATGGACATGCTTACTTAGATTGTAACGTGTGTTTCCATGCATTTTATGAACTAAGTAGCTTTAGGCGTTGGTTAGGGAACATGTGATTGTCGTGCTTAATTTCTAGTAATAAATATTGATTTGATGCATCTCGATTAATTGTTGTGCCCATTTCTATTTTGTGCCCGCCTACCCAACCGGTATGAATACCTCTCCCAAGTTTCAGGGATGATTTAGGGAGTGTGTGGCGATTAATCACACTAGACCATTGTGTGATCATTATGTATTGGTGAACGTCAGTGACTGAGCTAGGGATAGCCAGTTTCCTAGAGCTTGATCGATAGTACTTCATTGGAGTTGAAACACATTCCAAAAAATTCGGAGTTCCAGGAGGAATCTGCTAATAAGACTGCGAGAGTTTTGCAGCATGATCAATAATATTGCTAGAGCATCTTTTAAAACAATTACTGAATCCTGACTAGCGCCTGTTTCTAATCTGTCTGCCTATTTGTTAACTTTCTGTTCTGTCATTTCTTTTGCTTCAACATTTTATCAAAAACCAATCATTTTTACCACTTTTGAAACCATTGAAAAACTAAGCAAAATAGATAAAGTGAAAACTAATTCAAACCTTGGATTCGATAAATACTTATTACTTGCTGCGAACTGTGTATACTTGCACAGAGTTCTAGAGTCTTTTTATATCATATTTTTACTCACTCTAGGAACCCAATAAGTTTTTGGCGCCGTTGTCGGGGACTTGAATAAGTTTTTATTTGATCTATTTTGTGTATGTGTTTTAGCGGTTTGGTGCTAGAACTTTTTGATTGTTTCTTTTGTTTTTGCAGGCGTGAGTTTGGTGCATGAGCGATCCGCCTGGGGTACGGTTCGAGCTTGATCCAGAAATCGGGAGGACATTCAGGAGAAGAAGGAGAGAGCAACGTAGAAACCAAAATCAAATGGATAATGTGTCGCGTCTCTCGCAGGGTCTTGAAGATCCAGCGAACCCCGAGCAGAATCATTTGCTGCAGCAAAACCAGCCGCTGAAGCAAAATGAACAGTAAAATAATCAGGCTGAGAATCCTATCTTGGCAGCAAATGATAGGGCTAGAGCCATTCGAGCGTATGCTTTTCCAATGTTTGATGAGTTAAATCCAGGGATTGCACGTCCTCAAATTGAGGCAACAAACTTTGAAATGAAACCGGTAATGTTTCAGATGTTGCAAACCGTGGGTCAGTTCCATGGTTTGTCATCTGAAGACCCTCATTTACATCTTAAGTCTTTTCTAGGAGTTAGTGATTATTTTGTAATTCAAGGAGTGCCTAGAGATGCCCTTAGATTAACTTTGTTCCCGTATTCTCTTAGAGATGGAGCAAAGACATGGCTAAATTATTTTACTCGAGGATCGATTAGGACATGGAATGAATTAGTAGAAAATTTTTTGAGTAAATATTTCCCACCAAATAGAAATGCTAAATTGAGGAGTGAAATAGTAGGGTTCAGGCAACTTGAAGATGAAACTTTTAGTGAGGCTTGGGAAAGGTTTAAGGAGCTTTTACGTAAGTGTCCCCACCATGGTTTACCACATTGTATCCAAATGGAAACATTTTACAATGGGTTAAATGGAGCAACCCAGGTTATGGTTGATGCTTCGGCTGGAAGGGCCCTTTTGGCAAAAACTTTTAATGAAGCCCATGAAATTTTAGAAAGAATATCTACTAATAGTTGTCAGTGGTCGGATGTTATAGGCACAAATAAAAAGGTTAAGAGTGTCTTAGAGGTTGATGGTGTGTCCATCATTAGGGCTGATCTTGCAATGATTGCTAACGCTCTTAAGAATGTGATAGTGATTAGTCATCAGCAGCCACCAGCTGTGGAACCTGCTGCAGTAGTGAACCAAGTCGCAGAGGAAGCATGTGTTTATTGTGGTGAAGACCACAACTACGAGTTTTGCCACAGAAACCCAGCTTCTGTGTTTTTTTGTAGGTAATAAGAGGAATAACCCTCATTCTAACTTTTATAATCCAGGTTGGCGCAACCACCCTAACTTCGCATGGGGAGGACAAGAAAGTAATATGCAAGCACAGCAAAAGGTGAACCAATTGGGATTTGCTAAAGCACAGGTATTGCCGCAGCAAAATAAGCAGACTTTGCCCCAGCAAAATTCGGAGAGTTCTCTTGAGGAAATGATGAAAGAATATATGGCTCGTACAGATGCCGCAATTCAAATTAATCAAGCTTCAATGAGAGCCCTGGAATTGCAAGTGGGTCAGCTAGCTAATAAGCTGAAGGCAAGGCCCCAAGGGAAACTTCCTTCTGATATTGAACACCCTAGAAGGGAAGGTAAGAAACACGTAAAGGCAGTGACTCTTAGGAGTGGTAAGCCACTAGAAGAAAGAAAAGAGCCTAGTATAACCCAAGTTGTAGGAAAGAATTGTGATAAAAATGTTGTTGTTGAGAAAGAGTTGGAGACTGGTCAAGGTGCTGGAGGCAGCAATAATGATGCTGGAGCATCTGGTTCTGTTCCAGATGTGGAACCACCTTATGTGCCGCCCCCACCTTATGTACCACCTCTACCTTTTCCACCAAGGCAAAGGCCTAAGAATCAGGATGGTCAATTTAAAAAGTTTTTAGAGATTCTTAAGCAATTGCACATAAATATCCCTTTAGTGAAGCCATTGAGCAAATGCCTAATTATGCTAAATTTCTTGAGGATATTTTAACTAAAAAGAAGAGGTTAGGTGAGTTTGAAACTGTATCTCTTACTGAGGAATGTAGTACTATTCTTAAGAATGGGCTACCAACCAAGGCTAAGGACCCAAGATCATTTACTATACCTGTGTCAATAGGTGGAAAAGAGTTTGGTAGAACACTCTGTGATTTAGGTGCAAACATTAACCTTATGCCTCTTTCGGTCTATCAAAAGCTAGGTATTGGTGAAGCTAGGCCTACAACAGTCACACTCCAATTAGCTGATAGGTCTATCACATATCCAGAGGGAAAAATTGAGGATGTCTTAGTAAAGGTAGATAAGTTCATATTTCCTGTTGATTTTATTATCTTAGACTATGAGGCTGATAAAGATGTCCCAATTATTCTAGGTCGTCCATTTTTGGCTACTGGTAGGACATTGATAGATGTTAAGAAATGGGAATTAACAATGAGAGTCTGTAATGAGGAAGTAAAATTTAATGTGTTTAAGGCCATGAAGTACCCAGACGAGATGGAAGATTGCTCTTTCATTAGGATTCTGGAGAACACAATTGTTGAGACAGCAATACATGATTCGAAAAACAAGCATTTGGAAGATCATGGAGAGGTTAGTGTAGAGGATTTAGAAGTTTGTTCTTTAGAAAGAAAAAATGAAAAAGAATTGTTTAGGTGTGAGGATATTTTTGAATCTTTAGATTTAGATCAAAGAAAAGCTCCTCCTATTAAGCCATCCCTGATTGAGGCACCCACTTTAGATTTGAAGCCCTTGCTGGATCATCTAAAGTATGTGTATCTTGGGAAAGGTGAGACGTTGCCCATTATTGTTGCATCAGATTTATTGCTGGAGCATGAAGAGGCCTTAATTAAGTTGCTGCAGCAATATCGCAAGGCAATAGGTTGGACATTGGTTGACATTCTTAGCCCGTCTTTTTGTATGCACAAAATCACTCTAGAGGAGGGATCCTTTAGGAGTATTGAGCAGCAAAGAAGGCTTAACCATATAATGAAAGAGGTTAAAAAGTAGGTGATTAAATGGTTGGATGCTGGCATTATTTATCCAATTACAGACAGCAATTGGGTAAGCCCTGTCCAATGTGTTCCTAAGAAAGGAGGTGTCACTGTGGTGAACAATAAAGAGAACGAGTTGATCCCAACCAGGACAGTAACTGGTTGGAGGGTTTGCATGGATTACAAGAGGCTTAATAAAGCTACCCGTAAGGATCATTTCCCTCTACCATTTATTGACCAGATGTTGGATAGATTGGCTGGTCAGGCCTACTACTGTTTCTTAGATGGTTATTCTGGGTATAACCAGATTACTATTGCTCCTGAGGATCAGGAAAAAACCACTTTCACCTGCCCTTATGGGACATTTGCTTTTAGGCGAATGCCTTTTGGCCTTTGCAATGCTCCAGCAACATTTCAGCGATGTATGTTAGCAATTTTTTCTGATATGATTGAGTCCACTGTTGAGGTATTTATGAACTATTTTTCAGTTTTTGGAGGGTCTTTTCAGAGTTGTTTGGATAATTTAGGTAAGGTGTTAAAGAGATGTGAGGATACCCATTTAGTTCTTAATTGGGAGAAATGCCACTTCATGGTGAAGGAGGGCATAGTGTTAGGTCATAAGATTTCTAAGAATAGTCTAGAAGTGGATAGAGCAAAAATTGAGGTTATTGAAAGATTAGAACCACCGAGTTCAGTGAAAGGGATTCAGAGTTTTCTAGGTCATGTTGGATTTTATAGAAGGTTCATAAAGGATTTTTCTAAAATCAGTAAACCTCTTTGTAACTTATTGTGCACTGATCATGATTTTTACTTTAATGCAAATTGTAGGAAGGCTTTTGAGACTTTAAAGGCTACTTTAATCTCAGCACCCATTCTTTGTGCACCTAATTGGAGTTTAAAATTCGAGGTAATGTGTGATGCAAGTGATGTTGCGGTAGGTGTTATGCTGGGGCAAAAGCAGGGCAAATTTATCCATCCTATATATTATGCAAACAGGGTTTTAAATGAGGCACAAGTCAACTACACAACTACTGAGAAGGAGTTGTTAGCTGTTGTGTTTGCTTTTGAGAAATTCAGGCCATATTTGGTTGGAACCAAAGTCACAGTGTTCACGAATCATGCAACAATAAGGTACTTAATGTCTAAGAAGGATGCAAAGCCTAGACTAATTCGTTGGGTTTTATTATTGCAGGAATTCGACTTGGAGATAAAGGATAAGAAAGGATCAGAAAATGTCATTGCAGATCATTTGTCTCGTCTTGATCCATCATCATCTTTGCTGAAGCAATCTGCCATTTCAGATTCTTTTCCAGATGAACAGCTTTTTGCTGTTGAGGTAAAGGTAGTCAGGGATGTCCCTTGGTATGCTGATATTGCTAACTTTTTGGTAAAGGGGGTCACTTCTATTGATATGGATCGGAGATAGAATAAAAAGTTTAAGCATGATGCAAAATTTTTCTATTGGGATGAGCCATTTATGTATAAGTAATGCTCTGATGGTATTATTCGTAGGTGTGTTTCAGGTGATGTAGCAAAAGAAATCCTAGAGTAATGTCACTCTTCGCCATATGGAGGCCATTTTAGCAGTCAGAGGACACCTATGAGGATTTTGCATTGTGGATTCTTCTGGGCTACCTTATTTAAGGATGCCCATTGGTTCTACAAGCAATGTGATGCTTGCCAAAGGAGAGGAAACTTAGGGCCTAGAGATGAAATGCCTCTTACTTACATTTTGGAAGTAGAGTTATTTGATGTATGAGGTATTAATTTTGTGGGGTCATTTCCCCCTTCTAATGGTAATGTTTACATCTTATTGGCAGTTGATTACGTGTCCAAGTGGGTGGAGGCCTTCGCATGCCATCAGAATGATGCCAAGACAGTATCAAGGTTTCTTCAATCGCACATCTTTGCACGGTTTGGGACACTTAGGGCTCTAGTAAGTGATGAGGGTACACATTTTGTTAATAATATCTTAACTAAGTTGTTAGCTAAATTTGGGATCAAGCATAGGATAGCTACCCCTTATCATCCGCAAGCAAATGGTTAAACATAGATTAGTAATAGGGAAATAAAATCTATTCTAGAGAAAGTAGTCCATCCATCTAGAAAGGATTGGTCTTTTAGGTTGGATGAGACTCTTTGGGCTTATAGGACAACCTATAAGACTCCTTTAGGTATGTCTCCCTATAGGTTAGTATATGGGAAAGCTTGCCATTTACCATTAGAGCTTGAGCATATAACGTTTTGAGCTTTGAAAAAATTAAATTTTGATCTAAGTCGTGCAAGGGCAATAAGAATGCTGCAGCTTAATGAATTGGAGGAATTTCGCCAATTTTCTTATGAAAATTCGAAAATGTATAAAGAAAAGACTAAGCTATGGCATGATAAGAGAATTAAGCCTAAAGAGTTTGTCAAAGGTCAAAGAGTTTTGCTTTATAATTCTAGATTAAAATTATTTCCTGGGAAACTAAAATCTAAATGGTCAGGGCCATTTATTGTGATTGAGGTTTTCCCCCCATGGAGCAATTACTTTGCAGGATGAAAAAGATGGGAGAGTGTTCAAAGTGAATGAACAGCGTGTGAAACATTATTGGGGAGAGGAGTTCCAGTCAAAATATCATTCCCTAAAGCTAGTTGATGAATGAGAGAGCAAGATTTTGCGGGAGTATTTCACATAGAAAAATTTTAAGCTCCCAGTGGTTGTTTTTATTATATTTTCTTGTTATGATTTAGTTGATTTTAGTTTGAATTATTTTAGATTTGTTTTATTTAAATTTTGCATGATTTATTTTCGTGGTTATTCTTAATTCCGTAGATTTTTCTCGTAATTCCGATTATTTTTTATTTTTTCTGGTAATTTAGTTTTTATTTTTCCGATTAGTTTAGATTTTATTTTCAGTTATTTTAAATTCTGTTTAGATTAGATTTAATAAAGATTTATCTGATTTATTCGGCTTCAAATAAAAATAAAAGATAAAGATTTGATTTGAGCGGTTAATTTAAATTTAAATTTCCTGATCTGATTTTATTCTTTTATTTTGGATTTAAATTTTCCGTATCCAAGATTCTTCAGGTAATCTTTTCAGAAGTTTGTTGCGGCAAAGTTATTGCTGAAGCAAATCTGCAGTCCGAATAGGAAGGGTTTTATTGTGAGTTAATTATTTTTACCATTTGATTTTGAATTTCTGTGGGCAGGTAAATTGCATGGATGCTGCCATGTGTCGCGCAGGGATAATCCAACGGTTTAGCCATTGACATCACGTAGTTATTTACTATGGGCGATTGAAATTCAAGATTTTACCATTAGTGGATTTGATTTGCAAATTAAATGTGAACGGTAAATCCATTTAATACGGGGCAAAATCTTTCGGTTACGATTTGATTTGTTGCAGCTCTATTTATTCCTAAGTCTTCAGTAAGTTCTTTTCACTTCAATTTCTTGTTCATCCCTTGCCATTTGCATTCTTCTTTCTTTCTTTGTGTGCGATAAAAAATACTTTGAGTCTTCAATGGCAAAAAAGAGAGCGAGAAAAGAGAGAGATAATGAGGAAGAGGAGGTACCTGTTACCCCCGAGGTACAGAAAGTGAAAACGAAGAAGAATAAGACACCAGAGGAAAAAGAAGCCAAAAGAAGGAGGCAACAACAGGCTGAAGATCAAGAAGCTGTGCAGAAGGTTGTGGAAGATGTTGCTGCCATAGTGGTTGAAGAAGATCCGAAGGAACCAGAGGAACAAAATCCAGAGCAGACTGAGCCGAGAGTTGCAGATACAAAGGAAGTTCAAGAAGGAAATACCGAGGAAATTCAAGAAAAACAGAATGAGGATGTGTGAGAAGAACAGGCAGAGGTTGCACCTGAAAAAGGTAATGAGCTAGTGCAGGAGGCTCGAGTGGAGGTGATCATGCCGGAAGTTCCCTAACGTCGCCGCATTAAGCGAAAAGCGGGCCGCGTCAGGGTAGTCCGAACTGATACCCCCTCGCCTCCAACTACTGATTCTGAAAGAGAGAATGCAGAGAAGGGAAGAAGCAGAGAAAAAAGCTGAGGAAGAGCGGTTGCTCAAGCGAAGGGTAGAAAAGGGTAAAAGTGTTGCTGAAGCATCGGAGGAATCTGATGAGATAGAAGAGCCACAGTTGTCGTATGATCGCTTCGTCAATAATTTTGCTAGGGCAAAATATTCTTCCGCATTTTCTGAGGACCAGCATTGCAGACCACGGCTGAGAGTTGTTTTGTGCAAAACCTGAATCTGTGAACATACAGGTGGTGCGCGAATTTTATGCAAATATTGACAAGGAAGATGGTTTCCAAGTGATTGTTCGAGGAGTCGAAGTCGACTGGAGTCCTAGTGCTATTAACGCACTATATAACCTTCAAAATTTCCCCCACGCAGCGTATAATGCGATGGTTGTGGCGCCATCTAATGAGCAGCTGAGCGATGCTGTGCGAGAAGTGGGTATTGAAGGGGCACAGTGGAAGCTTTCAAAAACGGAGAAAAGGACGTTTCAGTCAACTTATCTGAAGAGGGAAACAAACACATGGATGGGGTTTATCAGGCAGAGGTTGCTTCCAACGACTCATGACTCGACGGTTTCTAGGGAACGGGTTCTTCTGGCTTTCGCGATTTTGCGGTCTCTCAGCATTGATGTAGGGAAGATTGTGGCTAATGAGGTATCTGTTGGGATTTATGCCCTAAAACTCGTAGATAGTGAATGTAACCGTTGACCGGATATTAATGAAATAATATTGATATATTTTTCCATTAATTGTTATTAGTTATTTTATATATGTCTTTGCCTAATAATAACCCTAATCCAATAAACTAGAAATCCAAGGCTGTAATATGAGTCTTGAACTATATGTAGGGACATATGGATCATTGTTCAAGAAACAGCCTAAAGGGTCTATAGTATAAGGATAAGACTGGGTGCCTTATCCTGGTGACACTATGGATACGACCCACTTTGTATTTGATACAAACGTTGCGATCCAACGCGTTCGTGTAGGAGACATGCGAGTGGGGGTATCCTGTGCAATGAGTTTGCATAAGACCGGACCGCGAAATAGTAACCACTGGTTATAACACCGTTAACTAGTTGGTTTTCTATTTCACTAGGACGACCTAGACAACTTAGTCTTAATCCTGAGTTGATTATGGACTCCTGCTCATGAGAGATTGTTCTTTGATTTGTATGGGTGAGAGTGGCCAATACGCCGACTCAATAAGCCTACCACTTTGGGGACAATACCGAATGGGGAGCTGGGAACATAATCGTACAAGATGGAATTCACTCCTTCCCGACTTTAGGGAAGCAGATGAGTGTTCCCTTAAGTGGTTACTCCGAGTCTTGAACAAAGGGCCCTACCCTCTCAATGGCACGAGAGGGTTTTCTGTTTGATGGTTGGACCACAAACAAGTTGTTCATTAGAGGAGAATTGGTACTTAAGGAAATAGAGGTAACCCAGGGGTAAAACGGTAATTTGACCCAGCTGGTGTTACGGACACTCGTGAAGGACTAACTAGTCGATATTGGTCTTAGATCCGTGGACACAGAAAATATGTCTGCAGTGAGAAGAGTGCAACTGTGAGTCTATAGTGGAATGTACACACAGTTAACGAATATTGATTAATGTGGTTAATGAGTTTGACCAATTAATCTCACATCGTTGGAGCTTCTGATCTGCAGGTCCATTAGGTCCCACTGGTAGCTCGTAAAGTAATTTGAGGCAACTAAGTAATAAAAGTAAATTGAAAATGTTCAATTTATTAAGGGAAACAAATATAATATATATTGATATATTATTATGAGAGAAATTAATATTTGAAAAGTTCAAATATAAATTTATGGAAGTTTGAAAGAGTTCAAAATAATGAATTAATTAATTTAAGGCCTAAAATGTGTTTGGGCAAAATTAATTAATTCTAGGCCGGGAATTAAATATGTGATATTTAATTGGTGGTTAATTAATTAAAGAATTCATTAACCGAGAATTAATCAATTATGGAAATAATTAATCACTTAAGGAAGTGATTAATCATTTAAGGAAATGATCTAATCACTTATGGAAGTAATTAGTCATTTGTGGAAAAGATTAATCAATTATGGAATTGATTAATCATGATTGATTAATTAAGGAATAAAGATTGAATCAATTATGGAAAAGATTGATTTAATTGAATATTTTATTCATGGCCTCTCTTCTATAAATAGAACACTAGACCTAATTGGTCATGACACTTGAGATACTTGACACTCTTGAAAGAAAAGACCTAGAATTCTCTCTAGCCTCCCTCTTAGAGAAAGACTCCCACAAGTCTTTTGCCTCCTAGACTTAGAGACATATCGGTGTAACCTCTGTGGTGATTGTGTCAATCAAAGAAGAATTTCCAGCGAAGAAAACCTTAAAGCGGCTGCTGCGTTTTCGTTCGTGGAGTGTCGTTGGCGAAGAACGGTCAAGTCTACAACGGAGGTTTGTAACGGTTCTTCCTCTTTTCTTTAGAAAAGTTTTAAAATAAATTTAGATTTATTTTAGCATGTTTAAACCGATTTTACAGCGGCTTTAAAAGTTGTTTAAAGTTTTGTTTGACTTATCGTAACGGTATTTTAATGTTAATTAATATACGGCGTAAGGTCCAATCGATGCGCTTCCGCTGCGTGGGGACTTTTATTCCCTTCAGTATCTGGATGTTGGAAGAAGAAGGTGGGGAAACTGTTTTTCCCAAATACCATTACCATGCTTTGCAAGCAAGCCCGTTCTAGAGAATGAAAGAGATGTCATATGACAAGGGAATCATCGATACGCCTAACTTGGCATGGCTTTAGCGTATGCAAAAGGCACGTCAGGGTGGACTTGTCTACGACATCAACACGATTTTAGAACAACTGGCACTGTCGGCCAGCAGGCAGGAGTTTACCGAGAGGCAAACTTTAACCTTCTGGACCTATGTTAAAAGTCGTGATGCCAATCTGAAGAAGGCGCTACAGGAGAATTTTTCCAAACCATATCCAACCCTTCCAGCATACCCTGAGGATTTATTGAACCCCTGGATTCCACCCCCACCGATTGAAAGAGGAGAAGAGGATGATGAAAATGAGCAAGACCAAGAGGACTGACGAATGAAGTGGCCTTGCGCGAGCATGATTTTTGTTTTGGACTTTTTGTTTGCTCGCACATTTTCTAATCTCCTTTTCTATTGATGTTATGTTTGCTTCTTTTTAGTTTTTTCTGCTGCTGAAAAAATATATCTGCTTATGTAATTTCCTTCTATGTTTTTAATGAAATTTCCAAAGTTGTTTCTATTCTATAAGCACTGAGTAACTCTAACTTAACTAATTTTCTTCTGAATTTTTGAAGCTTAGACTGGTTAAGCTTAATTAGATCAAGGTATTCTGATCTCCAGAAACCTTTTGCTTGAGCATTTCTTCTAGCCTGGTCGTTGCTGCGGCAAGAAGATTCTGAGGTAGTGTTGATTTATATGATCCACTTTAAGCTTAGTTCTAGTCCCATGCTTAGTTTGAAAATTCAGATAGAAAAATTTAAGTTTGGGGGTATAGTTCACAAAGTTAATGATTCATTGGGACCCTCTAAAAAGACCCTCTAAAAACTGAAAAATCTTCCATAAATACCTCAACAGTAGACTCAATCATATCAAAAAAAATTGTTAACATACACCGCTGAAATGTTGCTGGAGCATTGCAAAGGCCAAAAGGCATTCGCCTGAAAGCAAACGTCCCATAAGGGCAGGTGAAAGTGGTTTTTTCCTGATCCTCAGGAGCAATGGTAATCTGGTTATACCCAGAATAACCATCTAAGAAACAGTAGTAGGCCTGACCAGCCAATCTATCCAACATTTGGTCAATAAATGGTAGAGGGAAATGGTCCTTACTGTTGGGAGTGCGACCAAAGTCCCACATTGGCTAGATAAGGGGATGATCATGGGTATATAAGGGAGGACAAGTATCTCCATTGGTATGAGGCCTTTTGGGGTGATCCAAAAGCAAAGCCATGAGGGCTTATGCCCAAAGTGGACAATATCATACCATTGTGGAGGTATGTGGGTGTCTGTTGTCCCTTGGTATCAGAGCCGATCGTAGATTTAATTTCGTTTCTATAAAATTAGCATTGGTTCAATGGTGGGTATTTTAATTTCATATATGTGATATGTGGTTTAATTTACAAAATTGATTATTTAGGCATATTTGTTGGGATTAGATTTATACTTTTGATTAGATCAATTGTAAATGCCAAAAAGGAAAAGATTTGAAGACCAAGATATGTCTTGGATTTAAATTATTGTAATTTAAATTTCTTTTAATTTCTTAGGATATACCAAATATGCCGGTCAATTTTGGTAGTTTTAATTTAATTATGCATGTGATGTATGTATTAAATTAATTGATTGTTGCATAAAGTATGTCATTTAGCTTAAAATCTCACCATAGGTTAAGCATATTCATGCATATTTATTATTATAAATGTTATAATGTATGAAATATGTATGAATTTTATTTTCACGAGTATTTAATATAAATTGTTATGATTAAATGGATGAAAATTGAGAAGCATTGAGCATGAAGTTACTTTAGTAAAAAATATAAAAAAGATATATTTATGAAAGTAATTTATATGCTTTTATATGTTCATGAGCAATTAATATAAAGTGTTATGTTAATGTATGAAAATGTGAATGCTTATTTTAATTTTCTTGGTTAATTAATTTAAGAGTTTGATTCATTGAAGAAAATTAATTTGCAGTGAGCATGAAATTACTTTAGTTTAAAAATATAAGAGTTATATTTATATTAACATGCTTATTTTTCATGAGCTATTAATATAAAGTGTTATGTTAATGTTTGAAAATGTGAATGATTATTTTAATTTTCTTGAGTAATTAATTTAAGAGTTAGATTAATTGAGGAAAATTAATTTGCATTGAGCATGAAATTACTTTAGTTTAAAAATATAAGAGTTATATTTATATTAACATGCCTATTTTTCATGAGCTATTAATATAAAGTGTTATGTTAATATATGAAAATGTGAATGCTTAATTTTAATTTTCTTGGGTAATTAATTTAAGAGTTAGGTTAATTAAAAAGAAATTAAATTGCATTGAGCATGACTACCTTAGATTAATATAATTGTTATATTTTTGGTATGTCATGTATGCTAATGTATGGTTTTATAAATTAATTATAATTTGATTGTTAGTTTATTCACCATAGTAGCATGTTATAGGGTAATTCATTAAAATTTATAAGTGTTATAAAATTAATGAATAGAAACCGTTAACCTATAACAAAGAATTGCATGCAAACATAGGATCTTAGGATAAATGGCTTAATTTTAAAATTTTAAAAATTAATTAGACCTAAGATCATGGTTCTAATAGGATTAGAATTATTCTTACTTAGAATTAAAAATAGTTTTAATTGACTAAGTAGGAAAAACATTACTATGATTATAAGGGAACTCCACCGGTTAAGTTCTGTCTAAGGCTGGGGGTATTTAAGTTGACGGTTTAGAACACCTCCTACTTGGGAACTGACCCGGAATACCAGAGTTGAATTAATCATAGTTAAATGTTAGCATGCAATGTCACTAGGTTTGTTAAAAGTGTTTAATGCACCTAGATCTTTAGAGTAAAGACCTTACATTACTGTGGTTATAAGGGAACTCTCTCGGAAAAGTTCTGTCTAAGGTTGGGGGTATTTAAGTTGGCGGTTTACGGAACACCTCCTACCTGGGAATTGACTCGAACCTTGAGTTGAATTAACCATAGTAATGTTGACTTGCAATGTTGGGTTTATTAAAAGAAGTTTAATTCACCTAAAACATTGCGGTTGAATCCTTTCCATAATTGTTATAATAGGATCAGACTTAGATAGATTGACTTAGTCGAATTTTATCTAAGTTAAACAACCCTAAATTAACCTTAGGACATTTTCAGTGGGAGGAAAATTACAAAACGAGACTTAAATCAAGTTTTGCTCCTACGTCCTTTTATTCACAACGTGAGGTTCTTGCTCGGCTTCGAGTCGCCTTAGGAGCGGCCTTCCTTCGGAAAGTATTTGCATGAATTAATAACAAGGTGAATGGAAAAAATGTCTAGAGTAAGTGGGAGCGGGACACGCGTCAACGTATCCCTCTGTCTCCGCCCCTAGTTCACACCGTGAGAGTCCTATGATCCGCCTGCAGGTTGTCCTGGCGCAACCATCCCTTCGGAGGGCCTGATCATAGGGTTCAGAACATCGTGAACTCCTGAATAGGATAGGAACTCTTAGGCTAATTACCAACAGTTGTCTTTCCCTCCGGTAGCCTGTTGGTGCGTGCCTCTGAGATCTGAAAGTGGGAGGGTTACACTTACGAGGATGAGTTAAATGTGTTAACTAATCCTTGACCGAACAACGATAACTAAAAGCTAACGGAATATGAATTTTTTTGGTGTTAGAGTTGAAGGATTAAAATTCCTTTTGGCAGCGGAAGCAATCAAGAACGATCTCGTTTTTAAATATCAATTGTAGAAAAACCAATACGTTGGTAAATTAAAATTAGAAACAATTTCATTACAGATTAAGCATGCTGAATAATTAGAAAATCTAAAACCATTTTAGATCTAAGAAGAACTTACATGGAATTGAAGAACACTGCACAATGCTCCAATGTACGTTATTCTTCCTCTCAACGAACACCACCACGTCGATTCACCCGCTATGACTCTTGGGACTCAAGATTGGCTTGTGGGAACCCAAAGATCGTCTTGGAAGGGAAAATTACAGCAAGGAAGTGCTGGAATTTTTTAGAGAATTTGAGATTTCTTTTCTCTCTGTCTTTTTCGTGAATGAGAGAGAGCCACCAGTGTTAGGGAAACTCCCTCCAACTTTACGATAAGTGGGGAGGGAGTTATTCCCTACTTGATCTCTACCGTTGATCATAATCAACGCGATCCAGGCCGTCTATTAATTAAATAATAATTATCAATTATCATTTAATTAATTAAATAATTATAATTAATTTAATTAAATCAATATTAATTAAACCAATTATAACCTAAGGTATTTAATTCAATTTGAATCATATTCAATTGAATTAAATTGGCCATTCAATTAATCTTATTAATTGAATTCTCATTAATTAAATATCAAATATTTAATTAATTTTACAATTGAATCATATTCAATTTTTAATCTCTCTCAATTAACCTATAGTTTTAATGTGCATCATAATGTACATTAATATAAACTATAGTATTAATTTGATTAAATCACATTTAATCAAACTAAATTAAATTAATTAATTCCCCAATTAATTAATCCATGAATTAATCAAATATCACATATTTAATTAAATTCATTATTCTCTCAATAATTAATTTCGAATCATATCCAAAATTAATTATAAAGTTTAATTCTTTAATTAAACTTTATACTATAATGTATCTCCATACATTATATTAATTCCCTTTAATATCAAGACTAAATTATCTCAGAACCCGTTATGAGCTAGCAGGTGGACCTAATGGACCTACAGATCAGAAGCTCCAACGATACGAGATTGATCAGCTAAACTCATTAACCGAGTCAATCAACATTCGTTAACCGTGGGTCACTCCACTAAAGACCCACAGCTGCACTCTTCTCACTGTAGAATATTTCTGTGTCCACGGATATCGACCAATAGCAGTAAGTCAATCTTTCACGTGTGTTCGTAACACCAGCTGGGTCAAATTACCGTTTTACCCCTGGGTTACCTCTGGATCCTTAAGTACCACTGATCCCTCTAATGAACAACCTGTTTAGGGTCCAACCACTAAATAGAAATTCCTCTCGAGCCAGGAGAGGACAGCGCGCTTTTGTTCAAGCCCCGGAATCAGCCCTTAAGGGAACACACATCTACTTACCCCAATAGAGGAAGGAGTGAATTCCATCTTGTACTGTTATGTTCCCAGCCCCCATTAGGTGTTGCCCCTGATATGGTAGGAATATTGAGTCGGCGAGCAGGCCACTCTCACCCATATAAATCTAAGGACAATCCCTCATGAAAAGGAGTTCATAACAGACTCAGGATTGAGATTGAGTTACCTAGGTCATCCTATTGAAATAGAAACCTAAACTAGTTAACGGCGTTACATCTAGTGGTTACTATTTCGCGGTCCGGTCTTATGCAAACTCATTGCATAGGATACCCCCACCCGCATGTCTCCTACATGGATGCTTTGGATCATTGCATCTGTATCGTATACAAGGTGGGCCGTATCTCATAGTGTCACCAGGATAAGGTACCCAGCCTTATCCCTATACTGTAGACCATTTAGGTTGTTACTTGGACACTGATCCCCATATGTCCCTACATACTAGTCCAAGTTTCATTTAAACAACCTCGGATCTTAGTTTATTGGATTTAGGGTTTATTAATGCAAACTCGATTTATTCAATAACCAAATTACTGAATCACTCAAATAACGACTTATTGAGATCGATTAATTTGTTTCATTTACTATCTACAAGTTTTAGGGCATAAAACCCAACAAGAGTTTGGTTGAGAATGTCTCAATTCAGAGGAGGAGTAGTTGACCACCCTTCGGTGGCTGTTGTTCTAAACCTTTGAAGTATCATTGCAAAAACTAAATCAATAGTTTTATAGGGTTTCTTTGATTGCTTATTTGTTTTTTTTGCAGAATTTGATTGGATTATTTGTAATGGGTTAGTGCAATTAATAATACAAGTCATTTGTTACTTCAACAATTATATAATAATTTTATGTGTATTATCTTACGTCATTTTATAAATAACGGTAATACAACAAGCTTAAACGACAAATTGTGGTAAATAAGTCTAGGATTATTCCTAACTGAGGAATGTCCTCATGCCCCATATGTTTAGTTCATTAAGAATTGTTCTTGGTGAATATGACATAGAACCCTGCTTAGCAAAAAGAGAACTTGTTCAAGACCGTAATTTTCATTTACTTGTCTTGAAAATGTGATTAGTAAAGAATAGTGATTCTCGCTGAATACTTGATTCAAGGGTCACAAATCACGTGTTTTCTTCTTTTAAAAGAATAAGTTCCTGGCAATAGCTTACTGCTTGTGTAATAACTCTTAAAGTTAGAATTAGAGAGGTTATTTTGGCTATAGCAGTGGGAACATTAAGTTATTTTTCTTAGTGGGAGAAAATACATATTATTAGATAATTTGTATGTAATTCCTAAGATCAAAAGAAATTTGATTTCTATGTCTTATTTGCTGGAACAATGTTACTCTTTACCTTTCTCTGCTAACACAGTTTTATTTCAAGAAAGGGAGTTGACATTTGTTTAGCTTTACTGGAAAGTAAACTAAATGTCTTAAGACTAATCAAGAGTAAAAAAATCATGAATGTTGAGATGTTTAAGACTACTACTACTCAAAATGATAAGAGGCAAAAGATTTCTCATAAAGGAAAATACTTTTCTTTGGCACATAAGGTTAGGACATATTAATCTCAATTTGATTGGGAGAATGGTCAAGAGTGTACTTCTAAGTGAGTTAGAAGATAACTCTCTACTACCTTATAGGTCATGCCTTAAGGGCAATATGACTTATTGTTCTGTTACTGGAAAAGAGCTAAAGAGCCAAAGAGCCCTTAAGCTTGTACATTTGGATCATTGTGGTCCAACATGTTAAAGTAGTGAGAGGGCATGAATAATTAATCTATATTATAGATAATTATTCAAGGTATAGGTATCTCATGCTAATACAACTTAAGTCTAAAGCTCTTGAGAAATTCAAAGTGGTGTGAGACTAAAGTTGGAAACTTGTTAGGTGAGATAATAAAAGCATTTCGATCTGATCGAGGTGTAAAGTAGAAGGGACTTGAGATTCCAAGACTATTTAATAGAACATGGAATTACATCCTAACTCTCAAACCCCTGGAACACCTTAGGAGAACGGTGTATCAGATAGGAGAAATAGAACCCTATTGAATATGCTTCGATTCATTATAAGCTTTGCTCATTTGCCTGACTCGTTTTGGGTTCATGCAGTGTTGACTGCAGTGTGTATTTTAAACAACGTTCCATAAAAAAAGATGTTTCTGAAACATCTTTTGATTTGTGGATAACGCGTAAAAGTGGTTTACGTTATTTTTTTGGGACACTGTTCAAAAGTATACCTATTCGTAGGCTGCCCCATGGAAACGAGAGATGTGGATACTTCTTCAATCCACAAGAGAATAAAGAATTTGTACTGACAAATGCTACATTCTCAAAAGTAGACCACATGAGAAATAATAAGCCACAAAGTAAGGTTGTTTTAAGTAAATTAATTGATGAAGCTACAGAAATATCAACAAGAGTTGTAGATAAGTCAACAAGGGTTGTTGATGATGTTGGACCTTTAGCAAGAGTTGTTGGTAGGGACAATACAACTGGTTAGTTATATCTATCTCAAGAGTTGAGAGTGCCTCGATATAGTGGGAGGGTTGTTTTCCAACATGACTGTTACATAGGCTTAACTGAAGCCCAAATTGTCATACCTGATGATGACATTGAGGATCCATTGTCTTAAAGCAAGACAATGAAGGATGTTAACTAGGACTAGTGGATTAAAGACATGCACTTAGAAATGGAATCTATGTGTTTCAATTCAATCTGGGATCTTGTAGATCAACCTTATGGGGTAAAACCTATAGGTTGCAAATGGATCTACAAGAGGAAACGAGACATTGAGAGTGTCTACTTGTCTCAATCAGAAGGGTTCATTTAGCGAGGTCAAGAGCAAAAGGTTTTGCATGCTTAATTGATCCATTCATGGATTGGAATAAGCATCTTGATCTTGGAATAGAAGATTTGATACTGCGATCAAATCTTTTTGCCTTTAATCTGAATATTGATGAATCTTGTCTCTACAAGAAGATCGTCAATAGTTCAGTAGCTTACTTAGTGTTGTATATGATTGATATCCTAGTCATTGAGAAAGATGTAGGTTATGTTACTGACTAGTAAAAGGAGCTAGCAGCTCATTTCCAAATGAAAATTTGGGAGAAACCGAGTTTGTTCTTAGGATCCAAATTATTAGGAACCGTAAGAACTAAAAAAAAAAAAAACTAGCCTTGTCTCAAGTTTCTTATATCTACAAGATGTTAGTTAGAAATAAGATGTTAGTTAGAAATAAGATGCAGAATTCCAAGAAGGGTTCACTACCTTTTAGACATGTAATTCTTTTGTCTAAGAAACTGTTTCCTGAGACACCTCAAGAAGTTGGGGACATGACACGAATGCCCTATGCAGTATGGATTGTCAGTAAGTATCAATCTAATCCAAGATTTGATCACTGGAAAACAGTTAAGTATATCCTCAAGTATCTTAAGAGAACGAGGAACTATATGCTCGTGTATGGGACTAAGGATTTGATCCTTACAGGATACACTGACACGAATTTTAAGACTGATAAGGATTTGAGGAAATCTACATAAAGTATCTGTGGTCACTCTTTACGATGAAGCTATAATATAGCATAGCTACAGTCTTGACCGTATAGGCTGAAAATATAGCTGCTTGTGAAGCAGCGATAGAGACTGTATGACGTAGGAAGTTCTTGATTGATTGGGAAGGTGTGTTCCAAATGTGAACTTGCCCATCACACTTTATTGTGATATAGTGGTGTTGTGGCAAGTTCAAAAGAACATCGTAGCCCAAGACAAGTAGGAACATTAAATTGAATGAAATATTGCTGATTCATTTACAAAGACTCTCTCAGCTAAAGTGTTTGAGGGTCATCTAGAAGGTCTAGATCTACGAGATATGTACAAAGGTGTAATCTAGGGCAAGTGGGAGAAATGTAATGGGTATAATGATGCCCTAGTTTATTGTATTTGAACATTGTATATGTTTTCTACATGTATTTATACACCCACTGCTGTTTAGATTATTGTACATCCCACCAAACAAGAGTTTTAGTTCAAGTGGGAGTTTGTTGGGTTTTATGCCCTAAAACTCGTAGATAGTGAATGTAAACAAATTGTATACTTGTTTCAATAAAGTGTTATTGAGTTTCTACAATAAAGTGTTATTGTAAAATATTGCACAATTTGACACAAATAAATTAAACTAAGATCCAAGGTTGTTTGTATGTAACTTGAACTAATATGTGGGAACATACGGGGATCGATGTTCAAGTAACAACGGAAAAGGTCTATAGTACAAGGATAAGGTTGGGTACCTTATCCTGATAACACTATGTGATAGGCCCGTTTTGTATTTGATACAGACGTATTGATCCCAAGCGTCCATGTAGTAGACATGCGAGCGAGGGTATCATATGCAATGAGTTTGCATAAGACCGGACCATGAAATAGTAAACCACTAGATATAACACCGTTAACTAATTAGGTTACTGTTTCAATAGGATGACCTAGGTAACTCAGTCTTAATCCTGAGTGTGTCATGAACTCCTTCTCATGAGGGATTTGTTGGGATTTATGCCCTAAAACTCATAGATAGTAAATGTAAACAAATTGTATACTTGTTTCAATAAAGTGTTATTGAGTTTCTACAATACAATGTTATTGTTAAATATTGCACAATTTGACCCAAATCCAATACACTAAGATCCAAGGTTGTTTGTATGTAACTTGAACTAGTATGTGGGGACATACGAGGATCGATGTTCAAGTAACAACCTAAAAGGTCTATAGTCCAAGGATAAGGTTGGGTACCTTATCCTGGTAACACTATGAGATACAACCCACTTTGTATTTGATACAGACGTATTGATCCAAAACGTCCATGTAGTAGACATGCAAGTGGGGGTATCCTATGCAATGAGTTTGCATAAGACCGGACCACGAAATAGTCAACCATTAGTTATAACACTGTTAACTAATTAGGTTACTGTTTCAATAGGATGACCTAGGTAACTCAGTCTTAATCCTGAGTGTATCATGAACTCTTTCAAATGAGGGATTGTCCTTTGATTAGCATGGGTGAGAGTGGCCAATACGCCGACTCAATATGTCTTCCTTTTTGGGGAAAAGACCGAGTGGGAGGCTGGGGACATGACAACACAAGAAGGAATTCACTCCTTCCCGCTTCTAGGTGAAGTAGATGAGTGTTCCCTTAAGTGGTGACTCCGGGACTTGAACAAAGGGATTCTGCCCTCTCATTGGCCCAAGAAGGACTTTCTGTGTAATGGTTGGACCATAAACAGGTTGTTTATTAGAGGAGCGCTGGTACTTAAGGAGACAGATGTAACATAGGGGTAAAACGATAATTTGACCCAGCAGTGATTTCGGACACTCGTGAAGGATTGACTTACCGGCATAGGTCTACATCCATGGACACAGAAATGTTCGACAGTGAGAAGAGTTCAGCCGTGGATCTTTAGTGGAATGACCCACAGTTAATGAATATTGGTTAACCTGATTAATGAGTTTAGTCTATTAACCTCATATCATTGGAGCTTCTGATCTGTAGGTCCATTAGGTCCCCCTGCTAGCTCGTAAAGAGTAATTAGGAACAAATATATCTTGAGAGAATTTGAATAGTTCAAATTCATATTGGGAGTTAAGTTAATTGTACGAGATACAAATTAATACAATGTATAGTGATGCATTAAAATATAAAATCTAATTTGAGATTAAACTTTGTAATATTGAGAGATTGATATATTTGAAAGAGTTCAAATATATGTCGAATTAAATATATGGTATTTAATTAGAAGATGAATTAATTAATTATTCAATTTAGTTTAAATTAAATGAGATTTAATTAAACTATAGTCTATGAGAGAAATAAATATTTGAAGAAGTTCAAATATTAATATGAATTTGATTCATATTAAATTTATAGGATATAAGAGAATTTGAAGGAGTTCAAATTTTAATATGAATTTGATTCATATTATAGAATTAATTAATTGAAGGCTTCAAATTAAATATATGATATTTAATTGGGTAATTAATTAATTAACTAATAGAATGTCTGAAATTAAATATATGATTAATTAATTAAAGAATTAATTAATTGGAAATTAATCGATTATGAAAATTATTAATCACTTATGGAAGTGATCAATCATTTATGGAAAAGATTAATCAATTATGGAATTGATTGGTCATGGAATTGGTTGGTCATGGAATTGATTAATTATGGAAAAGATAAAATCAGTTATGGAAATAATTGATTTTAAATGAATATTTTATTCATGGCCTTTCTCCTATAAATAGAACACTAAACCTAGGGTTTAGGTACTTAAACATAAGGCCACAAGAATGCATTCTTGCATTCTCTCTAGCCTCCCTCTCATATTCTCTCAACCCAAGAACTCTAGGGAGAATTTTCTCTCTAGAGTTTTTCCCATTCAAGAATAGGTAGTCCCACAACTACGTTCCTAATCTTAGAGTCATAGTGGGGAAGATCAATTGGTGGTGTCTCAATTGTTGACGCTTGGTCGAAAATCAAGAAAGGTGTCCGTTGAAGTATTCAGAGTCATCAACGACGGTATGTTTGCTTCTCCCCCTTTAGATTTAGATCTAATAAATTTTGTACTCTTAGCCTTAAGTTTCTATAGAATTTGTTCTATGATTTTTGCCAATGTAATAGTATTTTTGGATAAACAAAATTAACTACGAATCGGGGCCAATTACGCTTCCGCTTTAACGGAATTTGGGAATTGCAAATCCCTTAAATTGGTATCAGAGCCGATCGTAGATTTAATTTCGTTTCTCTAAAATTAACATTGGTTCTATGGTGGGTATTTTAATTTTATATATGTGATATGTGGTTTAATTTACAAAATTGATTATTTAAGCATATTTGTTGGCATTAGATACACTTTTGATTACATTAATTGTAAATGCCAAAAAGGAAAAGATTTGAAGACCATGATATGTCTTGGATTTAAATTATTGAAATTTAAATTGCTTTTAATTTCTTAGGATATGCCAAATATGTCGGTCAATTTTGGTAGTTTTAATTTAATTATGCATGTGATGTATGTATTAAATTAATTGATTGTTGCATAAAGTATGTCATTTAGCTTAAAATCCCACCATAGGTTAAACATATTCATGCATATTTATTATTATAAATGTTATAATGTATGAAATATGTATGATTTTTATTTTC
This sequence comes from Luffa acutangula, assembly GCA_036850905.1. NCBI lineage: Eukaryota > Viridiplantae > Streptophyta > Magnoliopsida > Cucurbitales > Cucurbitaceae > Luffa > Luffa acutangula. Next base: position 26,724,846 of record CM072090.1, on the reverse strand, counting down.
ATGAGTATTTAATATAAATTGTTATGATTAAATGGATGAAAATTGAGAAGCATTGCACATGAAATTACTTTAGCAAAAAAAAAAAAAAAAAAAGAAGTTATATTTATGAAAGTAATTTATATGCTTATTTATTTTCATGAGCAATTAATATAAAGTGTTATGTTAATGTATGAAAATGTGAATGCTTATTTTAATTTTCTTGGATAATTAATTTAAGAGTTAGATTAATTGAAGAAAATTAATTTGAATTGAGCATGAAATTACTTTAGTTTAATAATATATAAGAGTTATATTTATATAAGTAATTAACATGCTTAATTAATTTTCATGATATATTAATATAAAGTGTTATGTTAATGTATGAAAATGTGAATGCTTATTTTCTTGGGTAATTAATTTAAGAGTTAGATTAATTGAAGAAAATTAATTTGCATTGAGCATATTATTACTTTAGTTTAAAAATATAAGAGTTATATTTATATTAGTAATTTAAATGCTTAATTTCCATGAGCTATTAATCTAAATGTTATGTTAATGTATGAAAATGGTAATGCTTAATTTTAATTTTATTGTATAATTAATTTAAGAGTTAGGTTAATTAAAAGAAAATTAAATTGCATTGAGCATGACATTACCTTAGATTAATATAATTGTTATATTTTTGGTATGTCATGTATGCTAATGTATGGTTTTATAAATTAATTAGAATTTGATTGTTAATTTATTCACCATAGTAGCAAGTTATAGGGTTAATTCATTAAAATTTATAATAGTTATAAAATCAATGAATAGAAACCGTTAACCTATAACAAAGAATTGCATGCAAACATAGAATCTTAGGATAAATGAATTAATTTTAAAATGTTTAAAATTAATTAGTTCTAAGATCACATTTCTAATAGGATTAGAATTATTCTTACTTAGAATTAAAATCAGTTTTAATTGACTAATTAGGAAAAACATTGCTATGATTATAAGGGAACTCCACCAGTAAAGTTCTGTCTAAGGTTGAGGGTATTTAAGTTGATGGTTTACGGAACACCTCCTACTTGGGAACTGACTCGGAATATCGGAGTTGAATTAATCATAGTTAAATGTTAGTATGCAAGGTCACTAAGTTTGTTAAAAGTATTTAATACACCTAGATCTTTAGAGTAAAGACCTTACATTACTGTGGTTATAAGGGAACTCTCTCGGTAAAGTTCTGTCTAAGGCTGAGGGTACTTAAGATGACGGTTTACGGAACACCTCCTACCTGGGAACTGTTCCGAACCTTGAGTTGAATTAACCATAATAATGTTGACTTGCAAAGTTGGGTTTACTAAAAGAAGTTTAATTCACCTAAAACATTGCGGTTGAATCATTTCCATAATTGTTATAATATGATCAGACTTAGATAGATTGACTTAGCTGAATTTTATCTAAGTTAAACAACCCTAAATTAACTTTATGACATTTTTAGTGAGAGGAGAATTACAAAACGAGATTTAAATCAAGTTTTGCTCCTACGTCCCTATATTCACAATGTGAGGTTCATGCTCGGCTTCGAGTCGCCTTAGGAGCGGCCTCCCTTCAGAAAGTGTTTGCATGGATCAATACCAAGGTGAATGGGAAAAATGTCCAGAGTAAGTGGGAGCGGGACACGTGTCAACGTATCCCTCGGTCTCTGCCCCTAGTTCACACCGTGAGAGTCCTATGATCCGCCTGCAGGTTGTCCTGGCGCAACCATCCCTTTGGAGGGCCTGATCATAGGATTCGGAACATCGTGAACTCCTGAATAGGATAGGAACTCTTAGGCTAATTACCAACAGTTGTCTTTCCCTTTGGTAGCCTGTTGGTGCGTGCCTCTGAGATCTGAAAGTGGGAGGGTTACACTTACGAGAATGAGTTAAATGTGTTAACTAATCCTTGACCGAACAACGGTAACTAAACGCTAACGGAATATGAGTTATTCTGGTGTTAGAATTTTGTTGAGATTGTCTCAATTTAGAGGAGGAGTAGCTGAACACCCTTCGGTGGCTGTTGTTCTAAACCTTTGAAGTATCGTTGCAGAAACCAAATCAATAGTTTTATAGGGTTTCTTTGATTGCTTATTTTTTTTTGCAGAATTTGATTGGATTATTTGTAATGGGTTAGTGCTATCAATAATACAAGTAATTTGTTACTTCAACAATTATATAATAATTTTATGTGTATTGTCTTACGTCATTTTATAAATAACGGTAATACAACATGCTTAAACGACAAATTGTGGTAAATAAGTCTAGGATTATTCTTAACTGAGGAATGTCCTCATGCCCCATATGTTTAAATCATTAAGAATTGTTCTTGATGAATATGACATAGAACCCTGCTTAGCAAAAGGAGAGCTTTTTCAAGACCGTAATTTTCAGTTACTTGTCTTGAAAACGTGATTAGTAAAGAATAGTCATTCTCCCTGAATACTTGATTCAGGAGCCATAAATCACGTGTGTTCTTCTTTTAAGGGAATAAGTTCCTGGGAACAGCTTGTTGCTTGTGTAATAACTCTCAAAGTTAGAATTAGAGAGGTTATTTTGGCTATAGCAGTGGGGAACATTAAGTTATTTTTCTCAGTGGGAGAAAATACATATTATTAGATAATGTGTATGTAATTCCTAAGATCAAAAGAAATTTGATTTCTGTGTCTTATTTGCTGGAACAATGTTACTCTTTACCTTTCTCTGCTAACGTAGTTTTATTTAAAGAAAGGGAGTTGACACTTGTTTAGCTTTACTGGAAAGTAAACTAAATGTTATAAGACTAATCAAGAGTAAAGCAGTCATGAACACTAAGTTGTTTAATACTGCTACTACTCAATGTGTAAAGAGGCAAAAGATTTCTCCTAAAGGAAAATACCTTTCTTTGGTTTTAAGGTAGACCATATTAGTCTCAATTTGATTGAGAGATTGGTCAAGAGTGAACTTCTAAGCGAGTTAGAAGATGACTCTCTACTACCTTATAAGTCATGTCTTGTGGGCAATATGACTGATAGATCTTTTACTGGAAAAAATCCAAGAGCCAAAGAGCCATTAGAGCTTGTACATTTGGATCTTTGTGGTTCAATATGTTAAAGCAGTGGGAGGGCATGAGTAATTCATTTCTTTTGGATGATTATTCAAAGGTATGAGTATCTTTACCTAATGCAACTTAAGTCTGAAGCTCTTGAGATATTCGAAGGGGCTTAGGACTGAAGTTGAAAACTTGTTAGGTGAGATGATAAAAACACTTCGATCTGATCAAAGTATTGAGAATAGGGATTTGAGATTCCAGGACTATTTGATAGTACATGGGATCACACCCTAAATCTCATTTAGGTGAAATAGAACCCTATTGGATATGGTTCATTCCATGTTGAGCTATGCTCAATTGTCTGGCTCGTTTTGGGGTCATGCAGTGTTGACTGCATTGCATACTGTAGTAGGCAACCCCAAAGGAAACGAGAAGTGGATACTTCTCCAATTCACAAGAGAATAAAGAATTTGTATCAACAAATGCTAAATTCTCAGAAGAAGTCCACATAAAAAATAATAAACTACAAGAGTAAAGTCGATTTAAGTAAGTTAACTAATGAAGCTACAGTAACATCCACAAGAGTTGTTGATGAGGTTGACTGTTCAACAAGAGTTGTTGATGGATCAGTGCATCTAGTTAGTCACATCCATCTCAATAGTTGAGATTTCCTCAATGTAGTGGGAGGGTTGTTTGATAACCTGAACGTTACATGAGATTGTTTGAAGCCTAGGTCATCATACCTGATGATGGCATAGTGGGTTCATTATCTTTTAGAAAGAAAATGAATGATGTTGACAAGGACCAATGGATTAAAGTCATGGACCTGGAAATGAAGTCTTTTGTATTTCACTTCCATCTGGGATCTTGTAGATCTGCTTGATGGGTAACACCTATTAGTTACAAGTGGATTTACAAGAGAAAATGAGACATTAAAGGTCTTAACAAGAAGGGTTCATACAACAATATCGAAAGCAAAAGGGTTTGCAAGCTTAAGTGATCCATTCATGGATTGACATAAGCATTTCGATCTTGAAATATAAGATTTGATATAGTGACCAAATCTTTTGATTTTAATCAGAACATTAATGAGTCTTGTGTTTACAAGTAATCATCAATAGTTTAGTAGCTTACTTAGTGTTGTATATGATTGAAATCCTAATCATTGGAAATGATGTAGGTTATCTTACTGACATTAAAGGAGCTAGCAGCTCATTTCCAAATGGAAATTTGGGAGAAGCCGAGTTTGTTCTTGGGATCCAAATCGTTAGGAATCGTTAGAACAAAAAGTTAGCCTTGTCTCAAGTGACTTATATCTACAAGATGTCAGTTAGATATAAGATTGATTGGTTGTGTCAGTGTAATTGGTAAAATAGTCGTAGATTTAAATCAATCCAAGTATAAACTTACAAAATCAAGTAGTACCTGATGAGTTCAGGGTCGAATCCACAGGGAAATGAAACAAAAATGATATATTCACTGATTTAATTTCTCAACGTGTGACTGATAACTGTCCGAAAGGTAGTTATTTAGGCCTTAATTCTATAGGGATTTGTGTGTCTTTTGTGCTTAATAGGGTTGCTTTAGATGAATATTATATGTTTTAATCCATTTGGAAGAATGGAGGCTTTGAAAGTGATTTTGTGCAGAAAATATTGCTGAGCGACTGGAGGGAGCAAATTCTGTGCTGCAGCAAAACTGGGAGCAAAACTGCCACGTCACAACTCGTTAGCCAAGTTGACAAACCGACTTATGTTGAGTTATTTTCGAGATAAAGGAGCAAGGAGATCCTTCCATGTGTCCAATTTAACCTAATTCTCATCTTATAAAAGGAGGAGCCGTCAAAGATAAATGCATTCACGATTTGGAGACCGAATCAATCGGCCGGAGGCCGAATTGTCGGCAGAATGGAGATCTAAGAAGACCATTTGCGATTCCACTCAAGGAGACAAAGTTCTTCCATGTTCTTGGTGGTTTGGAGCAGCCGTTTCATCCCCATTTGCTGAAAAGGATTAGTACTTCTTGTTTATTTCGTAATATGGATGTGCTTATCGAGATTGTAACGTATTTTATGTTTTCAATCATGAACTAATTGCTTTGTAGGCATAGGTTAAGAATTATGTGATTGTTATATTTATAAATCTGGAAATTCTATTTGATTATGTCATCTTGAATTATTGTTGATCTTTAATTTCATTATGTGTCCGCCTAGCTAGCCGGTATGTATAGCTTCTCCTAGTTTCAGGGATGATTTAGGAGTTGTGTGGCGATAATTCACGCTAGATCATTGTGTATTGGTGAACGCCAGTGACTGAGTTAGGGATAGCCAGTTGCCTAGTGCTTGATCGGTAGAGCTTCATTGGTTTTGAAACATATTCCAAAAAATCTGGAGTTTCGGGAGGATCCCGCTGATAATACTGCAGGAGATTGACGGATCAAAAGAATTGCTGGAGCATCTTTATAACAATTACAGAAGTCTTAATCTGTGTCTGTTTCCATTATGTTTTCTCTAGTCGTAATCACTTACTGCTTCCGTATATCTTTTGTTTTAGCATTTTAAAAACCCAATCAATTTAACCAACCATTTGAAATCACTAAAAAGGCAAATTAAATCAATAGAGGTAGGCGTTTCAAGACCCTGTGGATACGATAAATACTTATCACTTGCTGCTAGATTGTGTATACTTGCACAGTATTTTGGAGTCAATTTATCTCATATTTTTAACCACTCCAGAATTGCAACAAGTTTTTGGCGCCGTTGCCGAGGACTTGAAATTGTTTTATTTGATTGATTTTTTTTTGTGTATTTTTGGTGATTTGGTGCGTGAACTTTTTGACTGTTTCTTTTTCTTTTGTAGGTGTGACTTTGGTGTGTGAGCGATCCACTTCGGATTAAATTTTCAGAAAAAAAAAAATTCAAGTGAATCTCGAAGAGTAACTGTGCGATGCAGCAAAATCCGCAGCTGGAGCAAAATGGACAGCAAAATAATCAAGCTAAGTATCCTATCCTTATAGCAAATGATAGGGACAGAGTCATTAGATCGTATGTTTTCCCAATAATTGACGAGTTAAATCCAGTGATAATGCGTCCAATAATTGAGGCATCAAATTTTGAAATAAAACCGGTCATGTTTCACATGTTAGAGATGGTCGGCCAATTCCATGGTTTACCATCTGAGGACCCTTATCTTCATCTTAAGTCTTTTTTAGGAGTTAGTGATTCATTTGTTTTCCAGGGAGTGTCGAGAGATGCCCTTAAATTAACCCCATTCCCTTATTCTCTTAGAGATGGAGCAAAAGCGTGGTTGAATTCTTTTGCTCCAGCATCGATAAGTACGTGGAATGAGCTAGTAGAGAAATTTCTTAGTAAGTATTTTCCACCAACTAGGAGTACCAAGTTAAGGAGTGAGATAGTGGGATTTAGGCAAAATGAGGAAGAAACTTTTAGTGAGTCTTGGGAAAGGTTTAAGGAGCTTTTGCGAAAGTGTCCCCACCACTGTTTGCCATATTGTATTCAAATGGAGATATTTTACAATGGGTTAAACATAGCAACCCAGTGTATGGTTGATGCTTCTGCGGGAGGGGCTATTTTGGCAAAATCTTTTAATAAAGCATATGAGATTTTAGAGAGAATATCAACCTACAGTTGTCAATGGTCAGATGTTAGAGGCTCTAATAAAAAAGTTAAGAGTGTGTTAGAAGTTGATGGTGTGTCTACCATTAGGGCCGATATTGTAGAATTAGCTAACGCTCTTAAAAATGTAACAGTGGTTAGTCATGTCCAGCAGCCCCCAGTGGTAAACCAAGTTACAAAAGAATCATGTGTTTATTGTGGTGAAGAGCATAATTATGAGTTTTGTCCTAACAATCCAGCTTCTGTGTTTTTTGCAGGTAATCAAAGGAATAACCTTTATTCTAACTTTTATAATCCAGGTTGGCGCAACCACCCCAAGTTTGCGTGGGGAGGGCAAGGAAGCAATTCGCAAGTCCCCCAAGCACAACAAAAGGCGGTGAACCAGTACAGATTTGCTAAATCACAGGAATTGCCCTAGCAAAATAAGCAGGCTTTGCCCCAGCAAAACTCAGGTAATTCTCTAGAGTCAATGATGAAGGATTATATGGCTCGTAATGATGTCATAATCCTAAGTCAGCAAGCTTCATTGAGAGCCCTAGAGTTGCAAGTGGGTCAGCTAGCTAATGAGTTGAAGGCACGACCTCAAGGGAACATTCCTTTAGATATTGAACACCCTATAAGGGAAGGTAAGAAGCAGGTGCAGGCAATGACTTTAGGGAGTGATAGGCCACTAGAAGATAGAAAAGAGCCTAGTAAACCCCCTAGAAGTAGAAAAGAGTAGTGATAGTAATGTTGTCGAAAAAGAATTGGGGTCTGGTCAATATGATGGAGGCAGCAGCAAAGATGCTGGAGCAATTAGTTCTGTTCCAGATGTAGAACCCCCACCTTATGTACCGCCCCCACCCTATGACCCACCCTTACCTTTTCCACAAAGGCAGAAGTCTAAGAACCAAGATGGTAGTCCATTTTTGGCAACTGGTAGATCATTGATGGATGTCCAACAAGGGGAGCTTACAATGAAGGTGCATGACCAAAAGGTGAAGTTTAATATGTTTGATGCAACAAAATATCCTAATGATCTTGAGGATTGCTCGTGCATTCAGGTGTTGGATGAGTTTGTTGAGGACCACTTTGAGAAGGATTTGATGGAGTACCATACCCAAAAATTTGGAGAAATCCAAATTGAGGATTTGGAAATAGGTGTATTGGAGCATGAACATAAATTTGTAGGTGAGATTTCTAGTTTTGAGAGGAATTTTGAATCCTTAGAGCCAACAGATAAGAAATTCAAGCCTATTGAACCTTATAATTCATTGACATTGCTCCAGCAACCCGAGATTAGGAAATCCTTCATTGATGAGCGATTATTTACTGTAGCTCATATTAAGGAAGTGAAAACACCTTGGTATGATGACTTTTCCAATTACCTTGATTTTGGAAATTTGCCTCCTGGTTTATCAAAACAACAAATGAAAGAATTTTTCCATGAGGTAAAGTTTTATTTATCAAATGATGCATCTATAGTTAGACAATGTGTTGATGATGGCTGTGAGTCTAAAGTAAATTTGATTTCTGTTTAGATTTAATTTCAGTTTGAATTTTTAATTTCAGTTTAGATTAGATTTTTAATAATATATCTTCCTGATTTAATTATGAAGTATTCTTCTTTGAAGTTGCTGGCAGATTTAGGGAGCACAGATTTTGAGGGAGCAAAATTTCAGCATTCTAATAAGAAGCTCCCTTTATTTGATCTCGTTTTTTTGTGTTAATTTTGATTTATTGTCTGTTTTGATTTGATATGATTCTGATTCTGATTTATTTATTTATTTATTTTTTTTTGTTAGGTTAGTTTAGATTTGATTTTTAAGGATTTTTCAGAAGATTTTTCCAGATTTAAAATAATATATCTAATGGATGTTATTTATTATTATTTTTTTTTTAAAAAAAGATTTGATTTCATTGTTTTGTTGAGAAGATCAGAGATTTTATTCGGTTAAGATTTTTTTGAGATAAGATTCTAATTTTATCATTGAGATTTTATTGTTGTTAGCAGGATAATAAAGTGGGCATGCAGTTAATTAACAAAGATGTCATGTGTTGAGCAGAGGGCAACTGGCGTTATGGTTGTTACACATAGAGGGAGCATAGTAAATGGAAGATCTTAGCGTTTGAAAAATAATAAAAAATTTCCATAAAGTTAAAACGGTAACTTAAATTAATTAAGAGATAATTAGGGGCTAATTATTTGTTGAAGATCTTTGAGTTAGTGCCCTATTTATACGATCTCCCATAAGGTACGTTTTTCACTCTTATCTTTTATTACTACTAATGTGATTCGTTTTTCTGTGTGTATTATTATTGTGAGGAAAAAAAAAGCACGAGCAAGGAAAGAAAGAGAGACGGTGGATGAAGATACGATGGAAGAGAGGGTTAAAGAGGCTTCGTAGAGACCAAAGAAAAGAAGAAGAGGTCTAAGAGAAAAAAAAAGTAAGAACCCCTACCCCAACCCTTCCTCCCTACCATTTGTTTCTGGAAAAGAAAAGCCAGAAGAAGAAAAAGAAGATGAGAGGAATGAAGTTGAGACCGAAATTGAGTAAAAAAAATTGAGCTTGATGAAAGATTTCTATACGGGAGGTTCATGAAGAGGCAAGACAAAAATATCAAGAAGTCCTGAAGCGAAATGTTCTAATGGAGCGCGGCTTCGATGGTGGCAAAGAGCTCGCACATTTTCCTTGAGCGAACATTATTAATCACGTTTGGGAACGGTTGTGCGCAAAGCCGGAGCCCATTGTTGATCGACTAGAATGGGAGTTCTAGGCTAACATCGATGAAAATGAAGGATTCTTGGTTATTGTGTGAAGAGTTGCTATCGACTGGAGCCCTGGAGTAATTAATTCTCTATTTAATTTGCAAGACTTCCCCCATGCTGTTTTCAACGAAATATTTGTTGCTTCTTCAAACGAGCAACTGAATTCCCAGTGGAGGTTGTCTAGGACGAGGGCAAGAATATTCCAGTCAGCGTACTTGAAGTGTGAGGCTAACACTTGGCCCAACTTTGTCAAGTAGAGATTATTGCCTACAACGCTTCCAAAAGGTAAGGCGTGCGAAGGTGGTTTGTTGTGTAGTGTCCATAGAGTGCTAGAGCAACTTGAGAGGATGTTCAGTAGGCCAGTATTCACTGAAAGACAACTTCAAACCTACTAGAGCTATGATCGTTGAAGGGACACCACACTAAGGAGGGTTATGCAAGTGAATTTTTCTAAATCATATCAAGCCTTCCTAATTTTTATTGACGATCTTGTAAACCCATGCATTCCATCTCCACCCATCATTTGAGAGGAAGAAGAAAACCCAAAGCCTGAACATGAAGAAAAATTAAAGGGAAGTTTTAGTTTCTTCGAACAAATATTTTGATGAATGATTTTATGTGCTCGTCTTGCTTGTGTTTTGTTCTTTTTGCATATGTTATGTTATGTTTCTTTGTTTTTATCTGTTGCTTTAAAATCTATATCTGACATGATTATGTTGATCTGTGATCTTGATCTTTAAAGAAATCAAATATTGTTTTGTTTGGCACATCTGAGTATCTAACTTAATTTTCTTCTGAATTTTTGAAGTTTGGACTAGTTAGCTTAATTAGACCAAGATGTTCTGATCTCCAGAAACCTTTTGCTTGAGCATTCCTTCTAGCCTGGTCATGACTGCAGCAAAAGTTCTGAGGTAGCATTGTCTTATTTGATCCACCTTAAGCTTAATCTTAGTCCCACGTTTAGTTTAAAATTCAGATAGAAAAAATTAAGTTTGGGGGTATACTTATCATGTTGCTAATTCATTGAGGACAATGAATAATTTAAGTTTGGGGGACTTTTAGCTTCTCCACTTGTTTTGCTCAAGCATTCCTCTCCTTCATGATAATTTTTCTAGGTTGTTAAGTAACCAGGGACATTTGTGACTGATAGCGAGCATAGCTAGCTACTTTTACTTATTTAATTTAGCTAGTCTTTTATGATGTTTGGGCCATTTTAGTGTGCTTTATTGTTTATTTTGTAGGAGATGGTTGATTGGAGCTATAATGCCATATTAGAGTTAATCGGGTGCTTGGGGCGTGAAAAGATGCAAAGGAATGAAAAGAGTAAAAGTGAAAAAAAGTCAAATCTCGGTAAACAGCAGGCTAGCGTCGAGACGCTAGCTCTTGAGCGTCTCGACGCTCACATTCCATATCAGATTAGGCGCGTAAAGTTCACAGCGTCGAGACGCTATGATAGGAAGCGTCCCGACGCTACCGTTTTTCCTTATTCAGAACGCGCGTATAAGAGGCAGCGTCGCGACGCTGTCTTGACAGCGTGTCGACGCTAAGACGAAAAATCAGAATAAAAGCTTATTTTCGGCTAGGTTTTAATGGAGAGTTCGATTTGGGATCTTTTGGAGCCGTAAAGAGGACAGAACAGAGCACTTTGGAGGCTGAAACAAAGGGGGAGACTTGGAAATCAACCCATTGTTCGTGGGGATCGTGACGGGGACGTCGGGACTCGGCCTACATTGAGTTTTCTTTTCCCTTTTCTTCCTTTAGTTAGATTTATGGCTTTCATATGTTTAGTTGAGATTTTATTTTTATTCATGAGTAGCTAAACTTGTAGCTTAGGGATTGATGTAGTTGATTAAGTTTATGGATTGATTTATGGTTTAAGTTGTGCAATGTTATTGTGTTTGTAATCTTGATTTAATGCTTTCAATTAATTGGCCATTAGTTGGATGATTTAAGTTTCGAATCTAGCTCGGGAGAGGGGATTTGATCTAGACTTGCTCAAGATTGCATGAATAAAGTTTATTGTCTAATTCGTGACGGTTTTAGATTAACTTTAGAATTGGTTAAAAGATCTCATTGCCTTGCATGATTAATACACTTAGATAGGGATATCAAATTGGTTAATTAGCATGAGAATCAATTATACTCGGGAGAGGTAGTTGTGATTAAAGGGTCTTTGGCTCATAATTTCATTGTGCATAATAACTTATTCCTTAAAATCAATCCTAAGCGAAATCGGCGAAATCAATTCCCTAAGTAGTTTTCCCAATTGAATTTCCATTCTTTTTACAATGGTTGATTTGTTTTTATCATTACCTATTCATCACTTTTTGATCCCTAAATAAAATTGGGCAAGATAATTTGCAATACTCGATTTGCTTAAAAATCCAATCCAGAGGACGACATTTGAATTTACTATTCACTATATTATTACTTGACCCGTGCGCTTGCGGTTAGGAAAAGTCCACATCAAGTTTTTGGTGCCGTTGCCGGGGATTGGCACATTTAGCTAAATTGATATTGTGAAAAAATTGTTTGATCTTAATTTAGGGTGTATTTTTATTTTTTTTAGTTGATTGCATTTTTTTCCTTATTTGTTTTTCTTTCCATATTTGATTTTCTAGGTTAGTTTTTCTTTTAGTTGTGTAATCTTTTCTTTATTTGTTCTTGTTTTTCCTTTTTTTGATTAGTTTCCTTATTTGTGTTTTGCCATATTTTAATTTGTGCATTCCATATTAGATTAGTGCATTCCTTACTTTGTTTCCTTTTCTAGATTATATTTTCCATATTTAGATTAGTTGTTTCCTTTTCTTTATTTCATTCCATAATTGTTTTCTCTCTTTTTTAGGGTAGTTTTGTTTGTTTATGCGTAGGGATAAAGATTTAATTTTAGCACCATTTGATCCCGAGATAGAAAGAACAATTCTTAGGCTTCGAAGGGAAAATAGAGAAATTATTCAAATGGCAGATCAAAATCCACCTAAGGAGCCTAGGCCTATTAGAGATTATTTTCAGCCTGTGTTTCAGGGGCAACAGTCGGGGATTGTCTATGCACCGATTAATGCCAACAACTTTGAGCTGAAGACCGGCCTCATTCAGATGGCTCTGAGGATGCTATTCGCTTACGTTTATTTCCCTTTTCTTTACAGGATAAAGCACGAGATTGGTTGCAGTCTACTACTCCTGGGAGCATCACCACCTGGGATGCTTTGGTCCAGGCCTTTTTAAAGAAATTCTTCCCTCCTGCAAAGACGGTCAAGCTGAGGACCGAAATTGGGACATTCCAACAACAATATGATGAGCAGCTGTTCGAAGCTTGGGAGCGATTCAAAGAGCTACTGAGGAAGTGTCCTCAACATGGTTACCCCGATTGGCTTCAGGTACAGTTGTTTTATAATGGTTTAACTCCTAGTACAAAAACGATTGTTGATGCAGCTGCAAGTGGGACTCTGTTGTCCAAGACCGTAGAAAACGCTCGCACACCTTTAGAGGACATGGCCACCAACAGCTATCAGTGGCCATCTGAGCGGTCTACACCTAAAAAGATTGCTGCTGGAGTGTTTGAGGTTGATAAAGTAAGTGCACTCCAGGCCCAGATGACCTCTCTTGCCAATGCTTTTATGAAATTTTCAGGTACAGGGAGTGCTCAATCAATTGAATCAGCTGTTGCTTTAGCATCTAGACCACAGGAGGAGACTATTGAGCAGGTTCAGTATGTATCAAATTTTAATTCTAGGGGATATAATAATAGTTCTACACCTACACATTATCACCCCAACAATAGGAACCATGAAAATTTCTCTTATGCTAATACTAAGAATGTTCTTAATCCTCTTGGTTTTGCCCCTCAAACTCAAGATAATAAAAAGTTAGAAGATCTTGTTGGAGCTTTCATTGCAGAGTCTAGTAACAGGACAACCAAATTAGAGGAGGCAGTCATTGCCATCAACTCAACAGTGAATGGCCACAGTGCAGCTATAAAGAACATTGAGACTCAGCTGGGACAGTTGGTGAATGTTGTAAGCACCATGAATAAAGGTAAGGCCCCAGCTGAACAAGAAAAACCTCAAATGGAGTACTGTAAGGCAATCACTGTGCACCAGGAGGAATTTGAAGAGGAACCTGAATCTGAGGACTATGAAACGCCTACAGGGGAAGCTGAGGAGGACACATCATCTGATGAGGCTGAAAAGCCTAACCTTGAGCCTCCTATTCCTTCTCCCACACTGTTGGTTCCCAAGGAAAAGAAAAAGAAAAAGAAGAAAAAGAATAATCAGGTTCAGTTTGATAAATTTATGAATTCTTTTATGAATCTGAATATTAATATCCCTTTTGCAGAGGCATTAGAGATGCCCAATACAACAGGTTCATGAAGGAGTGGTTAGCAAAGAAACGAAAGGAAAAGAAGGTTGACACTGTTTATCTTGCTTCCACCTGCAGCACCAGAGTACAACAGAAAGTACCTGAAAAAGTAGCAGATCCAGGGAGTTTTTCTGTTCCTTGTAGTTTTGGTACTTATTCTTTTAGAGCATTATGTGATTTAGGTGCTAGCATTAATATCATTCCGCTATCTTTGTGTAAAAAGTTAGATATAGGTGAGATTAAGTCTAGTCCTGTAAAGCTCCAATTGGCTGATCAATCTGTTGTGAGACCAGTTGGTATTGTAGAAAATGTGTTAATCAGAGTAGGTAGATTTTTCCTCCCTATTGACTTGTATGTTATGGACATGATAGAAAATCCTTCAATGCCTGTCATATTAGGACGACCATTCCTCGCTACTGGGCGAGCGATCATAGATATTGAGCGCAGGGAGCTCACTATTAGAGTCAAGAACGAAAAAGAAATCTTTAAAGCAGTTGAAGACTCCAAAGATGAAGTGCTTTACATGGGCTACAGGAAAGGTGCAAGAAAGAGCACCTCTGTTGGATTCACAGAACAAAAGCCTCCTTGAAGCACGTGCAACACGTCGAGCTAATGACGTTAAACAAGCGCTTATGGGAGGCAACCCAAGTAAGTTTAGTATGTTTTCTTTTTGTTCTTGATTTATTGTTTGTTTTTGTTTTGTAGGTCTTGTTTTCTTTCTCTCCTTTGCTTTCAAGCTTTCAAGATTCCAAGCTCTCAAGCAAGAAGTCATCATCATTCCAGGCCAGTATTGTTCACTCCTGTCATTCTTTTATTGTTCTCATGCTTGTTTATGCCTTATTTCCTTTATACATTGAGGACAATGCATATTTTAAGTTTGGGGTGGATTAGCATGTTTGTGGAGCCCTTGAGCATCTGAGTTCGGGCTATAGTTTTGGGAGCCCTTGAGCATCTGAGTTTGGGCTATAGTTTTGAGTTTTCTTTGAATTATGCATATGGTTGTTTTCTGGATGCTACTTTTGCATGATTATGATGTCCTAGGATAGACTTTCTTGTCAATTTTCAAGCTTGTGATGAGATGTAAGCATAAGTGCCCAAAAAGGGAGATTTTTTAAATTTTTTCTAGGAGATGGCTTGCATGAGTGGAGTATTTGTCTTGGCTAGATTTGGATTTGAATGCTTAGGAGTGAATTATTAGGTTCATATGCTTGTTGTCACCTCGATAGGTGTAGGGTAGAGCTAAAAAGTTAATGTTTTGCAAATTAGCATGTTTGATCTTGCTTAGGAGGAAAGAAAAGAATATATGCTATTTACGCTCATAAAGAAAAAATCATTCTTGTAGTTACTGTTGAAGAGAAAAATTGTTATGCCATGGCCTGTGCACAGTTTGCAATGTTTAATAAAGTTTAGGCAAAAAGAGCTACCCCTGTTGTGATCAGTTAGGCCAACCAGAGAAATCTCAGGTTAAGGGTCCCTGCAATGGGTGTGTGAAAGCTAGTGCCACATATACATGCTTAATTTCATTTGTTAATTACAAGCACCTAAGTATGGAGATAAACAAACTAATTTGTTGCATTAACTCATTAGTGAAACCTTAGTGCCAGTGTAGAGGGAAGATGAGTTGAGAGTTTAATAATCCAATCCCGGGCTAGTAGAGTCTGATCTTGTTGAGTTAGATCTCGCTTGTGCAAGTTAATTTTGGAAAAATTTTAATTTGTCTCCCTCATTGGTCCTTGTGTGCATGTCTCTTGCTTGCTTGGTTATTGACTTTTGAGCCCTGAGGATTGAGTTATGATTGTTGCATCCATTCTTCCATTGTATGTCTGATTTAGAGTTTGCTCGAGGACTAGCAAAAGCTTAAGTTTGGGGGTATTTGATAGCGAGCATAGCTAGCTACTTTTACTTATTTAATTTAGCTAGTCTTTTATGATGTTTGGGCCATTTTAGTGTGCTTTATTGTTTATTTTGTAGGAGATGGTTGATTGTAGCTATAATGCCATATTAGAGTTAATCGGGTGCTCGGGGCGTGAAAAGATGCAAAGGAATGAAAAGAGTAAAAGTGAAAAAAAGTCAAATCTCGGTAAACAGCAGGCTAGCGTCGAGACGCTAGCTCTTGAGCGTCTCGACGCTCACATTCCATATCAGATTAGGCGCGTAAAGCTCACAGCGTCGAGACGCTATGATAGGAAGCGTCCCGACGCTACCGTTTTTCCTTATTCAGAACGCGCGTATAAGAGGTAGCGTCGCGACGCTGTCTTGACAGCGTCTCGACGCTAAGACGAAAAATCAGAATAAAAGCTTATTTTCGGCTAGGTTTTAATGGAGAGTTCGATTTGGGATCTTTTGGAGCCGTAAAGAGGACAGAACAGAGCACTTTGGAGGCTGAAACAAAGGGGGAGACTTGGAAATCAACCCATTGTTCGTGGGGATCGTGACAGGGACGTCGGGACTCGGCCTACATTGAGTTTTATTTTCCCTTTTCTTCCTTTAGTTAGATTTATGGCTTTCATATGTTTAGTTGAGATTGTATTTTTATTCATGAGTAGCTAAACTTGTAGCTTAGGGATTGATGTAGTTGATTAAGTTTAAGGATTGATTTATGGTTTAAGTTGTGCAATGTTATTGTGTTTGTAATCTTGGATTTAATGCTTTCAATTAATTGGCCATTAGTTGGATGATTTAAGTTTCGAATCTAGCTCGGGAGAGGGGATTTGATCTAGACTTGCTCAAGATTGCATGAATAAAGTTTATTGTCTAATTCGTGACGGTTTTAGATTAACTTTAGAATTGGTTAAAAGATCTCATTGCCTTGCATGATTAATACACTTAGATAGGGATATCAAATTGGTTAATTTGCATGAGAATCAATTATACTCGGGAGAGGTAGTTGTGATTAAAGGGTCTTTGGCTCATAATTTCATTGTGCATAATAACTTATTCCTTAAAATCAATCCTAAGCGAAATCGGCGAAATCAATTCCCTAAGTAGTTTTCCCAATTGAATTTCCATTCTTTTTACAATGGTTGATTTGTTTTTATCATTACCTATTCATCACTTTTTGATCCCTAAATAAAATTGGGCAAGATAATTTGCAATACTCGATTTGCTTAAAAATCCAATCCAGAGGACGACATTCGAATTTACTATTCACTATATTATTACTTGACCCGTGCGCTTGCGGTTAGGAAAAGTCCACATCAGTGACACCCACAGTTTGTCTTTGCGTCAAAAGATGACCTAGGAGAATATATAAAAAAAAATGAAATGATAAAAATAATTGCTGAAAAGAAAAATTTTGGAAAATTTTGCTGAGAAAATTCATAGAGCAAAAGTTTTGAAGGATGAATGATAATCTAGCAGTTTTCTGTCTCTCAAGACTTAGGTGAGCTTCATCATAAAATGTCGCCATTCTGAGGAAGAGGAGATAGGATAACTAAGGATTTTTTAGCAAACAATGAGTATTTAGCCTAGTTGGTGATGAGTTTGAGGCAAGGGTATACTGCACCATAAAGTGGGTCATCCCATGCTTAAGAGCTTATGACTGCATGGCTGCTTTAAGTCTGAAAAACACAAATATAAACCCCTTAAAAATGTGTTTAAATATGTCTGATAATAGAGCTAGGCTGTGGCAAGTTCTTAGGATTGAGTTAAAGGTGGTGATTATTTGTTCAATGCTGAAAGAATTATTTTGCTGCAGCAGTGCTTGGTTTTGCAGGATGCTCAGGTAAAGGTTGAAGGTAGTGTTAGATTATCTGTTTTGATTAAGCTATTCTTTGTCTAACGTTTTGAATTCTTAAGGGAAGGTTGGTTAGTATTGCTCGGGACGCGCAATAGTTCAAGTTTGGGGGTATGATAACTGTCCGAAAGGTAGTTATTTAGGCCTTAATTCTATAGGGATTTGTGTGTCTTTTGTGCTTAATAGGGTTGCTTTTAGATGAATATTATATGTTTTAATCCATTTGGAAGAATGGAGGCTTTGAAAGTGATTTTGTGCAGAAAATATTGCTGAGCGACTGGAGGGAGCAAATTCTGTGCTGCAGCAAAACTGAGAGCAAAACTGCCACGTCACAGCTCGTTAGCCAAGTTGACAAACCAACTTATGTTGAGTTATTTTCGAGATAAAGGAGCAAGGAGAGCCTGCCATGTGTCCAATTTAACCTAATTCTCATCTTATAAAAGGAGGAGCCGTCAAAGATCAATGCATTCATGATTTGGAGACCGAATCAATCGGCCGGAGGCCGAATTGTCGGCAGATCGGAGATCTAAGAAGACCATTTGCGATTCCACTCAAGGAGACGAAGTTCTTCCATGTTCTTGGTGGTTTGGAGCAGCCGTTTCATCCCCATTTGCTGAAAAGGATTAGTACTTCTTGTTTATTTAATAATATGGATGTGCTTATCGAGATTGTAACGTATTTTATGTTTTCAATCATGAACTAATTGCTTTGTAGGCATAGGTTAAGAATTATGTGATTGTTATATTTATAAATCTGGAAATTCTATTTGATTATGTCATCTTGAATTATTGTTGATCTTTAATTTCATTATGTGCCCGCCTAGCTAGCTGGTATGTATAGCTTCTCCTAGTTTCAGGGATGATTTAGGAGTTGTGTGGCGATAATTCACGCTAGATCATTGTGTATTGGTGAACGCCAGTGACTGAGTTAGGGATAGCCAGTTGCCTAGTTCTTGATCGGTAGAGCTTCATTGGTTTTGAAACATATTCCAAAAAATCCGGAGTTCCGGGAGGATCCCGCTGATAATACTGCAGGAGATTGACGGATCAAAAGAATTGTTGGAGCATCTTTATAACAATTACAGAAGTCTTAATCTGTGTCTGTTTCCATTCTGTTTTCTCTAGTCGTAATCACTTACTGCTTCCGCTTATCTTTTGTTTCAGCATTTTAAAAACCCAATCAATTTAACCAACCATTTGAAATCACTAAAAAGGCAAATTAAATCAATAGAGGTAGGCATTTCAAGACCCTGTGGATACGATAAATACTTATCACTTGCTGCTAGATTGTGTATACTTGCACAGTATTTTGGAGTCAATTTATCTCATATTTTTAACCACTCCAGAATTGCAACAGTGACGTAAATAAGAAAAAGTGATTGGTATAGTTTGGATAATAAATGTATTGCGGGAAGAAAATAAATGACACAAATTGAGGAAAGGAGTTCAATGCGAGAAGTATCAAGGCTGTTGCGGTAGCAACCTCATGCGTTTATAAGAGACTTGTAGCGCTAATTTTTTATTAATTGATCCATTAATGCCTAAGCGAGAAAAAATCATTAAGTTTCCCTTCTGGTACTCCTTATGCGTTTTTAGCAATAAACTAACAAGTGATTCTTTGACTAGCTTATGCGTGAAGTTTAGTTCTCTTAATGCTTACAAGGGATTGCGTTAGTCACAACACAATTGAAGCTCAAGCATGCAATATCTTTTAGTGGTAATAATTAAATGCTACCAAGACTACATGACATGCGCTAACTTTTTCTACGTAGAGAGATCCATATGCATTACCTGTCAAGGGTTTATCATACTGATACCGCATCCGGCTGGCCAAGCGGGATTTAGAAATGAAAAGATTAAAACAACTAAGTAGAAAGCAATCAATGTTTCAATTAAACCAAAATGTACATTTACAAGTTATACTTATCGCCGCATGAGGCGCTTGCGCTATGCCTTGAAGAGAAGGTTTAGCTCATGAGAGCAAAACAAAAATACATTAAATGATACATTACACACAAGTTTGCTTTCATTCGCAGGATTCTGCAGTTCCTTCGTGAGTTCCTTCTCCTTCCTTCTCCTCCTTTCTCTCCAGTGGTCTGCTAATGATCTAAAATGATGATATGATTTAAAGAATCTGATGTCTTCCTTTTGAGCAGGTGACTTCTATTTATAGGCGATGGAAGCTAACTTCTTTAAGTTATCAACGACCAACTTGCAAGTCTACTTGCGTTAGTTGTGTCAGCGCTTAATCATCACTTAGGCCACTTGTGCCTTTCTAATCTCCTTTTTCGCCTACTTGCTCTGGCTGCGCCGGCGCTTGTCTTTTCCCCCATCTTTTTTTGTCTCTTGATCCTCTTGGAAAGTGTGCCTGTGCTGAAAGAGATACTAAAAATGTCCAGATTAGTTGCGATAGCGCTTTGTATTTATAATTTCGTATCACATACATAAATGTAGCCTGCGCTTATATCAAAGCACTTTTCCTTTTCTTTATGCGCTAAGATAACGCATTGGAGGTTCTTTTCGCCTTCTTTTAGCCTAAATTTAGAGGGTAAATAGCTTGCATTTCGCAAGCAATCAAAGATACAGAATTCCAAGAAGGGTCGCTACCTTTCAGGCGTGAAATTCTTTTTTGTCTAAGAAACTGTTTCCTAAGACACCTCAAGAAGTTGAGGAGATGAGACGAATGCCCTATGCAATACGAATTGTCAGTAAGTATCAATCTAATCCAAGATTTAACCATTGGAAAACCGTTAAGAATATCCTCAAGTATTCAAGGAGAACGAGGAACTATATGCTCGTGTATGGGACTAAGGATTTGATCCTTACAGGATACACTGACACAGATTTTAAGACTGATAAGGATTTGAGGAAATCTACATCAATATCTGTGGTCACTTTTTACGATGGAGCTACAGTATGGCATAGTTACAGTCTTGACCGTATAGGCCGAAAAATTAGCTGCTTGTGAAGCAGCGATAGAGACTGTATGGCTTAGAAAGTTCTTGATTGATTTGGAATGTGTTCCAAATGTGAACTTGCCCATCACACTTTATAGTGATATAATGGTGTTGTGGCAAACTCAAAAGAACATTGCATCCTAAGACAATCAGACACATTAAATTGAATGAAATGTTGCTGATTCATTTACAAAGACTCTCTCGGCTAAAGTGTTTGAGGGTCATCTAGAAGGTCTAGATCTACGAGATATGTACAAAGGTGTAATCTAGGGCAAGTGGGAGAAATGTAATGGGTATAGTGATACCATTATGTAATGGGTATAGTGATGCCCAAGTTTATTGTATTTGTACATTGTATATGTTTTATACACGTATTTATACACCTACTGCTGTATAGATTATTGTACATCCCACTAAACTAGAGTTTTAGTTCAAGTGGGAGTTTGTTGGGTTTTATGCCCTAAAACTCGTAGATAGTAAATGTAAACAAATTGTATACTTGTTTCAATAAAGTGTTATTGAGTCTCTACAATAAAGTGTTATTGTTAAATATTGCACAATTTGACCCAAATCCAATAAACAAAGATCCAAGGTTGTTTGTATGTTACTTGAAGTAGTATGTGAGGACATACGAGGATCAATCTTCAAGTAACAACCTAAAAGGTCTATAGTACAAGGATAAGGTTGGGTACCTTATCCTGGTAACAGTATGAGATACGACCCGCTTTGTATTTGATACAGACGTATTGATCCAAAACGTCCATGTAGTAGACATTCAAGTGGGGGTATCCTATGCAATGAGTTTGCATAAGACCAGACCACGAAATAGTCAACCATTAGTTATAACACTGTTAACTAATTAGGTTACTGTTTCAATAGGATGACCTATGTAACTCAGTCTTAATCCTGATTGTATCATGAACTCCTTCTCATGAGGGATTGTCCTTTGATTAGTGTTGGGTTCCTAGAGTGAGTAAAATATAGTGTAAAAAGACTAGAATTCCTGTGCAAGTATACACAGTCTGCAGCAAGTAATATTATCAATCCGAGTCCTGAATTAGCTTCCACTTTATCTATTTTGTGTAATTTTCTAATGGTTTCAGAGATGGTAACAATAATTTGGTTTTATAAGAATTATGCTGGAGCAAAGTAAAAGGCAGAACAAAGAATAAACAAATAGACAGACAGATTAAAGACAGGCGCTGGTTAGGCTTAGTAGTTGTTTAAAAAGATGCTCTAGCAATATTATTGATCATGCAACTCTCGCAGTATTATTAGCGGATTCCTCCCAGAACTCCGGATCTTTTGGAATGTGTTTCAACCCCAATGAAGTGTGATCGATCAAGCACAAGGCAACTGGCTATCCCTAGCTCAGTCACTAGCGTTCACCAATACACAATGATCGTAGTGTGGATAATTTCCACACACTCTCTAAATCATCCCTGAAACTAGAGAGAGATATTCACATCGGCTGACCAGGCGGACATACAATGTAAATAGGCACAACAATTAACCTAGATGCAATAATAAATATATTACTAAAG
Organism: Luffa acutangula; assembly: GCA_036850905.1. Lineage (NCBI taxonomy): Eukaryota > Viridiplantae > Streptophyta > Magnoliopsida > Cucurbitales > Cucurbitaceae > Luffa > Luffa acutangula. The sequence goes on along the minus strand of CM072090.1, from coordinate 26,702,838 downwards.
TTTAAGTGCAGTAACTACATGTTCCTAACCAACACCTTAAACTACTTAGTTCATAATAGGCATGGAAACACAAATTAAAATATGAGTACGCATGTCCATAATCACAAGACAAATAAGAAAATAATAATCTCCTTAGTCAGCGTGCGAATGATGGTGTTCTTGGTAATCTCTAATCTCTCTATACTACTCGGCTTCCAAGGAAAGTTGGAATCCCTTTGGCTTTGACAGCTACTTCCTTTTATAGAAGGATGGGAGGCTTGAACTAGGTCAACTAGGACACGTGTAGGGCTCTCCTTGCTCCTTTATCCCGAAAATAACTCAACAGAAGTCGGTTCATGAAGTTGGCTAACGAGCTGTGATGTGACAGTTCTGCTCCCAGTTTTGCTGCAGCACATAATTTGCTCCCTCATGTCGCCCAGCAACAGATTCTGCACAAAATGATTTCCAAAGCTTCCATTCTTCCAAATGGGTTAAAACATGTAATATCTCTCTAAAACCAACCCTATTAAGCATTAAAGACACACAAATCCTTATACAAATGAGGCCTAAATAACTACCTTTTGGGAAGTTATCACACCCCCAAACTTAAACTATTGCACGTGTCGAGCAATACTAACTCACCTTCCCTTAAGAATTTTAAAACATTAGACAAAGAATTAGCTTAATCAAATCAGACAATCCAATACTACCTTTAACCTTTATTGAGCACTCTGCAAAACCGAGCTCTGCCGCAGCAAAATGATTCCTCCAGCAGGGACAAATAATCACCACTTTCAACTCAATTCTAAGAACTCACCACAGCTTAGCTCTATTATCAGACATTCGAAACACATTTTTTTTTTCTTAAAGGGGTTTATACTCTTGTTTTTAGGACTTAAAGCAGCCCTACAGTCATAAGCTCTTAAGCATGAGATGACCCACTTTATGGTGCAATATACCCTTGCCTCAAACTCATCACCAACTAGGCTCAATACCCTTTATAAAGCTAAAAAATCCTTAGTTATTCCATCTCTTGCCCCTCAGAATGGCAACATTTTATGATGAAGCTCACCTAAGTTCTGGGAGACAGAAAAACTGCTGGATCATCATTCATCCTTCAAAACTTTTGCTCCATCAATTTTTTTCAGCAAAATTTCAACAATCTTTTTTTCAGCAAATAATTTTTTCTCATTTTTTCCACATTTCCTAAGTTATCTTTTGACGCGAAGACAAACTGTGGGTATCACAAATGTCCCCGGTTACTCAATAACCTAACAAATTTTTACTTGAAGGAGAGGAATGCTCGAGCAAAACAAATGGAGTAGCAAAAAGTCCCCCAAACTTGAATTATTCATTGTCCCCAATGAATCATTAATTATGGCAATTATACCCCCAAACTTAAATTTTTCTTTCTGAATTTTAAACTAAGCGTGGGACTAGAACTAAGCTTAAAGTGGATCATATAAGTCAATACTACCTCAAAAATCTTCTTTGCTGCAGCAACAGTCCAGACTAGAAGAAATGCTCAAGCAAAAGGTTTCTGGAGATCAGAATACCTTGATCTAATTAAGCGTAATCAGTCCAAGCTTCAAAATTCAGAAGAAAATAGTTAAGTTAGAGTTACTCAGTGCTCATATAATGGAAACAACTAAGAAATTTCATTAAAAACACGAAGAAAAACATTACAAAGCAGATATTTTTTAGCATCAGAAAAATTAAAAAGAAACAGAAAAGCAATTATATAAGAAGATGTGGTCAAGAATGCGCCAACAAACAAAATATGTCAGCAAAAATATTGCGCGCTCAAATCCTCCTTCAATCTTCCTGACCCAAATCTTGTTCTTCATCTTCCTTCTCAGCAGGCGGCGGTGGAATCCAGGGGCTCAGTAAGTCTTCGGGGAATGCAGGGAGGGCTAGATATGGTTTTGACAAATTTTCTTGCAGCGCCCTCTTCAAACCAGCATCACGATTCTTAACATAGGTCTAGAAGGTTAAAGTTTGCATTTCAGCAAACTCCTGCCTACTGGCCAACAGTGTTAGTTGTTCTAGAATCGTATTCATGCCGTAGATCAGCCCTCCGTATCGTATCTCCTGCGTACGTTGGAGCCGCACCAAATTGGGCGTATCAATGATCCCCTTATCAAATAAAATGACATCATTCTCATCCACTAGAACCCCTGCTCTTCTGCACAACAATGTAATCGTGTTCGGAAAAAACAATTTCCCCACCTTCTTCTTCCAACAACTAGATATTTCACCAGAAATAATTCTCCCCACATTGATGCTGAGAGACCGCAGAATCGCAAAAGTTAGAAGAATTCGTTCCCTGGAGATTGTCGAGTCGTGTGTTGTTGGAAGCATTCTCTGTCTTATAAATCCCATCCACGTGTTTGCTTCCCTTTTCAAGTAAGTCGCTTGGAATATCCTCTTCTGAGTCTTGGACAGCTGCCACTGTGCTCCTTTAATACCTACCTCCCTTACAACATCACTTAACTGCGCATTAGATGGCGCTACAGCCATCTCATTATATGCCGCATGGGGGAAGTTCTGAAGATTGTACAGTGCGTTGATAGCAATAGGACTCCTCGAACGATTACCTGGAATCCATCCTCATTGACAATGTTAGCATAAAATTAACACACCACCTGTGCGTTTACTGATTCAGGCTTCGCACAAAATAGCTCCCAGACGTGGTCTGCAATACCTGTCCTAAGAAATTGTGGGAGATCACCGCTGAATCCTGGCTCAAATAAGAAATCCCTTTTCAGAAGCTCAGCGTATTTTGCTCTGGCAAAATTGTTGACGAAGCGATCAAATGGTAACTGCTGTTCTTCTATTTCATCGTGTTCCTCCGATGCTTCAGCAATAGTTTTGCCCTTGTCTGCCCTTCGCTTGAGCAACTGCTCTTCCTCAGTCTTCTTCTCTGCTTCTTCCCGCACTTTTTCCTCAACTTCTTTTTTCTCTCTTTCCTCTCGCTCTGCCTTTTCTCTCTCAGAATCTGATGATGGTGGTGATGGGGTATCAGTCCGAATCACCCGAATACGGCCGACCTTTCGCTTAATGCGGCGACATTTTAGCAGTTCGGGCATGATTACCTCAACACGAGCTTCTTGCTCCTGCTCGGTTCCTCTTTCAGGCACTACGTCTGCCTGCTCGTCTCTCACCATATCAACCTGTTGTTCTTGATTGTCCTCAACATTTTCCTCTTGAACCGTATATGTGACTATCGGTTCTACCGTAGGATTTTGAACTTCGTCCGTATCTGGGTCATTCACCGCTTCTTCTTGGATAGCATCTTGCTCTGTAGCCATCTGCTGTCGTCGTCTTCGCTTAGCTTCCTTCTCCTCCGACGTCCTCTTCTTCTTGGCTTTTACTTTCTGAACTTTGGGGGTCACGGGTATCTCTTCCTCCTCACTCTCCCTCTCTTTTCTAGCTCTCATTTTTGCCATGAAGGAATCAAGGGTTTTACAGAGAATGAAGACGAAAAAAGAAAGTAAAAGATCGAAGCAAGAAGATGAAGTTAGGGAAATGTACCGAGGGTTGTCAATAAATAAGGCTTCAGCAAACCAAATTCCTAACAGAAAGATCCTGCTCGCATTAAATTAAAATTACCGTTTAAAATCGCATGCAAATCGAAAATTCAAACCATCAACGGTAAATTTATAAAGTCCAATCGCCCACGGTAAATCCCTATGCGCTGTCCACCATCAAAGCCCTTGGATGATTGCTGTGTGACACGTGGCCTCATCAGATGATACATACAAATTTACCTACGAAAATTCAAAGAAAATCCCAACGGTAAAAATAATAAATTTCTAACGAAATCCCTTTTAACTCGGACGATTTTTGCTTCACCCATAACTTTGCCGCAACAACCTGCTTAACCTGAAGAATCTTTGATACGAAATTCGAATTTCAAAGCAAGAAAAATCAAATCTTTAAAATTCAAATTTAAATTCAACCGATCAAATCAAATCCTTATCTTTTATTTTCAAGAGAAACCAAATAAATTAGAGAGAATCTCTATTAATTTAAACAGAATTAAAATAGTTGAAAATAAGATCTAGATAAAATAAAATCTAACTAATTGAAAGATAATTTAAAGATAATCCAAATAAATAATCCTAAAATCAAATCAAATTCAAAACAAAAAAGATAAAATCTAAACTAGTAAAAATAATAAAAACACTTAAAGATAAAATCTAATAAACCATATAAATCAAATCTTAACCTAATCAAAATTAAAAAAAATCAGCGAAAAATAAAATTAATACAAACTCTGGGAGCTCAAAATTTTGCTCTGTGAAATGCTCTCGCAAAAATCCTGCTCTCTCAATCATCAACTAACCTTAGGGAAGGATATTTCGACTGAAACTCCTCACCCCAATAATGCTTCACACGCAGTCCATTCACCTTGAACACTCTCCCATCTTTTTCATCCTGCAAAGTAATTGCTCCATGGGGAAAAACCTCAATCACAGTGAACGGTCGTGACCATTTAGATTTTAGTTTTCCAGGAAATAATTTCAATCTAGAATTATAAAGCAAGACTTTCTGACCCTTGACAAACTCTTTAGATTTTATTTTCTTGTCATGCCACAGCTTAGTCTTTTCTTTATACATTTTCGCATTTTCATAAGAAAATTGACGAAATTCCTCCAATTCATTAAGCTGCAGCATTCTTATTGCTCCTGCACGACTCAAATCAAAATTTAACTTTTTCAAAGCCCAAAACGTTTTATGCTCTAGCTCTAATGGTAAATGACAAGCTTTCCCATATACTAACCTATAGGGAGACATACCTAGAGGAGTCTTATAAGCTGTCCTGTAAGCCCAAAGAGCCTCATCCAACCTAAAAGACCAATCCTTTCTAGATGGATGGACTACTTTCTCTAGAATAGCTTTAATTTCCCTATTACTAATTTCAGCTTGACCATTTGTTTGTGGGTGATAAGGGGTAGCTATCCTATGCTTAATCCCATACTTAGCTAATAGTTTAGTTAAGATATTATTAACAAAATGTGTACCCTCATCACTCACTAGAGCCCTAGGTGTCCCAAACCGTGCAAATATGTGCGATTGAAGAAACCTTGCAACTGTCTTGGCATCATTCTGATGGCATGCAATGGCCTCCACCCACTTGGACACGTAATCAACTGCCAATAAGATAAAAACATTGCCATTAGAAGGGGGAAATGGCCCCATAAAGTCAATACCCCATACATCGAATAATTCAACTTCTAAAATATAAGTAAGAGGCATTTCATCTCTAGGCCCCAAGTTTCCTCTCCTTTTGGCAAGCATCACAATGCTTGTAGAACCAATGGGCATCTTTGAATAAGGTGGGCCAGAAGAATCCACAATGTAAAATCCTCATAGCTGTCTTCTGACCGCTGAAATGACCTCCATACGACGAAGAGTGACATTGCTCCAGGATTTCCTTTGCTTCAGCACCTGAAACACACCTGCGAATAATACCCTTAGAGCATTGCTTATAAATAAATGGCTCATCCTAATAGAAAAATTTTGAATCATGCTTAAATTTTTTCTTTTGCCTCTAGTCCATGTCAATAGGAGTGACTCCCTTTACCTAAAAGTTGGCAATATCAGCATACCAAGGGACATCCCTGACTACCTTTACCTCAACAGCAAAAAGCTGTTCATCTGGAAAAGAATCGGAAATGGCAGATTGTTCCAGCAAAGATGATGACGGATCAAGATGAGATAAATGATCTACAATGACATTTTCTGATCCCTTCTTGTCCTTTACCTCCAAGTCGAACTCCTGCAATAATAAAATCCAACGAATTAGTCTAGGCTTTGCATCCTTCTTAATCATTAAAAACCTTATTGCTGCATGATCCGTGAACACCGTGACTTTGGATCCAACCAAATATGGCCAGAATTTCTCAAAAGCAAACACAACAGCTAACAACTCCTTTTCAGTAGTTGTGTAGTTGACCTGTGCCTCATTTAAGACCTTGCTTGCATAATATATACGATGGATAAATTTGCCCTGCTTTTGCCCCAACATTGCACATACCGCAGCATCACTCGCATCACACATTACCTCGAATGGTAAATCCCAATTAGGTGCACAAAGAATGGGTGCTGAGGTTAAAGCAGCCTTTAAAGTCTCAAAAGCCTTCCTACAAACTGCAATAAAGTAAAAAACATGATCAGTGCATAATAAGTTACAAAGAGGTTTACTAATTTTGGAGAAATCCTTTATGAACCTCCTATAAAATCCAGCATGTCCTAAAAAACTCCGAATTCCCTTCACTGAATTCGGTGGTTCTAGTCTTTCAATAACCTCTATTTTTGCTCTATCAACTTCTAGACCATTTTTAGAAATTTTATGACCTAACACTATGCCTTCCTTCACCATGAAGTGACATTTTTCCCAATTAAAAACTAGATGGGTATCCTCACATCTCTTTAACACCTGACCTAAATTATCTAAACAACTCTGAAAAGACCCTCCAAACACTGAAAAATTGTCCATGAATACCTCAACAGTGGACTCAATCATATCAGAAAAAATAGCTAACATACACCGCTGAAATGTTGCTGGAGCATTGCAAAGGCCAAAAGGCATTCGCCTAAAAGCAAACGTCCCATAAGGGCATGTAAAAGTGGTTTTCTCCTGATCCTCAGGAGCAATAGTAATTTGGTTGTACCTAGAATAACCATCCAAGAAACAGTAATAGGCCTGACCAGCCAATCTATCCAACATTTTGTCAATAAATGGTAGAGGGAAATGGTGCTTACGGGTGGCTTTATTAAGCCTCCTGTAGTCCATGCAAACCCTCCAGCCAGTTACTGTCCTGGTTGGAATCAACTCATTGTCTTTATTGCTCACCACAGTAACACCTCCTTTCTTAGGAACACATTGGACAGGGCTCACCCAATTGCTATCGGCAATTGGATAAATTATCCCAGCATCCAACCATTTAATCACCTCCTTTTTAACAACCTCTTTCATTGCAGGGTTAAGCCTTCTTTGTTGCTCAATACTCCTAAAGGATCCCTCCTCTAGAGTGATTTTGTGCATACAAAAAGATGGGCTAATTCCCTGAATGTCAGCCAACGTCCAACCTATAGCCTTGCAGTATTGCTGTAGCAATTTTATTAAGGCCCCTTCATGCTCCGACATTAAATCTGGTGCAACAATAATGGGCAACGTCTCACCTTCCCCAAGATACACATATTTTAGATGGTCCGACAAGGGCTTCAAATCTAAAGTAGATGCCTCCATCAGGGATGACTTAATAGGAGGAACTTTCCTTTGATTCAAATCTGAAGACTAAAAAACATCCTCACACCTAAATTTTTTTTTTTCATTTTTCCTTTCTAATAAACAAACCTGCAAATCCTCTACACTAACCTCTCCATGCTTTTCCGAATGCTTACTAGCCGAATCCTGTATTGCTGTCTCAATAACTGTGCTCTCTAGAATCCTAATGAAGGAGCAATCCTCCATTTCGTCTGAATACTTCATGGCTTTAAACACATTAAATTTCACTTCCTCATTACAGACTCTCATTGTTAATTCCCCTTCTTGAACATCTATTAACGCCCTACTAGTAGCCAAGAATGGACGACCTAGAATTATTGGGACATCTTTATCAGCCTCATAGTCCAAAATAATAAAATCAACAGGAAATATGAATTTATCCACTTTTACTAAGACATCCTCAATTTTACCCTCTGGATATGTGATAGACCTATCAGCTAGTTGGAGTGTAACTGTGGTAGGCCTAGCTTCACCTATACCTAGCTTTCGATAGACCGAAAGAGGCATAAGGTTAATGCTTGCGCCTAAATCACAGAGTGCTCTACCTAATTCTTTTCCACCTATAGACACAGGTATGGTAAATGACCCTGGATCCTTAGCCTTGGGGGGTAGCCCATTCTTAAGAATAGCACTACATTCCTCAGTAAGAGATATAGTTTCAAACTCACATAACCTCTTCTTTTTAGTTAAAATATCCTTAAGAAATTTAGCATAATTAGGAATTTGCTCAATAGCTTCTACTAAAGGGATATTTATATGCAATTGCTTAAGAATCTCTAAAAAAATTTTAAATTGACCATCCTGATTCTTAGGCTTTTTCCTTTGTGGAAAAGGTAGAGGTGGTACATAAGGTGGGGGCGGCACATAAGGTGGTTCCACATCTGGAACAGAACCAGAGGCTCCAACATTTTTATTGCTACCTCCAACACCCTGACCAGTCTCCAACTATTTCTCAACAATAACATCTTTATCACCATTTTTATTTACATCCTGGGTCTTACTAGGCTCATCTAATGGCTTACCACTCCTAAGAGTTACTGCCTTTACCTGCTCCTTACCTTCCCTTCGAGGGTGTTCAGTATCCGAGGGAAGTTCCCCTTGAGGCCTGGCCTTAAGCTCATTAGCTAGCTGACCCGCTTGCAATTCCAGGGCTCTCATCGAAGCTTGATTACTTTGAATTGCAGCATCTGTACGAGCCATAAATTCTTTCATCATCGCCTCGAGATAACTTCCCGAATTTTGCTGGGGCAAAGCCTGCTTATTTTGCTGAGGCAATACCTGCGCTTTAGCAAATCCCGACTGGTTCATTTTTTGTTGCGCTTGCACGTTATTTCCTTGACCTCCCCATGAGAAGTTGGGGTCGTTGCGCCAACCTGGATTATAAAAATTAGAGTAAGGGTTATTCCTCTGATTACCTACAAAAAAAACACAGAAGCTGGATTGCTGGGGCAAAACTCGTAGTTGTGATTTTCACCACAATAGACACATGCTTCCTCTGCCACTTGGTTCACCACTGCAGTAGGCTCCATAGCTGGTGGCTGTTGATGACTAATCACTGTCACATTCTTAAGAACATTAGCAATCATAGCAAGATCAGTCCTAATGGTGGACACACCATCAACCTCTAATACACTCTTAACTTTTTTATTTGTGCCTCTAACATCCGACCACTGACAACTATTAATCGATATTCTTTCTAAAATTTCATAAGCTTCATCAAAGGTTTTTGCCAAAAGGGCCCCTCCAGCCGAAGCATCGACCATACCTTGGGTTACTCCATTTAAACCATTGTAGAGTGTTTCCATTTGAATACAATGAGGTAAACCATGGTGGGGACACTTTCGCAAAAGCTCCTTAAACCTTTCCCAAGCCTCACTAAAAGTCTCATCCGCAAGTTGCCTAAACCTTACTATTTCACTCCTTAATTTAGCATTTCTATTAGGTGGGAAATATTTACTCGAAAAATTTTCAGCTAACTCATCCCATGTCCTAATTGATCCTGGAGCAAAAGAGTTTAACCATTCATTCGCTCTATCTCTAAGAGAATACGGGAACAAAGTTAATCTAAGAGCATCTCTAGGCACTCCTTGAATTACAAAAGAATCGCTAACTGCTAGAAAAGACTTAAGATGTAAATGAGGGTCTTCAGATGACAAACCATGGAATTGCCCCACGGTTTGTAACATCTGGAACATTACCGGTTTCATCTCAAAATTCGCTGCTTGGATTTGGGGACGTGCAATCCCTGGATTCAACTCATTAAACATTGGGACAGCATACGCTCGAATGGCTCTAGTCCTATCGTTTGCTATCAAGATAGGATTTTCAGCCTGATTATTTTGCTGCTCATTTTGTTCAAAAAGCGGGTTTTGCTGCAGCAAACGATTCTGGGGGTCTGTTGGACCTTCAGGAGCCTCCGGAAGACGCGACACGTTCTCCATCTGGTTTCTGCGATGCTCCCTCTTTCTGTTCCTGAATGTTCTTTCAATTTTTAGATAAAGCTCAAACCTTACCCCAGGCGGATCGCTCATGCACCAAGCTCACACCTGCAAAAACAAAAGAAACAATCAAAAAGTTCTAGCACCAAACCACTAAAACACATACACCAAACAGATCAGATGAAAACTTATTCAGAGTCCCCGGCAACGGCGCCAAAAACTTGTTGGGTTCGTAGAGTGAGTAAAATATAGTGTAAAAAGACTCTAGAATTCCTGTGCAAGTATACACAGTCTGCAGCAAGTAATATTATCAAACCGAGTCCTGAATTAGCTTCCACTTTATCTATTTTGTGAAATTTTTTAATGGTTTCAAAGATGGTAACAATAATTTGGTTTTATAAGAATTCTGCTGGAGCAAAGTAAAAGACAGAACAAAGAATAAACAAATAGACAGAGATTAAAGACAGACGCTGGTTAGGCTTAGTAGTTGTTTAAAAAGATGCTCTAGCAATATTATTGATCATGCAACTCTCGCAGTATTATTAGCGGATTCCTCTCGGAACTCCGGATCTTTTGGAATGTGTTTCAACACCAATGAAGTGCGACCGATCAAGCACTAGGCAACTGGCTATCCCTAGCTCAGTCACTGGCGTTCACCAATACACAATGATCGTAGTGTGGATAATTGCCACACACTCTCTAAATCATCCCTGAAACTAGAGAGAGATATTCACACCGGCTGGCCAGGCGGGCATAAAATGTAAATAGGCACAACAATTAACCAAAATGCAATAATCAATATATTACTAAAGTTTAAGCGCAACAACTACATGTTCCTAACCAACACCTTAAACTACTTAGTTCATAATAGGCATGGAAACACGAATTACAATATGAGTAGGCATGTCCATAATCACAAGACAAATAAAAAAATAATAATCTCCTTAGTCAGCGTGCGAATGATGGTGTTCTTGGTAATCTCTAAACTCTCTATACTACTCGGCTTCCAAGGAAAGTTGGAATCCCTTTGGCTTTGACGACTACTTCCTTTTATAGAAGGATGAGAGGCTTGAATTAGGTCAACTAGGACACTTGTAGGGCTCTCCTTGCTCCTTTATACCGAAAATAACTCAACAGAAGTCGGTTCATGAAGTTGGCTAATGAGCTGTGATGTGGCAGATCTGCTCCCAGTTTTGCTGCAGCACAAAATTTGCTCCCTCAAGTCGCCCAGCAACAAATTCTGCACAAAATAATTTCCAAAGCTTCCATTCTTCCAAATGGGTTAAAACATGTAATATCTCTCTAAAACAAACCCTATTAAGCATTAAAGACATACAAATCCTTATACAAATGAGGCCTAAATAACTACCTTTTGGGCAGTTATCAATTAGCATGGGTGAGAGTGACCAATACGCCGACTCAATATGCCTTCCTTTTTGGGGACAAGACCGAGTGGGAGGCTGGGGACATGACAACACAAGAAGGAATTCACTCCTTCCCGCTTCTAGATGAAGTAGATGAGTGTTCCCTTAAGTGGTGACTCCGGGACTTGAACAAAGGGATCCCGCCCTCTCACTGGCCCGAGAGGGACTTTCTGTTTAATGGTTGGACCATAAACAGGTTGTTCATTAGAGGAGAGCTGGTACTTAAGGAGGCAGATGTAACACAGAGGTAAAACGGTAATTTGACCCAGCTGTGATTTCGGACACTCGTGAAGGATTGACTTACCGGCATAGGTCTACATCCATGGACACAGAAATGTTCTACAATCAGAAGAGTTCAGTTGTGGGTCTTTAGTGGAATGAACCACAGTTAATGAATATTGGTGAACCTGATTAATGAGTTTAATCAGTTAACCTTATATCATTGGAGCTTCTGATCTGTAGGTCCATTAGATCCCCTTCTAGCTCGTAAAGAGTAATTAGGAACAATTATATCTTGAGAAGATTTGAATAGTTCAAATTCATATTGGGAATTAGGTAAATTGTATGAGATACAAATTAATATAATGTATAGTGATACATTAAAATATAAAGTCTAATTTGAAATTAAACTTTATTATTATGAGAGAAATAAATATTTGAAAAAGTTCAAATATTAATATGAATTTGATTCATATTAAATTTATAGGATATAAGAGAATTTGAAGGAGTTCAAATTTTAATATGAATTTGATTCATATTATAGAATTAATTAATTGAAGACCTGAAATTAAATATATGATATTTAATTGGATAATTAATTAATTAATTAACTAATAGAAGGTCTGAAATTAAATATATGATATTTAATTGGTGATTAATTAATTAAAGAATTAATTAATTTGAATTTAATCAATTATGGAAAAGATTAATCACTTATGGAAGTATTTAATCATTTATGGAAATGATTTAATCACTTATGGAAGTGATCAATCATTTATGGAAAAGATTAATCAATTATGGAATTGATTGATTATGGAATTGATTAATTATGGAAAAGATTAAATTAGTTATGGAAATAATTGATTTTAAATTAATATTTTATTCATGGCCTTTCTCCTATAAATAAAACACTAAACCTAGGGTTTATGGACTACAACATATGACCACCATAAGACCCTCTCATATTCTCTCAACTCAAGAACTCTAGGGAGAATTTTCTCTCTAGAGTATTTCCCATTCAAGATTAGGTAGTCCCACAACTACGTTCCTAATCTCAGAGTTATAGCGGGGAAGATCAAATGGTGGTGTTCTTCGTTGTTGCAGAGCAATCAAGAATCATTCTTGATTTTCAGAGACGTCAACGGAGGTTTGCTTCTCCTTTCTTTATTATAGATTTAGATCTAAATTTTGTATGCTTAGCCTTAAGTTTCTATAGAATTTGTTCTATGATTTTTGCCAATATAATGAAATTTTTTTGGATAAACAAAATTAACTACGAATCGGTCCCAATTATGCTTCCGCTTTATCAAAATTAGGGAATTCCAAATCCTTCACTTACGAGTAGCTCTATTAAGCCTCCTTTAATCCATGTAAACCCTCCAGCCAGTTACTGTCCTGGTTGAGATCAACTCATTGTCTTTATTGCTCACCACAGTGACACCTTCTTTCTTAGGAACACATTGGACAGGGCTTACCCAATTGCTGTCTGCAATTGGATAAATAATGCCAACATCCAACCATTTTATCACCTCATTTTTAACAACCTTTTTCATTGCAGGGTTAAGCCTTCTCTGTTGCTCAATACTCCTAAAGAACCCCTCCTCTAGAGCGATTTTGTGCATACAAAAAGATGAGCTAATTCCCTGAATGTTAGCCAATGTCCAACCTATTGCTTTGCGATATTTCAGCAGCAACTTTATTAAGGCCTCTTCATGCTCCGAGATTAAATCTGGTGCAACAATAATGGGTAACGTCTCACCTTCCCCAAGATACACATACTTTAGATGATCCGGTAAGGGCTTCAAATCTAAAGCGGGTGCCTCAATTAGGGATGACTTAATAGGATGAGCCTTCCTTTGATCTAAATCTAAAGACTCAAAAACATCTTCAAACCTAAACACTTCTTTTTCATTTTTTCTTTCTAAAGGACAAACTTCTACATCCTCTACACTAACCTCTCCATGATCTTCCAAATGCTTGTTTGCCGAATCCTGTATTGTTGTCTCAACAATTGTGTTTTTCAGAATCCTAATGAAAGAGAAATCTTCCATTTCGTCTGGATACTTCATGGCCTTAAACACATTAAATTTTACTTCCTCATTATAAACTCTCATTGTTAATTTCCCTTTTTGAACATCTATCAATGCCCTACCAGTAGCCAAAAATGGACGACCAAGAATAATTGGGACATCTTTATCAGCCTCATAGTCCAAGATAATGAAATCAACAGGAAATATAAATTTATCTACCTTTACTAAGACATCCTCAACTTTACCCTCTGGATATGTGATAGACCTATCAGCTAGTTGAAGTGTGATAGTGGTAGGCCTAGCTTCACCAAACCTAGCTTTCGATAGACCGAAAGAGGCATAAGGTTAATGCTTGCACCTAAATCACAAAGTGCTCTACCTAGCTCTTTTCCACCTATGGACACAGATATAGTAAATGATCCTGGTTCCTTAGCCTTGGTTGGTAGCCCATTCTTAAGAATCGCACTACATTCCTCAGTAAGAGATACAGTTTCAAACTCACCTAAACTCTTCTTTTTAGTTAAAATATCCTTAAGAAATTTAGCATAATTAGGCATTTGCTCTATAGCTTTTACTAAAGGGATATTTATATGCAATTGCTTAAGAATCTCTACAAACTTCTTGAATTGACCATATTGATTCTTAGGCCTTTGTCTTTGTGGAAAAGGTAAATGTGGTACATAAGGTGGGGGCGACACATAAGGTGGTTTGACATCTGGAACAGAACCAGATGCTCCAGCATCATTATTGCTACCTCTAGCACCCTGACCAGACTCCAACTCTTTCTCAGCAACAACATTTTTACCACAATTCTTTTCTACATCCTCGGGTTTACTAGGCTCTTTTCTTTCCTCTAGTGGCTTACCACTCTTAAGAGTTACTACCTTTACCTGCTCCTTACCTTCCTTTCTAGGGTATTTAGTATCTGAAGGAAGTTTCCCTTGAAGCCTTGCCTTCAGCTCATTAGCTAGCTGACCCACTTGCAATTCTAGAGCTCTCATTGAAGCTTGATTACTTTGAATTGCGGCATCTGTACGAGCCATATTCTTTCATCATTGCCTCAATAGAACTCTCTGAATTTTGTTGGGGCAAAGCTGCTTATTTTGTTGGGGCAATACCGGCGCTTTAGCAAATCCCGTCTGGTTCACCTTTTGCTGTGTTTGCACATTACTTCCTTGTCCTCCCCATGCGAAGTTGGGGTGGTTGCGCCAACCTGGATTATAAAAGTTAGAATAAGGGTTATTCCTCTGATTACCTACGAAAAACACAGAAGCTGGATTGTTGGGGCAAAACTCGTAGTTGTGCTCTTCACCACAATAGACACATGCTTCCTCTGCAACTTGGTTCACCACTACAGCAGGCTCCACAGCTGGTGGCTGCTGATGACTAACCACTGTCACTTTTTTAAGAGCGTTAGCTAACATTGCAATATCAGCCCTAATGGTAGACACACCATCAACCTCTAACACACTCTTAACCTTTTTATTTGTGCCTCTAACATCCGACCAATGACAACTATTAGTTGATATTCTTTCTAAAATTTCATGGGCTTCATTAAAAGTTTTTGCCAAAAGGGCCCCTCCAGCCGAAAAAATCAACCATACCTTGGATTGCTCCATGTAACCCATTGTAAAATGTTTCCATTTGGATACAATGTGGTAAACCATGGTGGGGACACTTTCGTAAAAGCTCTTTAAACCTTTCCAAAGCCTCACTAAGAGTCTCATCTTCAAGTTGCCTAAACCCTACTATTTCACTCCTCAATTTAGCACTCCTATTTGGTGGGAAATATTTACTAAGAAATTTTTCTGCTAACTCATTCCATGTCCTAACTGATCATGGAGCAAAAGAATTTAACCATGTCTTTGCTCCATCTCTAAGAGAACACGAGAACAAAGTTAATCTAAGGGCATCTCTAGGCACTCCTTGAATTATAAAAGAATCACTAACTCCTAGAAAAGACTTAATATGTAAATGGGGGTCTTCAGATGACAAACCATGGAATTGACCCACGGTTTGCAACATCTGAAACATTACCAGTTTCATTTCAAAATTTGCTGCCTCAATTTGAGGACGTGCAAACCTTGGATTTAACTCATCAAACATTGGAAAAGCATACGCTCGAATGGCTCTGGCCCTATCGTTCGCTACCAAGATATGATTCTCAGCCTGATTATTTTGCTGTTCATTTTGCTCAAGAGGCTGGTTTTGCTGCCGTAAATGATTCTGCTGGGGATCAAGTGGATCTTCTAGACCTTGCGCGAGATGCGGCACGTCAACCATTTTATTTTGCTGTCTACGCTGCTCTCTCCTTCTTCTCCTGAATGTCCTCTCGATTTCTGGATCAAGCTCAAACCTTACCCCAGGCGGATTGTTCATGCACCAAACTCACACCTGCAAAAACAAAAGAAACAATAAAAAAGTTCTAGCACCAAACCACTAAAACACATACATAAAACAAATCAGATAAAAACTTATTCAAGTCCTAGGCAACGACGCCAAAAACATGTTGAGCTCCTAGAGTGAGTAAAAATGATATGCAAATGGACTCTGGAACTCTGTGCAAGTATACACAATCCGCATCAAGTAATAAGTATTTATCGAATCCAATGTCTGAATTAGCTTTCACTTTATCTATTTTATTTAGTTTTTCAATGGTTTCAAAAGTGGTTAAAATGATTGGATTTTATAGAATGCTGAAGCAAAAGAAATGATAGAACAGAAAGTAAACAAATAGGCAGACAGATTAGAAACAGGCACTAGTCAGGATTTAGTAATCGTTTTAAAAGATGCTCTAACAATATTATTGATCATGCAAAACTCTCACAGTCTTATTAGCAGATTCCTCCTGAAACTCTGGATTTTTTAGAATATGTTTCAACTCCAATGAAGCACTACCGATCAAGCACTAGGCAACTAGAGTTGAAACATATTCTAAAAAATATAATCCAGAGTTCCGGGAGGAATCTACTAATAAGACTGCGAGAGTTTTGCATGATCAATAATATTGCTAGAGCATCTTTTAAAACAATTACTAAATCCAGACCAGCTCCTGTTTCTAATCTGTCTGCCTATTTGTTTACTTTCTGTTTTGTCATTTCTTTTGCTTCAACATTCTATAAAATCCAATCCTTTTAACCACTTTTGAAACCATTGAAAAACTAAACAAAATAGATAAAGTGAAAGCTAGTTCAAACCTTGGATTCTATAAATAGTTATTACTTGTTGCAGATTGTGTATACTTGCACAGAGTTCTAGAGTCCATTTGCATATCATTTTTACTCACTCTAGGAGCCTAACAGATACCTTTCATCACAAATGTGGGTAAGCCAAAACGAAAGCATGCGTTTTGATGTTGATAAAGTAATGCCTTCTACTTAAATATATATATATATATACATAGTTGCGCTTAGAGCCTAATTAGTAGAGTATGGGCTGAGTCCTAAGCAAGGAGTTTTCGCTAGCCAGTTAGGAAATTTTTAGTAAAGGCCAAATCTTACTGATATTGCGGTAAGACTAGAAAAAGGAAATAGGGTGTAGGAGTCCAAAGCTGTTGAGCTAAGTCATCTTCGCAAAGTTCAGCGTAGGCATTGCTTGGGGACAAGCAATAGTTTAAGTTTGGGGGTTTGATAACTTGCAATAAGCAAGTTATTTCTCTTTTAAATTTAAGCTAAATAAGGCAGAAATGAGCATAATTGTACCAACCCAGCGCATAAAGATAAGAAAATTACGATAGTTTTCTGCGGAAGGCATTATTTAATGATGCAGTAAGAAATTATTTGTTTTAAGGCGCTAACACATAAAAAGTTTAGTTGTTTTGTTGCCCATGTTTTCTTCAGTGCTGGCATAGATCCCAGAGCATTCATACAATGAAAGTTGGATGAAAGGATTGTGCTGACGTGACGTATCAGATGTACAAGCTGGCGAAAGATAACTTGGGCACTGTTGGGTTCCTAGAGTGAGTAAAATTACGATCTGAAAAGACTCTAAAATTCCTGTGCAAGTATACACTGTCTGCAGCAAGTAATAAGTATTTGTCAATCCAAGGTCTGAACTAGCTTCCACTCTATCTATTTTGTATAAATCTTTTAATGGTTTCAAGGTAAAAAATAATTGGGTTTTATAAGAATTATGCTGAAGCAAAATAAATGAAAGAACAACAAGTAAACAAATAGGCAGACAGATTAAAGACAGGCGCTGGTCAAGATTCAATAGTTGTTTTAAAAGATGCTCTAGCAATATTATTGATCGTGCAAACTCTCGCAGTATTATTAGTAGATTCCTCCCGGAACTCCGAATCTTTTGGAATGTGTTTCAACCCCAATGAAGTGCGACTGATCAAGAACTAGGCAACTGACTATCCCTAGCTCAGTCACTGGCGTTCACCAATATACAATGATCGTAGTGTGGATAATTGCCACACACTCTCTAAATCATCCCAGAAACTAGAGAAAGGTATTCATACCGGCTGGCCAGGCGGGCATAAAATGGAAATAGACACAACAATTAACCAAGATGCAATAATCAATAAATATTATTAGAGATGAAGCACGACAACTACATAGTCCTTAACCAACACCTAAAGCTACTTAGTTCATAATAAGCATGGAGACATGAATTACAATCTGAGTAGGCATGTCCATAATCACAAGATAATAAAGAAAATAATAATCTCCTTAATCAGCTTGCAGATGATGGTGTTCTTGGTGGTCTCCAATCTTTCTATACTATTCGGCTTCCAAGGAACAATGGAATGGTTTTGACTTGGACGGCTACTTCCTTTTATAGAAGGATAGGAGGCTTGAATTAGGTCAACTTGGACACGTGTAGGGCTCTCCTTGCTCCTTTATCCCGAAAATAACTCAATAGAAGTCGGTTCATGAAGTTGGCTAACGAGCTGTGATGTGGCAGTTATGCTCCTAGTTTTGCTGCATCACAGAATTTGCTCCCTCAGGTCGCCCAACAACAGATTCTGCACAAAATGATTTCCAAAGCTTCCATTCTTCCAAATGGGTTAAAACACATAATATCTATCTAAAACCAACCATATTAAGCACAAAAGACACACAAACCAATATAGAAATGAGGCCTAAATAACTACCTTTTGGGCAGTTATCACACCCCAAAACTTGAACTATTGCGCGTCCCGAGCAATACTAACCAACCTTCCCTTAAGAATTCAAAACATTAGACAAAGAATAGCTTTAATCAAACCAGACAATCCAACACTACCTTCAACCTTTACCTGAGCAATCTGCAAAACCGAGCTCTATTCCAGCAAAATGATTCCTCCGGCATGGACAAATAATCGCCACTTTTAACTCATTCCTAAGAACTTACCACAGCCTAGCTCTATTATCAGACATTTCAAAACACACATTTTTTTTAAAGGGCATATTCTTATTTTTCAGACTTTAAGCAACCCTATTGTCATAAGCTCTTAAGCATGGGATGACCCACTTTATGGTGCAGTATACCCTTGCCTCAAACTCATCACCAACTAGGCTCAATACTCTTTATAAAGCTAAAAAATCCTTAGTTATTCCATCTCTTGCCCCTCAGAATGGCGACATTTTATGATGAAGCTCACCTAAGTTCTGGGAGACAGCAAAACTGCTGGATCACCATTCATCCCTCAAAACTTTTGCTCCATGATTTTTTTCAGCAAAATTTTCAACAATCAATTTTTCCATCAAATAATTTTTCTCATTTTTTAACATTTCCTAGGTCATCTTTTGACGCGAAGACAAGCTGTGGGTATCCCAAATGTCCCCGGTTACTCAATAACCTAACAAATTTTTACTTGAAGGAGAGGAATGCTCGAGCAAAATAATTGGAGTAGCAAAAAGTCCCCCAAACTTGAATTATTCATTGTCCTCAATGAATCATTAATTTTTCAAATTATACCCCCAAACTTAAATTTTTCTATCTGAATTTTAAACTAAGCATGGGACTAGAACTAAGCTTAAAGTGGATCATAAAAGTCAACACTACCTTCAAAATCTTCTTTGCCGCAGCAACAGTCCAGGCTAGAAGAAATGCTCAAGCAAAAGGTTTCTGGAGATCAAAATACCTTGATCTAATTAAACGTAATCAGTCCAAGCTTCAAAAATTCAGAAGAAAATTAATAAAGTTAGAGTTACTCAGTGCTCATAAACTAGAAACATCTAGAAATTTCATTAAAAACATGAAAAAGAAATTAAAAAGCAGATATATATTTTCTTCCAAGAAGCAGAAAAATTAAAAGAAGCAAGCATAACATCAACAGAAAAGGAGATTAGAAAATGCACGAGCAAACAAAAAGTTAAGAACAAAAATTATGCTCGCTCAAAGCCACTGCATCCTTCAGTCCTCTTGGCCTTGCTCATTTTCATCATCCTTTTCTCCTCCTTCAACCGGTGGGGGTGGAATCCAGGGGTTCAACAGATCCTCAGGGAATGCAGGAAGGGCTGGATATGGCTTGGAAAAATTCTCTTGAAGCACCTCCCTTAAGCTGACATCTCGATTCTTAACATAGTTCCAGAAGGTTAAAGTTTGCCTTTCAGCAAACTCCTGCCTACTGGCCGAAAGTGCCAGTTGTTCTAGAATCGTGTTGGTGCTGTAGATAAGCCCCTCTTGACGTACCTCCTGCATGCGCTGGAGCCGTGCCAAATTGGGCGTGTCTATGATTCCCTTGTCAAATAGAATCACATCTCCCTCATCCATTGGAACCCCTGCTCTTCTGCACGGCAATGTAATCGTGTTCGGAAAAAACAATTTCCCCACCTTCTTCTTCCAACAGCTAGATATTTCACCTGAAATAATTCTCCCCACATCAATGCTGAGAGACCGCAAAATCGCAAAAGCTAGAAGAATTCGTTCCCTGGAGATTGTCGAGTCGTGCGTTGTTGGAAGCATTCTCTGTCTTATAAATCTCATCCACGTGTTTGCTTCCCTTTTCAAATAAGCCGCCTGGAATGTCCTCTTCTGAGTCTTGGACAGCTGCCACTATGCTCTTTCAATACTTACCTCCCTTACAGCATCACTAACTAAGCATTAGATGGCGCTACAGCCATCTCATTATATGTCACATGGGGGAAGTTTTGAAGATTGTACAGTGCGTTGATAGCACTAGGACTCCAATCCACCTCGACTCCTCGAACAATTACCTGGAATCCATCCTCCTTGACAATGTTAGCATAAAATTCACGCACCACCTGTGCGTTTACAGACTCAGGCTTCGCACAAAACAACTCCCAGCCGTGGTCTGCAATACCGGTCCTCAGAAACTGGGGAAGATCACCGCTGAATCCTCGCTCAAATAAGAAATCCCTTTTCAGAAGCTCAGCATATTTTGCTCTGGCAAAGTTGTTGACGAAGCGATCAAATGGTAATCGATGTTCTTCTATTTCATCGTGTTCCTCCGATGCTTCAGCAACATTTTTTCCCTTCTTTGCCCTGCCCTTGAGCAACTGATCTTCCTCAATCTTCTTCTATGCTTCTTCCCGCACTTTGTCCTCAGCTTCTTTTTTCTCGCTTTCCTCTCGCTCTGTCTTTTCTCTCTCAGAATCTGATGATGGTGGTGATGGGGTATCAGTCCAAATCACCTGAATACGGTCGGCCTTTCTCTTTATGCGACGTCGTTTTGGTGGTTCGAGCATGATTACCTCAACACGAGCTTCTTGCTCCTACTCGTTCCCTCTTTTAGGCACTACCTCTGCCTGCTCGTCTCTCACCATGTCAACCTGCTGTTCTTGATTCTCCTCAACATTTTCCTCATGAACCGTATCTGTGATTATCGGTTCTACCTCAAGATTTTGAACTTCGTCCGCATTTGGCTCATTCACTGCTTCTTCTTGGATAGCTTCTTGCTCCGCAGCCCTCTGCTGTCGTCTTCGTCGCTTAGCTTCTTTCTCCTCCGACGTCCTCTTCTTCTTGGTTTTTACTTTCTGATCTTCGGGGGTAACGGGTACCTCTTCCTCCTCACTTTCCCTCTCTTTTCTAGCTCTCGTTTTTGCCATTGAAGGTGCAAGGAGTTGACAGAGGATACCAACAAAGAATGAAGAATGCACACAGCAAAGATTCGAATAAAGAAGATGAAGTGAAACTTACCTATCAGAGGCTGTTAATAAATAGGGCTCCAGCAACTTGAAATCCTAACCGAAAAGATTTGCTCCCATTAAATTATATTACCGTTTATTTTTAAACCATCAACGGTAAAGTGGTGAATTTTAATCGCCCATAGTAAATCAGTATGCGCTGTCAACTAATCAGACCGTCGGATGATCACTGTGTGACACGTGGCCTTATCAGATAATTCATGCAAATTTACCTGTGAAATTCAAAGAAAATCCCAATAATAAATTTTCAACGAAATCCCTTCTAATTCGGATGATTTTGCTGCAGCCATAACTTTGCCGCAACAACCTGCTGAACCTGAAGAATCTTGGATACAGAATTCAAATTTCAAAATAGAAAACCAAATCTTCTAAATTTAAAAATAACCAATCAAATCAAATTTAATCCTTCTTGAAGCCGAATTAATTTAGAGAAAATCTCTATTAACTTAAACTAAACAGAATTCAAATAATAAAATCTAATAAAATCTAATTAACGAAAAGATAATTCAAAGATAGTTCAAATAAATAACCCGAAAATCAAATCAAATCAAATTAAAAAAGAAATAGATAACATCTAAACTACCAAAAATACTTAAAGATAAAATCTAATAAACCATTCAAAATCAAATCAAACCTATTTGAAATTAAAAACAAATTAGCGAAACATAAAATCAAAACAAACTCTGGGAGCTCAAAATTTTGCTCTGTGAAATGCTCCCGCAAAAATCCTGCTCTCACAATCATTGACCAACCTTAGGGAAGGGTATTTCGACTAAAACTCCTCACCCCAATAATGCTTCACACGCTGTCCATTCACCTTGAACACTCTCCCATCTTTTTCATCCTGCAAAGTAATTGCTCCATGGGGAAAAACCTCAATCACAATAAACGGTCCTGACCATTTAGATTTTAGCTTCCTAGGAAATAATTTTAATCTAGAATTATAAAGCAAGACTTTTTGACCCTTGACAAACTCTTTAGATTTTATTTTCTTGTCATGCCACAGCTTAGTCTTTTCTTTATACATTTTCGCATTCTCATAAGAGAATTGGCGAAATTCCTCTAATTCATTAAGCTGCAGCATTCTTATTGCTCTTGCACGACTCAGATCAAAATTTAACTTTTTCAAAGCCCAAAACGTTTTATGCTCTAGCTCTAATGGTAAATGACAAGCTTTCCCATATACTAACCTATAGGGAGACATACCTAGAGGAGTCTTATAGGTTGTTCTATAAGCCCAAAGAGCTTCATCCAACCTAAAAGACCAATCCTTCCTAGATGGATGGACTACTTTCTCCAAAATCGATTTTATTTCCCTATTACTAATTTCAGTTTGACCATTTGCTTGTGGGTGATAAGGAGTAGCTATCCTATGCTTAATCCCATACTTAACTAAAAGCTTAGTTAAGACATTATTAAAAAAATGTGTACCCTCATCACTCACTAGAGCCCTAGGTGTCCCAAACCGCGCAAAGATGTGCGATTGAAGAAACCTTGCTACTGTCTTGGCATCACTCAGATGACATGCGATGGCCTCCACCCACTTGGACACATAATCAACTGTCAATAAGATAAAAACATTGCCATTAGAAGGGGGAAATGACCCCATAAAATCAATACCCCATACATCGAATAATTTAACTTCTAAAATGTAAGTAGGAGGCATTTCATCTCTAGGCCCCAAGTTTCCTCTCCTTTGGCAAGCATCACATTGCTTGTAAAACCAATGGG
The DNA here is from genome assembly GCA_036850905.1 of Luffa acutangula. Taxonomy (NCBI): domain Eukaryota; kingdom Viridiplantae; phylum Streptophyta; class Magnoliopsida; order Cucurbitales; family Cucurbitaceae; genus Luffa; species Luffa acutangula. The sequence goes on along the minus strand of CM072090.1, from coordinate 26,679,621 downwards.
CATCCTTGAATAAGGTAGGCCAGAAGAATCCACAATGCAAAATCCTCATAGCTATCCTCTGACCACTGAAATGACCTCCATACGGCGAAGAGTGACATTGCTCCAGGATTTCCTTTGCTTCAACACCTGAAACACACCTACGAATAATACCGTCAGAGCACGGCTTATACATAAATGGCTCATCCCAATAGAAAAATTTTGCATCATACTTAAACTTTTTCTTCTGCCTCTAGTCCATGTCAATAGGAGTGACTCCCTTTACCAAAAAGTTGGCAATATCAGCATACCAAGGGATATCCCTGACTACCTTTACCTCAACAGCAAAAAGTTGTTCATCTGGAAAAGAATCTGAAATGGCAGATTGCTCTAGCAAAGATGATGATGGATCAAGACGAGACAAATGATCTGCAATGACATTCTCTGATCCCTTCTTATCCTTTATCTCCAAGTCGAACTCCTGCAATAATAAAACCCAACGAATTAGTCTAGGTTTTGCATCTTTATTAGACATTAAATACCTTATTGCTGCATGATCTGTGAACACTGTGACTTTGGATCCAACCAAATATGGGTGGAATTTTTCAAAAGCGAACACAATAGCTAACAACTCCTTTTCAGTAGTTGTATAGTTGACTTGTGCCTCATTTAAAACCATGCTTGCATAATATAAAGGATGGATAAATTTGCCCTGCTTTTGCCCCAGCATAGCACCTACTGCAGCATCACTCGCATCACACATTACCTCAAATGGTAAATTCCAATTAGGTGCACAAAGAATGGGTGCTGAGATTAAAGCAGCCTTTAAAGTCTCAAAAGCCTTCCTACAATCTGCATTAAAGTCAAAAACATGATCAGTACACAATAAGTTACAAAGAGGTTTACTGATTTTGGAAATATCCTTTATGAACCTCCTATAAAATCCAGCATGTCCTAAAAAACTCTGAATTCATTTCACTGAATTCGGTGGTTCTAGTCTCTCTCAATAACCTCTATTTTTGCTCTATCAACTTCTAGACCATTCTTAGAAATCCTATGACCTAACACTATGCCCTCCACCATAAAGTGGCATTTTTCCCAATTAAGAGCTAGATGGGTATCCTCACATCTCTTTAACACCTGACCTAAATTATCTAAACAATTCTTAAAAGACCCTCCAAACATTGAAAAATCGTCCATAAATACCTCAACAGTGGATTCAATCATATCAGAAAAAATTGCCTACATACACCGCTGAAATGTTGCTGGAGCATTGCAAAGGCCAAAAGGCATTCGCCTAAAAGCAAACGTCCCATAAGGGCAGGTGAAAGTGGTTTTTTCCTGATCCTCAGGAGAAATGGTAATCTGGTTATACCCAGAATAACCATCTAAGAAACAGTAGTAGGCCTGACCAGCCAATCTATCCAACATCTGGTCAATAAATGGTAGAGGGAAATGGTCCTTACGGGTGGCTTTATTAAGACTCCTGTAGTCCATGCAAACCCTCCAGCCAGTTACTGTCCTGGTTGGGATCAACTCATTGTCTTTATTGCTCACCATAGTGACACCTCCTTTCTTAGGAACACATTGGACAGGTCTTACCCAATTGCTATCGACAATTGGATAAATGATCCCAGCATCCAACCATTTAATCACCTCCTTTTTAACAACCTCTTTCATTGCAGGGTTAAGCCTTCTTTGTTGCTCAACACTCCTAAAGGATCCCTCATCTAAAGTAATTTTGTGCATACAAAACGATGGGCTAATTCCCTGAATGTCAGCTGATGACATGCAAAAATGTCATCATTTTCCTATTAATTTTAGCTAGTTTTGTGTATGAATTGTGTGCTTTAATGCAATTTTATGTTTAAATTTCAGAAACCGAGTCAAAGAAGAAAAATCAGAATTTTGAGAGATTTTAGATGATTTTGGAGGCTTTTTGGAGAATTATATTGAAGATCCAAGTCCAAAAGCCAAGAAGAATGAGTTAGAAGCCCAAATTCATGGTATCCAAGAGTTAAAATTATCAATTTAGGTCAAGAAAAGTGCCCAAAATCCATTACAAGAAGTATTTGGGCCAAAAGAAAGTTGGAGGCCCAAAAATTGAGTCAAAATCAGGCCATTATTGAAGATTCAGGGCCTAGCATCGAGACGCTATGCCTGGAGCGTCCCGACGCTATGCGGAAAAATCTGGAATCGCAGTAGTGTCGCGATGCTGTCTGGGTAGCGTCTCGACGTCTTGGAGCCCAAGAAAAGATGACGTCAGAGCGTCGCGACGCTGTCTAAGTAGCGTCGCGACGCTACGCCTGCTAGGAGCCTATAAAAGGAGCCTTTTGCATCCATATTTTGTGTGCCAATTTGTGGGTTTTCACCCCATTCTAGAGTCTACACTAAAATTTGGGATTTTTGGGAGAGTTTTGGAGCTTTGTTGAAGATCTTTGGAGCTCAGGATCGAAGGAGGTCGGCGCGGGATCGAGGAGATCGACACTTTTATGAGCATTTCTCTTCCCTTTTCCTTTATATTTTAGTTTCTAGAATTGTTGTGATTAGGAATTATTGAATTTTAGTGATTATGAGTAGTAAATTCCTAAATTCTATGAGATTGATTTAGATGTTGTACCTCTTCTGAATTAATGAATTGATGTGGTTTAATTGTCATTATTGTTCATTTGTGCATTTTGTCCGTAATGCTTTTAATCAACCGATCACTGATTAAATGAATCGTTACTAAGCGAAGACTCGACGGAGAGAAGCTTAGACTAGAACTTAATGCATGACTAGCTGTTATTTACCCGGGTGACACGGGATAAAATAAATAACGTTAGAGGTTGTACTGAAGGGTCGTAATTCCATGCTAAGTAAATAAAGATGAGACTGAAAGGAGATTCTTTATTGAAAGGTATGAGATGTGAGGAGACCGACAGGAGAGTCCTTGTCATTAGGCTTCTAGACTTATGAATCAAATGATTAGTTAATCCATGTTAGTTAATTGATTAAGCATTAAAGGTCCAATTGTCGAAATCAACAACTCTAGAATTATCCCATCAAATTGTGTCTCCATTTATCTTTTTCTTTCTAGATTAGCTTTTTATTATTCTTTTCAGCATTAGATTTTGTTCTCTAAATAAAGCTAAGCAAGATTATTCGTGGTAATTAATTGAATAAATCCAGTCCCTGTGGAGACGATACTCTATACTTAAAATCACTATATTACTTGTGACGACCCGTACGCTTGCGGTGATCGGAAAATCGCCTCAACAAGTTTTTGGCGCCGTTGTCGGAGATTGGCTAATTTCATTCAATTAATATTGTGAAGAAATTGCTTGCTTTAGATTAGAGGTTTTATTTTGCTTTAGTTTTATCCTAGTCCATTGTTCTTGTTGTGCATTTAATTGGTGTTTGCATCTGACTGAAAGCCCGATTCTTGCTGATTTAATTGTTTTAAATGGCTTTTAATAGTTTTGGGTGGCCCTTTAGGGAATCTGAGCTCGAAGAACCAACACCATCATCCAATTTTTTTATTCAAATTATTCCCCTTTAGAAGAAACATCTCCCCTAGAAAGTTTGCTTCATGATTATATTGAGGATAATAGAGCCATGTATTTAGCTCTAGAAAAATCTCTAGGGAGATTCCATCCCTAAGAGGATGAGAGTGAAGTGCAATCCACTTCAATAGAAGAAAAATCTTCTTTAGAGAGCTTGCTTGAAAATTTTATCCAAGAGTCGAGAGCCATGAATTTAGAATTAGAAAAATCTATGGAGAGACTCCAAACCCAAAGGGAGGATAGGGAAGTAGGATCCACTTCCATAGAGTGTCTAGTGAGTCATGTGGCCACTGATTCACTAGCGCCCATTTAGGAGCCTAATTCTTTCAATTTTGCTGAGTTTGAGCATATAGGCGTGAGCTGTGTAGATTGTGATGATGAATTGGATAATTCTAGCACCCATCAAGAACAATATTGTGAGGAAGAAAAAGAAAATGAGCCTATAGTATTTGAGGAGTTTCTTGAGGTAGAGTTTAAGGTTGAAAGACCTTTGTCTGTTCTATCCTCTCCATCATCCCTTGGAAATGAGTGTTCTTTTTCCTGTTCTCACGAGTCCGAGTCAGAGTCAGAGTCCCTTTATTTTAATCTTTCTCCTTTTATGCTTTTATCAAAAGAAAATCCCAAAAATATTTCTGCTTCATGGTCCCATGAAAAGCTAGTAAGCCTACTAGCAATAGAATGCTTCATTGATTCAAGGAAGAAGGGCCCGAAGAAATACGAGAATTTTTATGTGCCTTGAAAGTCCGCACAAACTCGTCTAGCTAAGAGACGTTAAACAAGCGCTTCTTGGGAGGCAACCCAAGTTTATTTTTTCGATAATTTTCTTTTCTTTGTTTTTCATTTTTTTGTAGTTTGAGCTTGTTGATCTTTCATTCCCGTTGATCAATTTCTGAAGGAACTCGAGACCACATTTTTGTCCAAAAACAACCCCAATGAATGTTGAAGGCTGACATCCATGATTTCTCTTACACTTCAGGGCAGTATCGTTCTCCCTTTATCTTTTTAATTGTCCTTATGCATGCTTAATTAGTCTGAATAATTAATACATTGAGGACAATGTATGATTTAAGTTTGGGGGGGGATTCATGACACCCATCGTTTGCCTTTGCATGAAAGCGCTGGAAAGAAATGAGCATGCTTTGGCAACCTGAAAGATGAGGCGCTCGTAGTTGGAAGCTTACATCACCAATGTTGGCAAGCCAGAACGAAGGCGCTACATCTAAAAGGATTCTCAATGAAAAAAAATGCAAGTTTGGGGGAGGCATACCCCGTTGTTTCAGGCACCTTAGTGGGATATTTCTTTCTTGATTGTTGGGAAGCTGGATAATTAGAGCTTAGGGCCAGTGTAGGGGGAAGATGAACTGAGGATTTTATAAACCTTTTCTAGGCTAGTAAAGACCTCATAAGGAGGCTCACACACACACACACGCAAGGGATGAAGAGTTTAAATTTAAATTTCGTGATGAATGAATATGTTTTAATATTTCCTTTAATTGTTAGAGTTCATTATTTGGATCATTGAGCTTAGAGTCATGCATTTGCAATAGTTGATTCATATAAATAGTTTTAGCTTTGCTCGGGACTAGCAAAGATTTAAGTTTGGGGGTGTGATGACATGCAAAAATGTCATCATTTTCCTATTAATTTTAGCTAGTTTTGTGTATGAATTGTGTGCTTTACTGCAATTTTATGTTTAAATTTCAGAAAACCGAGTCAAAGAAGAAAAATCGGAATTTTGAGAGATTTTAGATGATTTTGGAGGCTTTTTGGAGAATTAAATTGAAGATCCAAGTCCAAAAGCCAAGAAGAATGAGTTAGAAGCCCAAATTCATGAAGTCCAAGCCTTAAAATTATCAATTTGGGTCAAGAAAAGTGCCCAAAATCCATTACAAGAAGTATTTGGGCCAAAAGAAAGTTGGAGGCCCAAAAATTGAGTCAAAATCGGGCCATTATTGAAGATTCAGGGCCTAGCGTCAAGACGCTATGCCTGGAGTGTCCCGACGCTAGGCAGCTATGCGGAAAAATCTGGAATCGCAGTAGCGTCGCGACGCTGTCTGGGTAGCGTCTCGACGCTGCGACGTCTTGGAGCCCAAGAAAAGATGACGTCAGAGCATCGCGACGCTGTCTAAGTAGCGTCGCGATGCTACGCCTGCTGGGAGCCTATAAAAGGAGCCTTTTGCATCCATATTTTGTGTGCCAATTTGTGGGTTTTCACCCCATTCTAGAGTCTACACTAAAATTTGGGATTTTTGAGAGAGTTTTGGAGCTTTGTTGAAGATCTTTGGAGCTCGGCATCGAAGGAGGTCGGCGCGGGATCGAGGAGATCGACACTTTTATGAGCATTTCTCTTCCCTTTTCCTTTATATTTTAGTTTCTAGAATTGTTGTGATTAGGAATTATTGAAGTTTAGTGATTATGAGTAGTAAATTCCTAAATTCTATGAGATTGATTTAGATGTTGAACCTCTGCTGAATTAATGAATTGATGTGGTTTAATTGTCATTATTGTTCATTTGTGCATTTTGTCCGTAATGCTTTTAATCAACCGATCACTGATTAAATGAATCGTTACTAAGCGGAGACTCGACGGAGAGAAGCTTAGACTAGAACTGAATGCATGACTAGCTGTTATTTACCCGGGTGACACGGGATAAAATAAATAACGTTAGAGGTTGTACTGAAGGGTCGTAATTCCATGCTAAGTAAATAAAGATGAGACTGAAAGGAGATTCTTTATTGAAAGGTATGAGATGGGAGGAGACCGACAGGAGAGTCCTTGTCATTAGGCTTCTAGACTTATGAATCAAATGATTAGTTAATCCATGTTAGTTAATCGATTAAGCATTAAAGGTCCAATTGTCGAAATCAACAACTCTAGAATTATCCCATCAAATTGTGTCTCCATTTATCTTTTTCTTTCTAGATTAGCTTTTTATTATTCTTTTCAGCATTAGATTTTTTTCTCTAAATAAAGCTAAGCAAGATTATTCGTGGTAATTAATTTAATAAATCCAGTCCCTGTGGAGACGAACTCTATACTCAAAATCACTATATTACTTGTGACGACCCGTACGCTTGCGGTGATCGGAAAATCGTGCAACATCAGCCAATGTCCAACCTATAGCCTTGCGTATTGCTGCAACAACTGTATTAAGGCCTCTTCATGCTCCGACATTAAATCTGATGCAACAATAATGGGCAACGTCTCACCTTCCCCAAGATACACATACTTTAGATGATCCGGCAAGGGATTCAAATCTAAAGTAGGTGCCTCAATTAGGGATGGCTTAATAGGAGGAGCTTTCCTTTGATCTAAATCTAAAGACTCAAAAACATCCTCACACCTAAACAACTCTTTTTCATTTTTTCTTTCTAACAAACAAACCTGGAAATCCTCTACACTAACCTCTCCATGCTCTTTCGAATGCTTACTAGCCGAATCCTGTATTGCTGTCTCAATAACTTTGCTCTCCAGAATCCTAATGAAGGAGCAATCCTCCATTTCGTCTGGATATTTCATGGCTTTAAACACATTAAATTTCACTTCCTCATTACAGACTCTCATTGTTAATTCCCCTTTTTGAACATCTATTAACGCCCTACCAGTAGCCAAAAATGGACGACCTAGAATAATTGGGACATCTTTATCAGCCTCATAGTCTAAAATAATAAAATCAACTGGAAATATGAATTTATCCACTTTCACTAAGACATCCTAAATTTTACCCTCTGGATATGTGATAGACCTATCAGCTAATTGGAGTGTGACTGTGGTAGGCCTAGCTTCACCAATACCTAGCTTTCGATAGACTGAAAGAGGCATAAGGTTAATGCTTGCACCTAAATCACAGAGTGCTCTAGGTATAGTAAATGACCATGGATCCTTAGCCTTAGGTGGTAGCCCATTCTTAAGAATAACACTACACTCCTCAGTAAGAGATACAGTTTCAAACTCACCTAACCTCTTCTTTTTAGTTAAAATATCCTTAAGAAATTTAGCATAATTAGGCATTTGCTCAATAGCTTCTACTAAAGGGATATTTATTCAATTGCTTAAGAATCTCTAAAAACTTTTTAAATTGACCATCCTGATTCTTAGGCTTTTGCCTCTGTGGAAAAGGTAGAGGTGGTACATATGGTGGGGGCGGTACATAAGGTGGTTCCACATCTGGAACAGAACCAGATGCTCCAGCATCTTTATTGCTGCCTCCAGCACCCTGACCAATCTCCAACTCTTTCTCAACAACAACATCACCATTTTTATCTACACTATGGGTTTTACTAGGCTCTTCTAGTGGCTTACCACTCCTAAGAGTCACTGCCTTTACCTGCTCCCTACCTTCCCTTCGAGGGTGTTCAGTATCCGAGGGAAGTTTCCCTTGAGGCCTTGCCTTCAGCTCATTAGCTAGCTGACCCACTTGCAATTCCAGGGCTCTCATCGAAGCTTGATTACTTTGAATTGCGGCGTCTGTACGAGCCATAAATTCTTTCATCATCGCCTCGAGAGAACTTCTCGAATTTTGTTGGGGCAAAGCCTGCTTATTTGCTGGGGCATTACCTGCGCTTTAGCAAATCCTGGCTGGCTCACCTTTTGTTGCGCTTGTACGTTATTTCCTTGACCATGGTGGGGACACTTTCGCAAAAGCTCCTTAAACCTCTCCCAAGCCTCAATAAAAGTCTCATCTTCAAGTTGCCTAAACCCTACTATTTCACTCCTTAACTTAGCATTTCTATTAGGTGGAAAATATTTACTCAAGAATTTTTCAGCTAACTCATTCCATGTCCTAATTGACCCTGGAGCAAAAGAATTTAACCACGCCTTTGCTCCATCTTTAAGAGAATACGGGAACAAAGTTAAACTAAGAGCATCTCTAGGCACTCCTTGAATCACAAAAGAATCACTAACTCCTAGAAAAGACTTAAGATGTAAATGAGGATCTTCAGATGAAAAACAATGGAATTGCCTCATGGTTTGCAACATCTGAAACATTACCGGTTTCATTTCAAAATTTGCCTCTTGGATTTGGGGACGTGCAATCCCTGAATCAGCTTGCAGATGATGGTGTTCATAATAAGCATGAAGACATGAATTACAATCTGAGTAGGCATGTCCATAATCACAAGATAATAAAGAAAATAATAACCTCCTTAATCAGCTTGCAGATGATGGTGTTCTTGGTGGTCTCCAATCTTTCTATATTATTCGGCTTCCAAGGAACAATGGAATGGTTTTGACTTGGACGGCTACTTTCTTTTATTGAAGGATAGGAGGCTTGAATTAGGTCAACTTGGACACGTGTAGGGCTCTCCTTGCTCCTTTATCCCGAAAATAACTCAACAGAAGTCGGTTCATGAAGTTGGCTAACGAACTATGATGTGGCAGTTTCTGCTCCCAGGTTTGCTGCAACACAGAATTTGCTCCCTCAAGTCGCCCAACAACAGATTCTGCACAAAATGATTTCCAAAGCTTTCATTCTTCCAAATGGGTTAAAACACATAATATCTATCTAAAACCAACCATATTAAGCACAAAAGACACACAAACCAATATAGAAATGAGGCCTAAATAACTACCTTTTGGGCAGTTATCAGTCACGCATGCCAATTTCTTGGAGAACTCAGCCTCCTCAGCCTATAAGAAGTATCCATCTGTCCAAGAGAGCAGTAGACCAGGAGAGGAGGAGAAAATCAGTAAGCAAGAGGCTAGAGATTAGAAGAAAGGATACCTGTTGGGTTCCTAGAGTGAGTAAAATATGATATAAAATACTCTAGAATTCCTGTGCAAGTATACACAGTCTGCAACAAGTAATATTATCAATCCGAGCCATAAATTAGTTTCCACTCTACCTATTTTTGTGTAACTTTCCAATGGTTTCAAGAATAGTAAAATGATTTGGTTCTATCGAAATTATGCTGAAGCAAAATAAATGACAGAACAATAAGTAAACAAATAGATAGACAGATTAAAGACAGGCGCTGGTTAGGTTTTAGTGATTGTTCTAAGATATGCTCTAGCAATATTATTGATCATGCATTTCTCGCAGTATTATTAGCGGATTCCTCCCGGAACTCCGGATCTTTTGGGATATGTTTCAAACCTAATGAAGAGCGACCGATCAAGCACTAGGCAACGGGCTATCCCTAGCTCAGTCACTGGCGTTCACCAATACACAATGATCGTAGTGTGGATAATTGCCGCACACTCTCTAAATCATCCCTGAAACTAGAGAGAGCTATTCACACCGGCTGGCTAGGCGGGCATAAAATGGAAATAAGCACAACAATTAACCAAAATGTTAAATTCCAATTAGGTGCGCAAAGAATGGGTGCTGAGATTAAAGCAGCCTTTAAAGTCTCAAAAGCCTTCCTACAATCTGCATCAAAGTCAAAAACATCATCAGTGCACAATAAGTTACAAAGAGGTTTACTGATTTTGGAGAAATCCTTTATGAACCTCCTATAAAAACCAGCATGTCCTAAAAAACTCCGAATTCCCTTCACTGAATTCGGTGGCTCTAGTCTTTCAATAACCTCAACTTTTGCTCTATCAACTTGTAGACCATTTTTAGAAATTTTATGACCTAACACTATGCCCTCCTTCACCATGAAGTGGCATTTTTCCCAATTAAGAACTAGATGGGTATCCTCACATCTTTTTAACATCTTTCCTAAATTATCTAAACAACTCTGAAAATACCCTCCAAACACTGAAAAATCGTCCATAAACACCTCAACAGTGGACTCAATCATATCAGAAAAAGTTGATAACATACACCACTGAAATGTTGCTGGAGCATTGCAGAGGCCGAAAGGCATTCTCCTAAAAGCGAATGTCCCATAAGGACAGGTGAAAGTGGTTTTCTCCTGATCCTTAGGAGCAATAGTAATCTGGTTATACCCAAAATAACCATCCAAGAAACAGTAATAGGCCTGACCAGCCAATCTATCCAACATCTTATCGATAAATGGTAGAGGGAAATGATCCTTTCGGGTAGCTTTATTAAGCCTTCTGTAATCCATGCAAACCCTCCAGCCAGTTACTGTCCTGGTTGGAATCAACTCATTATCTTTCTTGCTCACCACAGTAACACCTCCTTTCTTAGGAACACATTAGACAGGGCTTACCCAATTGCTATCGGCAATTGGATAGATGATCCCAGCATCCAACCATTTAATTACCTCCTTCTTAACAACCTCTTTCATTGCAGGATTAAGCCTTCTTTGTTGCTCAATACTCCTAAAGGATCCCTCCTCTAGAGTGATTTTATGCATGCAAAAAGATGGGCTAATTCCCTGAATATCAGCCAATGTCCAACCTATAGCCTTGCGGTATTGCTGCAGCAATGTTATTAAGGTCTCTTCATGCTCTGGCATTAAATCTGATTCAACAATAATAGGCAATGTCTCACTTTCCCCAAGATACACATACTTTAGATGATCCGGTAAGGGTTTCAAATCTAAAGTAGGTGCCTCAATCAGGGATGGCTTAATGGGAGGAGCTTTCCTTTGATCTAAATCTAAAGACTCAAAAACATCCTCACACCTAAACAATTCTTTTTCATTTTTTCTATCTAAAGAACAAATTTCAAAATCCTCTACACTAACCTCTCCATGCTTTTCCGAATGCTTATCAGTCGAATCCTGTATTGCTGTCTCAATAAATGTGCTCTCCAGAATCCTGATGAAGGAGCAATCCTCCATTTCGTCTGGATATTTCATGGCTTTAAAGACATTAAATTTTACTTCCTCATTACAGACTCTCATTGTTAATTATCCTTTTTGAACATCTATTAATGCCCTACCAGTAGCCAAAAATGGACGACCTAGAATAATTGGGACATCTTTATCAGCCTCATAGTCTAAAATAATAAAATCAACAGGAAATATGAACTTATCTACTTTTACTAAGACATCCTCAATTTTACCCTCTGGATATGTGATAGACCTATCAGCTAATTGGAGTGTGACTGTGGTAGGCCTAGCTTCACCAATACCCAACTTCTGATAGACCGAAAGAGGCATAAGGTTAATGCTTGCACCTAAATCACAGAGTGTTCTACCTAATTCTTTTCCACCTATAGACACCGGTATGGTAAATGACCTTAGATCCTTAGCCTTGGGGGGTAGCCCATTCTTAAGAATAGCACTACACTCCTCAGTAAGAGATACAATTTCAAACTCACCTAATCTTTTCTTTTTAGTCAAAATATCCTTAAGAAATTTAGCATAATTAGCGATTTGCTCAATAGCTTCTACTAAAGGGATATTTATATGCAATTGCTTAAGAATCTCTAAAAACTTTTTAAATTGACCATCTTGATTCTTAGGCTTTTGCCTTTGTGGAAAAGGTAGAGGTGGTACATAAGGTGGGGGTGGCACGTAAGATGGTTCCACATCTGGAACAGAACCAGATGCTCCAGCATCTTTATTGCTTCCTCCAGCACCCTGACCATACTCCAACTCTTTCTCAACAATAACATTATTATCACTATTTCTATTTACCTCCTGGGTCTTACTAGGCTCATCTAATGGCTTACCACTCATAAGAGTTACTGCCTTTACCTGCTCCTTACCTTCCCTTTGAGGGTGTTCAGTATCTGATGGAAGTTTCCCTTGAGGCCTCGCCTTTAGCTCATTAGCTAGCTGACCCACTTGCAATTCCAGGGCCCTCATCGAAGCTTGATTACTATGAATTGCGGCATCTGTGCGAGCCATAAATTCTTTCATCATCGCCTCGAGAGAATTTCCCGAATTTTGCTGGGGCAAAGCGTGCTTATTTTGCTGGGGCATTACCTGCGCTTTAGCAAATCCCGGCTGGTTCATCTTCTGTTGCGCTTGTATGTTATTTCCTTGACCTCCCCATGAGAAGTTGGGGTGGTTGCGCCAACCTGGATTATGGAAGTTACTGGATTATGGAAGTTAGAATAAGGGTTGTTCCTCTGATTACCTACAAAAAACACAGAAGCTGGATTGCTGGGGCAAAACTCGTAATTGTGGTTTTCACCACAATAGACACATGCTTCGTCCGTGACTTGGTTCACCACTGCAGTAGGCTCCGTAGCTGGTGGCTGCTGATGACTAATCACTGTCACATTCTTAAGAGCGTTAGCAATCATAGCAAGATCAGCCCTAATGGTGGACACACCATCAACCTCTAACACACTCTTAACCTTTTTATTCGTGCCTCTAACATCCGACCACTGACAACTATTAATAGATATTCTTTCTAAAATTTCATAAGCTTCATCAAAAGTTTTTGCCAAAAGGGCCCCTCCAGCCGAAGCATCGACCATACATTGGGTTACTCCATTTAAACCATTGTACAATGTTTCCATTTGAATACAATGAGGTAAACCATGGTGGGGACACTTTCGCAAAAGCTCCTTAAACCTTTCCCAAGCCTCACTAAAAGTCTCATCCTCAAGTTGCCTAAACCCTACTATTTAACTCCTTAATTTAGCATTTCTATTAGGTGGGAAATATTTACTCAAAAAGTTTTCAGCTAACTCATCCCACGTCCTAATTGATCCTGGAGCAAAAGAGTTTAACCATGACTTTGCTCCATCTCTAAGAGAATACGGGAACAAAGTTAATCTAAGAGCATCTCTAGGCACTCCTTGAATTACAAAAGAATCACTAACTCCTAGAAAAGACTTAAGATGTAAATGAGGGTCTTCAGACGACAAACCATGGAATTGCCCCACGGTTTGCAACATCTGAAACATTACCGGTTTCATTTCAAAATTTGCCGCTTGGATTTGGGGACGTGCAATCCCTGGATTCAACTCATTAAACATCGGGACAGCATACGCTCGAATGGCTCTAGTCCTATCATTTTCTATCAGGATAGGATTCTCAGCCTGATTATTTTGCTGCTCATTTTGCTCAAACAGCGGGTTTTGCTGCAGCAACGGATTCTGCTGGGGGTTTGCTGCTGCTGGACCTTCAGGACCCTCCGGAAGACGCGACACGTTCTCCATCTGGTTTCTGCGTTGCTCCCTCCTTCTGTTCCTAAATGTCCTTTCAATTTCTAGATCAAGCTCAAACCGTACCCCAGGCGGATCGCTCATGCACCAAAATCACACCTGCAAAAACAAAAGAAACAATAAAAAAGTTCTAGCACCAAACCACTAAAACACATACACAAAAATAAATCAGATAAAAACTTATCTAAGTCCCCGGCAACGGCGCCAAAAACTTGTTGGGTTCCTAGAGTGAGTAAAATATGATATAAAATACTCTAGAATTCATGTGCAAGTATACACAGTCTGCAGCAAGTAATATTATCAATCCGAGCCCTGAATTAGTTTTCACTCTACCTATTGTTGTGTAACTTTCCAATGGTTTCAAGAATAGTAAAATGATTTGGTTTTATCGGAATTATGATGAAGCAAAATATATGACAGAATAATAAGTAAACAAATAGATAGACAGATTAAAGACAGGCGCTGGTTAGGTTTTAGTGATTGTTCTAAGATATGCTCTAGCAATATTATTGATCATGCATTTCTCGCAGTATCATTGGCGGATTCCTCCCGGAACTCCAGATCTTTTGGGATATGTTTCAAACCCAATGAAGAGCGACCGATCAAGCACTAGGCAACTGGCTATCCCTAGCTCAGTCACTGGCGTTCACCAATACACAATGATCGTAGTGTGGATAATTGCCACACACTCTCTAAATCATCCCTGAAACTAGATAGAGCTATTCACACCGGCTGGCCAGGCGGGCATAAAATGGAAATAAGCACAACAATTAACCAAAATGCGATAGTCAATTTATTACTAGAGATGAAGCACAATAATCACATTATTCCTAACCAACACCTTAAGCTACTTAGTTCATAATAGGCATAGGAATACAAATTACAATCTGAGTATGCATGTCCATAACCACAAGTTAATAAAGAAAATAAAATCCCTAATCAGCTTGTGGAAGATGGTGTTCTTGATGATCTTCAATCTCTCTAAAATATTCGGCTTCAAAGGGAAAACATGGAATTACTTTGACTTGGGCGGCTACTTCCTTTTATAGAGGGATAAGAGGCCTGAATTAGGTCAACTAGGACACGTGTAAGGCTCTCCTTGCTCCTTTATCCCGAAAATAACTCAACAGAAGCCGGTTCATGAAGTTGGCTAACGAGCTGTGATGTGGCAGTTCTGTTCCCAGTTTTGCTGCAGCACAGAATTTGCTCCCTCAAGTCGCCCAACAACAGATTCTACACAAAATGATTTCCAAAGCTTCCATTCTTCCAAATGGGTTAAAACATATAATATCTCTCTAAAACCAACCCTAATAAGCATAAAAGACACACAATTCCCTATATAATTGAGGCCTAAATAACTACCTTTTGGGCAGTTATCAATACCGCCGCAGGGTAAACTTGTATTGCGTTAACATGTATTGCTTGATGTATTCTTATTCCAGCATGAGCTGATTCTCTCTTATCAAGGCTTAGCATAGGCACCCATACGGTGACAAGTTTATGTTGTATGTGTACACTTTGATTGAATGAGAAATTAATGCCTTCTACTTAGATGCGATAATGCCTTCATTACTACTTCCCGCCTGGCCAGCCGGATGCGGTAGCAACATGATGAATCCCTGATAGGTGACACATGTGGAAATATCTATGTAGAGCAAGCTAGTGCATTACATGTAGTCTTGGTAGTGTTAAAGATAATACCACCGCAATAAGATAATGCATGAATGAACTTAGATTGTTGTAGGACTACGCGATCACTTGCAAGTCATTAGAGAACTAGACTAACGCATGAACTAATTAAACAAAACAGTTGTTAGTTCTACGCAAAATGCATAACTAATACCAGAAGGGAATCTTATGATTATTTCTCACTTAGGCATTAATGGATCAATTAGTCAAAGTATGCGCTACAAGATTACTTGCAAACGCATGCGGTCACCGGAGCAAAAGCCTTGATAGCCTTGTTGACAACCTTGACCGCGCCCTCTCTAAATTTACTTGCTAAATCTTAGTAGCATATAGGTTAACGTTATGATTATACACATGCGTCCCTAGAACTACATGATTTAATTAATTGTAATTGTGGTTCGTGGCCCGTTGCATGTAAATTAACTCGGCTAGATCCTATTGTGGTTTAGGTTAATTAATTGGCCAATTAATTAGTTTAAACTAGAATCAAACTTAGCGTTTGCATGTTTGTGATAGTGGATGATGATTCTCAGTTTGTTGCCAGAATACACCGTGCTTAAACTTGTTTTGACTTATTAGTGAAATTTATGATTTAATTGAACTGAACTTACCATGACTAACCCGGTTGCATGATTTTTAAGGTATTGATCTCTTTCCTAAATTCAATTCTCTTACTTTCCTCTTTTGTTATTTTCCATATTTGGTTTTCTTTCCTTGTTAATTTCCTTTCCATATATAAAAATGCCCCTTTTTGGTTACCTAAAACAATTAAGGAAATTAAAGATTTATTTGCATGGACTCCCTGTGATCGACCCCGGCCGCTACTACTACAAGTAAGCTTTAGAGGTTGAGGATAATAAATTTATTTGATAAGAGACCTCGACAATCTCTTCCATCAATAGCCGAGGATTTGGTTTTTTATTCTTTTGGGGATATGGTTTATATGATGTGGAATTTGGGAGCTGTTGACCAATTTTTAATACCGCAAGCGTACGGGTCGTCACAAGTAATATAGTGATTTTGAGTATAGAGTATCGTCTCCACAGGGATTGGATTTATTCAATTAATTACCATGAATAATCTAGCTTAACTTTATTTAGAGAACACAATCTAATGCTGAAAAGAATAATAAAAAGCCAATCTAGAAAGCAAAAGATAAATGGAGTCACAATTCAGAGGGATAATTCTAGAGTTGTTGATTTCATCAATTGGACCTTTAATGCTTAATCAATTAACTAATATGGATTAACTAATCATTTGATTCATAAGTCTAGAAGCCTAATGACAAGGACTCTCCTGTCGGTCTCCTCCTATCTCATGCCTTTTGTTGGTAGGCGATTACCATAAGCGCACAGGTCGTCACAAGTAATATAAAACGGTAGGTAATACTGAGTATCGAATCCACAGGGAGGCGAAGTGAAAATTAAGCAAAAATAAAATCTCTTGAGCACTAAAAGTACTTGGGCGAAATAATATTTAGGGATCATCTCATGCAATAAAGAGGAATTGAAATTAAAGAAAATAGGTTGATCAATCGAAAAATAAAATACGGAGAAAGAGTTTTCTTATAATGGGAAGAGGGGTCTTGAAAATCAATTAATAGCTAAACAAATGTTATAATTATCCTATCTCATTGCCCAACTAATTATAATCCTAGAATCTCCGTTAATCACATAGGCTCTCCTGTCGGTTTCCCCTAATTGTAATTAATTCATTTTAACAACCTAAGTGTCCTTAGCGCCATTAAAAATCATTAATTATTACGCTCTGATTCATTTTAGGAATCTAAGTTTAATCAACTAATCCCGTTGTCACGACGGGCAATTAAACTAGTTGCATGGATTACGATCTATCCTAATTTCTCTCCGTCGAGTTTCCATTAAGAATCGAATCATTACACAATTGGCCAGATTGAATAAAGCATTAAGCACATCCACACAAATAATTAGGACAAAGCACAAGAGACAAGAAATTATAACAACATGTAAACTATAATTTCATTTCAAGACCCCAAATTGGGGTTTAGCTACACATAGCTAAAATATCCACAATTTTTACAATAGAAAGCATAATTAAGAGCATAAAAGAAAAAGAATTGACTGTCGAAAAACCCCTTCGGTGACGCTCGGAGCCCCGCTGACTACTCCTTAAGCCTCCTAAGATGCTCCCCAAAATTCCCCAAATATTTCCCACTAAGAAATCTCTCAAAAAGGCTAGAAAGCCTTGAGAGAGGCTCCAAAGGAGGCAAAGGAGGGAGAAAGGAAGGAAAGAATGTGGTGATTGATACTAAAATGAGGCACCAAGAGGTGCCTTTTATAGGCCCGGATTGGGGTCAGCGTCTCGGCGCTGACCCAATTTCCAGAATTTCCAGCTTCGGTTTGGGCTAATTTTTGGGCATTCTCTTCACATCTTTTTGGGCTTTTCCATCATGATTTGCCTCTTTGGATCCCCTTTTGATCAAGCTTGGATTTGGGCTTCATTTGCTTCATTTTTTGGCACTTTTTCTCCTGAAATCACCAACTTTGCTCCTAAGGACCAAATAACAGAATACATTAAATATTTTCATTAAAAACACGATTAAAGTACAGAAAAGCCTAATAAATTGGGACTAAAATAGCGACATTTCTGCTCACTATCACCTTTCAATAAAGAATCTCCTTTCAGTATCATCTTTATTTACTTAGCATGGCATTACGACCCTTCAATACAACCTCTATCGTTATTTATCTTGTCTCGTGTCACCCGGGTAAATAAACGTTAGTCATGCATTCGGTTCTAGCCTAAGCTTCTCTCCGTCGAGTTTCCACTTAGTAACGATTAATTTAATCAGTGATCATTTGATTAAAAGCATTACGAACAAAATGCACAAATGAACAATAATGACAATTAAACCAAATAATTTCATTAATCAAGCAAAGGTTCAACAACTAAATCAATCTCATAGAATTTAGGAATTTACTACCCATAATCACTAAAATTCAATAATTCCTAATCACAACAATTCTAGAAACTAAAACATAAAGGAAAAGGGAAGAGAAATGCTCATAAAAGTGTCGATCTCCTCGATCCCGCGACGACCTCCTTCCATTCTGAGCTCCAAAGATCTTCAACAAAGCTCCAAAACTCTCCCAAAAATCCCCAATTTTAGTGTGGATTCTAGAATGGAGTGTAAACCCACAAATTGGCACACCAACTTCATTGCAAAAGGCTCCTTTTATAGGCTCCCAGCAGGCGTAGCGTCGCGACGCTATGTCACAGCGTCGCGACGTTCTGACGTCATCTTTTCTTGGGCTCCAAGACGTCGCAGCGTCGCGATGCTACCTGGACATCGTCGCGATTCTAGAACTCTCCACGCGGATGCCTAGCGTCGGGACGCTCCAGGCTTAGCGTCTCGACGCTAGGCCCTGAATCTTCAATAATGGCCCGATATTGACTCCATTTTTGGGCCTCCATCTTTCTTTTGGCCTAAATGCTTCTTGCAATGGATTTTGGGCACTTTTCTTGACCCAACTTGATAATTTAAGACTTGAAATTCACTAATTTGGGCTTCTAACTCATTCTTCTTGGCTTTTTGGATTTGGGTTTTCAATGTAATTCTCCAAATTGCTCAAAAAGTCTCCAAAATCATCCAAAATCTCTCAAAATTCCGGTTTTGCTTCCTTGGCTCAGTTTTCTGCAAAATCATCATAAAAATACATTAAAGCTCACAATTCATGGACAAAACTAGCTAAGATTAATAGGAAAATGACGACATTTTTGCATGTCATCACACCCCCAAACTTAAACCTTTGCTAGTCTCGAGCAAAGCTAAAACCATATATATGAATCGACTATTGCAAATGCATGACTCTAAGCTCAATGATCCAAATAATGAACTCTAACAATTAAAGGAAATATTAAAACATATTCATTCATCACGAAATTTAAATCTAAACTCTTCATCCCTTGCGTGTGTGTGTGCGAGCCTCCTTATTAGGTCTTTACTAGCCTAGAAAAGGTTTATAGAATCCTCAGTTCATCTTCCCCTACACTGGCCCTAAGCTCTAATTATCCAGCTTCCCAACAATCAAGAAAGCAATATCCCACTAAGGTGCCTGAAACAACGGGGTATGCCTCCCCCAAACTTGCATTTTTTTTTATTTAATGAGAATCCTTTTAGATGTAGCACCTTCGTTTTGGCTTGCCAACATTGGTGATGAAAGCATCCAACTACGAGCGCCTCATCTTTCAGGTTGTCGAGGCATGCTCATTTCTTCTCAGCGCTTTCATGCAAAGGCAAACGATGGGTGTCATGAATGCCCCTGGTTACTAACGCTCTTAAGAAAGTGGAGCATTCTTTCTTTTCTTTTTTTTTTCTTATATATATTTTTTTTCATTTTCTTTATTTTCCCTCTTTTTTTTCATATATATTTTTTTTCACACTTTTCTTTTCTTTGCTAGCTAATAAACATGATTTTTCTCCCAAGTAAAACATTACAGACTCTCATGCAATTCAACCTTTCAAATCAGATCTTAAGCCTATCGGAGTGACAACAAACATCTAGATAATATAATCAAATTCTAAGCATCCAAAACCATATAAGTAGGCTAAGTGATCAACATGTGCAAGGAAATCAAAGAAAAAATTTAAATTTACATGAATCTTGAACATGCTTTCATATTTCCCAAAAATTGAACAAAATTCATTATCTAGATCATATCATAGACCGTCCTCATCAAAACATATGCAATAGAATCATCATGAAAAAAATTTCGCTCAGATAAGAACAACAAAGCCTCTCCCCCAAACTTAATTCATACATTGCCCTCAATGTATCAATTTTTTAAACTAATTAAGCATGCATAAGGACAATTAAAAAATAAAGGGAGAACAATACTGCCCTGAAGTGCGAGAGAAACCATGGATGTCAGCCTTCAACATCATTGGGGTTGTTTTTGGAAGAAAATGTGGTCTCGAGCTCCTTCAAAAATTTATAAACGGGAACGAAAGGTCAACGTGCTCTAACTACAGAAAACTGAAAAAAAAAATAACGAAAAAATAAACTTGGGTTGCCTCCCAAGAAGCGCTTGTTTAACGTCTCTTAGCTAGACAAGTTTGTGCGGGCTTTCAAGGTACATAAAAATTCTCATATTTCTTTGGGCCCTTCTTCCTTGAATCGATGAAGCAGACTATTGCTAGTAAGCTTACTAGTTTTTCATGGGCCCCTGAAGCAGAAATATTTTTGGGATTTTCTTTTAATAAAAGCATAAAAGGAGAAAAATCAAAATAAAGGGACTCAGACTCAGACTCTGACTCGTGAGAATAAGAAAAAAGAACATTCATTTTCAAGAGAGGATGGAGACGATAGAACAGACAAAGGCCTTTCAACCTTAAACTCTATCTCTTGAAACTCCTCAAACACTATAGGCTCATTTTCTTTTTCTTCCTCACAATCTTGTACTTGGCGGGTGCTAAAACTATCCAATTTTTCCTCATTACTTAAACAACTCACCCCTATATGCTCATCTCTAGCCAAATCGAAAGAATTATGCCCCTGAATTGGCGTTAATGAATCACTGGCCACATGACTCACTAAACACTTTATGGAAATGGATCCTACTTCCCTATCCTCCCTTTGGGTCTGGAGTCTCTCCATAGATTTTTCTAATTCTACATTCATGGCTCTAGTCTCTTCAATAAAATCTTCAAGCAAGCTCTCTAAGGAAGACTCTTTTTCTAAGGAAGCGGGCTGCACTTCACTCTCCTCCCTTCTTGGCTGCAATAACCCTTGAATTTTAGAGCTAATTTGGTGGTTTTAGTATCCCCTATAAATTCTTTAAGTAAGCTCTCTAGGGGAGATTTTTCTTTAGAGGGGGGATAATTTGAAAAGAAAATATTGGATGATGGTGTTGGTTCTTCGGGCTCAGATTCCCTAAAGGGCCACCCAAAATTATAAAAAGCCATTTAAAAACAATAAATCAACAATAATCAGGCTTTTAATCAGATGCAAACACCAATTAAATGCACAACAAGAACAATGGACCAAAATAAAAATAAAGAAAGCAAAATAAAACCTCTAAATTAAAGCAAGCAATTTCTTCACAATATTAATTGAATGAAATTAGCCAATCCCCGGCGACGGCGGCAAAAACTTGTTGACCAATTTTTAATACCACAAGCGTACGGGTCGTCACAAGTAATATAGTGATTTTGAGTATAGAGTCTCGTCTCCACAGGGATTGGATTTATTCAATTAATTACCACGAATAATCTTGTTTAACTTTATTTAGAGAACACAATCTAATGCCGAAAAGAATAATAAAAAGCTAATCTAGAAAACAAAAGATAAATGGAGACACAATTTGGAGGGATAATTCTAGAGTTGTTGATTTCATCAATTGGACCTTTAATGCTTAATCAATTAACTAATATGGATTAACTAATCATTTGATTCATAAGTCTAAAAGCCGAATGACAAGGACTCTCCTATCGGTCTCCTCCTATCTCATACCTTTCAATAAAGAATCTCCTTTCAGTCTCATCTTTATTTACTTAGCATGGCATTACGACCCTTCAATACAACCTCTAACATTATTTATCTTGTCCCGTGTCACCCGGGTAAATAAACGTCAGTAACAATTCATTTAATCAGTGATCAGTTGATTAAAAGCATTACGGACAAAATACACAAATGAACAGTAATGACAATTAAACCAAATAATTTCATTAATCAAGCAAAGGTTCAACAACTAAATCAATCTCATAGAATTTAGGAATTTACTACCCATAATCACTAAAATTCAATAATTTCTAATCACAACAATTCTAGAAACTAAAACATAAAGGAAAAGGGAAGAGAAATGCTCATAAAAGTGTCGATCTCCTCGATCCCGCGCCGACCTCCTTCGATTCCGAGCTCCAAAGATCTTAAACAAAGCTCCAAAACGCTCCCAAAATACCTAATTTTAGTGTGGATTCTAGAATGGGGTGAAAACCCACAAATTGGCCCACCAACTTCATTGCAAAAGGCTCCTTTTATAGGCTCCCAGCAGGCGTAGCGTCGCTACGCTCTGATGTCATCTTTTCTTAGGCTCCAAGACGTCGCAGCGTCGCGACGCTACCTTGACAGCGTCGCGACGCTGTAGCGATTCCAGAATAATGGCCCGATGTTGGGACGCTCCAAGCTTAGCGTCTTGACGCTAGGCCCTGAATCTTCAATAATGGCCCGATGTTGACTCCATTTTTGGGCCTCCATCTTTCTTTTGGCCCAAATGCTTCTTGCAAGGGATTTTGGGCACTTTTCTTGACCCAACTTGAAAATTTAAGACTTGAAATTCATGAATTTGGGCTTCTAACTCATTCTTCTTGGCTTTTTGGATTTGGGTCTTCAATGTAATTCTCCAAATTGCTCAAAAAGTCTCCAAAATCATCCAAAATCTCTCAAAATTCCGGTTTTGCTTCCTTGGCTCGGTTTTCTGCAAAATCATCATAAAAATACATTAAAGCTCACAATTCATGCACAAAACTAGCTAAAATTAATAGGAAAATGAAGATATTTTTGCATGTCATCAGGAGCATAGACGAAAATGAGAAATGTTTGAAAATGTTTGCTTAGTTTTAATGTCTAAATCATGTAATAAACTTATCTTTTGAGATCTTTGAAAATCTAGATTCTTATTATGATTTTTATAAGTTTGTTGTCACTCTGATACGCTTAGTTTCTAACATTAGGAATTATGCTTGATTGTTGTAAGAACTAGGAGAAAAAGAAAAAGAAAAAATGTTATGCTTGCAAAAAAGAAAAGCAACACCGAAAAAGAATATCTGTTGAAAAAAAATGAAAAATAATTTTTGCTTGCATGAAAAATAATATACTAGGGGTAAAAAGAGCTACCTACGGTGTGATCAGTTAGGCCAACCAAGAATAAAATTCGGGTTATGGGTCCCTGCATCGTAGTGTGAAAGCTAGTGCCATTAGAATCATAAAAAGCAAGTTTTGGGGAATGCTCCCCTAAGAAAAAGAAAAAGAATCAGGCGCCCTAGTATCTTTGTTTGTATGATAGCGGCATGTTAGAACTCTTAGCCAGTGTAGGGGAAAATAAATGGAGAAAGCCGTAAAACTAATCTAGGTTAGTAAAAGAGCCATTAGATAAGTTTTGAGCATGCTATTCGTTAATTCTAAGTTTCATTTTTTAAATTTGCTTCATGAGTATGTTGTGCTTGCTTAGTCCACTTGCATGTTTTCTGTATTCCCCTAAGAATTTTAAAATCATTGAGGCCAGAGCGATTCTTTTTCATTCATCCTTAGAATTTATTTTGCTTGGGACTAGCAAAAGCTTAAGTTTGCGGGTGAGATAGCATGCAAAAATGCTGTTATTTTATCTCTAAATTTATGGGCTTTTATGTGCTTTTATGGTGTATTTATATTGCATATCTATTTAATTTCATTATTTTGTCCCTAGGAGAAATTTGTGGAAGAAATGGAGAAAAAGAGCCCATAATCATGGATTTCAAGCCTTAATTATCACGTTGGGTCAAGAGAAAGAGCCCAAGATCCATTACATGAAGTGTTTGGGCCAAAAGAAATGAAGAAGACCCGAAATTCAGCTGAAAATCCGCTTCTAGAAGGTTTTGGACTGGGACAGCGTCGACGCTATCCTATTCTTGTCGCGCGATCCATGATGACATCACAGCGTCGCGACGAAGTGACCCTAACGTCGCGACGCTACCCCATTTCCAAACCTATAAAAGGCTCGTTTTGGCTCCTCATTTCATCATCAATCACCATTCCAATTCCTTTCTTTAGTCTTTTTAAAGGATCTTAAAGCCTCTTTGAGGGTCGTGTTGAGAGGAAAGAGTGTTATCTTGTATCGAGCTATTTTTGGAGGGCTCGGGAGCTTGTAACGAAGAGGATCTAAGGACAAGCGAGGGGTTCTCTACGGTTCATCTCCTAACTCTCTTAATTGCTCTTTTATGCATGTTATTATGTACTCTTGGGAAGTTTTGACCACTATGTATAGCTAAATCCCAATTGTGGGTCATGAAATGAAAGGTTATAGTTGATTATTATTCTAATTGCGTATCTCTTGTCCAAATACTGATTATTTGTGTGGATGGTCTTAATGCTTTATATAATCTGGTCAATTGTATAATGATTAGATTCCTATTGGAAACTCGACGGAGACAAGTTAGGATAGATCATAATCCACTCAACTAGGCTTAACTGCTCGTAGTGACAACAAGAGTAGTTGTTTAGGCTTAGAGACAAAAAATGAATTAGGGCTAATTAATTAACGAATTTAATAACGCTAAGGACACTTAGGTTATTAATATGAGTTAATTACAATTAGGGGAAACCGAAAGGAGAACCTATGTGCTGAAAGGAGATTCTAGGTTTATCACGCGATAGGACAATTAGAATGATTAATTAGCTATAATCCGACTTTCAAGACCTCGCCTCACATTTGATTCTTTGTCCACCTTTTTATTTTGATTGATCTCTTTAATTCTTTTATTGTTTTAATCTTTGATTGCTTTATATCATCATGTTAGGATCCCTAAATAATATTTTATCCCAGTATAGTGTTCGGTTTATTTTGTTGTCTAAAAGTCATCCTCCCTGTGGAATCGATACTCGGTATACTTTACCGTTTTATTATTACTTGCGACCCGTGCACTTTGCGGTCTATCAAGAGTCATATATGTCAATATGATAAGAATTTGACTTGATTTGGTGTTTTGCAGAAAACAGAAGAAATCTGGAAAAACCCAGAAATGCGACCGCATTTCTAGGAAGGCAAAATCAAAATGCGACTGCATTTCTAGGCAAACAGAGATAGTTTCGAGTCTGTCATGGGTCGTTTTGAACGAGAGTTTTATACACCTAACCATCTATTTTGACCCGAAACTGACTGAGCTACCTACTAGCACCTATTTCGTGGCTCCTCGACTACTCCCTACACTATATAAGGCCTTGATTCGAAGGGAAATTCAAGCAGAATTCACTGGGAAGAAGAGGGTGGTGACAGAACCCTAGTAAACGCCCGTGAGTAGGAATGTCGGTGGTCCTTCTTAGATGACTGAATTCTAACATGTAGTTAGACATCAAACCTGAGTGTTTGTAGAGATTTTCACCCCATTCCCACTTGTAAAGGAGAGTAGAGTGTCGAGCGAACTCTAGAAGGATTGGATAAAAGAAAAAACCCTAGTTTTAGCTACTACACCTTATTTCCAGCAATTGTTCTTTTCATTATTTCTGTATTATTACATTCATTATGTCAATGAAAAGTTATTCTTTTGCATCTTATTCCAACATGCGTAGCTAAATCCCATTGAGGGGTTCAATATAGTGAATTCCTTTAAGGTTAACTTAACTTGAAAGTGTTTATTTGATTAGGTTATATTCATTGCATGTCACTCTTTATTGAATATCATTCTAAATCTTGCTGAGTTTAAATTGACCACTTAGACTTTGCATGCTATGTGAGTTTGATCTTGAAAGGGACGAATGATATCGGTTCTCATAAAGGTGATATAGGAGAAATGGCTCGAAAGAGTGTATTCAATGTTATAGGGCGAGGCTGCCTAAGGCACTCTATAACAACTATAAGGTTATAGATTGCATGCTTGATTTATCTATGTCGGAGTCGAGTCAGAGACATGTGCATAACGGTACTCGCTTAGCCTTCTAACGGTTCTTGGGAGCAAGACCAAATAGAAGTTAAATTTGACCCGATGCATGAATAAACTTAGGTTTAGTAAGCAAGGATTAGAGTTATTTTACCTTAGGGTTGAAACTATATTGAACACCTCGTTTATTTATCATTGTTTTCTTTATTTGTTTATTTTGTTTATTTTCCAAAAAAATCATCATCAACTATTTCTTTGGTTACCTTATCTAAGCAATATTTGAACAGTTTCTTCTTCAAATATGTGTTTCCAATTTAGTCCTCGTGGGATCGATACCCTTGGAATACTTCTAAGATTTTTTATTACTGCATGTGATAGTGTATACTTGCACTAGGTTGGCTAAATTTATCCAAATCATTATTTACCATCTTTTCTAACCTCCACATTTCAGCTCGACACGCATCAAATGTACACGCAGTTAACGAATATTGATTAATTTTGTTAATGAGTTTGACCAATTGATCTCACATCGTTGGAGCTTCTGATCTGCAGGTCCATTAGGTCCCACTGGTAGCTCGTAAAGTAATTTGAGGCAACTAAGTAATAAATGTAAATTCAAAGTGTTTAATTTACTAAGGGAAACAATATAATATATATTGATATATTTTTATGAGAGAAATAAATATTTGAAGAAATTCAAATATTACATGAATTTGATTCATATTAAATTTATAGGATGTAAGAGAATTTGAAGGAGTTCAAATATGAATTAATTAATTATTTTAAGGCCTAAAATCAAATTGGGTAAAATTAATTAATTCAAGGCCGGAAATTAAATATGTGATATTTAATTGGTGATTAATTAATTAAAGAATTAATTAATTTGAAATTAATCAATTATGGGAATGATTAATCACTTATGGAAGTAATTAATCATTTATCTAAATGATTTAATCACTTATGGAAGTGATCAATCATTTATAGAAAAGATTAGTCAATTATGGAAGTAATAATTATGGAAAAGATTAAATCAATTATGGAAGTGATTGATTTTAAATGAATATTTTATTCATGAGTCTTTCTCCTATAAATAAAACACTAGACGTAATGGTTTAGGTGCCCTCTTGCTCTTAGATTCACAAGACAAGACTCTTGCATTCTCTCAAGCCTCCCTCTTAGAGAAAGACTCCCACCAGTCAATAGCCTCCTAGACTTAGAGATATACCAGTGTAACCTCTGTGAATGTAAAACTCATAGATAGTGAATGTAACGGTTGACCGAATATTAATGAAATAATATTGATGTATTTTTCCATTAATTGTTATTAGTTATATTATGTTTGTCTTTACCTAAATAACCATAATCCAATAAACTAGACATCCTAGGTTGTAGTATGAGTCTTGAACTGTATGTGGAGACATATAGGGATCATTGTTCAAGAATGCAGCCTAAAGGGTCTATAGTATAGGGATAAGACTGGGTGTCTTATCCTAGTAACACTATGGATACAAACCACTTTGTATTAGATACAAACTCCATGATCCAACGTGTTCGTGTAGGAGACATGCGAGTGGGGGTATCCTATGCAATGAGTTTTGGTTCGAATTTAGGAGGCTGATTAATTTGATGCTAAAAACATCACTAATATGCATTAATCCAAGTATAAATTAAGCATAACCAAGTAGTACCTAGAGTATTCTAGAGTCGAATCCACAGGGAAGGGATAGTAAGAATTTTAATAAACTAGCTAATGAACACTCAGACATATGGTACTTGATGTTAAAATTAAATAATTGAAGGTTGCGATATTAAAGAGGTACAATAAAACAAGCTATGCGATAAAAGTGGGAATAAAAAGGGAAAAGTCAGATGATAAGCGCCATCAAGGTTTTTGCTGCGGCAACCACATGCATTGATAAGTTATCTAGTAGCGCACACTCTGTTTGAATTCCAATTAATGCTTAAGTGAGAAATAAACATGTGATTCTCTTTCTGTACTACACATGCATTTGGCATAGAACTAATAACATTCTGTTCAATTAGTTCATGCGTTGGTACCGTTCTCTAATGACATGCAAGTGATTGCATTATTCCTCAAACAGTCTAAGCACATTCATGAAATATATCTTGCGGCAGTATTAATCCTGATACAACCTAGACTACATGCAATGCGCTAACTTACTCTACTTAGATATTTCCACATGCGTTACCTGTTAGGGATTTATCATGTTGCTACCTCATCCGGCTGGCCAAGCGGGAGTTAGTAAAGAAAATATGATCGCATCTAAGTAGAAAGCATTAATGTTTCATTCATTCAAAGTGTGATGCATACATAATAATGTAATCACCGCATGAGTGCCTAAGCTAAGCCTTGATAAAAGTAATTTAGCTTATGCTATAAAAGAAAGACATAACGCAATACATCATATCACAATTAAGCAGCTGCGCTGGGACAATCTATCTTCTTCACCGGTTTCCTTTTTCTCTCTTTTGCTCTCTTCTTTTTCGTCCTCTCCAGCTCCTCTTCATTGGCAGTTGGGCGATTTTTATAGGCTGAGAATGCTGACTTCTCCAAGAAATTGGCTTGCGTGCTCCAACCTTCTCTTGCCAGCTTGCAAATCAGTCATACATCAGGGCAACCATCCATCCAACTGTCATCGTATGAATTATGTTTTGGGATCTGCACGTGCGCTGAAGATAACTTGGGCAAGGATGTAACTAAAGAAATCATGCGTTAGCGGGTAAAAATATACGATTTCATGATGCATTCAAGAATACTCATTTAAGGATTTAGTTATCGCAATTCTTTATTATCTTGCAATCAATCAACGCATCTATGATCTTTTCCAGCCTTATTTAGTTTAAATTTAGGAGAGAAATAACTTGCTTTTTGCAAGTTATCAAGTTTGCATAAGACCGGACCGCGAAATAGTAACACTGGTTATAACACCGTTAACTAGTTAGGTTTCTATTTCACTAGGACGACCTAGACAACTTAGTCTTAATCCTGAGTTGGTTATGGACTCATGCTCATGAAGGATTGTCCTTTGATTTGTATGGGTGAGAGTTGCCAATACGCCGACTCAATAAGCTTATCATTTTGGAGACAAGACCGAATGGGGAGCTACGAACATAATCACACAAGATGGACTTCACTCCTTCCCGAATTTATGGAAGCAGATGAGTGTTCCCTTAAGTGGTGACTTCGAGTCTTGAACAAAAGGCCCTACCCTCTCAATGCCACAAGAGGGTTTTCTGTTTGATGGTTGGACCACAAACAGGTTGTTCATTAGAGGATAACTAGTACTTAAGGAAATAGAAGTAACCAAGGGGTAAAACGGTAATTTGACCCAGCTGGTGTTATGGACACTCGTGAAGGATTAACTAGTAGTTATTGGTCTATATCCGTGGACACAAAAAATATGTCTGCAATGAGAAAAGTGCAACTGTGAGTCTATAGTGGAATGTACACACAGTTAACGAATATTGATTAATTTGGTTAATGAGTTGACCAATTAGGGTCTGTTTGGAATACATTTTGATTTAAATATTTTTCAAGAATGCATTTTTTAAAAAACATTTTGTATAAAAATTGTTTAGAATTTAAACACTCATATGTTTGGTTGCATATCCTCGACGCTGTCTCGATTCCCAGGCGGTAAGAAAAAGCCTCAGCATCTCGACGCTGCTTGCGGCGTCTTGACGCTGTCACGATAGCGGCACAAATTAGGCTTTAAAAGAGGCGCGGTTCAAATTGATTTTTTGGTAGTTCGGTTTGACGATTGAATCAGTTCGGTTGGCTGGGACCTATTTGGTCCGGTTCAACCAAATCTTTACTCAATTCGTGATTTTTGAGGCCGTTTCGAAGCTGTTCGGGTCGGTTCATGCTATCTAGATAAGATTTTTAGTTGCAGAAGGATTTTAGGATAGAATTTAGCTATAATTATTCTAATTTAGTGTTTTATTTTATCCAGGGGCCAAAATTAACCGGTTCAATTGCTATTTATATGCTTTGCGAATGTCATATAGAATTATAATCCCACCTTAGGTTATAAACATGCTCATGCATTTATTTATATATTATAAATTGTTATAATGTATGTTTTAAATGCATGGATATTTTCACAAGTATTTTAATATAAGTGTATATTAAATATATGAAAATAATAAAGCATGAAGCATATCAGTACTTAGATTAAATATAAATAGTTATGTTTAATGTGATGTATGCAACATGCTTGATTGATTTTTTTGATTGGCTAATATATAAATGTTATATTAAACAGGAAATCAATATTGCTATAGTAATTAATATAATTGTTATATTATATCTCATGCGATGCAATATGTGTAGTTTAATTATTTAATTTGAATATGATTGTTGAATGAATTAAACCCTAGAATCATGATTATAGGATTAATCATTAAATTTTGAAATAGTTTGAAAATTAATGATTAGAAACCGCCAATCTATAATCAAGAATTGCATGCAAACATAAGATCATAAGATAAATGAATTAATTTTAAATTGTTTAAAATTAATTAGACCTAGATAATTTTCTAATAGGATTAGAATTGTTTCTTTACTTAGAATTAAAAATAGTTTTAATTGACTAAGTAGGGAAAATATTACTATGATTATAAGGGAACTTCACCGGTTAAGTTTTGTCTAAGGTTGGGGGTACTTAAGATGACGGTTTACGGAAAACCTCCTACCTGGGAACTGACCCAGAATACTGGAGTTGAATTAATCATAGTCAAATGTTAGCATGCAATGTCACTAGGTTTGTTAAAAGAGTTTAATGCACCTAGATCTTTAGAGTAAAGACTTTACATTACTATGGTTATAAAGGAACTCTCCCGGTGAAGTCCTGTCTAAGGCTGGAGGTATTTAAGATGACAGTTTACGAAACACCTCCTACTCGGGGACTAACACGGATCTCGAGTTCAATTAACCATAGTCATGTTTACCTACAATATTGCTAGGTTTGTTAAAAGAGTTTAATTCACATGGAATGTTGCATTTAAATCCTCCCCATAAGAGTTATAATAGGATTAGACTTAGATAGATTGACTTAGCCGAATTTATCTAAGTTAAATAACCCTAAATAAAGTGTAAGACATTTTAATGGGAGGAAAATTACATAACGAGATTTAAATCAAGTTTTGCTCCTACATCCCTATATTCACAACGTGAGGTCCATGCTCGGCTTCATGTCGCATTTGGGGAAAATGTCTATAGTAAGTGGGAGCGGGGCACGTGTCAACGTACCCCTCGATCTCTTCCTTTAGTTCACACCGTGAGAGTCTTATGGTCCTCCTACGTGTTGCCCTGGAGCAACCATCCCTTCGGAGGGCCCGATCATAGGATTCGGAACACTGTGGACTCCTGTATATGAGAAGGACTCTTAGGCTAATTACCAACAGTTGTCTTACCCTTCGGTAGCCTGTTGGTGCGTTCCTTTGAGATCTAAAAGTGGGAGGGTTACACTTACGAGGATGAGTTAAATGTGTTAACAAATCCTTGACCGAACAACGGTAGTTAATGTTTATAGGAATATGAGTTATTCTGGAATTAGAATTGGCTAAAAAAATGTTTCATTTCAGAGGAGGAATAGTTCATCACCCTTCGGTCGCTTCTATTCCGAACATCTAAAACATCGTTGCAAAACTAAATCAATAGTTTTAGGGTTTTATGATTGCTTGTTTTGCTGAATTGATTCGATTGTGTGCAATTGTTTGTTTGTATGATGAGTTAAGGCAAAGATAACTAATACGGTCGTTGTTTGTTTAATTTCAACAATGTCTTCCTCAATAGTCTCTCTGCTTAAAAATGAGAAATTAACCGACGAAAATTACGCTACGTGGAAGTCAAACCTGAATACGATTCTTGTAGTCGATGATTTGTGGTTCGTCTTAACGGAGGATTGCCCTCTGGCCCCTACTCCTAATGCATCCCAAGCAATAAAGGTTGCTTATGATCGCTGGACAAAGGCCAATGATAAGACCCACATCTATATCTTAGCCAGCTTATCTGAAGTTTTAGCTAAGAGACATGAAGGCATGGTCACAGCGACGAACATTATGAACTCTCTCCAGGAGATGTTTGGACAACCATCCTATCAACTCCACCATGACGCTCTCAAATATGTTTATAACTGTCGTATGAAAGAGGGCGCAACTGTTCGGGAACATGTACTGGATATGATGGTCCAATTCAACGTGGCAGAAGCAAACGGGACGATCATAGATGAGCAAAGTCAGGTTGCATTTATCTTGGAATCTCTTCCGAAGAGTTTCCTGCAGTTTTGCAGCAATGCAATAATGAATATGATAGTATTCAACCTGACTAGTCTCCTAAATGAACTACAACTCTATCAGTCTCTTCTTAAAAGCAAGGGATAAGTAGAAGGAGAGGCAAATATTGTCCACTCTAAAAGAAAGTTCGAGAAGGGTTCATCCTCTAGAACTAAATCTGTAGCCTCTTCTTCGAAGAAATTTCATAAGAAGAAAGGAAACAAGGGGAAGGCTCTCACTGTTGCTGCCAAAGGCAAGGGAAAAACCAAAGCTGTGGCTGACAAGGGCAAGTGTTTCCACTGCAATATAGATGGACATTGGAAGAGAAACTACCCAAAGTACCT
This sequence comes from Luffa acutangula, assembly GCA_036850905.1. NCBI lineage: Eukaryota > Viridiplantae > Streptophyta > Magnoliopsida > Cucurbitales > Cucurbitaceae > Luffa > Luffa acutangula. Next base: position 26,647,176 of record CM072090.1, on the reverse strand, counting down.
CGCTGAGGAAAAGAAGGAGAAGGAAGGTAAATTTGATTTACTTGTTTTAGAATCATGCCTAGTAGAGCATGACGATTTTTCCTGGATACTAGATTCAGGAGTAACTAATCATGTTTTCTCTTCTTTTCAGGAAAATACTTCCTTTCAACAGATGAAAAATGGTGAAATGACGCTCAAGGTCGGAACAGGAGACGTCATTTTAGCAAAAGTAGTGGGAGTTGCAAAGTTATTTTTTAGAAATAGATTCTTACTCTTGGAAAGTTTGTTAATTGTTCCTAAGATTAAAAGGAAATTAATTTCTATTTCATGTTTGATTGAACAATCGTATACAATTACTTTTAATATGAATGAAGCATTCATTTATAAAAATGGTGTACTTATTTGTTCAGCCAAATTAGAAAATAACTTGTATGTATTAAGAGCAACCGAAACCAAAGCACTTTTAAATCATGAATTGTTTAAAACTGCTGAAACTCAAAGAAAAAGGCAAAGAATTTCTCCAACAAGTAACAATATCTATCTTTGGCATTTAAAACTTGGTCATATAAATATCGATAGAACCGGTCGTTTGGTAAAGAATGGACTTCTAAATGAGTTAGAAGATGATTCACTACCACCTTGTGAATCTTGTCTCGAGGGAAAAATGACCAAAAGACCTTTTACTAGAAAAGGTTACAGAGCCAAAGAGCCCTTAGAGTTAATACATTTGGATCTCTGTGGTCCAATGAATGTAAAGGCTCAAGGAGGGTACAAATATTTCATCTCATTTATAGATGATTATTCAAGATATGGTTACTTATACCTAATGGGACATAAGTCTGAGACCCTTGAAAAGTTTAAGAAGTTTAAGGTTGAAGTTGAAAACCTGTTAGGTAAAATTATTAAAACACTTCGATCTGATCGAGGTGGGGAGTATATGGATCAAAGATTCCAGGATCATATGATAGAACATTGAATCCAATCCCAACTCTCAGCCCCTAGTACACCTCAGCAGAATGGTGTATCAGAAAGAAGAAATAGAACCTTGTTGGACATGGTTCGATCAATGATGAGCTATGTTCAATTGCCTAGCTCGTTTTGGGGGTATGCAGTGGAAACTGCAGTACACATCCTGAACAATGTTCCCTCGAAAAACGTTTCTGAAGCACTTTTCAAATTATGGAGGGGGCGTAAATCTAGTTTGCGTCACTTTCGTATCTGGGGTTGTCCAGCATACATGCTTGTGACAAATCTTAACAAATTGGAACCTCGTTCAAGGTTGTACCAATTTGTTGGTTACCCTAAAGAAACAAGAGGTAGCCTTTTCTACGACCCACAAGAAAATAAGGTGTTTGTATCGACAAACGTGATTTCTTGCGAAATGCAAGCTATTTACCCTCTAAATTTAGGCTAAAAGAAGGCGAAAAGAACCTCCAATGCGTTATCTTAGCGCATAAAGAAAAGAAAAAGTACTTTGATATAAGCGGCAGGCTATATTTGTGTATGCGATAAGAAATTATAAATACAAAGCGCTATCGTAACTAATCTGGTCATTTTAAGTATCTTTTTCAGCGTAGGCACACTTTCCAAGATGATCAAGAGACAGAAAAAGATGGGTGAAAAGACAAGCGCCGGCGCAGCTAGAGCAAGTAGGCGAAAAAGGAGATTAGAAAGGTGCAAGTGGCCTAATGATGATTAAGCGCTGACACAACTAACGTAAGTGGACTTGCAAGTTGGTCGTTGGTGACTTGAAGAAGTTAGCTTCCCTCGCCTATAAATAGAAGTCACCTGCTCAAAGGAAGATATCAGATTATCATTTTAGATCATTATCAGACCATTGGAGAGAAAGGAGGAGAAGAAAGGAGAAGAAACTCATGAAGGAACTGCAGAAATCTGCAAATGGGAGCATACTTGTGTGTAATGTATCATTTCATGTATTTTTGTTTTGCTCTCATGAGCTAAATCTTCTCTTCAAGGCTTAGCCCAAGCGCCTCATGCGGCGATAAGTACAACTTGTAAGCGCACATTTTGGTTTAATTGAAACATTGATTGCTTTCTACTTAGTTGTTTTAATCTTTTCATTGCTAATTCCCGCTTGGCCAGCCGGATGCAGTATCAATATGATAAATCCTTGACAGGTAATGCATATGGATCTCTCTAAGTAGAGCAAGTTAGCGAATGTCATGTAGTCTTGGTAGCATTTAATTATTACCACTAAAGGATATTGCATGCTTGAGCTTCGATTGTGTTGTGACTAACGCAATCCCTTGTAAGTATTAAGAGAATTAAACTTCACGCATAAGCTAGTCAAAGAATCATTTGTTGGTTTATTGCTAAAACGCATAAGGAGTACCGGAAGGGAAACTTAATGATTTTTTCTCGCTTAGGCATTAATGGATCAATTAATCAAAATTAGCGCTACAAGTCTCTTATAAACGCATGAGGTTGCTACCGCAACAGCCTTGATACTTCTCGCATTGAACTCCTTTCCTCAATTTGTGTTATTTATTTTCTTCCTGCAATACATTTATTATTCAAACTATACCAATCATTTTTTCTTATTTACGACGCACGTTGAGAAATTAAATAAGTGAATATATAATTTTTGTTCCATTTCCCTGTGGATTCGACCCTGAACTCATCAGGTACTACTTGATTTAGTCAGTTTATACTTGGATTGATTTAAATCTACGACAATTTTACCAATTACACTGACAGCCAATCAAAACGCCACCTTCTTGGAGGAAGACCACATGAGGGATCATAAACCACATAGTAAATTAGTATTAGGAGAAGCTACTGAAGAGTCACCAAGAGTTGTTGACGAAGCTGGATCTTCCACAAGAGTTGATGGAGGGGCTAGTTCTTCAGATCTGTCTCGTCCTTCTCAAACGTTGAGAAAGCCTCAACGTAGTGGGAGGGTTGTATTACAACATGATCGCTACTTGGGTTTAACTAAAACTCAGGTCGTCATACCTGATGATGGCATTGAGGATCAATTGTCCTATCGACAGCCAATGAATGACGAAGATAAAGACGAATGGGTCAAAGCCATGGACGTGAAAATGGAGTCAATGTACTCCAATTCTTTATGGGAACTCGCAGATCTACAAGATGGGGTAAAACCCATAGGGTGCAAATGGATCTATAAGAGAAAAAAAGATGCGGCTGGGAAGGTACAGACCTTCAAAGCTAGACTAGTGGCAAAGGGTTATACCCAAAAGGAAGGGGTTGACTATGAGGAAACATTTTCTTCTATAGCCATGTTAAAGTTCATAAGAATTCTCTTGTCCATAGCCACATATTATGACTATGAAATATGACAAATGGACGTCAAGACTGCCTTTCTGAATGGTAATCTTGAAGAGAATATCTTCATGTCTCAACTCGAAGGGTTCATAGCCAAAGGTCAGGAACAAAAGGTTTGTAAGTTGAATCGATCCATTTATGGGTTAAAACAAGCGTCCAGATCTTGGAACATTAGATTTGATACTGCAATCAAATCTTTTGGTTTTGACCAAAATGTTGATAAGCCTTGTTTGTACAAGAAAATCAACAAAAGGAAACTAGCTTTTCTAGTACTTTATGTAGACGATATCCTACTCATTGGGAATGATGTAGGATACCTAACTGACATGAAGAAATGGCTAGCAGCCCAATTCCAAATGAAAGATCTGGGAGATGCTCAATATGTTCTTGGGATCCATATCATTAGAGATCGTAAGAACAAAACGTTAGCACTGTCTCAAGCAACGTATATTGACAAAATGTTGTTTCAATATTCGATGCAAAACTCCAAGAAGGGATTGTTACCCTTCCAACATGGGGTACACCTATCTAAGGAACAATGTCCTAAGACACCTCAAGAAATTGAGAACATGAGACACGTTCCCTACGCCTCAGCTATGGGCAGCTTAATGTATGTTATATATAAATGTTATATTAAAAAGAAAATCAATATTGCATGAAGCATGAAACATCTATAGTAATTAATATAATTGTTATAATATATCTCATGCGATGCAATAAGTATGGTTTAATTATTTAATTTGAATATGATTGTTGAATGAATTAAGCCCTAGAATCATGATGATAGGATTAACCATTAAAATTGTGAAATAGTTTTAAAATTAATGATTAGAAACCGTCAATCTATAATCAAGAATTGCATGCATACATAAGATCAAAGGATAAATGAATTAATTTTAAATTGTTTAAAATTAAATAGACCTAGATCATTTTCTAATAGAATTAGAAATTTTTCCTTACTTAGAATTAAAAATAGTTTTATTTGACTAAGTAGGAAAAACAATACTATGATTATAAGGGAATTCCACCGGTTAAGTTCTGTCTAAGGCTCGAGGTATTTAAGATGACGATTTACGGAACACCTACTAACTGGGAACTAACCCGGAATACTGGAGTTGAATTAATCATAGTCAAATGTTAGCATGCAATGTCACTAGGTTTGTTAAAAGAGTTTAATACACCTAGATCTTTAGAGTAAAGAATTTACATTACTATGGTTATAAGGGAACTCTCCCGGTGAAGTTCTGTCTAAGGCTGGAGGTATTTAAGTTGATGGTTTATGGAACACCTCCTACTTGGGAACTAACCCGAAGCTCGAGTTGAATTAACCATAGTCATGTTAACATGCAATATTGCTAGGTTTGTTAAAAGAGTTTAATACACCTGAAACGTTGCAGAAAAATCCTCACCATAAGAGTTATAATAGGATTAGACTTAGATAGATTGACTTAGCCAAATTTATCTAAGTTAAATAACCCTAAATAAACTATAGGACATTTTAGTGGGAGGAAAATTATAAAACGAGATTTAAATCAAAATTTTCTCCTACGTCTCTATATTCACAACGTGAGATCCATGCTCGGCTTCGTGTCACCTTTGGCGCTACCTCCCTTCGGAAAGTGTTTGCATGGATCAATAACAAAGTGAATGGAAAAAATGTCTATATTAAGTGGGAGTGGGACACGTGTCTACGTATCCCTTGGTCCCCGCCCTTAGTTCACACCGTGAGACTTTTATGGTCCGCATGCGTGTTGCCCTGGAGCAACCATCCCTTTGGAGGGCCCAATCATAGGATTCAGAACACCGTGAACTCCTAAAAAGGATAAAGACTCTTAGGTTAATTACCAACAGTTGTCTTACCCTTCGGTAGCCTCTTGGTGCGTGCCTTTGAGATCTGAAAGTGGGAGGGTTACACTTACGGGGATAAGTTAAATGTGTTAACAAATCCTTGACCGAACAACGGTGGCTAATGTCTATAAGAATATGAGTTATTCTGGAATTAGAATTGGCTGAAAAATGTTTCATTTCAGAGGAGGAATAGCTGATCACCCTTCGGTGGCTTCTATTCTGAACCTTTGAAACATCGTTGCAAAACTAAATCAATAGTTTTAGGGTTCTGCAATTGCTTGTTTTGCTGAATTTATTGGATTGTGTGCAATTGTTTGCTTGTATGATGGGTTAAGGCAAAGATAACTAATACGGTCGTTGTTTGTTTAATCTCAACAATGTCTTCCTCAATAGTCTCTCTACTTAAAAATGAGAAATTAACTGGTGAAAATTATGCTACGTGGAAGTCGAACCTGAATACGATTCTTATAGTCGATGATCTGTAGTTTGTCTTAACGGAGGATTGTCCTTCGACCCCTGCTCGTAATGCATCCTAAGCAATAAAGGATGCATATGACCGCTGGACAAAGGCCAATGATAAGGCCCACGTCTATATTTTTGCCAGCTTATCTTAAGTATTGGCTAAGAGACATGAAGGCATGGTTACAGCGAGGGAGATTATGAACTCTCTCCAGGAGATGTTTGGACAACCATCCTATCTACTCCACCATGACGCTCTAAAGTACGTTTATAATTACCGCATGAAAGAGGGCGCATTTTTTCGGGAACACGTCCTGAACATGATAGTCCAATTTAAAGTGGCAAAAGCAAACGACACGATCATAAACGAATGAAGTCAGGTTGCATTTATCATGGAATCTCTTCCGAAGAGTTTCCTGCAGTTTCGTAGCAATGTCATGATGAATAAGATAGTATTCAACTTGACTAGTCTTCTGAATGAGCTACAACTCTATCAATCTCTTCTTAAAAGCAATGGATAGGTAGAATGAGAGGCAAATGTTGTCCACTCCAAAAGAAAGTTTGAGAAAGGGTTCGTCCTCTGGAACCAAATTTGTAGCCTCTTCTTCAAAGACGATTCAAAAGAAGAAAGGAAACAAGGGGAAGGCTCCCGTTGCTGCTGTTAAAGGCAAAGGAAAAGCCAAAGTTGTGGCTGACAAGGGCAAGTGTTTCCACTGCAATGTACATGGACACTGGAAGAGAAACGGCCCAAAGTACCTCGCTGAGAAAAAGAAGGAAAATGAAGGTAAATTTGATTTACTTGTTTTAGTAACATGCCTAGTAGAGCATGATGAGTTTGCCTGGATACTTGATTCAGGAGTAAGTAATCATGTTTCTCTTCTTTTCAGGAAAATAATTCCTTTCGTTAGCTGAAAGATGGTGAAATGACGCTCAGGGTCGGAACAGGAGGCGTTGTTTCAGCTAAGATTAAGAGGAACTTAATTTCTATTTCATGTTTGATTGAACAATCGTATACAATTACTTTTAATATGAATGAAGCGTTCATTTATAAAAATGGTGTACTCATTTGTTCAGCCAAATTAGAAAATAACTTGAATGTATTAAGACCAACCGAAACCAAAGCACTTTTAAATCACGAATTGTTTAAAACTGCTGAAACTCAAAGAAAAGGCATAGAATTTCTCCAAGTAGTAACAATATTTATCTTTGGCATTTAAGACTTGGTCATATAAACATCGCTAGAATCAGTCGTTTGGTAAAGAATGGGCTAGTTCTTCAGATCCGTCTCGTCCTTCTCAAAAGTTGAGAAAGCCTCGACGCAGTGGGAGGGTTGTATTACAACCTGATCGCTACTTGGGTTTAACTGAAATTTAGGTTGTCATACCTGATGATGGCATTAAGGATCCATTGTCCTATTGACAGACAATGAATAACAAAGATAAAGACGAATGGGTCAAAGCCATTGACCTAGAAATGGAGTCACTGTACTCCAATTCTGTATGGGAACTCGCAGATCTACCAGATGGGGTAAATCCATTGGGTGCAAATGGATCTATAAGAGAAAAAGAGATGTGGCTGGGAAGGTACAAACGTTCAAAGCTAGACTAGTGGCAATGGGTTATACCCAAAAGGAAGGGGTTGACTATGAGGAAACCTTTTCTTCTGTAGCCATGTTAAAGTCCATAAGAATTCTCTTGTCCATAGCCACATATTATGACTATGAAATATGGCAAATGGACGTCAAGACTGCCTTTCTGAATGGTAATCTTGAAGAGAATATCTTCATATCTCAACCCGAAGGGTTCGTAGCCCAAGGTCAGGAACAAAAGGTTTGTAAGCTGAGTCGATCCGCTTATAGATTTAAACAAGCATCCAGATCTTGGAACATTAGATTTGATACTGCAATCAAATCTTTTGGGTTTGACCAAAATGTTGATGAGTCTTGTGTATACAAGAAAATCAACAAGAAGAAATTAGTGTTTCTAGTACTTTATGTAGACGATATCCTACTCATTGGGAATGATGTAGGATACATTACTGACAATAAGAACTGGCTAGCAGCCCAATTCCAAATGAAAGATGTGGGAGAGGCTCAATATATTCTTGGGATCCAAATTTTTAGGGATCGTAAGAACAAAACGCTAGCACTGTCTCAATGATGGAAGAGATTGTCGAGGTCTCTTATCAAATAAATTTATAATCCTCAACCTCTAAAGCTAACTTGTAGCAGTAGCAGTCGGGGTTGATCACAAGGAGTCTATGCAAACAAATCTTAATTTCCTTATTTGTTTTAAGTAACCAAAAAGGGGGTTTTTATATTTGGAAAGAAAGTAAACAAGGAAAGAAAACTAGTTATGGAAAATATTGCAAAAGGAAAGTAAGATAATCAAATTAAGAAAAGAAATCAATACCTCAAAGATCATGCAACCGGGTTAGTCATGGTAAGTTTAATTCAATTAAATCATCAATTTCACTATTAAGTCAGAACAAGTTTAAGCCCGGCGTATTCCAGCAACAAACCGAGAACCATGATCCACTATCACAAACATGCAAACGCTAAGTTTGATTCTAGTTTAAACTAATTAATTGGACGATTAATTAACCTAAACCACAATGGGATCTAGTCGAGTTAATTCACATGCAACGGGCAACAAACCACAATTACAATTAATTAAATCATTTAGTTCTAGGGATGCATGCGTAATAGCATAACGTTAACCTATTTGCTACTAGATTTTAGCAAGTAAACTTAGAGAGGGTGCGATCAAGGTTGTCAATCTTTCCTACCACAATCTAAACTTATAGAAAAATAACTAAAATCACATAAACATGATTTGATAATTCAAACAAGAAATTTCATTAAAAGAATATGAACTTACTCTTTGACACCCTGATTACATGAATGAAGAATCTAGCCTCTCATGGAACAAGAACAAGCATGCTTCATTGAATACATAAAGGAAAGCAAGAAAGACTAAAACTAAGAAGAATGGTGGAAAAGGGGGAGAGAGATGGACTACAAAGTTGTAGTGAATTATGTGTTGAGGGATGATTCTAAACCTACACCAAGGCCCTTTATTTATAGTGTTTCTTGGCCTTCAATTCGTGGTAAAATGGTGTTGAATTGGGTCTTCAAACAAGTAAAATTTCCAGCCAAAATAGGAAATATTCAATTTTGGAAAACTGCTCAGCATCGCGACGCTAGGCCTGGGAAAAATTCTGTGGATCAACACAGCGTCGAGACGATGTTCCTTCAGCTTCACACCCAAGTCTTTTCCTTATTTCAGCATCGTCCCGACGCTTGGAAGACAGGGTCTCGACGCTGTGACGGTTCCAAGGGCAGAAAAGTCATTTTACGCTCTAGTTTCACTCGTTTAAGCCCCGAATCGCCTCCAAAGCTCCGCTGAGGTCCTATAGACATATTATACTCATTTTAAAGCATTTTTCGCAAGGAATTCAACTAAGATAAGTAAATTGGGAGGTTCTAAGTGTATAATAAATTGGACTTATCACTCAAGCAACGTATATCGAAAAAATATTATCTCGATATTCGATGCAAAACTCCAAGAAGGGATTGTTACCCTTTAGGCATGGGGTACACCTGTCTAAGGAACAGTGTCCTATGACACCTCAAGAAATTGAGAACATGAGACACATTCCCTATGCCTCAGCTGTGGGCAGCTTAATATGTGTCATGCTCTACACTAGGCCTGACATATGTTATGTAGTGGGAGTAGTCAGTAGGTACCAGTCTAATCCAGGGTTAGACCACTAGGGTGCGGTTAAGAATATCCTCAAGTATCTTCAGAGAACGAGGGACTACATGCTTTTGTGTGGGGCTAAGGATTTGATCCTTACAGGATACACTGACTTTGACTTTCAAGCTGACAAGGATTCAAGGAAATCCACATCAGGGTCAATATTCACCCTCAACGAGGGAGCTGTAGTTTGGAGAAGCATCAAACAAGGATGCATAGCAGACCCAACCATGGAGGTTGAGTATGTAGTAGCTTGTGAAGCAGTTAAGGAAGCAGTTTGGCTTAGAAAGTTCTTGACAAATTTGGATGTTGATCCAAATATGAACGTGTCCATAACACTATACTGTGACAACAGTGGGGCTGTAGCCAACTCAAAAGAACCTCGAAGCCATAAACGAGGAAAGCACATAAAGAGGAAGTATCACCTGATACGGGAGATTGTGCAACGAGGAGATGTGATCGTCACTAAGATCGCTTCAGAGCACAACATTGTTGATCCATTTACGAAGGCTCTTTTGGCTAAAGTGTTTGAGGGTCATCTAGATGAAGGGGATGAAAGTCCCGGTGCAGCGGAAGCGCATGGATAGGACCTTGCGTCGTATATTAATGAATATCAAAATATCGTTACGAAAACGCAAAACAAAGCTTTAAACATGCTTTAAAGCTGCTGTAAAACGCTATAAACATGCTGAAAACAACTAAAAAATAAAACTACTTTATTTTCATGCTTTTCTAAAGAAACGGGAAAGAACCGTTACAAACCTTCGTTGTAGACTTGACCGTTCTTCGCCAACGATGCTTCAACGAACAAAAACGCAGCAGCCCTCTCGTAGTTTCTTCGCTGGAAATTTCTTCTTCAAAGACACAATAACCACAGAGGTTACACCGGTATGTCTCTAAGTCTAGGAGGTAAAAGAGTTGTGGGAGTCTTTCTCTAAGAGGGAGGCTAGAGAGAATTCTAGGGTCTTGTCTTGTGAGTCTAAGTCTAGGAGGTAAAAGAGTTAGGTCTAGTGTTCTATTTATAGGAGAAATGCCATGAATAAAATATTCACATTATTAAATCAATTATTTCCATAAATGATTTAATCTATTCCTCATTTAATCAATCCAAGATAAATCAAATCCATAATTGATTCATCTTTTCCACAAATAACTAATTACTTCCATAAGTGACTAGATCATTTTCATAAATGATTAATCACTTCTATGAGTGATTAATTATTTCCATAATTGATTAATTTTCATTTAATTAACTCTTTAATTAATTAGTCACCAATTAAATATCACATATTTAGTTTTCAACCTTGAATTAATTAATTTCCCAAATTAATTTTAGGCCTTAAATTAATTAATTCATGTTTGAACTATTTCAAATTCCTATAAACTTAATATGAATCAAATTCACATTTATATTTGAAATTTCTTCAAATATTTATTTATCTCATAATAATATATCAATATATATTATATTGTTTCCCTTAGTAAATTGAACAATTTCAATTTACATTTATTACTTTGTTGCCTCAAATTACTTTATGAGCTACCAGTGGGACATAATGGACCTGCAGATCAGAAGATCCAACGATGTGAGATTAATTGGTCAAACTCATTAACCAAATTAATAAATATTCATTAACTGTGTGTACATTCCACTAGACTCACAGTTGCCCTCTTCTCACTACAGACATATTTTCTGTGTCCACAGATATAGACCAATAACAACTAGTTAGTCCTTCACGAGTGTCTCTAACACCAATTGGGTCAAATTACCGTTTTACCCCTAGGTTATTTCTATTTCCTTAAGTATCAGTTCTCCTCTAATGAACAACATGTTTGTGGTCCAACCATCAAATAGAAAACTCTCTCGTGCCATTGAGAGGGTAGGACCCTTTGTTCAAGACACAGAGTCACCACTTAAGGGAACACTCATCTGCTTCCCTAAAGTCGGGAAGAAGTGAATTCCATCTTGTACGATTATGTTTCCAGCTCCCCACTCGGTCTTGTCCCCAAAATGGTAGGCTTATTGAGTCGACGTATTGGCCACTCTCACCCATACAAATCAAAGGACAATCCATCATGAGCAGGAGTCCATAATCAACTCAAGATTAAGACTAAGTTGTCTAGGTCGTCCTAGTGAAATAGAAACCTAACTAGTTAACGATGTTATAACTAGTGGTTACTATTTCGCAGTCCGGTCTTATGCAAACTCATTGTATTGGATACCCCGACTCACATGTCTCCTACACGAACGCGTTGGATCATAACGTTTGTATCAAATACAAAGTGGGTCGTATCTATAATGTCACCAGGATAAGACACCCAGTCGTATCCCTATACTATAGACCCTTTAGGCTGTTTCGTGAACAGTGATCCCCATATGTCGCTACATATAGTTCAAGACTAATATTACAGCCTAGGATGCCTAGTTTATTGGATTAGGGTTATTTTAGGCAAAGAGAGTCAATAAAATAACTAATAATACTTAATGGAAAAATACATCAATATTATTTCATTAATAAGATTGAAAACGCAACAACATTCTTGTGCGAACACCACCAATCGGTTACATCGGTATATCTCTAAGACTTCTTGAAGTAGGAGACTTGTGGAAGTCTTTTGGAAGAGATCTCTGGGAGAAGGAGAGACAATGAGATGCCTTTCACCCCACCCCAGGGGTCCTATATATAATAAAGGCCAACACCTTTTTCCTAATAGGAAAATGAAGACCTTTTCCTAATAGGAAAAAGGTCTCTAATTTTAATAAATAATTAATTAATTCCATAATGAATTAATTTCCCAATTAAATATCATATATTTAATCTTGGCGATTTTATTAAAATTAAAATTAATATGAATCCAATTCATATTAAATTTATTTGAACTCTTTCAAATATTTTCTCTCAAGAATTAATTTTTGAAATTAATTCAAAAATTATATTATAAAGTTTGATAAACTTTATATTATAATGCCTCAATATACATTATATGATTCCCCATATAAATTGAACACTTTCAATTTTCAATTTATATTTGTTTACTTCAAGTCTTTTTACGAGCTACCAGTGGGACCTATTGGACGTACAGATCAGAAGCTCCAACGATACGAGACTAATCGGCTTAAACTCTTTAACCATGTTAGTCTCCATTCGTTAACTGTGGGCCACTCCACTAAAAACCCACAGCTGCACTCTTCTCACTGCAGAACATTTTTGTGTCCATAGATATCGACCAATACTACAAGTCAGTCCTTCACGTGTGTTCGTATCCCAATTGGGTCAAATTACAATTTTACCCCTAGTTTACATCTTTGTCCTTAAGTCCCTAGTGCTCCTCTAATGAACAACCTGTTTGAGGTCCAACCAACAAACAAAAGTCCCTTTCGTGCCATAGAGAGGGTTGGGCCCATTGTTCAAGTCCCAGAGACACCACTTAAGGGAACACACCTCTACCTACCCTAGAGTCGAGAAGGAGTGAATTCCATCTTGTGTGATTATGTTCCCAACTCCCCACTCGGTATTGTCTCCAAAATGGTAGGCTTGTTGAGTCGGTATGCTGGCCATTCTCACCCATACAAATCAAAGGACAACCCCTCGTGAACAAGAGTTCATAATCCACTCAAGATTGAGACTGAGTTGTCTAGGTCATCCTAGTAAAATAGAAACCAAGCCAACTAACGATGTTACAGTTAGTGGTTAACTATTTTGCGGTCTGGTCTTATGCAAACTCATTGCATAGGATACTCCCACTCGCATGTCAACTACATGAACGCGTTGGATCATAGCGTTTGTATCATAATACAAAGCGGGTCGTATCCATAGTGTCACCAGGATAAGGTACCTAGCCTTATCCCTATACTATAGACCCTTTAGGCTGAATCTTGAACATTGATCCCCGTATGTCCCTACATACTAGTTCAAGCCTCATACTATCAGCCTAGGATGTTTAGTTTATTGGATTAGAGTTAATAAGACAAGATCTTCTAAATACAAACAAAATAAACTATTTTATTAATGTTCGGTAAAATGTTACATTTACTATCTACGAGTTTTAGGGCATAAAACCCAACAAGCTCCCATTTGAACTAAAACTCAAGATAATGGGAAAGAATATGTACAAATAATCTAAAGTTGGAAATGGTAAATACAATAAACTAGGGCATCCTCATACCCTATTACACATCTCCCACTTGCCCTAGATTACACAATGTACATATCTCGTAGACCTAGACATTCTAGATGACCCTCAAACACTTTAGCCGGGAGAGCCTGCGTAAATGGATCAACAATGTTGTGCTCCGAAGCAATCTTAGTGACAATCACATCTTCTCGTTGCACAATCTCCCATATCCGGTGATACTTCCTTTCTATGTGTTTTCCTCATTTATGACTTCGAGGTTCTCTAGAATTGGCTACAGCCCCATTGTTGTCACAGTATAATGTATAGGGCAAGTCCATATTTGGAACTACTTCCAAATCTGTCAGGAACTTTCTTAGCCAAACCGCTTCCTTGGCTGTTTCACAAGCAACTACATACTCAGCCTCCATGGTTGAGTCCGCTATGCATCCTTGCTTGATGCTTCTCCAAAGTACAACTCCCCCGTTAAGGGTAAACATCGACCCCGACGTGGATTTCCTAGAATCCTTGTCAGACTGGAAGTCAGAGTCGGTGTATCCAATGAGAACTAACTCTTTAGCCCCAAACACCAGCATGTAGTCCCTCGTTCTCCGAAGATACTTGAGGATTCCTTTAACAGCAGCCCAGTGGTCTAACCTCTGATTTGACTGATATCTCCTGACTATCCCTACAGCATAACAAATGTCAGGCCTCGTGGAGCATCGCATACATTAAGCTGCCCACTGCTGAGGCGTAGGTGATAAGGGTAAAAAATATACCTATTTTACCCTTATATTTAGCTCATTTCTTGGTCAGATATTGAGTGTTTAGGTCAATTTATTATTCCCGAGCTCAAATTATGCTTCATTTGATAGGTTAGGGTGTTGGGAATTACTTTTGTCAAATTTAACTTATTTGTGCCTAAAAATACTTGATTTTAAGAGAATTTGACTTGGTTTGCTGTTTTGCAGAAAAATAGAGGAAAAGTTGGAATTCCCCAGAAATGCGACCGCATTTCTGGGAAGGCAAAATTGAAATGTGACCGCATTTCTGGAAAAATAGAGGTCGTTCCGAGTCACACACGGGTCGTTGTTGACGAGTCTTCTTTGCACCTAACTGGTTGTTTTGACCCCGAAAATGACTGGGCAACCTTCCAGCACCTATTTCGTAGCTCCTCAACCAATTTCTACACTATATAAGCTCGAGATTCGAAGTCAAATCTAAGCAGAACTCACTTCGAAGAAAAGGGTGGTAACAAAACCCTGGCTCGACGCCAATGAGTAGGGATGCCCGAGGTCCTTCTTAGATGACCAAATTCTAACCCGAGAGACAGTTAGACATCAAACCTTGTGGTTTGTAAAGAGTTTCACCCATTCCCATCTTGTAAAAGTGAGAGAGTGGAGTGTCTTAGCGAACTCTAAAAGGATTGTGTAAACAAAAAATCCATAATATTTAGCTATTTCCTTTACTTCCAGCTCTTGAATCTTTTCATTATTTTGTATTCTTTTCATCATTATTTCAATGAAAATGTGTTTAGTTTCTTTTTATCCCATCATGCGTAGCTAAATCCCTGATGAATCCCCTTATGGTTTAATGGCTTGAAAGTGTTTTATTTTCTTAAGTTGTGTTTAATGCATGTCATTCTTTATTGATTATCACTCTAACCTTGTTGAGTTTAATTTGATCACTTATATTTTGCATGCTATGTGAGTTTGATCTCGAAAGGGACAAACGATATCAGTTCTCATAAAGGTGATATAGGAGAAAAAGCTCGAAAGAGATTGTTCGGCAGTATAGGGCAAGCTGCCTAAGGCACCCTATATCGAATATAGGGTTATAGGTTGCATTCGTGAATTATCTATGTCGGAGTCAAGTCACAAAAATGTGCATAACGGTACTCACTTAGCCTTCTAACGGTTTTGAGGAACAAAGGCCAAATGGAAGTTAAATCTGACCCAATGCATTAAATACACTTAAGTTAGGTATTGCATGAGTATGGTTGTTGCCTTAGGGATGAATCCATGTTGAATACCTCGTTGTTTATTATTGTTATTCTTTATTATTCATTTGCATGTTTTATTTATCTTTTCAAAAACCCAATCAATCAACTTATTTTCTTTGGTTACCTTTTTCAAAAGCAATCATTTGAGCAGTTTCTTCATCAAATTTGAATTTCCATTTTAGTCCTCGTGGGATCGATACCCTTGGAATACTTTCTGAGGTTTTTTATTACTACGTGCGACAGTGTATACTTGCACTTAAGTGTTGGCTAAATATTTCTTTCTTATTATTATCCATCTTATCTCACATTCCATCCATTCTAGTTCACACACACACCAGTAGAGAATCCGTCTCATATCCTTAACTTCTTGAGGTGTCTTAGGACATTATTCCTTAGATAAGTGAACCCCATGCCTGAAAGGCAACAAGCCCTTCTTGGAGTTCTGCATCGAATATCGGGACAACATTTTGTCGATATACGTTGCTTGAGACAGGGCTAGCGTTTTGTTCTTTCGATCCCGAATGATCTGGATTCCAAGAACATATTTGGCCTCTCCTAAATCTTTCATTTGGAATTGGGCCGCTAGCCATTCTTTTACGTCAGACAGATATCCAACATCATTCCCAATGAGTAGGATGTCATCAACATAAAGTACTATGAAAGCTACTTTGTTTTTGTTGATTTACTTGTATACACAAGGCTCATCAACATTTTTGTTAAAGCCAAAAGATTTGATCGCAGTAGCAAATCTAATGTTCCAAGATCTGGAAGCCTATTTCAACCCATAAATGGATCGATTCAATTTACAAACTTTTTGTTCCTGACCTTGGGTTATGAACCCTTCGGGTTGAGACATAAAGATATTCTCTTCAAGATTACCATTCAGAAAGGCAGTCTTGACATCCATTTTCCATATTTCATAATCATAAAACGTGGCTATGGATTAGAGATTTCTTATTGACTTTAACATAGCAACAGAAGAAAAAGTTTTCTCATAGTCCACCCCTTCTCTTTGGGTATAACCCTTTGCTACAAGTCTTGCTTTGAAAGTCTGTACTTTCCGAGCAGCATCTCTTTTCCTCTTATAGATCCATTTACACCCTATGGGTTTGACCCCTTCAGGTGGATCTACAAGTTCCCAAACTTGTTTAAAGTACATAGACTCCATCTCAAGGTCCATGGTTTTGGTTCATTCGTCTTTATCTACATCATTCATTGTTTGTCGATAAGACAATGGATCCTCAACACCGTCATCAGGAATGACCACTTGTGTTTCAGTTAAACCCAAGTAACGGTCAGGTTGTATCACAATCCTCCCACTGCATCGAGGCCCTCCCACTATGAGGGGAGGATGAGATTGACGTGAAGAACTGGCTCATACATCAACTCTTGTTGAAGGACCAGCTTCATCAACAACTCTTGTTGACTCTTCTGTAGCTTCTCCTAATACTTGTTTACTACGTGGTTTGTGATCTCTAATGTGGTCTTCCTCCAAGAAAGTAGAGTTTTTCGATATGAACATTTTGTTTTCTTGAGGGTCGTAGAACAAACCACCTCTCGTTTCTTTAGGATAACCAAGGAATTGGCATATTCTTGAACGGGGTTCCAGTTTCTTAGGATTTGTTACTAGCACGTGTGCAGGACAACCCTAGATACGGAAGTAATGAAAACTAGGTTTACGCCCCCTCCAGAGCTCAAAAGGTGTTTCAGAAACACTTTTTGATGGAACATTGTTTAGAATATGAACTACAGTCTCTATTGCATACCCCCAAAACGAGCTAGGCAATTGAGCATAGCTCATCATAGAACGAACCATGTCTAACAGGGTCCTATTTCTCCTTTCTGATACACCATTTTGCTGAGGTGTACCAGGTGGTGAGAGTTGGGATTGGATTTCATGTTCTATCATATAGTCCTGGCATCTTTGATCCATGTACTCTCCACCTCGATCTGATCGAAGTGTTTTAATTGTCTTACCTAATAGGTATTCTACCTCAGTCTTAAACTCTTTGAACTTTTCAAAAGCTGCAGACTTGTGACCCATTAGGTATAAGTAACCATATCGAGAATAATCATCTATGAAAGAGATGAAATATTCATAATCTCCTCGAGCTTTTACATTCATTAGACCACAAAGATCCGAATGTATCAACTCTAGAGGTTCTTTGGCACGATAACCTTTTCCGGTAAAAGGCCTCTTGGTCATTTTACCCTCGAGACATGATTCACAGGGTGGTAAAGATTCGTTTTCTAAATCGATTAGAAGTCCATTCTTTACCAAACGACCGATCCGATCGATGTTAATATGACCAAGACGTAAGCGCCAAAGATATGTGTTGTTACTTATTGGAGAAATCTTTTGCCTTTTATTTTGCATTTCAGGCGATTTAAACATCTCATGATTTAAAAGTGTTGCTGTGTTGGTTGGTCTTAACACATATAAGTTGTTTTCTAGCTTAGTAGAACATATAAATACTCCATTTCGAGAAATGAACGCTTCATTTAATTCAAAAGAAATAGAATAATTGTGTTCTAACAATCCAGAAACAAAAATAAGGTTCCTCTTAATTTGTGGAACAACATACAAGTTTTCTAAAAAAAAAAAAACTTATTTTTGAAAAAACAACTTCGCAGTTCCCACTGCACTTGCTGAAATGACATCTCCCATTCCAACCTTGAGTGTCATCTCACCATCTTGAAGCTGTTGGAAATCATTTCCCTGAAAAGAAGAATAGACATGATTAGTTGCTCCGGAATCTAAAATCCAAGCATACTCATCATGTTCAACAAGGCACGTTTCTAAAACAAGTAAATTAAATTTACCTTCCTTGTCATTCTTATTTTTAGCAGTTACGGGAGGATTCCCCTTGTTTTCATGAATCTAATTGCACAGATAGAGCTATAGCTCATTTAAGAGATTCGTCAGAGTGTACATCATCATGTTCGCCATCATATGTTTGCGAAATTTTAGGAAACTCTTCAGAAGAGATTCCAAGATGAATGCAACCTGAGTTTGCTCATCTATGGCCGCCCCGTATGTTTCTGCCATGCCGAATTGGACCAACATTTCCAGGACATGTTCCCAGACAGGCGTGGCCTATTTCATGCGGCAGTTATAAACTCGTTTGAGAGCATTATAGTGAAGTTTTATGGACAATTGTCCAAACATCTCCTAAAGAGAGTTCATAATCTATCTTGCTATAATAATGCTTTCATGTCTCTTAGCCAAAACTTCAGATAAGCTGGCTAAGATACAAACTCGGGCCTCATCATTGGCCTTTGTCCAGCTGTCATAAGCATCCTTTCTTGCTTGGGATGCATAGCAAGGGGGAACTGGAGGACAGTCCTCCGTTAAGACGAATCGAAGATCTTTAACAACCAGAATCGTATTAAGGTTGGATTTCCACGTAGGAAAGTTCTTGTCGGTTAATTTTTCATTTTTCAATAAAGCGATGATAGAGGAAGACTTTGCTGGAAAAATAAACCTTTACCGTATTAGTTGTCTTTGTCTTAACCCATCAAACAGGCAAAAAAAATTGCACAAATCCAATCAATTTTGCAAACAATCAATCAAAGAACCCTAACAAACTATCGATTGTGTTTAGCAACGATGCTTTAGAGGCTTAGAAAAACAGCCACCGAAGGGTGATCAGCTACTCCTCCTCTAAAATGAGACACTTCTCAATCAACTCTATCACAAGAATAACTCATATTCCTATAGACATTGACCACCATCGTTTGGTCAAGGATTCTTTAATGAATTAACTTATCCTCGTAAGTGTAACCCTCCCACTTTCAAATCCTAGAGGCACGCACCAACAGGCTATCGAAGGGAAAGACAACTGTTGGTAATTAGCCTAAGTGACCCTATCCTTTCCAGGAGTTCACGATGTTATGAATCTTATGATCAGGCCCTCCAAATGGATGGTTGCTCCAGGACAACACGCAGGCAGATCATAAGACTCCCACGGTGTGACCTATGGGTGGAGACCGAGGGATACGTTGACACGTGTCCCGCTCCCACTTACTATGGGCACTTTCCAGATTCACCTTGTTATTGACTCATGCAAACACTTTCCGATGGGAGGTCGCACTAAAACGACACGAAGCCGAGCATGGATCTCACATTGCGAATATAGGGACGTAGGAGTAAAAACTCGATTTAAATAAAGTTTTTATTTTTCCTCCCACTAAAGTGACCTACTGTATATTTTAGGGTTTATTAACCTAGATAAATCCGGCTAATTCAATTTATCTAAGTCTAATCCTATTATAACTATTATAATGAGAATTGTAATGTTCTAGGTGAATTAAACTCTTTTAACAAACCTAGCAACATCGTATGCTAACATGACTATGGTTATTTCAACTTAGGTTCCAGGTTTGTTCCCAGGTAGCAGGTGTTCCGTAAACCATCAGCTTAAATACCTCCAACCTTAAACAGAACGTAACCGGGAGAGTTCCCTTTTAACCATAGTAATGTAAAGTCTTTACTTTGAAGATCTAGGTGTATTAAACTCTTTTAATAAACCTAGTGACATTGAATGCTAACATTTAACCATGATTAATTCAACTCCGGTACTCTGGGTCAATTCCCAAGTAGGAGGTGTTCCGTAAACCGTCAACTTAATTACCCCCAACCTTAGACAGAACTTTACCGGTAGAGTTCCCTTATAATCATAGTAATGTTTGTCCTACTTAGTAGGTTAAAACTATTTTTAAAAAACTAAGCAAGACTTAATTCTAATCCTATTAGAATTAACGAGATCTTAGGTCTAATTAATTTTAAACATTTTAAAATTAATTCATTTACCTATGATCCTATGTTTGCGTGCAATCTTTACTATAGGTTGACGGTTTCTAATCATCAATCTTTATTATGATTCACCCTATAATCATGCATACTATAGTTTTAAGATAATTAACAATCATATTCAAGTTAATATAATAAAACTATATATATTGCCTTACATTGCATGAAATTAATATAACAATTATATTAAACTATGGATGTTTCATGCTCAATGCAACTTTGATTTCCATTATTAATAAAAATTAAAAATTAAATTATTGCCAAAAATGGTAAATCAAAGTAGCATGCTGCAAACAATTTTATTAAATATAACTATTTATATTTAACTAGGTAATTGTATACATCATGCTTATCCTTTTTCATGATATTAATATAACTCAACTATATATTAAAAACTCATGAAAATAAACCATGCATTTCAATCCATACATTATAACTAATTATAATATATATATAAAATGCATGAGCAGGCTTTATAACCTAAGGTGGGATTTTAAATCTAAATGACATCCATAAAGCATTTAAATAGCGTATAAACCAATTAATTAGCCCCTATGATAAAATAAAGCACATAAATTACAATAATTTAAGCTATTTTATCCTATTATAGCCATCTGCAGCTCCAAACCGGACCAAAACCGCTCCAAGCGTGCCAAAAACCGTCCAAACCGAGTCAAAATCGCCAAAAAATGGGTCAAAACCGCTTGAACCAGTTGGAAAACCAGTGAACCAGTAAAAGACCGGTCAAATACCAATGAACCATGCCTCTGGACCAGCCGCTCCAGCGAACCGCACGCGTGAAAAAAATGCGCTCAAACTGTCGAAGCTCAAGCACGAACCCAGGTAATTGTTTGCATCATGCTTATCCTTTTTCATGATATTAATATAACTCAACTATAGATTAAAAACTCATGAAAACAAACCATGCATTTCAATCCATACATTATAACTAATTATAATAAATATAAAATGCATGAGCATGCTTTATAACCTAAGGTGGGATTTTAAATCTAAATGACATCCATAAAACATTTAAATAGCGTATAAACCGATTAATTAGCCCCTATGATAAAATAAAGCACATAAATTACAATAATTTAAGCTATTTTATCATATTACAACCTTCTGCAGCTCTGAACCGGACCAAAACTGCTCCAAGCGTGCCAAAAACTGTCCAAACCGGGTCAAAATTGCCAAAAAAAAAATGGGTCAGAACCACTCCAGCGAACCGCACGCGTGAAAAAAAATGGGCTCAAACTTTCGAAGCTCAAGCACGAACCCTTAACCTCTGGTTTCATAGAAGGGTGCTCAAACCAACACAGCAGACGCATTCTTCAGGTCAAAAACCGTTTTTTTATATATATAAATTTTATATGTTCCGTGCGATTCCTCCGTTTTTCGAAATCGCAATAGCGTCGCGACACTGTTGCATCTGGAGGCAAAATCCGAAAATTCCAACGACTGTTCTTCGAGTTTGGCCTCGATTTTGGACGTGATTTTTAACGATCTTCATCAAACACCCTAATCTAGACCCGGACTTACAGAGGATAATATATTTACAAAATATGCCAAAAAACACAAGGGCCTTTACATTGAACCATTAAAGAAAGCGTAAATCTATGGTCAAATTAATCGAAACCATTTATACGCAAACCATAACATTCATAATGCATAAATCCCACCAAGAACAAATTGCGAATTTCAATTTAAAAACAAGAACAACTGAGTTGGCTTTGATACCAATTGAAGGGATAAAAGCCCCACGCAGCGGAAGAATTTAACAGGACCTACTCAAAGTCTTAGATTCTAATTGAAATACCAATACAATTTGCAAAATATTACGACAATAAATCTATAGCTAATGGGTTGTACATAGCCTATAAACATGCTAAAAGATCAACTAGATTGATCCTATTGATCAAAGATTTCATAGAAAACTTACTTTTGTGGAAAACCTAGATCAAATAGCCTTTTCTTGTCAATAAGATTGAAAACGCAACAACCCTCTTGTGCGAACACCACCAATCGGTTACACCGGTATATCTCTAAGACTTCTTGTAGCGGGAGACTTGTGGGAGTCTTTTGGAAGAGATCTCTGAGAGAACGAGAGACAATGGGATGCCTTTCACCCCACCCTAGGGGTCCTATATATAATAAAGGCCAAAACCTTTTTCCTAATAGGAAAAATTAATTCCATAATTAATTAATTTCCCAATTAAATATCATATATTTAATCTTAGGGATTTTATTAAAATTAAAATTAATATGAATCCAATTCATATTAAATTTATTTGAACTCTTTCAAATATTTTCTCTCAAGAATTAATTTTTGAAATTAATTCAAAAATTATATTATAAAGTTTCATAAACTATATATTATAATGCATCAATATACATTATATGATTCCCCAAATAAATTGAACACTTTCAATTTACAATTTATATTTGTTTGCTTCAAGTCTTTTTACGAGCTACCAGTGGGACCTAATGGACCTAGAGATCAGAAACTCCAACGATACGAAACTAATCAGCCTAAACTCTTTAACCAAGTTAGTCTCCATTCGTTAACTGTGGGTCACTCCACTAAAGACCCACATCTGCACTCTTCTTACTGCAGAATATTTTTGTGTCCACGGATATCGACCAATACTACAAGTCACTCCTTCACATGTATTCGTATCCCAGCTGGGTCAAATTATCGTTTTACCCCTAGTTTACATCTTTGTCCTTAAGTCCCTAGTGCTCCTCTAATGAACAACCAGTTTGAGGTTCAACCAACAAACCGAAGTCCATCTCGTGCCATAGAGAGGGTTGGGCCCATTGTTCAAGTCCCGGAGACACCACTTAAGGGAACACGCCTCTACTTACCCTAGAGTCGGGAAGGAGTGAATTCCATCTTGTGCGATTATGTTCCCAGCTCCCCACTCGGTATTGTCCCCAAAATGGTAGGCTTATTGAGTCGGCATGCTGGCCACTCTCACCCATACAAATCAAACGACGACCCCTCGTGGACAGGAGTCCATAATCCACTCAAGATTGAGACTGAGTTGTCTACGTCATCCTAGTAAAATAGAAACCAAGCCAACTAACGGTGTTACAGTTAGTGGTTAACTATTTTGCGATCCGGTCTTATGCAAACTCATTGCATAGGATACCCCCACTTGCATGTCAACTACATGAATGCGTTAGATCATAGCGTTTGTATCATAATAAAAAGCGGGTCGTATCCATAGTGTCACCAGGATAAGGTACCCAGCCTTATCCCTATACTATAGACCCTTTAGGCTGAATCTTGAACATTGATCCCCGTATGTCCCTACATACTAGTTCAAGCCTCATACTATCAGCCTAGGATGTTTAGTCTATTGGATTAGGGTTAATAAGAGAAGATCTTCTAAATAGAAACAAAATAAACTATTTTATTAATATTCGGTAAAATGTTACATTTACTATCTACGAGTTATAGGGCATAAAACCCAACAAATTTATGGATTGATTTAAATTTCCCAAAGTGCTTCTTGACCATTCGGATAAACCACACCTACTCAGTCTGTGTTTAATTAATTAAATTACACGATAACCCCATGGAAAAACTTAATTATTTAATTATTGTGAATTGTGTTTGTTGCCTGTCATACTTAGACCGATAAATTCTCAGCCTAAATCTTATTAACCAAATTAACAACCCGAGAAGTCCTCTAAATTGCTAATCAGTTAATTGCATGATCGTACAAGGCCAGAAATTAGTTAATTAAATTAGGATTTATACTTCTCTAATCAAATTAACCTAATTTCTCTTATATTCTTAGGCCTATCGGAAGTCTACGCTAGGCTACCGTCAAACTAGTTATGGATCCGCCTCAACCTAGTGGCTATCTAAAAATAACTATTAGACCACGCTCATATTCGACTTAAGGGAAGTCAAGACTCAAACTGATATACAAATTGAAAGGATTTGGAATTCCCCAATTTCGTTAAAGCGGAAGCGTAATTGGGATCGATTCGTAGTTAATTTTGTTTATCCAAAAATACTATTACATTGGAAAAAACATAGAACAAATTCTATACAAACTTAAGGCTAAGCATACAAAAATTATTAGATTTAAATTTAAAGGGGAGAAGCAAACATACCGTCGTTGACGACTCTGAATACTTCAACGGACACCTTTCTTGATTTTGGACCAAACATCAACAATTGGGACACCATTAATTGATCTTCCCCTCAATGACTCTGAGATTACGAACGTAGTTGTGGGACTACCTAATCTTGAATGGGAAAAACTCTAGAGAGAAAATTCTCCCTAGAGTTCTTGGGTTGAGAGAATATGAGAGGGAGGCTAGAGAGAATGCAAGAGTGCATTCTTGTGACCTTATGTTGTAGTACTGATAACTGCCCAAAAGGTAGTTATTTAAGCTTCATTTTTATAAGGATTTGTGTGTCTTTTGTGCTTAAGAGGGTTGGTTTTAGATGGATATTACATGTTTTAACCCATTTGGAAGAATGGAAGCAATGGAAATTATTTTGTGCAGATTATGTTGCTGAGCGACTGGAGGGAGAAAATTCTGTGCTGTAACAAAACTGGGAACAGAACTGCCACATCACAGCTCGTTAGCCAACTTCATGAACCGACTTCTGTTGAGTTATTTTTGGGATAAAGGAACAAGGAGAGCCTTACACATGTCCTAGTTGACCTAATTCAAGTCTCCCATCCTTCTATAAAAGGAAGTAGCCGTCAAAGTCAAAAGTATTCCATGTTCTCCCTTGGAAGCCGAATAGTATAGAGAGATTGAAGATCATCAAGAACACCATCATCCGCAAGCTGATTAAGGAGTTTATTTTCTTTATTAACTTGTGGTTATGGACATGCCTACTCAGATTGTGATTTGGGTTTTCATGCTTATTATGAACTAAGTAGCTTAGGTGTTGGTTAGGAATAATGTGATTGTCGTGCTTCATCTTTAGTAATATATTGACTATCGCATTTTGGTTAATTGTTGTGCTTATCTCCATTTTATGCCCGCCTGGCCAGCCGGTGTGAATAGCTCTCTCTAGTTTCAGGGATGATTTAGAGAGTGTGTGGCAATTATCCACACTACGATCATTGTGTATTGGTGAACGCCAGTGACTGAGCTAGGGATAGCCAGTTGCCTAGTGCTTGATCGGTCGTACTTCATTGGGGTTGAAACACATCCCAAAAGATTCAGAGTTCCAGGAGCAATCCGCTAATAATACTGCAAGAAATGCATGATCAATAATATTGCTAGAACATCTTTTAGAGCAATCACTAAATCCTAACCAGTGTCTATGTCACACCCCCTCCCGGACCACCTGCTAGCTTAGCCCGAAAGACGGCATGAAGCCAACATATATCGTCACCTCTAACGATCCCTGTTGACCCTACTGAAACGTTGAACCTGATAAACATACTAATCATAGATATGAAACATTCTACATGAAACACAACACAGCGGAATCCACGGAAACCTTTTAACATACACGAGGTGCAGCCCTGACAAAACTTGGTTTGGAAGATAACCTGATATAGATATCACAACCAAAAACATCTACAACTAGGGTTTATACAACGACGACCTCTAGGACGATATTATCCAATCCTTGCAAAACATCTACAATATGAACAGACTCAATATACAACTCCAACCACGTACTGGAGCTTGATCTAGAACTTTCAGCAGACGTTGACAGTGTATCAGGCACCGAGAGCGCGATCTCTACCTGAAAAGTTGAAAACATTTTGAAAGAATGAACTACGAAGCCTAGTGAGTGACTAACTTTAAAACTCTAAATCTGGAAGTCAAAAACACGTGATAAACCTTTAAAAGAATAAATATGCTCAGTCAAAGTGTTTAACATAAACGTGTAAGGTTAAGGGCTTTCTAAAACATCTCGCAAGTTCGTCATTAAAAATCTAGCAAGGCATATGAAATACATCAAACGTTTTAACTAACATGACCGATCTACGTTGTGTAGGGCACGCCCAGTACAACCAACGTTTCTAGTCCTACGATGTAGTGGGGCCCGCCCAGCACTCCCATCGTCTTTGTCGTAGTGGGGCCCGCCCAGCACTCACGACAGTATCGTTGTCACGGAGTACACTCAACGTCGACAACGGAATATAACCTGTGTGCACACGGTACCATATAGCCTTGGGCTCAATATCTCAGTCATGTAGTCAATAGAAATCTCAGAAAATCACATGAAAACATTTAAACATGTTTGCTTATCATTATCTTTCGTAAAACTCAAGCTTACTCAGCTTGCTCGTGGAAAACTTCAAATCATTAAACAATATTTGCTAACACATGCTTTACTTTAAAAAAAAAAAAAAATATCGTTTCAACTACTTTTCATAAAGCCATTAGCCATGTGCTCGTATATAAACCTCATTAGAAAATCTGAGCTCAAAACTCATGCTAGAAACCGTTCACAAAAACCATGTATCATTCATAGAAAAGCATGTAAAACATATAATCATGAACAACTGTTTAAGAACATTTTCAAAATTTGTTTTGTCACTCACTGTCTTATCTAGTTCCCCGGTTTGTAGACTCGGCCTATTTCCTCTTGGCCTGTCAAACAACCAAAACCGAGCGTTAGAACCATAGATAGCTTTGTCTTTCCATGCTCATGAATTTTCTAAACAATTGGATTAAGAATCACATTCACATTCTACTTCCCAGATTTTCCAGATTCTATACCCTAACTTCCAACACCCATAACTTCCTCAATACTTAACCAAAATTAATGAAATATACATAAACCTCTTCATTTTCGAACACACTAGAACTTACCTGAAGAAAGGAAAACGAGATTCGCAATCAATTAGCCCAGAATTGCCTCGAACACAGACAATACAGAATTTGAGGTTCTCTGTTACCCTTTATCTTCCTCCTGAAATTAAACCTACTTCAAGTCATTTTTGGCTCACAAATTCTTCATGAAAGTTGTCGGATATTGAATAAGCTTTCCAACCATACAAATTAGAGCTTCGTATTCGACTTGTGCACTCCAGAATACTCAAAACATCAGAGAATACCAGAGATCCTCCTGGTTTGCTCGAAAATCCTGCGCTATGTTTTCCATTCCAAAAACCATCAACTTCTCATTCTATTTAGGTCAAGCTTCCTTCATGAAGTTTGTTAGAAAATGAACTAAATTTCAAGAAAATTAAACCTCACCTCTTGATTCCTTCTGTGTAGCACAAACCGACTAAAACACCAGAGGTTGACAGGTTGAACACAGTTTCTGCAATTGCTGGCTTTGCATGAGCTTTTCCCTATCTTCTTCAACCTCAAACCACGAAATTCTTCTTCTTCTTCTTCCTTCACTCTCTCCTTAAAGTGCTCTGAAAGTTTCAATGGAAAAGGATGAGAAATGAGGCTGATAATGGGCTGATAAGAATGTTAGTCGGTGGTGGGTGTCTTGCTGTCATTTCCCACCTTCTTTCTTTTTTTTTTTTCTCACTTTTGTTCTTTTTTTTTTCTTTTCCTTCCATTTTCCTTTTCCTTTTCTTTTCTTTCATCTTTTAACTTAGTAATCCCAACAATTTAAGCCAACAGTAGATGACGAGAGAAAATGATCCTAGAGAAGTCTCGGGTTTACAGCTTGTCTTTAATCTGTCTATCTATTTGTTTACTTGTTGTTCTGTCATTTATTTTGCCTCAGCATAATTCTTATAAAACCAAATCATTTTACCATCTTTGAAACCATTAGAAAGTTACACAAAATAGGTAGAGTGGAAACTAATTCAGGACTCGGATTGATAATATTACTTGTTGCAGACTGTGTATACTTGCACAGGAATTCTAGAGTCTTTTATACCGTATTTTTATTCACTCTAGGAACCCAACAAGTACCTAAACCCTAGGTTTAGTGTTCTATTTATAGGAGAAAGACCATGAATAAAATATTCATTTAAAATCAATTATTTCCATAACTGATTTAATCTTTTCAGTAATTAATCAATTTCATGACCAATCAATTCCTTGACCAATCAATTCCACAATTGATTAATCTTTTTCCTAAATGATTGATCACTTCCATAAGTGATTAAGTCATTTCCATAAATGATTAATTACTTCCATAAGTGATTAATCATTTCCATAATTGATTAATTTCCAATTATTAATTCTTTAATTAATTAATCACCAATTAAATATCATATATTTAATTTCAGACCTTCTATTAGTTAATTAATTAATTACCCAATTAAGTATCATATATTTAATTTCAGGCCTTCAATTAATTAATTCTATAATATGAATCAAATTCATATTAAAATTTGAACTCCTTCAAATTCTCTTATATCCTATAAATTTAATATGAATCAAATTCATATTAATATTTGAACTTATTCAAATATTTATTTCTCTCATAGACTATAGTTTAATTAAATCTCATTTAATTTAAACTAAATTGAATAATTAATTAATTCATCTTCTAATTAAATACCATATATTTAATTAGACATATATTTGAACTCTTTCAAGTATATCAATCTCTCAATATAATAAAGTTTAATCTCAAATTAGACTTTATATTTTAATGCATCACTATACAATATATTAATTTGCATCTCATACAATTAACTTAATTCCCAATATGAATTTGAACTATTCAAATTCTCTCAAGATATATTTGTTCCTAATTACTCTTTACGAGCTAGCAGGGGGACCTAATGGACCTACAGATCAGAAGCTCCAATGATATGAGGTTAATAGATTAAACTCATTAATCAGGTTAACCAATATTCATTAATTGTGGGTCATTCCACTAAAGACCCACAACTGAACTCTTCTCACTGTAGAACATTTATGTGTCCATGGATATAGACCTATACCGGTAAGTCAATGCTTCACGAGTGTTCGTAACTACAGGTGGGTCAAATTACCGTTTTACCCCTGTGTTACCTCTGGCTCCTTAAGTACCAGTGCTCCTCTAATGAACAACCTGTTTATGGTCCAACCAGTAAACAAAAAGTCCCTCTCGGGCCAGTGAGAGGGCGGGATCCCTTTGTTCAAGACCCGAAGTCACCATTTAAGGGAACACTCATCTACTTCTCCTAGAAGCGGGAAGGAGCGAATTCCATCTTATGTTGTCATCTCCCCAGCCCCCCGCTCGGTCTTGTCCCCAAGAAGGTAGGTTTATTGAGTCGGCGTGCAGGCCACTCTCACCCATACTAATCAAAGGACAATCTCTCGTGAGAAGGAGTTCATGACACACTCGGGATTAAGACTGAGTTACCTAGTCATCCTATTGAAACAGTAACCTAACTAGTTAACGGTGTTACATCTAATGGTTTACTATTTCGTGGTTCGGTCTTATGCAAACTCATTGCATAAGATACCCCCGCTCGCATGTCTCCTACATGGATGCCTTGGATCAATACGTCTGTATCAAATACAAAGTGGGTCGTATCACATAGTGTTACCAGGATAAGGTACCCAGCCTTATCCCTGTACTATAGACCTTTTAGGTTGTTACTTGAACACCGATCCCCGTATGACCCCACATACTAGTTCAAGTCACATGTAAACAACCTTGGATCTTAGTTTATTGGATTTGGGTCAAGTTGTACAATATTTAACAATAACACTTTATTTTAGAAACTCGATAACACTTTATTGAAACAAGTATACAATTTGTTTACATTCACTATCTATGAGTTTTAGGGCATAAAACCCAACACAAACGTGATGGTGTAAACGAGAAACTAAGATGCAATTCATTCAAATCCACAAAACAGAAAGTAAGATTAAGCAAACTCAACAAAATTAAGCAAAACATCTAAAGATTACACCAATTCAACAATCCTAAGGGATTTAGCCGCTCAATCTACAAGCAAATCCAATGAAGAAACAAGAAAACATAGCAAAATAATGAAAAACCTGGATAGAAAACGGTTTTGAACTCAGAAGAATGGAAAAGTACAGAGAAGAATCGTCCAAAACGGCTGAATATATGACCTAGCGTCTAAGAAAGAAGAAGATATCGTATTTATAAGTAACATCGGCATCGAGACGCCAAGGCCAGCGTCGAGACGTCGTCCCTTCCGTCAGTGGGCTAAGTTTGAGGCGGCGTCGAGACGCTTGCTCTCGGGTTGCTCCAAAATATACATTTTCTTACTTGATCCTTTTGGCTCCAAAAATTATGTCCAAGCGTTCTGGTCGATGTCTTTAGCCTCACGTCATCTCGGGGACTCTAGAATAGCTCGAAAACACCATAAAAACTTCGAGTTAGCGCCAAAATGAAATATAGGCCTAATTGCTCTCTTGTGCTCGAGTCCCTGTAAAATAAAATTTTAAACCATCAAATGCACACAAACAAGATCGAATTAGAAGTGATAAGATAGCACGTTTTGGTTGCTATCAAATACTCCCAACTTGAATCTTACTAGTCCTCGAGCAAGACTAAAAAGACATGAATATGGATGCAAACAGATGAATTTTTCATGGCTTAATCCTCATAGCTAAAGAATCAATAAGAATGCAATCAAGAGACATGCACGTGAGACCCAACTAAGAGACAAATCAAAATTTTGCAGAGAACATCTTGCACTAAAGACTTCTAACTCACCTAGAATGGACTCTACTAACCTGGGATTGGTTTATCAAGCTCTCATTCTATCTTCCCCCTACATTAGCACTAAGGACTCACTAAAGAGAGAAAAATGAGACAAATTAGACTGCTACTTCTACCTAGGAACCTGAATTTTAGGAGCTCCTCACTTTTGCATTCTTTAAGGCAGGGCACTAGCTTTCACACTACAATGCAGGAACCCATAACCCTAGTTTTACCCTTGGTTGGCCTAATTGATCACACGGTAGGTAGCTCTTTTTACCCCCTACCACTCATGATTATTGCAAGCATGATTTTTCTAATGAAAGTAAAATAAGAAAGATTAGCTTTTTCTTTTTTTTTTCTTTTTTTTTCAGCTCAATCTCACTCACTCATTTTCTTTTAACAAGAAAATTTTCTTTTTCTTTCTCCTAGGCAAGGTTCCCATGCTAATTTTTGAAAAGTTTTTATTCTTTAAACTCATCATTACACCTTACGGGGTGACAACAGAAATCTAAGCCTAATAAACCTCTCCTAAGTGTTTGACTCCTATTCTAAAGCAAGAAAAAAACTCATCGAAAGCAAATTTATCAATACAGAAGCTAATTCTAGGAAACCATTGTCATGCTAAAAACATCTAAAAACATCAAACATTCAAGTCAAACAATGAAAGTACACAATTGGCCCGACGCTCAGGTGCTCAGGGCCCAACTGACAGAAAGCAAAGCGTAATCGTGAAAGTCGCCAACTTTTGAAGATGAAGTGAAGTTGTCAACCGTCAACTTTTGAAGCTGAAACGAAATTCGCCAACCACCAACTTTTGAAGATGAAGCGAAAGCGAAGCCTTCAGTTGCCAACCTTTAAAGATGAAGTGAAGTCGTCAACTGCCAACTTTTGAAAACGATACGAGAGTGTCAACTGTCAACATTTGAAGATGAAGCGAAAGTCGCCAGTTCTCTACATTTTTTAAAAGAAGCGAGGTCACCAACCATCAACTTTTGAAGATGAAGCAAAATTCGTCAACAACCAACTTTTGAAGATGAAGCGAAAGCAAAGCCTTCAACCGTCAACCTTTGAAGATGAAAAAAAAAGCAGTTGAGTTGTCAATCTTTGAAGATGAAGCAAGGCTGTCAACTGCCAACTTTTGAAAATGAAGTGAAGTCGTCGACTATCAACTTTTGAAGATGAAAGCGAAAATGAATCCTTCCACCACTATCCTTTTGAAGGTGAAGCAAAGTTGTCGACGGTCAACCTTTGAAAATGAATCGACGTCAACCGCCAAATTTTGAAGATGAAGCAATAGCAAAGTCTTCAACTGCCAACATTTGTAATGAAGCAAATTTTTCAACTGCCAACCTTTGAAGATTTGAAGTTGAAGTGAAAACGAAGCCTTCAACTTCCAGCCTTTGAAGGTGAAGTGAGGTATCAAACTTCGAGAAAATGATAAACCAAACTTGAATGGAGCAATCTCTGAATGTGGAGGGGGTGAGATGTCGAACTTTGAGCGAGCGAGACACCAAACTTGAATGGAGCTAAACGTCGAACTTGGAGCGAGTGAATTGTTGAACTTGAAAGAACAAATCCATCTTTTATGCATTCAATTTGTAACATTCAATTCATAGCAACCTACATCTTCAATTTGTTGTGTTGCCTCCAATAGGGATGAATTTCTTCAATTTGTTTTGTCGTGCTTCAATATTTGTGGCACTTTTTTTTTTTTTTTTTTGCAATGACTGAACTTAAAGTTTTCTTTAAGCTTCCTACGTACCCTTGAAGAAAAAAAAGGATTAAGTCATAACTGAAGGATTGGAATTCCCAATTCCGTTACAGCGGAAGCAATTGGACCGTTCGTAAATTAATTTTGTTTTACAAAATACCAATACATTGGCAAAAGGTTAAGCGATGAAAAACATACCTCCGTTGACGACTCTGAATACTTCAACGAATGATTCTTGATTGTTCTGCAACAACGAAGAACACCACCATTTGATCTTCCCCGCTATAACTCTGAGATTAGGAACGTAGTGGTGGGACTACCTAATCTTGAATGGGAAAAACACTAGAGAGAAAATTCTCCCTAGAGTTCTTGAGTTGAGAGAATATGAGAGGGCCTTATGGTGGCCATATGTTGTGGTACATAAACCCTAGGGTTAGTGTTCTATTTATAGGAGAAAGGCCATGAATAAAATATTCATTTAAAATCAATTATTTCCATAACTGATTTAGTGCATGTTTGGGAGTGATTTCAAAATGACTAAAATCACTTTTGTCATGTTCAAAATCATCCCAAAGCATACTTTTAATTATTCAAAATCAATTTCATGTTTGATTTTACACTTTTAGATGTGATTTTCATACCGTTAAAATTGATTTTTAATTATTAAAAACATGTTTTCGAGTGATTTTGAATATACCAAAAGTGATTTTAACCATTTTAAAATCACTTCCAAACATGCACTTAATCTTTTCCATTAATCAATTCCATGACCAATCAATTCCATAATTGATTAATCTTTTCCATAAATGATTGATCACTTCCATAAGTGATTAATCATTTCCATAATTGATTAATTTCCAATTAATTAATTCTTTAATTAATTAATCACCAATTAAATATCATATATTTAATTTCAGACCTTCTATTTGTTAATTAATTAATTACCCAATTAAATATCATATATTTAATTTCAGGCCTTCAATTAATTAATTCTATAATATGAATCAAATTCATATTTAAATTTGAACTCCTTCAAATTCTCTTATATCCTATAAATTTAATATGAATCAAATTCATATTAATATTTGAACTTCTTCAAATATTTATTTCTCTCATAGACTATAGTTTAATTAAATCTCATTTAATTTAAACTAAATTGAATAATTAATTAATTCATAATTAATTAATTCATCTTCTAATTAAATACCCTATATTTAATTAGACATATATTTGAACTCTTTCAAATATATCAATCTCTCAATTTAATAAAGTTTAATCTCAAATTAGACTTTATATTTTAATGCATCATTATACATTATATTAATTTGTATCTCATACAATTAACTTAATTCCCAATATGAATTTGAACTATTCAAATTCTCTCAAGATATATTTGTTCCTAATTACTCTTTACGAGCTAGCAGGGGGACCTAATGGACCTACAGATCAGAAGCTCCAATGATATGAGGTTAACTGATTAAACTCATTAATCAAGTTAACCAATTCATTAACTGTGGGTCATTCCACTAAAGACCCACAGCTGAACTCTTCTCACTGTAGAACATTTCTGTGTCCATGGATGTAGACCTATACCGGTAAGTCAATCCTTCACGAGTGTTCGTAATCACGGTTGTGTCAAATTACCGTTTTACCCCTGTGTTACATCTGTCTCCTTAAGTACCAGCGCTCCTCTAATGAACAACCTGTTTATGGTCCAACCATTAAACAGAAAGTTCCTCTCGGGCCAGTGAGAGGACGGGATTCCTTTGTTCAAGTCTCGGAGTCACCTCTTAAGGGAACACTCATCTACTTCTCCTAGAAGTGGGAATGAGTGAATTCCTTCTTGTGTTGTCATGTCCCCAGCCTCCCACTCGGTCTTGTCCCCAAAAAGGAAGGCATATTGAGTCGGCGTATTGGCCACTCTCACCCATGCTAATCAAAGGACAATCCCTCATGAGAAGGAGTTCATGACACACTCAGGATTAAGACTGAGTTACCTAGGTCATCGTATTGAAACAGTAACCTAACTAGTTAACGGTGTTACATCTAGTGGTTTACTATTTCGTGGTCCGGTCTTATGCAAACTCATTGCATAGGATACCCCCGCTTGCATGTCTCCTACATGGACGCCTTGGATTAATACGTCTGTATCGAATACAAAGCGGGCCGTATCACATAGTGTTACCAGGATAAGGTACCCAGCCTTATCCTTGTACTATAGACCTTTTAGGTTGTTACTTGAACACCAATCCCCGTATGTCCCCACGTACTAGTTCAAGTCACATGTAAACAACCTTGGATCTTAGTTTATTGGATTTGGGTCAAATTATGCAATATTTAACAACAACACTTTATTGTAGAAACTCAATTACACTTTATTGAAACAAGTATACAATTTGTTTACATTCACTATCTAAGAGTTTTAGGGCATAAAACCCAACAATAACGTAGTTCAGTTTTTTTTTTTTTTTTTTTTTTTTGTCATTCACCTTTTAAACTCGTGTAGGCTAGGAGCATCATGCAGTTTAGGCTCTTGCGATAAGGAGCATTTACATTTTAAATGTCTTTTTCTCTACCATTGTCTTGATCAGGTCCTTCATTTGTAGGATTTGTCAAGATGATAAGATTTGGTTTCACCTTCAAAGAACCTTTTGTGTTTATGAGAATAGAAAACTTCCTCTTCATCCATGACAACACAGTACTGTGAAGCTTCTTGTCATTGTTTACTTCATCGAATAGGTTAGCTTTCATGTTGTCCATCTTTCTTTCATGTCAATCGCTTGTTACTTTGAGACGATCAAAATAGTTGTGGAAGGTCGACACATTCTTGATGTAGAGAAGGCCTTTGGAAGCTTGAATCTCGAGTGATGGAGGACGTCAAGCTTTGAGTTTCTTCTTTTGCTATACCCATACTCGTTTTTGGAAAATCGAAGGTCGAGTAGTTGAAGGCTCAATGCGGTCAAAGACTTGCTCGATTTCCTTTGAATCGTCGTCTTCTTCTGCATTGATATAACATGAACTTGCAAAATTTTCTTCCACTTTCTTGATGGGACGAAAATTTCTCAAGGATATGATTATTTTAAGGTTACTAGTTGGCGATGTTGAGAAGGATCTTGATTTCTTTTTTTCTCAAGTTTAGGTTTCCTTGGATTCTTCTGTCTTCGATGTCTTTTCTTTCTTTTGGATGAGCAACATCCTTTCTGAACAAGATATTGTCTTTGTTTCTTCTTATGAGTCATGACGGTACTTCCTTTATCTTCATCGCTCATAAGATTGACCGTATCTTGAGATTTGTCTCCTGATACCTCATGGTGAAACCAAATAGCTATAGGTTCCAAGGTTCCAAATTGGAGTAGGTGCATCTCTTGATCATGAAGCAAATCAAAACACAATTGATTGCAAGTGTTTGTTGCTATTACAGTTTGATTTGATTGAGTTACTTCCTCAAGGTCCAACTCAATTTTTCCTTCTTTGGCTAACCTCAGAACTAGCTCTTTCAGGACAAAACATTTTTCTATCCACTGGTTGATAACTCGATGATACTTGCAGTAGTTGGGATCATCGACCTTTTCCATCTCTTCTGGTCGTTTACAATCGAGAATTTCTATCAACCGTGCTTCCAATAGTTATTCTAACATGTTGGAAACGTCAGAATCAGGAAAAGGATAAACTTCTTTCTGTCTTTCCTTCAAAGTAAGCTACGCGTTCCATTTTCTTGTCGCTTTTCTTTTGAAGACGACTTGAGAAGAGTTGTGTTTACAACCATAGATTCTTTCGTAGTCGCTTCGACGCTCTTTCCTTTTTTCTTCAAGTTAGGGAGTTGAAGGTCTTTATTTCCTTGACTAGTAATACTTAGCTCCATATCATGGGTGAGAGTTTCTAATTCTTCAAAGGTGCGAGGCTTTACACCTTGAAGGATGTAGAGGACTTTCTAGTGCATGCATTGAATGCACATCTCAACAGCAAAGAGTTCAGTGAGGCGATCCTTGCAATCAAGACTCATGGCTCTCCAACGATTTATGTAGTCAACAATAAGTTCATCTTTTCGTTGCTTAGTGTTTGTGAGCTCAAACATACTAACGGTTCTTCGATGTTGTAGAAGCGATTCAAGAACTCTTTTTCGAATTGTTCCCAAAAGTCTATTGACTCAGGTTCTAGATTAGTGTACCAGTCAAAGGCATTTCCTTTAAGTGTTCGAATGAACTGCTTGACTAGTAGGTCCCCTCGAGTAACATCATTCTCGCATGTCTCGACGAAGTGGGCAATATGATGTTTAGGATTGCCTTTTCCATCAAATTGTTGAAACTTGGGTGGCTGGTCCGTTTGAGGTTTGGAGAGTTTAGATTCAATGTTTGTCCCAATTAGAGTTTTTCATCTTGTTTGAGAGTTTGGACCCAAGGTTCGTCCCAAATAGAGTTTTTCATCTGGTTTGGACGAACATGGTCCAAACTTTGCTCCATTTGAGTTTTGGAGAGCTTAGACACAAAGTTCGTCCCAATGAGAGTTTTTCTAATGGTTTGGATGAGCATGGCCCAAACTTTTCTCCGTTTGAGTTTTGGAGAATTTGGATACCAAGTTCATCCCAAAGAGAGATTTTCATCTAGTTTGGAAGAACATGGTTCAAACTTTGTTCCGTTTGAGTTTTGGATTTTGACCCAAAGATCCTCCCAATTCGAGTTTTTCATCTGGTTTGGACGAACTAGGTCCAAACATTGCTCCGTTAGAATTTTGGAGAGTTTGGATCCCAAAGTTCGTCCCAATGAGAGTTCTTCAGTTGGTTTGGACGAATGTTGCGGGGCGTTCTCCATCTGGTTTTTGCGCTGCTCCCTCCTTCTGTTCCTAAATGTCCTTTCAATTTCTGGATCAAGCTCAAACCGTACCCCAGGCGGATCGCTCATGCACCAAAATCACACGTGCAAAAACAAAAGAAACAATCAAAAAGTTCTAGCACCAAACCACTAAAACACATACACAAAACAGATCAGATAAACACTTATTCAAGTCCCCGACAACGGCGCCAAAAACTTGTTGGGTTCCTAGAGTGAGTAAAAATATAGTATAGAATACTCTAGAATTCCTGTGCAAGTATACACAGTCTGCAGCAAGTAATATTATCAATCGAAGGTCTGAATGAGTTTCCACTTTATCTATTTTGCGTAACTTCCTAATGGTTTCGAAGATAATAAAAATGTTGGGTTTTATAAGAATTATGCTGAAGCAAAATAAATGACAGAACAACGAGTAAACAAATAGATAGATAGATTAAAGACATGCGTTGGTTAGGCTTTAGTGATTGTTCTAAGATATGCTCTAGCAATATTATTGATCATGCATTTCTCGCAGTATTATTAGTGGATTCCTCCCGGAACTCCGGTTCTTTTGGGATATGTTTCAAACCCAATGAAGTGCGACCGATCAAGCACTAGGCAACTGGCTATCCCTAGCTCAGTCACTGGCGTTCACCAATACATAATGATCGTAGTGTGGATAATTGCCACACACTCTCTAAATCATCCCTGAAACTAGAGAGAGCTATTCACACCGGCTGGCCAGGCGGGCATAAAATAAGAAGAAGCACAACAATTAACCAAAATGCGATAGTCAATTTATTACTAGAGATGAAGCACAATAATCACATTATTCCTAACCAACACCCTAAGCTAGACTCTTCTAGTGGCTTACCACTCCTAAGGGTTACTGCCTTTACCTGCTCCTTACCTTTCCTTCGAGGGTGTTCAGTATCTGATGGAAGTTTCCCTTGAGGCCTCGCCTTGAGCTCATTAGCTAGCTGACCCACTTGCAATTCCAGGGCCCTCATCGAACCTTGATTACTTTGAATTGCAGCGTCTGTACGCGCCATAAATTCTTTCATCATTGCCTCGAGAGAATTTCCCGAATTTTGCTGGGGCAAAACCGGCTTATTTTGTTGGGGCATTACCTGCGCTTTAGCAAATCCCGGCTGGTTCATCTTTTGTTGCGCTTGTACGTTATTTCCTTGACCTCCCCATGAGAAGTTGGGGTGGTTGCGCCAACCTGGATTATAGAAGTTAGAATAAGGGTTGCTCCTCTGATTACCTACAAAAAACACAGACGCTGGGTTGCTGGGACAAAACTCGTAGTTGTGGTCTTCACCGCAATAGATACATGCTTCGTCCGTGACTTGGTTCACCACTGCTGCAGGCTTCATAGCTGGTGGCTGCTGATGACTAATCACTGTCACATTCTTAAGAGCGTTAGCAATCATAGCAAGATCGACCCTAATGGTGGACACACCATCAACCTCTAGTACACTCTTAACCTTTTTATTTGTGCCTCTAACATCCGACCATGGACAACTATTAATAGATATTCTTTCTAAAATTTCATAGGCTTCATCAAAAGTTTTTTCCAAAAGGGCCCCTCCAGCCGAAGCATCGACCATACCTTGGGTTACTCCATTTAAACCATTGTAAAATGTTTCCATTTGAATACAATGAGGTAACCCATGGTGGGGACACTTTCGCAAAAGCTCCTTAAACCTCTCCCAAGCCTCACTAAAAGTCTCATCTTCAAGTTGCCTAAACCCTACTATTTCACTCCTTAATTTAGCATTTCTATTAGGTCGGAAATATTTACTAAAAAATTTTTCAGCTAACTCATCCCACGTCCTAATTGATCCTGGAGCAAAAGAGTTTAACCATGACTTTGCTCCATCTCTAAGAGAATACGGGAACAAAGTTAATCGAAGAGCATCTCTAGGCACTCCTTGAATTACAAAAGAATCACTAACTCCTAGAAAATACTTAAGATGTAAATGAGGGTCTTCAGATGACAAACCATGGAATTTCCCCACGGTTTGCAACATCTGAAACATTACCGGTTTCATTTCAAAATTCGCCGCTTGGATTTGGGGACGTGCAATCCCTGGATTCAACTCATTAAACATCGGGACAACATACGCTCGAATGGCTCTGGTCCTATCGTTCGCTATCAAGATAGGATTCTCAGCCTAATTATTTCGCTGCTCATTTTGCTCAAACAGTGGGTTTTGCTGCAGCAACGGATTCTGCTGGGGGTTCACTGCTAATGGACCTTCAGGAACCTGCGGAAGTTGCGGGCCGTTCTCCATCTGGTTTCTGCGCTGCTCCCTCCTTCTGTTCCTAAATGTCCTTTCAATTTCTGGATCAAGCTCAAACCGTACCCCAGGCGGATCGCTCATGCACCAAAATCACACCTGCAAAAACAAAAGAAACAATCAAAAAGTTCTAGCACCAAACCACTAAAACACATACACAAAACAGATCAGATAAACACTTATTCAAGTCCCAGACAACGGCGCCAAAAACTTGTTGGGTTCCTAGAGTGAGTAAAAATATAGTATAGAATACTCTAGAATTCCTGTGCAAGTATACACAGTCTGCAGCAAGTAATATTATCAATCCAAGGTCTGAATGAGTTTCCACTTTATCTATTTTGCGTAACTTCCTAATGGTTTCAAAGATAATAAAAATGTTGGGTTTTATAAGAATTATGCTGAAGCAAAATAAATGACAGAACAACGAGTAAACAAATAGATAGATAGATTAAAGACAGGCGCTGGTTAGGCTTTAGTGATTGTTCTAAGATATGCTCTAGCAATATTATTGATCATGCATTTCTCGCAGTATTATTAGCGGATTCCTCCCGGAACTCCGGTTCTTTTGGGATATGTTTCAAACCCAATGAAGTGCGACCGATCAAGCACTAGGCAACTGGCTATCCCTAGCTCAGTCACTGGCGTTCACCAATACACAATGATCGTAGTGTGGATAATTGCCACACACTCTCTAAATCATCCCTGAAACTAGAGAGAGCTATTCACACCGGCTGGCCAGGCGGGCATAAAATAAGAAGAAGCACAACAATTAACCAAAATGCGATAGTCAATTTATTACTAGAGATGAAGCACAATAATCACATTATTC
This sequence comes from Luffa acutangula, assembly GCA_036850905.1. Lineage (NCBI taxonomy): Eukaryota > Viridiplantae > Streptophyta > Magnoliopsida > Cucurbitales > Cucurbitaceae > Luffa > Luffa acutangula. The sequence goes on along the minus strand of CM072090.1, from coordinate 26,606,656 downwards.
CTAACGAACACCCTAAGCTACTTAGTTCATAACAGGCATAGGAATACGAATTACAATCTGAGTATGCATGTCCATAACCACAAGTTAATAAAGAAAATAAACTCCCTAATCAGCTTGCGGTAGATGGTGTTCTTGATGATCTTCAATCTCCCTATACTATTCGGCTTCCAAGGGAAAACAAGGAATGAGTTTGACTTGGACGGCTACTTCCTTTTATAGAAAGAAAGGAAACTTGAATTAGGTCAACTTGGACACGTGTAGTTTGCTCCTTTATCCCGAAAATAACTCAACAGAAGTCGGTTCATGAAGTTGGCTAACGAGTTGTGATGTGGCAGTTTCTGTTCCCAGTTTTGCTGCAGCATAGAATCTGCTCCCTCCAGTCGCTCAGCAGCATAATCTGCACAAAATAATTTCCAATGCTTCCATTCTTCCAAATGGGTTAAAACATGTAATATCTATCCAAAACCAACCCTAATAAGCATAAAGGACACACAAATCCTTATATAATTGAGGCCTAAATAACTACCTTTTGGGCAGTTATCAACGAACATGGTCCATACTTTGCTCCATTTGAGTTTTGGAGTGTTTGGACTCAATATTCATCGCAATGAGAGTTTTTCATCTTGTTTTGACGAACATGTTCCAAACTTCTCTCCTTTTGAGTTTCTGAGAGTTTGGACCCAAAGTTCGTCCCTATGAGAGTTTTTCATCTGGTTTGGACGAACATCATCCAAAATTTGCTCCGTTTGAGTTTTGGAGCGTTTGGACCCATGTCCCAATGAGAGTTTTTCATCTGGTTTTAACGAAAATGGGCCAAACTTTTCTCCGTTTGAGTTTTGGAGAGTTTCGACCCAAAGTTAGTCCCAATGAGAGTTTTTCATATGGTTTGGACGAACATGGTCCAAACTTTTCTCTGTTTGAGTTTTGGAGAGTTTGGACCCTAAGATCATCCCAATTAGATTTTTTCATCTAGTTTGGATGAACGTAGTCTAAACTTTGCTTCGTTAGAATGTTAGAGAGTTTGGATCCCAAAGTTCATCCCAATAAGAGCTCTTCAGGTGGTTTGGACAAACATGGTCCATACTTTGCTCCGTTTGATTTTTGGCGAGTTTGGACTCAATGTTCGTCCCAATGAGAGTTTTTCTTCTTGTTTGGACAAACATGGTCCAAAATTCTCTCCGTTTGAGTTTTTGAGAGTTTGGACCCAAAGTTCGTCCCTATGAGAGTTTTTCATCTTGTTTGGATGAACAACGTCGAAACTTTGCTCCATTTTAGTTTTGGACAGTTTGGAATGGAAGATCGTCCTAATTAGAATTTTTCATCTGGTTTGGATGAATAGTCCAAACTTTGCTGCGTTAAAATTTTGGAGAGTTTGGATCCCAAAGTTCTTCCCGATGAGAGTTCTTTAGGTGGTTTGGACGAAGATGGTTTGTACTTTGCTTCGTTTGAGTTTTGAGTTTGGACTCAATGTTCGTCCCAATGAGAGTTTTTCATCTTTTTTGGACGAAAATGGTCCAAACTTTACTCCGTTTGAGTTTTGGACCGTTTGGACCCAAAGTTCGTCCCAATCAGGGTTCTTTAGGTGGTTCGGACGAACATGGTCCAAACTTTATCCCTTTGGGTTTTTGAGAGTTTGGACCCAAGGTTCGTCCCAAAGAAAGTTTTTCATCTGGTTTGGACGAACATAGTCTAAACTTTGCTCCGTTTGAGTTTTGGAGAGTTTAGACACAAAGTTTGTCCTAATGAGAGTATTTCTAATGGTTTGGACGGTCCAAACTTTTCCCCGTTTGAGTTTTAGAGAGTTTGGACACCAAGTTCGTCCCAAAGAGAGTTTTTCATCTAGTTTGGAAGAACATGGTTCAAACTGTGTTCCGTTTGAATTTTGGATTTGACCCAAAGATCGTCCCAATTAGAGTTTTTCATCTGGTTTGGACGAACAAGGTCTAAACTTTGCTCTGTTAGAATATTGGAGAGTTTGGATCCCAAAGTTCGTCCCAATGAGAGTTCTTCAAGTGGTTTGGACGAACATGGTCCATATTTGCTCCGTGGCGCGACTTGTCGAAGGTTCGAGCCAAATGAAATTTATAGTTCCACGACACAAAACTACTTCCAGTAGTAATGGTCGAGGTCGAACACAGGGGATGAGAGCACTAATGGATTATAGGCTTTTGTGTGAAAGAACATGGGGATTTTTTAGTAAATGAAAGGAAAACGAAAGACATGAACAAAATACATCAAGAAAATTAAATAAAATTGCTGACAAAATAGATTTGAGCACTAAAAAGACAGAAACAACAGATGCGAAAAATATCATTGGATTCTAAGGTTCGTTGGATCGTTTGATTAATTGGTTTCATTGCCCACTCTAAAAGTTAATTCTACAAAATTTCTATGAACCTGACATGCTTCTTGGTAATTCGAATTCTACATCCTTCTTACCTTTGTTAATCAACTAATTAACCTCTTAGCCCGCGTGATTATTTACCGTATTAGTTGCATTACGATAAAGGGTCTGGAATTGTAAATTAAAATCAACAAAGTAACTTTCTAGATTAATTTAACAAATTCTCCATGCATCCTAGGTTCTATCAAGCGAGCTATGCAAGTTCGTATAGAAAAATGCAAATGAATGATTCAAACCTATTGGCTATCCCAAATAACTGATAGATTACCTAAGAAAGCATTCAAAGACAATGGTTTAAACAATAAAACATGGATGAACATAAAAATATTGTAGAATTGAATAAGTTTCAACAAGCTCAACCAAATGAAAAGGTCAATACAATCCAACTACATCCCAAGAATCCAATGAAAAGAAGTTTAAGCTAACATAATGGAAGAATACAAAGCAAAACTAATTAAGAAATACATCCTAATCAGTCTAGGAATCAAAGGAACAAAGAAATATTAAAGAAAAACGAACTAAATACAGAGAAAATCGTAAAATCTAACCTAACGACGGACTAAACCGAAGCCCTATATTTATAATAAACGTCGTAGCGTCAAGACGCCAGGGTCAGCGTCGAAACACTATGGATATTTCATTCCGGTTTGAAATCGCATCGGCATCTCGACGTCGATCCCTCCTCCAGCCTTGCTGCCTTTTTTCTCAGTTTTGTCTCGATCTTTCTCGGTATGGTGGTGTAGCCGAATATGTGTTAATTAGAGAATTACTTTATTTTTAGTAGTCATGTGCATGGCACATGTTGTGTAACTACTTTTAGTTATTCTCTTTGCCTATTTAAAGGCAAGAGATCATCAATAAAAGATTCATTCAATGATTGTTTATTAAAACTGGTTCTCGGATCCACCATAATTTGGTATCAAAGCGTGTGTTTTTGGGTGCTTCCTCGATGGCATCCAAGGTCTCAACCAACGTTGGTGGAGACTCAACATCGATGGGAAAAGATGCGGAAACTATTACCGTCCTCTCACCACAAGAAACGATTGCACGCTTGCTGTCAGTCGAGGATGATGTGCATGAGATTAAGAAGATTCTAGAGATGTTATGTGAAAAGTTGGGCTGCAAAACAGACCAACATGTAGCCGAACCTTAGGAACATCTAGCTATGGAAAGAAGGCCTCAAAAACATCAAAATGAGGGTTGGAAGACTAAACACTGCCAAGATAGACAAATGTTTGAGCGGAAAACACCCTAAGAAGTAGTTGCAGCACCAAGATTTCTTCAAGATCAACGTACGGGACTCCAAGAATTCAATCACAACCCCTTGTTTAAAAGACAAACTGAATGGGATGGGGATAGTTCAATTGAGGAAGAATATGAAGAAATCCAAAGAGAGGGCCGAAGAAATTGTAGACACCAATAGCATCAAGAAAACGACTTCAAGATGAAGATAGACATTCCAACCTATGGGGGGAAAATGGACATTGAAACCTTCCTCGAATGGATTAAACATGTGGAGAATTTCTTCAGTTATATGAGTACACCCGAGACTAAAAAAGTCAGGTTAGTAGCTTTAAAATTGAAAGGTGGAGCTCAAGCGTGGTGGGACCAATTGGAGATAAACCGATAAAGATATGGCAAAAGACCAATCCAAAGTTGGGAAAGGATGAAGAGGTTAATGAAAGAAATATTCTTGCCCATAAATTTTGAACAAATCCTCTACGATCAGTATCAAAATTGCTAGCAAGGTACAAGATCTGTTCTTGAATATGCTGAGGAATTCCATCGGTTGGGTGCAAGAACCAATCTTGTTGAGAATCAACAACACCTAATTGCAAGGTTCAAAGGCGGGTTACGATATGACATTAAGGAACAATTGGCGCTACAACCTATTGGGCATCTGAACGAGGCCATTTCTGGTGCAGTTAGGGGTGGTCACCGTTCGGTTTGGTCTGGTTTTGACCGAAACCAAAGACCGAACCGAACCCCTCGGTTCTTACGTGTTCTAAACCAAAAAAACTGAGATTTTCTCAGTTTTCTGTTAAAACCAAACCAATCGGTTTCGGTTTTTGGACGGTTCGGTTCGGTTTAAAACCGATTTATGATTTGTGTTTGGCCAGCAACATCAACAAAATCAGGAAAGGAAAAAAAAAACCAGTCGCATCAACAAAATCAGGAAAGAAAAAAAATAATATCAAGAAAGGGAAGATGAAGAGGATGAGAAATTGAGAGCAAATCACAAAAATGGGCAAAGAGAAGGGGAAGGGGATGAGAAATTCAGAGCAGGAGATGGTGTTTACTCGAATGGTGTCGCCGATGGCTATTTTGAACGAAAGACAAACATCTGCAAAAAAGAAGTGGAGTCATGGAAAACCTCACAGTGGACGGCGGTAGATATGAAGTTTACGGCGAGAAATTGAAAATGGGGAAGAAAGGGAGGGAGAAAGGAAAAGGGAAGTGAGAAGGGGGATGAGAAGAAGAGAGAGAAAGAGTGGGGGAATGGAAAAGGAAAGAGAGGGTGATTCTTACGGCAAGGAGAAGTGAGAATGGTTTGAAATCTGAAAACCCTAAAAGTTTGGGCCTTGGGCTGTAAATCTATTGGGCTTAAATGTGAGGGGTGAGTTAACTAAGTGGGTTGGGCTGAGATTTTTTAAAGTCTTTTAACATAATCGGTTCGGTTCGGTTTTATCGGTTTTTTAAAAATAAAAATTGTGAACTGAACCGAAAACTTTGGTTTTTTGAATGGCTAAACCGAGAAAACCAATAATATCAAAGAAAACCGAACCGAACCAGTCGGTTCAGCTCGGTTCGTTTCGGTTCATTGGTTCGGCTCGGTTTATGCACACCCCTAGCTGAAGTGACAATTGAAGAACAAATTTCGAACCGCTTCAAACGCACTAATTCAAGGAGAACTATGGGAGATCAAGGCAGCTCATTTAACAAAGCTATGGCAGGAGACAAAACAGTTCAACAAAATGCAGCAATCAAAGGCAAACAAGTGGAAACTAATACTTCCCGAGAGGTCAAGAATTTGGATGGGTTGAACAACAAACGAGCTTCTAGTACATATGCCAGGCCAACCCTTGGTAAATGTTTCCGTTGCAATCAGACCAGTCATTTATCCAACGAATGCCCTCAACGACGGACCTTGGCAATTGCTGACAATGTGGAATACCCAGATGATGATGATTAGCCTGACACAGACGACAAAACTGATTTTCTTGAACCTGATGAAGGAGGGCTAATTTCCTTGCTAATTCAAAGACTCCTTCTTGCTCCAAAATCAGACCCGAGCTACCAACGACACGCCTTATTCAAGACTCGTTGTACAATAAACGAGAAAATTTGCAATGTCATTATAGATAGCGGAAGCATAGAAAATGTGGTGGCTAGTGAACTTGTTTCCACTTTAAACCTCCCTTTACATCCACATCCAGCACCATATAAGGTTAGTTGGATCAAGAAAGGTGGGGAAGCACAAGTTACTCACACAAGTACAATTCCATTATCTATCGGGGCAAGTTACAAGGACCAAATTATTTGTGACGTCTTGGACATGGATGCCTGCCATATAATGTTGGGTAGACCTTGGCAATACGATGTTCGAGCAATGCATAAAGGACGCGATAATACATATGAAATCCTATGGATGGGAAAGAAAATTGTCCTTTTACCCTTAAATCCAACAAAGCAAGCTTCTCCAACATCTAATTCTTCAAAAAAAGGTCAGCTTTTTACTTTATCTTCATGAAAAGACTTATTTACTGACAAAAACTCTCATATTCTTGGATTAGTTGTAAAGAATTTTTCTAATCATGCTTCTACTGTTGAAATACCTTTGGAGATACAAAATTTGCTTGACGAATTCAGTAGGATCTCGGATAACCCGAACAATCTCCCTCCTTTACGAGATATTCAACATTCAATTGACTTTTTACCTGGTGCTACGCTCCCAAATTTACCTCACTACAAGATGAGCCCGGCTAAATATAGCATCCTTCATGACCAAGTTCAAGAACTTCTTGATAAGGGGCATATTCAACCAAGCTTAAGTCTGTGCGTCGTTCCAGCCCTATTAACTCCAAAGAAAGATGGAAGTTGGCGTATGTGTGTGGACAATAGGGTGATCAACAAGATAACAGTGAAGTATCGGTTCCCAATCCCTCGAATCCATGACCTTTTAGACCAACTTGGAGGAGCAACTATCTTTTCAAAGATAGACCTAAAAAGTGGTTATAACCAAATCCGCATTCGACCGAGAGATGAATGGAAAACAGCATTTAAGACAAACGAAAGGCTTTTTGAATGGCTTGTAATGCCTTTCGGATTATCTAACTGATAACTGCCCAAAAGGTAGTTATTTAGGCCTCATTTACATAAGGATTTGTGTGTCTTTAAGGCTTAATAGGGTTGGTTTTAGAGAGATATTATATGTTTTAACCCATTTGGAAGAATGGAAGCCTTGGGAATTACTTTATGCAGATTATGCTGCTGGGCGACTTGAGAAAGCAAATTTTGTGCTTCAGAAAACCAGGAACAGAACTGCCACATCACAGCTCGTTAGCCAACTTCATGAACCGACTTCTGTTGAGTTATTTTCGGGATAAAGGAGCAAGGAGAGCCCTACACGTGTCCAAGTTGACCTAATTCAAGCCTCCTATCCTTCTATAAAAGGAAGTAGCCGTCCAAGTCAAGAGTATTCCAACTTTCCTTGGAAGCCAAATAGTATAGAGAGATTGGAGATTACCAAGAACACCATCATCCGCAAGCTGATTAAGGGGATTATTATTGCCTTTATTATCTTGTGATTATGGACGTGCCTACTCAGATTGTAATTCATGTTTCCATGCTTATTATGAACTAAGTAGCTTAAGGTGTTGGTTAGGAACATGTAGTTGTTGTGCTTAAACTTTAGTAATATATCGATTATTGCATCTTGGTTAATTGTTGTGTCTATTTACATTTTATGCCCGCTTGGCCAACTGGTGTGAATATCTCTCTCTAGTTTCAGGGATGATTTAGAGAGTGTGTGGAAATTATCCACACTACGATCATTGTGTATTGGTGAACGCCAGTGACTGAGTTAGGGATAGCCAGTTGCCTAGCGCTTGATCGGTCGCACTTCATTGGGGTTGAAACACATTCCAAAAGATCCGGAGTTCCGGGAGGAATCCGCTAATAATATTGCGAGAGTTGCATGATCAATAATATTGCTAGAACATCTTTTTAAACAACTATTAAGCCTAACCAGCGCATGTCTTTAATCTGTCTGTCTATTCGTTTATTCTTTGTTTTGCCTTTTACTTTGCTCCGGCATAATTCTTATAAAACCAAATCATTGTTACCATCTTTGAAACCATTAGAAAGTTATACAAAATAGATAAAGTGGAAGCTAATTCAGGGCTCGGATTGATAATATTACTTGCTGCAGACTGTGTATACTTGCACAAGAATTCTAGAGTCTTTTTATACCATATTTTACTCACTCTAGGAACCCAACAAGTTTTTGGCGCCGTTGCCGGGGAACTGAATAAGTTTTTATCTTATTTGTTTTGTGTATGTGTTTTAGTGGTTTGGTGCTAGAACTTTTTTATTGTTTCTTTTGTTTTTACAGGTGTGAGCTTGGTGCATGAGCGATCCGCCTGGGGTAAGGTTCGAGCTTGATCCAGAAATTGAAAGAACATTCAGGATAAGAAGGAGAGAGCAGCGCAGAAACCAAATGGAGAATGTGTCGCGCCTTCCGGAGGGTCCTGAAGGTCCAGCAGACCCCCAGAATCGTTTGCTGCAGCAAAACCCGCTGTTTGAACAAAATGAGCAGCAAAATAATCAGGCTGAGAATCCTATCTTGATAGCGAATGATAGGACCAGAGCCATTCGAGTGTATGCTGTCCCAATGTTTAATGAGTTGAATCCAAGGATTGCACGTCTCCAAATCCAAGCGGAAAATTTTGAAATGAAACCGGTAATGTTTCAGATGTTGCAAACCGTGGGGCAATTCCATGGTTTGTCATCTGAAGACCCTCATTTACATCTTAAGTCTTTTCTAGGAGTTAGTGATTCTTTTGTAATTCAAGGAGTGCCTAGAGATGCCCTTAGATTAACTTTGTTCCCGTATTCTCTTAGAGATGGAGCAAAGTCATGGTTGAACTCTTTTGCTCCAGGATCAATTAGGACATGGGATGAGTTAGCTGAAAAATTTTTGAGTAAATATTTCCCACCTAATAGAAATGCTAAATTAAGGAGTGAAATAGTAGGGTTTAGGCAACTTGAGGATGAGATTTTTAGTGAGGCTTGGGAAAGGTTTAAGGAGCTTTTGCGAAAGTGTCCCCACCATGGTTTACCTCATTGTATTCAAATGAAAACATTTTACAATGGTTTAAATGGAGTAATCCTGTAAACCCGGGACTTTCCCTTAGATAATTTTCTCTTGTCATCTATTGTTGGTTTAAATTGTTGGGATTACTAAGTTGAAAGAAGAAAGAAAAGGAAATAAATGGAAAAGGAAAATGAAAAGGAAAAAGGAAAAAAAAACAAAAGAAATCAGCAAAAAAAAAAAAGAGAAAAGAAAGAAAGTGAATGGGAAATGACAGCAAGGAAACCCACCACCGCTTCACTTCTTTTCAGCTTATCTTCAGCCCATTTCTCATCCTTTTCCATTGAAACTTTCAGAGAACTTTAAGGAGAGAGGGAAGAAGGAGGAAGAAGAAGAATTTCGTGGTTTGAGGTTGAAGAAGATAGGGAAAAGCTCATGCAAAGCCAGCCATTGCAGAAACTGTGTTCAACCTGTCAACCTCTGGTGTTTTAGTCGGTTTGGGCTACACAGAAGGAATCAAGAGGTGAGGTTTGATTTTCTTGAACGTTAGTTTATTTTCTAACAAACTTCATGAAGGAATCTTGACCTAAATCGAATGGGAAGTTGATGGTTTTTGGAATGGAAAACAGAGCACAGGATTTTCGAGCAAACCAGGAGGATCTCTAGTGTTCTCTGATGTTTTGAGTATTCTGGAGTGAACAAGTCGAATCAGAAGCTCTATTTGGTATGGTTGGAAAGCTTATTCAATATTCTACAACTTTCATGAAGAATACGTGAGCCAAAAAGTACTTGAAGTAGGCTTAATTTCAGGAGGAAGATAAAGGGTAACAGAGAAGCTCGAATCTGTGTTGTCTAATTTCGGGGCGTTTCTGGACAAATTGGTTGAGAATCTCATTTTCATTTCTTCAGGTACGTTGTAGAGTGTTCGAAAATGAAGAATTTGATATGTATTTCAATAATTTTGGTTAAGTATTGAGAAGGTTATGGGTGTTGGAAGTTAGGGTATAGAATCTGGAAAATCTGGGAAGTAGAATGTGAATGCCATTCTTAATCCAATTGTTTACAAATTTATGAGCATGGAAAGACAAAGCTATCTATGGTTCTAATGCTCGGTTTTGGTTATTTGACAGGCCAAGAGGAAATAGGTCGAGTCTACAGACCGGGGAACTAGATAAGACTGTGAGTGACAAAATGAATTTCGAAAATGCTCTTAAACGGTTGTTCATGATTATATGTTTTACATGCTTTTCTATGAATGATACATGGGTTTTGTGAACGGTTTCAAACATGAGTTTTGAGCTTAGATTTTCTAATAAGGTTTATATACGAGCACGTGGCTAATGACTTTATGAAAAGTAGTTGAAACGATATCTTTTAAAGTAAAGCATGTGTTAGCAAATATTGTTTAATGATTTAAAGTTTTTCACGAGCAAGCTGAGTAAGCTTGAGTTTTACGAAAGATAACGATAAGCAGGCATGTTTTAATGTTTTCATGTGATTTCCGAGATTTCTATTGACTACATGACTGAGATATTGAGCCCGAGGCTATATGGTACCGTGTGCACACAGGTTATGTTCCGTTGTCGACGTTGAGTGTACTCCGTGACAACGATGCTGTCGTGAGTGCTGGGCGGGCCCCACTACGACAAAGACGATGGGAGTGTTGGGCGGGCCCCACTACATCGTAGGATTAGTAAATGTTTGTTGTACTGGGCGTGCCCTACACAACGTAGATCGGTCATGTTAGTTAAAACGTTTGATGTATTTCATATGCCTTGCTAGATTTTTATTGACGAACTTGCGAGATATTTTAGAAAACCTTTTCCATTACACGTCTATGTTAAACGCTTTGATTGAGCATATTTATACGTTCAAAGGTTTATCTCGTGTTTTTGACTTCCGGATTTAGAGTTTTAAAGTTAGTCACTCACTGGGCTTCGTAGCTCATTCTTTCAAAATGTTTTTCCACTTTTCAGGTAGAGATCGAGCTCCCGGTGCCTGATACACTGCCAACGTCTGCTGAAAGTTCCGGATCAAGCTTCAGTACGTGGGTGGAGTTGTAAATTGAGTCTGTTCATATTGTAAATGTTTTGTAAGGATTGGATAATATAGTCCTAGAGGTCGTGGTTGTATAAATCCTAGTTGTACATGTCTTTGGTTATGATATCTATACCAGGTTATTTCCAAACCGAGATATGTCATGGCGACACCTCATGTATGTTGATATGTTTTCGGGGTTTCCGTTATGTTGTGGTTCATATGGAATATATTTTATGTCCATGATTAGTATGTTCATCAGGTTCAAAGTTTCAGTAGGGTCAACAGGGATCGTTAAGAGGTGATGATGTCTGTTGGCTTCACGCCGTCTTTCGGGCTAAGCTAGAGGTGGTCCGGGAGGGGGTGTGACAAATTCAAGGTATGGTTGATGTTTCGGCTGGAGGGGCCCTTTTGGCAAAAACTTTTGATGAAGCCTATGAAATTTTAGAAAGGATATCTATTAATAGTTGTCAGTGGTCAGATGTTAGAAGCACAAATAAAAAGGTTAAGAGTGTATTAGAGGTTGATGGTGTGTCCACCATTAGGGTTGATCTTGCTATGATTGCTAATGCTCTTAAGAATGTGACAGTGATTAGTCATCAGCAGCCACCAGCTATGGAGCCTACTGCAGTGGTTTACTATACCGTATCTATAGGTGGAAAAGAGTTAGGTAGAGCACTATGTGATTTAGGCGCGAGCATTAACCTAATGCCTCTTTTGGTCTATCGAAAGCTTGGTATAGGTGAAGCTAGGCCTACCACAGTCACACTCCAACTAGCTGATAGGTCTATCACATATACAGAGGGTAAAATTGAAGATGTCTTAGTGAAAGTGGATAAATTCATATTTCCAGTTGATTTTATTATTTTAGACTATGAGGCTGATAAATATGTCCCAATAATTCTAGGTCGTCCATTCTTGGCTACTGGTAGGGCGTTAATAGATGTTCAAAAAGGGGAGTTAACAATGAGAGTCTGTAATGAGGAAGTAAAATTTAATGTGTTTAAAGCCATGAAGTATCCAGACGAAATGGAGGATTGCTCCTTCATTACGATTCTGGAGAGCACAGTTATTGAGACAACAATACAGGATTCGGCTAGTAAGCATTCGGAAGAGCATGGAGAGGTGAGTGTAGAGGATTTGCAAGTTTGTTTGTTAGAAAGAAAAAATGAAAAAGAGTTGTTTAGGTGTGAGGATGTTTTTGAGTCTTTAGATTTAGATCAAAGGAAAGCTCCTCCTATTGAGCCATCCCTGATTGAGGCACATACTTTAGATTTGAAGCCCTTGTCGGATCATCTAAAGTATGTGTATCTTGGGGAAGGAGAGACGTTGCCCATTATTGTTGCGTTAGATTTAATGCCAGAGCATGAGGAGGCCTTAATAAGATTGCTGCAGCAATACCACAAGGCTATAGGTTGGACGTTGGCTGTCATTCAGGGAATTAGCCCATCTTTTTGTATGCACAAAATCACTCTAGAGGAGGGATCCTTTAGGAGTGTTGAGCAACAAAGAAGGCTTAACCCTGCAATGAAAGAGGTTGTTAAAAAGGAGGTGATTAAATGGTTGGATGCTGGGATCATTTATCCAATTGCCAATAGCAATTGGGTGAGCCTTGTCCAATGTGTTCCTAAAAAAGGAGGTGTCCTTGTGGTAAGTAATAAAGACAATGAGTTGATTCCAACCAGGACAGTAACTGGCTGGAGGGTTTGTATGGACTACAGGAGGCTTAATAAGGCCACCCGTAAGGACCATTTCCCTCTTCCATTTATTGACCAGATGTTGGATAGATTGGCTGGTCAGGCCTACTACTGTTTCTTAGACGGTTACTCTGGGTATAACCAGATTACTATTGCTCCTGAGGATTAGGAGAAAACCACTTTCACCTGCCCTTATGGGACGTTTGCTTTTAGGCGAATGCCTTTTGGCCTTTGCAATGCTCCAGCAACATTTCAGCGGTGTATGCTAGCAATTTTTTCTAATATGATTAAGTCCACTGTTGAGGTATTTATGGACGATTTTTCAGTGTCTGGAGGGTCTTTTCAGAGTTGTTTAGATAATTTAGGTCAGGTGTTAAAGAGATGTGAGGATACCCATCTAGTTCTTAATTGGGAAAAATGCCACTTCATGGTGAAGGAAGGCATAGTGTTAGGTCATAGGATTTCTAAGACTGGTCTAGAAGTTGATAGAGCAAAAATAGAGGTGATTGAGAGACTAGAACCACTGAATTCAGTGAAGGGAATTCTGAGTTTTTTAGGACATGCAGGATTTTATAGGAGGTTCATAAAGGATTTTTCCAAAATCAGTAAACCTCTGTGTAACTTATTGTGTACTGATCATGTTTTTTACTTTAATGCAGATTGTAGGAAGGCTTTTGAGACGTTAAAAGTTGCTTTAGTCTCAGCACCTATTCTTTGTGCACCTAATTGGAATTTACCATTTGAGGTAATGTGTGATGCGAGTGATGCTGCGGTAGGTGCTATGCTGGGGCAAAAGCAGGGCAAATTCATCCATCCTATATATTATGCAAGCAGAGTTTTAAATGAGGCACAAGTCAACTATACAACTACTGGAAAGGAGTTGTTAGATGTCGTGTTTGCTTTTGAGAAATTCCGGCCATATTTGGTTGGATCCAAAGTCACAGTGTTCACGGATCATGCAGCAATAAGGTATTTAATGACTAAGAAAGATGCAAAGCCTAGACTAATTCGTTGGGTTTTGTTATTGCAGGAGTTCGACATGGAGATAAAGAAGAAGAAGGGATCAGAAAATGTTATTACGGATCACTTATCTCGTCTTGATCCATCATCATCTTTGCTGGAGCAATCTGCCATTTCAGATTCTTTTCCAGATGAACAGCTTTTTGTTGTTGAGGTAAAGGTAGTCAGGGATGTCCCTTGGTATGCTGATATTGCCAACTTTTTGGTAAAGGGAGTCACTCCTGTTGACATGGATTGGAGGCAGAAGAAAAAATTTAAGCATGAGGCAAAATTTTTCTATTGGGATGAGTCATTTATGTATAAGCAATGCTCTGATGGTATTATTCGTATGTGTGTTTCAGGTACTGAAGCAAAGGAAATCCTGGAGCAATGTCACTCTTCGCCGTATGGAGGTCATTTCAGCGGTCAGAGGACAGCTATGAGGATTTTACATTGTGGATTTTCCTGGCCCACCTTATTCAAGGATGCCCATTGGTTCTACAAGCATTGTGATGCTTGCCAAAGGAGAGGAAACTTGGGGCCTAGAGATGAAATGCCTCTTACTTATGTTTTAGAAGTTGAATTATTCGATGTATGGGGTATTGATTTTATGGGGTCATTTTCCCCTTCTAATGGCAATGTTTTTATCTTATTGGCAGTTGATTACGTGTCCAAATGGGTGGAGGCCATTGCATGCCATCAGAGTGATGCCAAGACAGTTGCAAGGTTTCTTCAATCGAACATCTTTGCACGGTTTGGGACACCTAGAGCTCTAGTGAGTGATGAAGGTACACATTTTGTTAATAATATCTTAACTAAGTTGTTAGCTAAGTATGAGATTAGGCATAGGATAGCTACCCCTTATCACCCACAAGCAAATGGTCAAGCTGAAATTAGTAATAGGGAAATAAAATCGATTCTAGAAAAAGTAGTTCATCCATCGAGGAAGGATTGGTCTTTTAGGTTGGATGAGGCTCTTTGGGCTTATAGGACAACCTATTAGACTCCTCTAGGTATGTCTCCCTATTGGTTAGTATATGGGAAAGCTTGCCTCTACCATTGGAGCTAGAGCATAAAATGTTTTGGGCTTTGAAAAAGTTAAATTTTGATCTGAGTCGTGCAGGAGCAATCAGGATGCTGCAGCTTAATGAATTAGAGGAATTTCGCCAATTTTCTTATGAGAATGCGAAAATGTATAAAGAAAATACTAAGCTATGGCATGACAAGAAAATAAAATCTAAAGAGTTTGTCAAGGGTCAGAAAGTCTTGCTTTATAATTCTAGATTGAAGTTATTTCCTGGGAAACTAAAATCTAAATGGTCAGGACCATTTACTGTGGTTGAGGTTTTCCCTCATGGAGCAATTACTTTGCAGGATGAAAAAGATGGGAGAGTGTTCAAGGTGAATGGACAGCGTGTGAAGCATTATTGGGGTGAGGAGTTTCAGTCGAAATATTCTTCCCTAAGGTTGGTTGATGATTGAGAGAGCAGGATTTTTGCAGGAGCATTTCACAGAGCAAAATTTTGAGCTCCCAGTGTTGGTATTAATTTTATGTTTCGCTGATTTGTTTTTAATTTTGATTAGATTAGATTTAATTTGAATGATTTATTTGCAGTCCGGTGGTGTTTTTAATTCCGTAGAAGTTATTTTAGATTTTATATATTTCATTTTGAATTTGATTTGATTTTAGGATTATTTATTTGGATTATCTTTGAATTATCTTTTCGTTAATTAGATTTTATTAGATTTTATTATTTGAATTCTGTTTAGTTTAAGTTAATAAAGATTTTTCTCTACTTTATTTGGCTTCGAGAATAAAAAGGAATTAGGATTGATTTGATCGGTTAAATTTAAATTTGAACAATTTGATTTTCCTATTTTGAAATTCAAGTTCCGTATCCAAGATTCTTCAGGTTGTTGTGGCAAAAGTTATGGTGGAGCAAATCGTCCGAATAGGAAGGGTTTGTTGGAGTAATTATTATTTTTACCGTTGGGATTTTTTTTTTAATTTTTGTAGGTAAAATTTGCATGAGTCATCTGATGAGGCCACGTGTCAAAACAGCAATCATCCAAGGGCTTTAATAGTGGACAGCACATCGTGAATTACCATGGGCGATTGAGATAAATAAATTACCATTGATAGGTTTGAAATTCTGAATTTGCATGCAATTAAAATTAAACGGTAAGATAATTTAAGAAGAGCAAATCTTTTCAGTTGGGATTTCAATTTGTTGAAGCCTTATTTATTAGCAGCCTCGAATAGGTAAGATTACTTCATCTTCTTGATTCGAATCTTTGTTGCGTGCATTCTTCTTCTTGCTTTCTTTGTATTCTCTGTCAAACCCCTTGCACCTTCAATGGCAAAAACGAGAGCTAGAAAAGAGAGGGAGAGTGAGGAAGAAGAGATATTTGTTACCCCCGAAGCTCAGAAAGTAAAAACCAAGAAGAAAAGAACATCGGAGGAGAAAGAAGCTAAAAGAAGAAGAAGACAACATAGGGCTGAAGAACAAGAAAAGGCAACAGAGGATGAGGTTGTTGCAATAGAAGAAGGAGACCCGAAAGAATCTGATAAACAGAATCCAGAAGAGGATGAGCAGGGAATGACGGCTACAGAAGAAGTTCGAGAGGAAATTCAGGAGAAACAACGTGAGGATGTACAGGCAGAGGCTGAGATTGAAAGAGAACCAGTTCAGGAGGCTCGTATTAAGGTTATCATACCTGAACCTCCAAAACGTCGTCGCATTAAGCGGAAGGCTGGGCGTGTTCCGGTGATCAGGACTGATACCCCATCGCCTTCATCAACAAATTCCGAGAGAGAGAAGGCAGAGCGAGAGGAACGAGAGAAAAAAGAGGCTGAGGAAAAAGTGCGAGAAGAAGCAGAGAAGAAGGTTGAGGAGGAACAGTTGCTCAAGCGAAGGGCAGAAAAGGGCAAAACTATTGTTGAAGCATCGGAGGAACACGATGAAATAGAAGAACAACAGTTACCATTTAATCGCTTCGTCAACAATTTTGCTAGAGCAAAATACGCTGAGTTGCTGAAAAGAGATTTTCTGTTCGAAAGAGGATTTAGCGGCGATCTTCTGCCATTTCTGAGGATCGAAATAGCAGACCACGACTGGGAGTTGTTTTGTGCGAAGCCGGAGTCTGTAAGCGCACAGATGGTGCGTGAATTCTATGCCAACATTGATAAAGATGATGGTTTCCAGGTAATTGTCCGAGGAGTCGAGGTAGATTGGAGTCCGAGTGCTATCAAGGCACTGTATAATCTTCAGAACTTCCCCCATGCGGCAAATAATGAGATGGCTGTGGCGCCATCTGATGAGCAACTAAGTGATGTTGTGCGGGAGGTAGGAATTGAAGGGGCATAGTGGCAGTTATCCAAAACTCAGAAGAGGACATTTCAGTCGGCTTATTTGAAAAGGGAAGCGAACAAGTGGATGGGATTTATTAGCCAGAAGATGCTTCCAACAACACATGACTCGACAATCTCCAGGGAACGGGTTCTCCTAGCTTTTTCCATCTTGCGGTCTCTCAGTATTAACGTAGGGAGGATCATTGCGAGTGAAATTTCTGGTTGCTGGAAAAAGAAGGTGGGGAAGTTGTTCTTCCCAAATACAATTACAATGCTTTGCAGAAAAGCAGGGATTCCAGTGGATGAGGGAGATGTGATTCTGTTTGACAAGGGAATCATAGACACGCCCAATTTGGCACGGCTCCAGCGCATGCAGGAGGTACGTCAAGGTGGGCTTATCTACGGCATCAACTCGATTCTAGAACAACTGGCACTTTCGGCCAGTAGGCAGGAGTTTGCTGAAAGACAAACTTTAACCTTCTGGACCTATGTTAAGAATCGTGATGCTGGTTTAAAGAAGGTGTTGCAAGAAAATTTTTCAAAACCATACCCAGCCCTTCCCATATTCCCTGACGATCTGTTGAACCCCTGGATTCCGCCCCCACCTGCTGAAAGAGGAGAAAAGAATGATGGTGAAGAGCAGGGTCAGGAAGATTGATGGATGAGATGATCTTCTGCGAGCATTACTTTTGTTCCTAAAATTTTGTTTGCTCGCGCATATTTGACCCCGTTTGCTTGTTTCTTTTTAATTTTTTTGCTTTAAAAATATATCTCGGCTATGTACTTTCTTTTCTTATGTTTTTAATGAAATTTCTAGATGTTTTCATTCCATGAGCACTGGCTAACTCTAACTTAACTTCTGAATTTTTGAAGCTTGGACTGATTACGCTTAATTAGATCAAGGTATTCTGATCTCCAGAAACCTTTTGCTTGAGCATTTCTTCTAGCCTGGACTGTTGCTGCGGCAAAGCAGATTTTTGAGGTAGTATTGACTTATATGATCCACTTTAAGCTTAGTTCTAGTCCCACGTTTAGTTTCAAATTCAGAAAGAAAAATTTAAGTTTGGGGGTATAATTAATGATTCATTGGGGACAATGAATAATTCAAGTTTGGGGGACTTTTCGCTACTCCAATTGTTTTGCTCGAGCATTCCTCTCCTTCAAGTAAAAATTTGCTAGGTTGTTGAGTAACCGAGGACATTTGTGATACCCATAGTTTGTCTTCGCGTCAAAAGATGACCTAGGAAATGTGGAAAAAATGAGAAAAATTATTTGCTGAAAAAAATTATGTGTTGAAGATTTTGCTGAAAATTTTGATGGAGCAAAAGTTTTGAAGGATGAATGATGATCCAGCAGTTTTTCTGTCTCCCAGAACTTAGGTGAGCTTCATCATAAAATGTTGTCATTCAGAGGAGCAAGAGATGGAATAACTAAGGATTCTTGAGCTTTATAAAGAGTATTGAGCCTAGTTGGTGATGAGTTTGAGGCAAGGGTATACTGCACCATAAAGTGGGTCATCCCATGCTTAAGAGCTTATGACTGTAGGGTTGCTTAAAGTTTAAAAATGAAAATATAAACCCCTTGAAAATATGTTTTGAATGTCTGATAATAGAACTAAGTCGTGGTGAGTTCTTAGAATTGAGTTGAAAGTGGTGATTATTTGTCCCTGCTGGAGGAATCATTTTGTTGCGGCAGAGCTCGGTTTTGCAGAGTGCTCAGGTAAAGGTTAAAGGCAGTATTGGATTGTCTAATTTGATTAAGATAATTCTTTGTCTAATATTTTAAATTCTTAAGGGAAGGTGAGTTAGTATTGCTCGGGACGCGCAATAGTTCAAGTTTGGGGGTGTGATAACTGCCCAAAAGGTAGTTATTTAGGCCTTATTTACATAAGGATTTGTGTGTCTTTAAGGCTTAATAGGGTTGGTTTTAGAGAGATATTATATGTTTTAACCCATTTGGAAGAATGGAAGCCTTGGGAATTACTTTATGCAGATTATGTTGCTGGGGGACTTGAGGAAGCAAATTCTGTGTTGCAGCAAAATTGGGAACAGAACTGCCACATCACAGCTCGTTAGCCAACTTCATGAACCGACTTCTGTTGAGTTATTTTCGGGATAAAGGAGCAAGGAGAGCCCTACACGTGTCCAAGTTGACCTAATTCAAGCCTCCTATCCTTCTATAAAAGGAAGTAGCCGTCCAAGTCAAGAGTATTCCAACTTTCCTTGGAAGCCAAATAGTATAGAGAGATTGGAGATTACCAAGAACACCATCATCCGCCAGCTGATTAAGGAGATTATTATTGCCTTTATTATCTTGTGATTATGGACGTGCCTACTCAGATTGTAATTCATGTTTCCGTGCTTATTATGAACTAAGTAGCTTAAGGTGTTGGTTAGGAACATGTAGTTGTTGTGCTTAAACTTTAGTAATATATCGATTATTGCATCTTGGTTAATTGTTGTGCCTATTTACATTTTATGCTCGCTTGGCCAACCGGTGTGAATATCTCTCTCTAGTTTCAGGGATGATTTAGAGAGTGTGTGGCAATTATCCATACTACGATCATTGTGTATTGGTGAACGCCAGTGACTGAGCTAGGGATTGTTGGGTTTTATGCCCTAAAACTCGTAGGTAGTGAATGGTGACAAATTGTTCACTTGTATCAATACGTTGCTATTGAGGTTTGTACAATAAAGAGTTATTGTTACTAAAATTGCACAATTTGACCCAAATCCAATAAACTAAGATCCTAGGTTGTTTAGATGAAACTTGAACTAGTATGTGGGGACATACGGGGATCAGTGTTCAAGTAACAACCTAAATGGTCTATAGTATAGGGATAAGGCTGGGTACCTTATCCTGGTAACACTATGTGATACGGCCCATTTTGTATTCGATACAGATGCAATGATCCAAAGCATCCATGTAGGAGACATGCGAGTGGGGGTATCCTGTGCAATGAGTTTGCATAAGACCGGACCGCGAAATAGTAACCACTAGATGTAACACCGTTAACTAGTTTAGGTTTCTATTTCAATAGGATGACCTAGGTAACTCAATCTCAATCCTGAGTCTGTTATGAACTCCTTTTCAGGAGGGATTGTCCTTAGATCTGTATGGGTGAGAGTGGCCAGTTCGCCGACTCAATAATCCTACCATTTCAGGGGCAAGACCGAATGGGGGCTGGGAACATAACAGTACAAGATGGAATTCACTCCTTCCCCTATTGGGGTAAGTAGATGTGTGTTCCCTTATGGGCTGATTCCGGGTCTTGAACAAGGGCGCCCATCCTCTCCTGGCCCGAGAGGAACTGCTGTTTATTGATTGGATCATAAACAGATTGTTCATTAGAGGAATCAGTGGTACTTAAGGATCCAGAGGTAACCCAGGGGTAAAACGGTAATTTGACCCAGCTGGCGTTACGAACACTCGTGAAGGATTGACTTACTGTTATTGGTCGATATCCGTGGACACAGAAATATTCTACAGTGAGAAGAGTGCAGCTGTGGGTCTTTAGTGGAGTGACTCACAGTTAACGAATGTTGACTAACTTGGTTAATGAGTTTAGCCAATTAGTCTCGTATCGTTGGAGCTTCTGATCTGTAGGTCCATTAGGTCCACCTGCTAGCTCGTAAAGGGTTCTGAGGTTAAATAGTCTTGAATAGAATTTGAAGTGTGTTCAAATTCATTAAGGGAATTTTATTGTATTTGATACAATTAAAATAATGTATAAAGATACATTATAATATAAGTTTAATTGGTGAATTGAACTTTATATTATAAATTAATTTTGGATATGATTCAAAATTAATTAACGAGAGAATTAAATATTTGAAGGAGTTCAAATATTAAATATGAATTAGATTCATATTGAAACTATAGGTTAAATTTAATGTGAATGAGATTCATATTAAAACTATAGTATATGAGAGAATTATTTGAATAATGATTCAAATAGTAAATTAATTAAATATATGATGTTTAATTAATGAATTAATTAATTGGAGAATTAATTAATTTAATTTAATTAAATGTGATTTGATTAAATTAATTCTATAGTTAATATTAATGTACATTATGATGCACATTAAAACTATAGGTTAAATGAGAGAGATTAAAATTGAATATGATTCAATTGTAATTAAATATTGGATATTTAATTAATGTGGATTCAATTAATGAGATTAATTGAATGGCCAATTTAATTCAATTTAATATGATTCAAATTGAATTAAATACCTTATGTTATAATTGATTTAATTAATATGGTTTTAATTAAATTAATTATAATTAATTAATTAATTAAATGATTAATATTATTTAATTAATAGACGGCCAAAATCGTTTGGATTAGATCCAACGATCTAGATCTAGTAGGGTAATAACTCCCTCCCCACTTATCGTACAGGGGAGAGGGAGTTGCCCATCTCATCGTTCATTCTCTCATTTTTCTCACGCAGAATGACAGAGAGAAAACTCTCTCTCAACCCTCTCACTCTCTCAACCAAAAATCACAGCAAGGTGATTCCCTTCCCAAGAAGATTGAGATCCCACAATCTCTGCCTCATGAATCCAAGATATATAGCGGGTGTTCGCTATTGGTGGTGTTCGTTGGAGAGATCGTTGACGAACTGTTCGTTGAGGAGCATAGTGCTGTGAAGAACGGTCTTCAACAAGTAAGTTCCAAAAATTCTAAATCGTTTAGAATTAGTATTGCATGCTTAATCTAGTTTAGAAAATAAGTTTCTAATTTTGCCCAACGTACCGGTTTTCTCTAATTGAAATTAAATCACGATCGGTGAAAACCGCTTCCGCTAGAGGATTCAATTCCTTCAAATGGTATCAGAGCCATTTCGTAATTTTAATTTCGATTTTAGAATTTGCGTTGTGGTTTTTGGTGGGATCGATTTGCATTTTGAATGTGGTTTGCTTTAAAGACTGTTTTGGTATTTTTTGGCATTAGATTTACATTTTTTTTTATGATTTGATCATGTAAGGGCCCATGTTTTTGGGGCAAATTAATGTAAATCGAGTCTTGTAAGTCCGTGTCTAGAGATTTAGGATCAATTTGTTGATCGGTGCTCGAATCGGGGTTGAAATCGGAGTAAAAATGCTGCTGGAAACGAAGAACAGAGGCTGTCCAGAGGCGTAGCGTCGCGACCCTGCTCAACGGCGTCGCGACGCTGAAGAACAGGCACTGGAAAAATCGGGACAGCGTCGAGACGCTATGCCTACAGCGTCTCGACGCTGATGGTAGTTTCCGTATTCACGGAACGTTGAGCGAACGTGCGGCCAGCAGTTACTTCAAGCAGTTACGAAATTAATATTATTTGCGTTCAATAAGTTTCGAACTCTGGTGGCTGGAGCAGTGGTGTGCGCGCGTGTCTGGCATTCTCTAGGTCGTGAGTTCGAGACGGACATGCAACAGTTATTTTTTAAATTTTCGCCTGCAGCTGCTGTGGACGGTTTGGGTTTGGTTCAGGTGAATAGTGGCCCGGTTCATGCTGGATGGTCCGGTTCAAGGTCTTATTGGGCCGGTTTGAGCAATTTGGGTCCGGTTTGGGCCATTCTAACACGGTTTGGGCTGGTTCTGAGCGGTTCGAAGCGGTTCGAGGCGGTTCAGACCAATTACAAGGCGGTTTAGGGCTAGATTTTGAATTATTAATATAATTTTTCATTATTTTTGCCCTAGGATGCCAAAATACCGGTCTTTATAGCTATTTAATTGCTTTATGAATGTCATTTAGCTAGATCTCACCATAGGTTAAGCATGTTTCATGCATATTTATGTTATAAATGTTATAATATATGATAATTATGCATGAATTTAAATTTCATGAGTTATTTAGTATAATTGTTATATTAAATATATGAAATTTGAGAAGCATGATGCATGACATTAATTAGATAAATATTAATTGTTATATTTTATTAATGTAGCATGCATGCTTAGATTTATTTTCATGAGTATTAATATAATAGTTATATTATTAATGGAAATAAATTTCAATGCTTGATCTTCATGTATAATTTTAATATAAATTGTTATATTAATTTAATGAAAATGGAATAGCATTGAGCATGACATTAATTAGATTAATATAAATGTTATATTATATTAATGTCAATAATCATGTAATTTAATTTCGTGGATGATTAATTAATATAATCGATATTAATTAAATGAAATTGAAATTGCATGAAGCATGACACCACTTTAGATTAATATAATCGTTATATTATCGGCGTCATGAGCGTTATGGTGTGTAATAATTTGAATTAGATTGTTATTATGAAACACCATAGAAGCATGTTATAGGGCTAATTATTAAAATTTTATAATAGTTATAAAATTGATTAGAAATCGTCAACCTATAACAAAGAGTTGCATGCAAACATAGGACCTTAGGTTAAAATGAATTAATTTTAAATTGTTTAAAATTAATTAGACCTAAGCTCATTTTAATTCTAATAGGATTGGAATTATATTCTTACTTAGGATTAAAATAGTTTTAATGTACTAAGTAGGAAAAACATTACTATGGTTATAAGGGAACTCTCCTGGTGAAGTTCTGTCTAGGCTGGGGGTATTTAAGTTGACGGTTACGGAACACCTCCTACCTGGGAACAGATCCGGAACCTGAGTTGAATTAATCATAGTCTAATGTTAGCATGCAATGTCACTAGGTAATTAAAAGAGTTTAATTCACCTAGACATTAGAGTAAAGACCTCTATATAAGAGTTATATTCAGGCATAGACTTAGATAGATTCATTTAGCCGGAATTTACCTAAGTAATAGACCTTTAAATTATAAAAATACTTAGTGGGAGGAAATATGACAAAAAAAAATTTTCATAAATCAAGTTTTGCTCTCACGTCCTCAAGAGTTCACATCGTGAGGTCCATGCTTGGCCTCGAGTCACCCTGGGAGTGACCCCCTACGGATGGTGTTTGCATGGATCGATATCAAGGTGAATGAGGGAGTATTTTATAGTAAGTGGGAGCAGGACACGTGTCAACGTATCCTATGGTCTCCTCCATTAGGTTGCACCGTGAGATTCCTATGATCTGCCTGCGAGTCGCCCTGGGAGCGATCACCCTACGGAGGGTTTGATCATGGGATTCGGAACAACGCAAACTCCAGAAATGGATAGGGTTTCTTAGGTCCATTCCCAACTTTGACTTTCCTTACGGTAGCATTGTTGGGGCCGACCTCTGGAATCTGAAAATGGAGGGTCACACTTACGGGAAATCGTTAAGGTGTTAATGGTTTCCTGACCGAAAAAACGGTAGCTAAAATCTATTGGAATATGAGTTATTCTGGTAATAGGGATTGGCTGAGATTGTCTCAATTCAGAGGAGGAGTGGCTGACTGCCCTACGGTAGCTGTTGCTCTAAACCTCTGAAGTATCGTTGCAAACATGTATCATATATTTGGGTCGATGATTACTTTTGCTAAATTGATTGGATTAAAACAATATTATTTTGTGTAATGGGTTTAGTGCATAACAAGTAATTTGTTGTTTCAGTGATAATTCCTATGTGCATTGTCTTACGCCAATTGATAACGGTTTTAGATACAACTAGCTTAAACGACAAACTTGTGGTAAATGATTTTAGATTAGTTTTGAGTGAGGAATGTCCTCAGGCCCAAATGTCTAGTTCATCTTGAATCGTTTATGATGATTATGACATTAACTGCCTAGCCAATGTCGATGACAATGAATGTGATTTATTGGTCATTGAAACGTGCATAATGGAAAATGAGGATACAGCCTGAATTTTTAATTTAGGTGCCACTTATCACGTTTGTTTTTTTCTTTCAAGGAATAAGCTCATGGCAATTGTTGCAAACAGGTGACTCTCAGATTTTGATCTGGAGAGTATATGTCGGCTTTGGCAGAGGGAACATTAAGTTATTTTATCTAGTGGGAGAAAATACACATTATTAGATAATGTGTATGTATTTCCTAAAGTTTAACAGAAATTTGATTTCTATAACGTATATGCTGGGACAATGTTGCTCTATACCTTTCTCTGCTAACGCAGTTTTATTTTAAGAAAGGGAGTTGACATTTGTTCAGCTTTACTGGAAAATAACTTATGTGTTTTAAGACTAATCGAGAGTAAAGCAAGTCATGAGCACTAAGTTGTTTAAGATTGCTTATACTCAAAGAAATAAAGGCAAAGGATATCTCCTAAAGGAAATACCTTTCTTTGGTTCTGAAGGTTAGGCTATTTTGATCTCAATATGATTGGGAGCTTAGTCTAGAGTATACTTCTAAGTTAGTTAGAAGAAGACTCTCTAATACCAATTAAGTCATGCCTTATGGGCAATATGACTAATAGATCTTTTACTGGAAAAGAACTAAAGAGCCAAAGAACCCTTGAAGTTTATACATTTGGATCCTTGTGGTCCAGTATGTTAAAGCAGTGGGAGGGTATGAATAATTAATCTCGTTTATAGATGATTATTCAAAGGTATGAATATCTCTACCTAATGCAATTTAAGTCTAAAGCTCTTGAGATATTCGAAGGGGTTTAAGACTGAAGTTGGAAACTTGTTAGGTGAGATAATAAAAAACACTTTGATCTGATCAATGTGTTGAGTATAGGGACTTGAGATTCTAAGACTATTTGATAGTTCATGGAATCACATCCTAAATCTCAGTTAGGAGTATTAGAACCCTATTGGATATGGTTCAATTCATATTGAGCTATGCTCAATTGCCTGGCTCGTTTTGGGGTCATGAAGTGTTGACTTCATTACATACTTTGTAGGTTACCTCAAAGGAAACGAGGAGTGGATATTTCTTCAATCCACAAGAGAATTACGAATTTGTATTTGACAATTGCTACATTCTCGAAAGAAGACCAAATGAGCAATCATAAGCCACAAAGTAAAGTCAGTTTGAGTGTATTAACTAATGAAGCTACAGAAAAATCAACAAGAGTTGTTGATAAAACTGGTTATTCAATAAGAGTTGTTGATAAGGCCAATGCTTTTTGTCAAGTCACATCCATCTCAAGCGTTGAGAATGCCTTGATGTAGTGGGAGGGTTGTTTTATAATCTGACCGTTACATGGGCTTATTTGAAGCTCAAGTCGTCATTCTTGATGATGACATAGAGGATTCATTATCTTTTAGAAAGAAAATGAATGATGTTGACAAGGACCAATGGTTTAAAGCCATGGACCTGGAAATGAAGTCTTTGCATTTCAATTCCATCTGAGATCTTGTAAATTTGCTTGATGGGGTAACACCTATAGGTTACAAGTGGATTTACAAGAGAAAACGGGACATTTAAGGTCTCAACCAGAAGGGTCCATTGAGCAAGATCAAAAGCAAAAGGGTTTGCAAGCTTAAGTGATCCATTAATGGATTGACCTAAGCATTTCGATCTTGGAATATAAGATTTGATATGGTGATCAAATCTTTTGGCTTTAATCAGGACATTGATGGGTCTTGTATCTTCAAGAAGATCGTCAGTAGTACAGTAGCTTTCTTCATGTTGTATGTGATTGATATCCTACTCATTTGGAATAAGTAGGTTAACTTATTGACATAAAATGTGACTAGCAGCTCATTTCCAAATAAAAGTTGGGAGAAGCTTAGTTTGTTCTTATGTTCTAAATTGTTTAAAAACAGTAAGAACACAATGCTAGACATGGTTCAAGCGTTTCATATCTATAAATGTTGATTAGATATGAGATGCAGAATTCTATGAAGGGTTCACGACCTTTCAGGGTAGAATTCTTTTGTCTAAGGAACTATGTTCTTAGACACCTCAAGGAGTTGAGGAATGCCCTATGCAATAGGCAATGTCAGTGAGTATCAATCTAATCCAGGATATGATCACTGGAGAACCGTTAATTATATTCTCAAGTATCTTTGGAGAATGAGGTACTATATGCTCGTGTATGGCGCTAAGGATTTGATCCTTACAGGATACACTGACACAGATGTTTTAAACTGGTAAAGATTTGATGAAATCTACATCAGTGTCTGTCTTCACTCTTAAATAGAGGAGATATAGTATGACATCGCATCAAGCTGGGATGCAATGCAGCCTCGACCTATAGGCCGAAAACTACGCTGTTTGTGAAGCACCGATCGAGGCTGTAAGACTTGGAAAGTTCATGGTTGATTTGGAAAGTGTTCCAAATATGAACTTACCTAAGACAAGACAAGCTTGCACATTGAATTGAATAGGATGGCGAGTATTGCTGATCATTCACGAAGGCTCTCTCGGCTAAAGTGTATGAGGGTCATCTAGATGGTCTAGATCTACGAGATAAGTACAAAGATGTAATCTAGGGCAAGTGGGAGAAATGTAATGGGTATAGTGGATGCCCTAGTTTATTGTATTTGTACATAGTATATATACGTTTTATGTATTATACATGTATCTATACACCCATTGCCATGATAGATTATTGTACATCCCACTAAGCTAGAGTTTTAGTTCAAGTGGGAGTTGTTGGGTTTTATGCCCTAAAACTCGTAGGTAGTGAATGGTGACAAATTGTTCACTTGTATCAATACGTTGCTATTGAGGTTTGTACAATAAAGAGTTATTGTTACTAAAATTGCACAATTTGACCCAAATCCAATAAACTAAGATCCTAGGTTGTTTAGATGAAACTTGAACTAGTATGTGGGGACATACGGGGATCAGTGTTCAAGTAACAACCTAAATGGTCTATAGTATAGGGATAAGGCTGGGTACCTTATCCTGGTAACACTATGTGATACGGCCCATTTTGTATTCGATACAGATGCAATGATCCAAAGCATCCATGTAGGAGACATGCGAGTGGGGGTATCCTGTGCAATGAGTTTGCATAAGACCGGACCGCGAAATAGTAACCACTAGATGTAACACCGTTAACTAGTTTAGGTTTCTATTTCAATAGGATGACCTAGGTAACTCAATCTCAATCCTGAGTCTGTTATGAACTCCTTTTCAGGAGGGATTGTCCTTAGATCTGTATGGGTGAGAGTGGCCAGTTCGCCGACTCAATAATCCTACCATTTCAGGGGCAAGACCGAATGGGGGCTGGGAACATAACAGTACAAGATGGAATTCACTCCTTCCCCTATTGGGGTAAGTAGATGTGTGTTCCCTTATGGGCTGATTCCGGGTCTTGAACAAGGGCGCCCATCCTCTCCTGGCCCGAGAGGAACTGCTGTTTATTGATTGGATCATAAACAGATTGTTCATTAGAGGAATCAGTGGTACTTAAGGATCCAGAGGTAACCCAGGGGTAAAACGGTAATTTGACCCAGCTGGCGTTACGAACACTCGTGAAGGATTGACTTACTGTTATTGGTCGATATCCGTGGACACAGAAATATTCTACAGTGAGAAGAGTGCAGCTGTGGGTCTTTAGTGGAGTGACTCACAGTTAACGAATGTTGACTAACTTGGTTAATGAGTTTAGCCAATTAGTCTCGTATCGTTGGAGCTTCTGATCTGTAGGTCCATTAGGTCCACCTGCTAGCTCGTAAAGGGTTCTGAGGTTAAATAGTCTTGAATAGAATTTGAAGTGTGTTCAAATTCATTAAGGGAATTTTATTGTATTTGATACAATTAAAATAATGTATAAAGATACATTATAATATAAGTTTAATTGGTGAATTGAACTTTATATTATAAATTAATTTTGGATATGATTCAAAATTAATTAACGAGAGAATTAAATATTTGAAGGAGTTCAAATATTAAATATGAATTAGATTCATATTGAAACTATAGGTTAAATTTAATGTGAATGAGATTCATATTAAAACTATAGTATATGAGAGAATTATTTGAATAATGATTCAAATAGTAAATTAATTAAATATATGATGTTTAATTAATGAATTAATTAATTGGAGAATTAATTAATTTAATTTAATTAAATGTGATTTGATTAAATTAATTCTATAGTTAATATTAATGTACATTATGATGCACATTAAAACTATAGGTTAAATGAGAGAGATTAAAATTGAATATGATTCAATTGTAATTAAATATTGGATATTTAATTAATGTGGATTCAATTAATGAGATTAATTGAATGGCCAATTTAATTCAATTTAATATGATTCAAATTGAATTAAATACCTTATGTTATAATTGATTTAATTAATATGGTTTTAATTAAATTAATTATAATTAATTAAATGATTAATATTATTTAATTAATAGACGGCCAAGATCGTTTGGATTAGATCCAACGATCTAGATCTAGTAGGGTAATAACTTCCTCCCCACTTATCGTACAGGGGAGAGGGAGTTGCCCATCTCATCGTTCATTCTCTCATTTTTCTCACGCAGAATGACAGAGAGAAAACTCTCTCTCAACCCTCTCACTCTCTCAACCAAAAATCACAGCAAGGTGATTCCCTTCCCAAGAAGATTGAGATCCCACAATCTCTGCCTCATGAATCCAAGAGATATAGCGGGTGTTCGCTATTGGTGGTGTTCGTTGGAGAGATCGTTGACGAACTGTTCGTTGAGGAGCATAGTGCTGTGAAGAACGGTCTTCAACAAGTAAGTTCCAAAAATTCTAAATCGTTTAGAATTAGTATTGCATGCTTAATCTAGTTTAGAAAATAAGTTTCTAATTTTGCCCAACGTACCGGTTTTCTCTAATTGAAATTAAATCACGATCGGTGAAAACCGCTTCCGCTAGAGGATTCAATTCCTTCAGGGATAGCTAGTTGCCTAGTGCTTGATCGGTCGCACTTCATTGGGGTTGAAACCGTTGGGTTTTATGTCCTAAAACTCGTAGATAGTGAATGATTAACGAATTATACACTTGTAACAATAAAGTGTTATTGAGGTTTATGCAATAAAGTGTTATTGTCATATTAAGTCTAGAATTGCACAATATGACCCAAATCCAATAAACTAAGATCCAAGGTTGTTTACATGAGACTTGGACTAGTATGTGGGGACATACGGGGATTAGTGTTCAAGTAACAACCTAAAAGGTCTATAGTACAGGGATAAGGTTGGGTACCTTATCCTGGTAACACTATGTGATACGACCCGCTTTGTATTCGATACAGACGTATTGATCCAAGGCGTCCATGTAGGAGACATGCGAGCGGGGGTATCCTATGCAATGAGTTTGCATAAGACCGGACCACGAAATAGTAAACCACTAGATGTAACACCGTTAACTAGTTAGGTTACTGTTTCAATAGGATGACCTAGGTAACTCGATCTTAATCCTGAGTGTGTCATGAACTCCTTCTCACGAGGGATTGTCCTTTGATTAGTACGGGTGAGAGTGGCCAGTACGCCGACTCAATAAGCCTACCTTCTTGGGGACAAGACCGAGTGGGGGGCTGGGGACATGACAATACAAGATGGAATTCACTCATTCCCCTATTGGGGCAAGTAGATGTGTGTTCCCTTAAGCGCTGATTCCGGGGCTTGAACAAAGGCGCGCCGTCCTCTCTTGGCCCGAGAGGAACTCTTGTTTAGAGGTTGGACCCTAAACAAATTGTTCATTAGAGGGATCAGTGGTACTTAAGGATCCAGAGGTAACCCAGAGGTAAAACGGTAATTTGACCCAGCTGGTGTTACGAACACACGTGAAGGATTGACTTACTGCATTGGTCGATATCCGTGGACACAGAAATATTCTACAGTGAGAAGAGTGCAGCTGTGGGTCTTTAGTGGAGTGACCCACAGTTAACGAATGTTGATTGACTCGGTTAATGAGTTTAGCTGATCAATCTCGTATCGTTGGAGCTTCTGATCTGTAGGTCCATTAGGTCCACCTGCTAGCTCATAACGGGTTCTGAAATAATATAGTCTTGATTATTAAAGGGAATATAAGTTAATTGTATTTTGATACAATTAATATAATGTATGGAGATACATTATAGTATAAGTTTAATTAATGAATTAAACTTTATAATAAAATTAATTTTGGATATGATTCAAAATTAATTAATGAGAGAATTATGAATTTAATTAAATATGTGATATTTAATTAATTCATGAATTAATTAATTGGGGAATTAATTAATTTAATTTTAATTTGGTTAAATGTGATTTAATCAAATTAAAACTATAGTTTATATTGATGTACATTTTGATGCACATTAAAACTATAGGTTAAATGAGAGAAATTAAATTGAATATGATTCAATTATAAAATTAATTAAATATTTGATATTTAATTAATGTGGGATCGATTAATTTAGAATTAATTGAATGGCCAATTTAATTTAATTGAATATGATTCAAATTGAATTAAAAAACTATATATTATAATTCATTTCATTTGATTAAATTAATTATAATTAATTAATTAATTAAATATTTATTATTTAATTAGTTAATGGTCGAGATCGTTTTGATTAAGATCTAACGGTCTAGATCTAGTAGGGATATAACTCCCTCCCCACTTATCGTTGAGGGGAGAGGGAGTTCCCCAACGAAGGTTCACTCTCTCATTTTTACGTGAGAACACAGAAAAGCTTTGAGATTTTTCTCTCTTCTCTCTCTCAAAAACAGCAAAGAACCTTGCTGAAAATTCCCTTCCTCTGAATTTGGGTTCCCACAAGCCATATCTCAGCGACCCAAGAGAATAGCGGGTGATTCGAGTGGTGGTGTCCGTTGGAAGTCCCAAGAACGAGGTCCTTGGAGCATTGTGCAGTGTTCTTCCATTCCATGTAAGTTCTTCTTAGATCTAAAACGGTTTTAGATTTTAATATTTTTTAGCATGCTTAATCTTTGATTAATTTAGAAATTGTTTCTATATTTGATTTGCCAACGTAGAGGTTTTTCTAAAATTGAAATTAAAAACGAGGTTGTTCTTGATTGCTTCCGCTGCCAAAAGGAATTTTAATCCTTCAATTGGTATCAGAGCCATCTCGTTAATTAAATTCGATTTATGAAAATTGCGTTGGTTTTTGGTGGGATTGCATTGTGAATGTGGTTTGCTGAAAAATTATTTTGGTTATATTTGGCCTTAGATTTACTGTGTTTTGATTTGATCAAAATTGTAAAGGCCCCTGAGTTTTTGGGCAATTAAATCAGTAAATCGAGTCTTGTAAAGTCCGTGTCTAGATTAGGATTCATTTTCATGAAGATCGGGATGAATTTAAGCGAAAATCGATTGGAATCGGTGTTGGAAACGAAGGTCAGTATGCTGTGCAGAGGCGTAGCGTCGCGACCCTGCTCAACAGAGTCGCGACGCTCAAAAGCAGTTGCTGGAAAAATCGAGGCAGCGTCGAGACGCTCCTCCTACAGTATCTCGATGCTGACGGAAGTTTTCGAATTCACGGAGCGTTGAACGCATCGTGGGCAGCGGTTACTCAGCGTTATGAAATAAATTATTTATGCATATATTGAATCTTGAACGTGGGTGCTGGATCAGCTGGTTGCGCGCGCGCCTGGTGTACGTGATGTCGCGTGTTTGAGCTTTGCGGATAGCAGTTATTTATTCCAATTTATTTTTCCGTGCGGTTACTTCGTGGGCGGTCCGGTTTGAGTTGGTTTGGTCTGGTTTGATGCTATCTGGTCCGGTTCGCTGGAGTATTGGTCCGGTTCGAGTGATTTGGATCTAGTTTGAAGCGGTTCAAGCTGGTTCGGGTTGGTTCTGGAGCGGTTCAAGACTCAGAAGGATAATTAAATTGAAATTATTGTAATTTTTGTTTATTTTAATTATCCTAGGGGCCAATATACCGGTTTTTCAGCTATTTATTGCTTCATGAATGTCATTTAGCTAGATCCCACCATAGGTTAAGCATGTTTCATGCATTTTTATGTTATAAATGTTATAATATATGATAATTATGCATGAATTTAAATTTCATGAGTGATTTAGTATAATTGTTATATTAAATATATGAAATTGGAAAAGCATGATGCATGACATTAATTAGATAAATATAAATTGTTATATTTAATTAATGTAGCATGCATGCTTAGATTTATTTTCATGAATATTAATATAATAGTTATATTATGAATGGAAATAAATTTCAATGCTTGATTTTCATGTATAATTTTAATATAAAGTGTTATATTAATTTAATGAAAATGGAATAGCATTGAGCATGACATTAATTAGATTAATATAAGAGTTATATTATATTAATGTCTAATTTCATGTGATTTAATTTTGTTGATGATTAATTAATAGAATCGATATTAATTAAATGAAATTGAAATTGCATGAAGCATGACACCACTTTAGATTAATATAATCGTTATATTATCGGCGTCATGAGCGTTATGGTGTTTAATAATTTGAATTAGATTGTTATTTGGTAACACCATAGAAGCATGTTATAGGGCTAATTATTAAAATTTTATAATAGTTATAAAATTGATTAGAAACCGTCAACCTATAACAAAGAGTTGCATGCAAACATAGGACCTTAGGTTAAATGAATTAATTTTAAATTGTTTAAAATTCATTAGACCTAAGTTCATTATAATTCTAATAGGATTAGAATTAATTTTCTTACTTAGGATTAAAATAGTTTTAATGCACTAAGTAGGAAAAACATTACTATGGTTATAAGGGAACTCTCCCGGTGAAGTTCTGTCTAGGCTGGGGGTACTTAAGTTGACGGTTACGGAACACCTCCTACCTGGGAACTGACCTGGAACCTGAGTTGAATTAATCATAGTTTAATGTTAGCATGCAATGTCACTAGGTAATTAATGGGTTTAATTCACCTAGACATTAGAGTAAAGTCCTATTTATAAGAGTGTTATAATAGACATAGACTTAGATAGATTGACTTAGCCGGGTTTATCTAAGTTTAATAACCCTAAAATACAGTAGGTTACTTTAGTGTGAGGAAAATTACAAAACTTGATTTAAATCGAGTTTTGCTCCTACGTCCCTGTATAGTTCACACCGTGAGATCCATGCTCGGCTTCGTGTCGTCGTAGAGCGGCCTCCCTTCGGAAAGTGTTTGCATGGGTCAATACCAAGGTGAATGGGAAAAGTGACTATAGTAAGTGGGAGCGGGACACATGTCAACGTATCCTTCGGTCTCCACCCCTAGGTCACAACGTGAGATTCCTATGATCCGTTTGCGTGTCGTCCTGGAGCGACCATCCCTTCGGAGGGCCTGATCATAGGATTCGGAACACCGTGAACTCCTGAATAGGATAGGATCGCTTAGGCTAATTACCAACAGTTTTCTTTCCTAACGGTAGCCTGTTGGTACGTGCCTCTGAGATCTGAAAGTGGGAGGGTCACACTTACGGGGATGAGTTAAATGTGTTAACTAATCCTTGACCGAACAACGGTAACTAAAGGCTAACGGAATATGAGTTATTCTGGTGTTAGAATTTGGTTGAGATTGTCTCAATTCAGAGGAGGAGTAGCTGACCACCCTTCGGTGGCTGTTGTTCTAAACCTCTGAAGTATCGTTGCAAAAACTAAATCAATAGTTTTATAGTGTTTCTTTGATTGCTTGTTTGTTTTTTGCAGAATTTGATTGGATTATTTGTAATGGGTTAGTGCGATTAATAATACAAGTAATTTGTTACTTCAGCAATAATATAAAACTTTATGTCCATTGTCTTACACCATTTTATTAATAACGGTTTAAGATACAACTAGCTTAAACGAAACTTGTGGTAAATGATTTAAGATTAGTCTTTAGTGAGGAATGTCTTCAGGTTCAAATGTCTAGTTCATCTTGAATTGTTCATGATGACAATTACATTAACTGCCTAGCCAATATCAATGACAATTAATATGATTTATTGGTCATTTAAACGTGCATAGTGGAAAATGAGGATACAGCCTGAATTTTTAATTCAGGTGCCATTTATCACGTTTGCTTTTCCTTTTAAGGAATAAGCTCATGGCAACTGTTGCAAATAGGTAAGATGACGCTCAGATTTTGATCTGGAGAGTATGTCTCGGCTTTGGCAGAGGGAACATTAAGTTATTTTATCCAGTGGAAGATAATACACATTATTAGATAATGTGTATGAATTTCCTGAAGATTAACAAAAATTTTATTTTTGTATCGTATATGCTGGAACAATGTTAGTCTATACCTTTCTCTACTAACGCAATTTTATTTTAAGAAAGGGAGTTGACATTTGTTCAGCATTACTGAAAATAACTTATGTGTTCAAGACTAATCGAGAGTAAAGCAAGTCATGAGCACTGAGTTGTTTAAGATTGCTTATACTCGAAGAAATAAAGGCAAAGGATATCTCCTAAAGGAAATACCTTTCTTTGGTTCTTAAGGTTAGGCTAATTTTGATCTCAATATGATTGGGAGCTTAGTCTATGAGTATACTTCTAAGCTAGTTAGAAGAAAACTCTTTAATACCAATTAAGTCATGCCTTATGGGCGATATGACTGATAGATCTTTTACTGGAAAAGAGCTAAAAGAGCCAAAGAACCCTTGAAGCTTATACATTTGGATCCTTGTGGTCTAGTATGTTAAAGCAGTGGGAGGGTATGAATAATTAATCTTTGTTAACGATAATTATTCATAGGTATGAACATCTCAACCTAATGCAACTTAAGTCTGAATCTCTTGAGATATTCGAAGGGGCTTAAGACTGAAGTTGAAAACTTGTTAGGTGAGATAATAAAACCACTTTGATCTGATCAATGTGTTGAGTATAGGGACTTGAGATTCTAGGGCTATTTGATAGTTCATGGAATCACATCCTAAATCTCAGTTAGGAGTAACAGAACCCTATTGGATATGGTTCAATCCATGTTGAGCTATGCTCAATTGCCTGACTCGTTTTGGGGTCATGCAGTGTGACTGCAATGTGTATTTTGAATAACGTTCCATCAAACGTGTTTCTGAAACACCTTTTATGTTGTGGATAGGACGTAAAGATTGTGTACGTTCCTTTAAATTTTGGGGTGTCCAGGACTTGTGCTTGTGACTAACCCAAAATAAATTGGAATATCATTCAAAATAATTGTAGGCAATCCCAAAGGAAACGAGGAGAATATACTTCTTCAATCCATAAGATAATAAAGAATTTGTGTCGACAAATCCTTCATTCTCAGAAGAAGAACATATGAGAAATCATAAGCCATAAAGTAAGGTCGGTTTAAGTGAATTAAGTAATAAAGCTACGGAAACATTGACAAGAGTTGTTGATGAATCAACAAAAGTTGTTGAGAAGACTGGTTATTCGACAAGAGTTGTTGATAAGGCCAGTGCTTTTGGTCAGTCACATCCATCTCAAGAGTTGAGAATGCCTTGATGTAGTGGGAGGGTTGTTTTATAACCTGATCGTTACATGGGCTTATTTGAAGCTCAAGTCGTCATTCTTGATAATGACATAGAAGATTCATTGTTTTCTTTTCGGAAGAAAATAAATGATGTTGACAAGGACAAATGGTTTAAAGCCATGGACTTGGAAATGAAGTCTTTGCATTTCAATTCCATCTGGGATCTTGTAAATTTGCTTGATGGGGTAACACCTATAGGTTACAAGTGGATTTACAAGAGGAAACGAGACGTTTAAGGTCTCAACCAGAAAGGGTCCATTGAACAAGATCAAAAGCAAAAGGGTTTGCAAGCTTAAGTGGTCCATTCATGGATTGACCTAAGCATTTCGGTCTTGGCATGGAAGATTTGATACGGTGATCAAATTTTTTGGCTTTAATCAGAACATTGATGAGTCTTGTGTTTACAAGTAATCATCCATAGTTTAGTAGCTTTATTCATGTTGTATGTGATTGATATCCTAATCATTGGGACTGATGTAGGTTATCTTAGTGACATTAAAAGAGGCTAGCAGCTCATTTCCAAATGAAAATCTGGGAGAAGCTGAGCTAGTCTTGTCTCAAGTTTCTTATGTCTACAAGATGTTAGTTAGATATAAGATGAAGAATTCCAATAAGGGTTTACTACCTTTTTAGGAATGGAATTCTTTTGTCTAAGGAACTGTGTCCTCAGACACCTCAAGAAGTTGAGGACATGAGACATATGCCCTATGCAGTAGGGTTGTCAGTAAGTATCAATCAATTTCAGGATTTGATCTCTGGAGTGTCGTTACGTACATCCTCCAGTATCTTAGGAGAACAAGGTTTTATATGCTCGTGTTGTTGGGTTTTATGCCCTAAAACTCGTAGATAGTGAATGTAACCGTTGACCGGATATTAATGAAATAATATTGATATATTTTTCCATTAATTGTTATTAGTTATTTTATATTTGTCTTTGCCTAATAATAACCCTAATCCAATAAACTAGACATCCAAGGCTGTAATATGAGTCTTGAACTATATGTAGCGACATATGGGATCATTGTTCAAGAAACAGCCTAAAGGGTCTATAGTATAGGGATAAGACTGGGTGCCTTATCCTGGTGACACTATGGATACGGCCCACTTTGTATTTGATACAAACGCTGCGATCCAACGCGTTCGTGTAGGAGACATGCGAGTGGGGGTATCCTATGCAATGAGTTTGCATAAGACCGGACCGCGAAATAGTAACCACTAGTTATAACACCGTTAACTAGTTGGTTTTCTATTTCACTAGGACGACCGAGACAACTTAGTCTTAATCCTGAGTTGATTATGGACTCCTGCTCATGAGAGACTGTCCTTTGATTTGTATGGGTGAGAGTGGCCAATACGCCGACTCAATAAGCCTACCACTTTGGGGACAAGATCGAATGGGGAGCTGGGAACATAATCGTACAAGATGGAATTCACTCCTTCCCGACTTTAGGGAAGCAGATGAGTGTTCCCTTAAGTGGTTACTCCGAGTCTTGAACAAAGGGCCCTACCCTCTCAATGGCACGAGAGGGTTTTCTGTTTAATGGTTGGACCATAAACAGATTGTTCATTAGAGGAGAATTGGTACTTAAGGAAATAGAGGTGACCCAGGGGTAAAACGGTAATTTGACCCAGCTGGTGTTACGGACACTCGTGAAGGACTAACTAGTCGATATTGGTCTAAGTTCCGTGGACACAGAAAATATGTCTGCAGTGAGAAGAGTGCAACTGTGAGTCTATAGTGGAATGTACACACAGTTAACGAATATTGATTATTGTGGTTAATGAGTTTAACCAATTAATCTCACATCGTTGGAGCTTCTGATCTGCAGGTCCATAAGGTCCCACTGGTAGCTCGTAAAGTAATTTGAGGCAACTAAGTAATTAAATTGAAAATGTTCAATTTACTGAGGGAAATAAATATAATATATATTGATATATTATTATGAGAGAAATTAATATTTGAAGAAGTTCAAATATAAATTTATGGAAGATTGAAAGAATTAATTAATTTAAGTCCTAAAAGTGTTTGGGCAAAATTAATTAATTCAAGGCCGGAAATTAAATATGTGATATTTAATTGGTGGTTAATTAATTAAAGAATTCATTAACCATGAATTAATCAATTATGTAAATAATTAATCACTTAAGGAAGTGATTAATCATTTATGGGAATGATCTAATTACTTATGGAAGAAATTAGTCATTTATGGAAAAGATTAATCAATTGGGGAATTGATTGATCATGATTGATTAATTAAGGAATAAAGATTGAATCAATTTTGGAAAAGATTGATTTAATTGAATATTTTATTCATGGCCTCTCTTCTATAAATAGAACACTAGACCTAATTGGTCATGACACTTGACACTCTTGAAAGACAAGACCTAGAATTCTCTCTAGCCTCCCTCTTAGAGAAAGACTCCCACAAGTCTTTGGCCTCCTAGACTTAGAGACATACCGGTGTAACCTCTGTGGTTATTGTGTCATTCAAAGAAGAAAATCCAGCGATCAAGAGGCAAGAAGGTTGCTGCGTTTTCGTTCGTTGGAGCGTTGTCGGTGAAGAACGGTCAAGTCTACAACGGAGGTTTGTAACGGTTCTTCCTCTTTTCGTCAGAAAAGTTTTTTAAAATAAATTTAGATTTATTCTAGCATGTTTAAACCGATTTTACAGCGACTTTAAAGTTAGTTTAAAGTTTTGTTTGAGTTATCGTAACGGTATTTTAATGTTAATTAATATACGGCGTAAGGTCCAATCGATGCGCTTCCGCTGCGTTGGGACTTTTATTCCCTTCAATCGGCATCAGAGCCATCGCTGTCCCTATTAATTAATTTTAAAAGTTGTGATAGGCTCTAATAGGTGGGATTTATGCATAATGTATGTTCGGTTTGCATTGAACTGTTTGGGTTAATTTTATGGCCATAGATTTTATTTTTATGTGATTTTGATCATGTAAGGCCCGGTGTTTCGGGTATTTTATGTAAAATCGAGTCCTATGTAAGTCCAGGTCTAGAATAGGTTTTTATGAGATGAAAATCGGAGCAATCGTCGCTGAAATCGAGGCCGAAATCGGAAAAATCGTTGCTGTTTTGCCCAGAATCTGCCTCCAGACGCAACAACGTCGGGACGCTCCTTCAACAGCGTCTCGACGCTGTCTCGATACCGAAGGCGCTCGGTAAGGAAAGCACACAGCGTCGGGACGCTACCTCAACAGCGTCTCGACGCTGTCTCGATTACGCAGGCGCCAGATATGGAAAACGCACAGCGTCGGGACGCTAATCTACACAGCGTCTCGACGCTGTCACGATGGAGGCGCGCACTAGGGTTTCA
The DNA here is from genome assembly GCA_036850905.1 of Luffa acutangula. Taxonomy (NCBI): domain Eukaryota; kingdom Viridiplantae; phylum Streptophyta; class Magnoliopsida; order Cucurbitales; family Cucurbitaceae; genus Luffa; species Luffa acutangula. The sequence continues at coordinate 26,567,265 of CM072090.1, read as the reverse complement.
ACTTGCGCGGTTCAAGCGAGGACGGTCCGGTTCGGACCGGTTTGGCTGGGTTGGGACCTATTTGGTCTGGTTCAGCCAATTTTTAGCATGGTTCGTGATTTTGGAGGCCGGTTCGAGGTGGTTCGGGCCGGTTTGAGCTGTCTAGACCAATTCCGGAGCTGTACATGGATTTTTAGGATAGAATTTAGCTAAATTATTGTAATTTAATGCTTTATTTTATCCTAGGGGGCCAAAATTAACCGGTTCAATTGCTATTTATATGTTTTATGGATGTCATATAGATTATTTAATCCCACCTTAGGTTATAAACATGCTCATGCATTTTTTTATATATTATAAATTGTTATAATGTATGTTTAAATGCATGGAATTGCTTTCATATTTTTAATATAAGTGTATATTAATTATATGAAAAATTGGAAAGCATGAAGCATGTCATTACTTAAATTAAATATAAACAGTTATGTTTAATGTGATGAATGAAGCATGCTTGGTTGATTTTCTTGATTGGCTTATAATTGTTATAATAAAAGAAAATCAAAAATTGCATGAAGCATGAAACATCCATAGTTAATAATATAATTGTTATATTATTCATGCAATTAGTGTGGTTTAATTATTTAATTTGAATGAGATTGTTGAATGAATTAAACCCTAGATTCTTGATTATAGGATTAATCATTAAAATTTGAAATAGTTCTTTATTATTAATGATTAGAAACCGTCAATCTATAATCAAGATTTGCATGCAAACATAAGATCATAGGATAAATTGGATTAATTTTAAATTGTTTAAAATTAATTAGACCTAGATCGATTTCTAATAGGATTAGAATCTTTTCTTACTTAGAATTAAAAATAGTTTTAATTTACTAAGTAGGAAAAACATTGCTATGATTATAAGGGAACTCCACCGGTAATGTTCTGTCTAAGGCTGGGGGTATTTAAGTTGACGGTTTACGGAACACCTCCTACCTGGGAACTGACCTGGAATACTGGAGTTGAATTAATCATAGTTAAATGTTAGCATGCAATGTCACTAGGTTTATTAAAAGTGTTTAATGCACCTAGATCTTTAGAGTAAAGACCTTACATTACTGAGGTTATAAGGGAACTCTCTCGGTAAAGTTCTGTCTAAGGTTGGGGGTATTTAAGTTGACGGTTTACGGAACACCTCCTACCTGGGAACTAACCGGATTGAGTTGAATTAACCATAGTAATGTTGACTTGCAATGTTGGGTTTATTAAAAGAAGTTTAATTCACCCAAAAGATTGCAGTTGAATCCTTTCCATAATTGTTATAATAGGATCAGACTTAGATAGATTGACTTAGCCGAATACTATCTAAGTTAAACAACCCTATATTAACCTTAGGACATTTTCAGTGGGAGGAAAATTACAAAACGAGATTTAAATCAAGTTTTGCTCCTACGTCCCTATATTCACAACGTGAGATTCATGCTCGGCTTCGAGTCGTCCTAGGAGCGGCCTCCCTTCGGAAAGTGTTTGCATGGATCAATATCAAGGTGAATGGGAAAAATGTCTAGAGTAAGTGGGAGCGGGACACGTGTCAACGTATCCCTCGGTCTCCGCCCATAGTTCACACCGTGAGAGTCCTATGATCCGCCTGCAGGTTGCCCTGGCGCATCCATCCCTTCGGAGGGCCTAGTCATAGGATTCGGAACATCGTGAACTCCTGAAAAGGATAGGAGCTCTTAGGCTAATCACCAACAGTTGTCTTTCCCTTCGGTAGCCTGTTGGTGCGTGTCTCTGAGATCTGAAAGTGGGAGGGTTACACTTACGAGGATGAGTTAAAAGTGTTAACAAATCCTTGACCGAACAACGGTGGCTAATGTCTATAGGAATATGAGTTATTCTAGAATTAGAATTAGCTGAGAGGTGTCTCATTTCAAAGGAGGAGTACCTGATCACCCTTCGGTGGCTGATATTCTAAACCTCTGAAACGTCGTTGCAAAACTAAATCAATAGTTTTAGGGTTCTGTGATTGTCTGTTTTGCTAAATTGATTGGATTGTGTGCAATTGTTTGCTTGTATGATGGGTTAAGGCAAAGATAACTAATACGGTCATTGTTTGTTTAAATTTCAGCAATGTCTTCCTCAATTGTCTCTCTGCTTAAAAATGAGAAATTAACCGGCGAAAATTATGCTACGTGGAAGTCAAAATTGAATACGATTCTTGTTGTCGATGATCTACGGTTCGTCTTAACGGAGGATTGTCCTCCAACCCCTGCTCGTAATGCATCCCAGGCAGTTAAGGATGCTTATGACCGCTGGACAAAGGCCAATGATAAGACTCGCGTCTATATCTTAGCCAGCTTATCTGAAGTTTTGGCTAAAAGGCATGAGGGCATGGTAACAGCGAGGGAGATTATGAACTCTCTCCGGGAGATGTTTGGACAACCATCCTACCAACTCCACCATGACGCTCTCAAATACGTTTATAGCTGTCGCATGAAAGAGGGCACGTCTGTTCGGGAGCATGTCCTGGATATGATGGTCCAATTCAACGTGGCAGAGGCGAACGGGGCGGTCATAGATGAGCGTAGTCAGGTTGCATTCATCTTAGAATCTCTTCCGAAGAGTTTTCTGCAGTTTCGAAGCAATGCAATGATGAATAAAATAACATTCAACCTGACTAGCCTCCTTAATGAGCTACAGCTCTATCAGTCTCTTCTTAAGAACAAGGGACAGATAGAAGGAGAGGCAAACGTTGTTCACTCCAAAAGAAAGTTCGAGAAGGGTTCATCCTCTGGAACTAAATCTGTAGCCACTTCTTCAAAGAAAACTCAGAAGAAGAAAGGAAAGAAGGGGAAAGCTCCCAGTACTGCTGCTAAAAGCAAGGGAAAAGCCAAAGCTGTGGCAGACAAGGGCAAGTGTTTTCACTGCAATGTAGATGGACATTGGAAGAGAAACTGCCCAAAGTACCTTGCTGAGAAAAAGAAGGAAAAGGAAGGTAAATTTGATTTACTGGTTTTAGAAACATGCCTGGTAGAACATGATGAGTTTACCTGGATACTTGATTCAGGAGCAACTAATCATGTTTGCTCTTCTTTTCAGGAAAATAGTTCCTTTCGGCAGTTGAACGATGGAGAAATGACACTCAGGGTCGGAACTGGAGAAGTCATTTCAGCTAAAGCAGTGGGAGCTGCGAAGTTATTTTTTAGAAATAGATTCTTGCTTTTAGAAAGTTTGTTAATCGTTCCCAAGATTAAGAGGAACTTGATTTCTATTTCATGTTTGATTGAACAATCGTATACAGTTACTTTTGATATGAATGAAGCGTTCATTTATAAAAATGGTATACTTATTTGTTCAGCCAAATTGGAAAATAACTTGTATGTTTTAAGACCAACCGAAAACAAAGCACTTTTAAATCACGAATTATTTAAAACTGCTGAAACTCAAAGTAAAAGGCAAAAGATTTCTCCATCAAGTAACAATACTCATCTTTGGCATCTTAGACTTGGTCATATAAACATCGATAGGATCGGTCGTTTGGTAAAGAATGGACTTCTAAGCAAGTTAGAAGATGATTCACTACCACCTTGTGAATCTTGTCTCGAGGGAAAAATGACCAAAAGACCCTTTACTGGAAAAGGTTACAGAGCCAAAGAACCCTTAGAGTTAATACATTCGGATCTATGTGGTCCAATGAATGTAAAAGCTCGAGGAGGGTACGAATATTTCATCTCATTTATAGATGATTATTCAAGATATGGTTACTTATACCTAATGGGACATAAGTCTGAAGCCCTTGAAAAGTTTAAGGAGTTTAAGACTGAAGTTGAAAAACTATTAGGTAAATCTATTAAAATACTTCGATCTGATCGAGGAGGGGAGTATATGGATCAAAGATTCCAGGATTATATGATAGAACATGGAATCCAATCTCAACTCTCAGCCCCTGGTACACCTCAGCAGAATGGTGTATCAGAAAGGAGAAATAGAACCTTGTTAGACATGGTTCGATCAATGATGAGCTATGCTCAATTGCCTAACTCGTTTTGGGGATATGCAGTAGAGACTGCAGTATACATCTTGAACAATGTTCCCTCGAAAAGTGCTTCTGAAACACCTTTCGAGTTATGGAAGAGGCGTAAACCTAGTTTGCATCACTTTCGCATCTGGGGTTGTCCAGCACACGTGCTTGTGACGAATCCTAAGAAACTGGAACCTCGTTCAAAACTGTGCCAATTTGTTGGTTACCCTAAAGAAACGAGAGGTGGTTATTTCTACGACCCACAAGAAAATAAGGTGATTGTATCGACAAACGCCACTTTCTTAGAGGAAGACCACATGAGAGATCATAAACCACGAAGCAAAATAATATTAGGAGAAGCTACTGAAGAATCATCAAGAGTTGTTGATGAAGTTGAACCTTCAACAAGGGTTGATGAAGGAACTAGTTCTTCAGATCCATCCCGTCCATCTCAAACGTTGGGAATGCCTCGACGCAGTGGGAGGGTTGTGTTACAACCTGATCGCTACTTGGGTTTAACTGAAACTCAGGTTGTCATACCTAATGATGGCATTGAGGATCCATTGTCCTATCGACAGGCAATGAATGACGAAGATAAGGATGAATGGGTCAAAGCCATGAACCTGGAAATGGAGTCAATGTACTCCAATTCTGTATGGGAACTTGCAGATCTACCAAATGGGGTAAAACCCATAGGGTGCAAATGGATCTATAAGAGAAAAAGAGATGCAGCTGGAAAGGTACAGACCTTCAAAGCTAGACTAGTGGCAAAGGGTTATACCCAAAAGGAAGGGGTTGACTATGAGGAAACCTTTTCTCCTGTAGCCATGTTAAAGTCCATAAGAATTCTTTTATCCATTGCCACATATTATGACTATGAAATATGGCAAATGGACGTCAAGACTGCCTTTCTGAATGGTAATCTTGAAGAGAATATCTTTATGTCTCAACCCGAAGGGTTCATATCCCAAGGTCAGGAACAAAAGGTTTGTAAGCTAAATCGATCCATTTATGGATTGAAACAAGCATCCAGATCATGGAACATTAGATTTGATACTGCAATCAAATCTTTTGGCTTTGACCAAAACGTTGATGAGCCTTGTGTATACAAGAAAGTCAACAAAAGGAAAGTAGCTTTTCTAATACTTTATGTAGACGATATCCTACTCATTGGGAATGATGTAGGATACCTCACTGACATTAAGAAATGGCTAGCTGCCCAATTGCAAATGAAAGATCTGGGAGAGGCTCAATATGTTCTGGGAATCCAAATCATTAGGGATCGTAAGAACAAAACGCTAGCTCTGTCTCAAGCAACGTATATTGACAAGATGTTGTCTCGATATTCGATGCAAAACTCCAAGAAGGGACTCCTACCCTTCAGACATGGGGTACACCTGTCTAAGGAACAATCTCCTAAGACACCTCAAGAAGTTGAGAACATGAGACACATTCCCTACGCCTCAGCTGTGGGCAGCTTAATGTATGCCATGCTCTGCACTAGGCCTGACATATGTTATGCAGTGGGAGTAGTCAGTAGGTATCAGTCTAATCCAGGGTTGGACCACTGGGGAGCGGTTAAGAATATCCTCAAGTATCTTCGGAGAACGAGTGACTACATGCTTGTGTATGGAGCTAAGGATTTGATTCTTACTGGATACACTGATTCTGACTTTCAAGCTGATAAGGATTCTAGGAAATCCACATAAGGGTCAGTATTCACCCTCAATGGAGGAGCAGTAGTGTGGAGAAGCATCAAACAAGGATGCATAGCAGACTCAACCATGGAGGCTGAGTATGTAGCAGCTTGCGAAGCAGCTAAGGAGGCAGTATGGCTCAGAAAGTTCTTGACTGATTTGGAAGTAGTTCCGAATATGAACGTGCCCATAACACTATACTGTGACAACAGTGGGGCTGTAGCCAACTCAAAAGAACCTCGTAGCCACAAACGGGGTAAACACATCGAGAGGAAGTATCACCTGATACGGGAGATTGTGCAAAGAGGAGATGTGATCGTCACTAAGATCGCCTCGGAGCACAACATCGCTGATCCATTTACAAAGGCTCTCACGGCTAAAGTGTTTAAGGGTCATCTAGAAGGTCTAGGTCTACGAGATATGTATGCCATCTAATCTAGGGCAAGTGGGAGAAATGTATAATGGGTATAAGGATGCCCTAGTTCATTGTATTTCCAGCTTTAGATTATTGCATTTACATCCCACTAACTAGTGTTTTAGTTCAAGTGGGAGTTTGTTGGGTTTTATGCCCTAAAACTCGTAGATAGTGAATGTAACCGTTGACCGGATATTAATGAAATAATATTGATATATTTTTCCATTAATTGTTATTAGTTATTTTATATTTGTCTTTGCCTAATAATAACCCTAATCCAATAAACTAGACATCCAAGGCTGTAATATGAGTCTTGAACTATATGTAGCGACATATGGGATCATTGTTCAAGAAACAGCCTAAAGGGTCTATAGTATAGGGATAAGACTGGGTGCCTTATCCTGGTGACACTATGGATACGGCCCACTTTGTATTTGATACAAACGCTGCGATCCAACGCGTTCGTGTAGGAGACATGCGAGTGGGGGTATCCTATGCAATGAGTTTGCATAAGACCGGACCGCGAAATAGTAACCACTAGTTATAACACCGTTAACTAGTTGGTTTTCTATTTCACTAGGACGACCGAGACAACTTAGTCTTAATCCTGAGTTGATTATGGACTCCTGCTCATGAGAGACTGTCCTTTGATTTGTATGGGTGAGAGTGGCCAATACGCCGACTCAATAAGCCTACCACTTTGGGGACAAGATCGAATGGGGAGCTGGGAACATAATCGTACAAGATGGAATTCACTCCTTCCCGACTTTAGGGAAGCAGATGAGTGTTCCCTTAAGTGGTTACTCCGAGTCTTGAACAAAGGGCCCTACCCTCTCAATGGCACGAGAGGGTTTTCTGTTTAATGGTTGGACCATAAACAGATTGTTCATTAGAGGAGAATTGGTACTTAAGGAAATAGAGGTGACCCAGGGGTAAAACGGTAATTTGACCCAGCTGGTGTTACGGACACTCGTGAAGGACTAACTAGTCGATATTGGTTTAAGTTCCGTGGACACAGAAAATATGTCTGCAGTGAGAAGAGTGCAACTGTGAGTCTATAGTGGAATGTACACACAGTTAACGAATATTGATTATTGTGGTTAATGAGTTTAACCAATTAATCTCACATCGTTGGAGCTTCTGATCTGCAGGTCCATAAGGTCCCACTGGTAGCTCGTAAAGTAATTTGAGGCAACTAAGTAATTAAATTGAAAATGTTCAATTTACTGAGGGAAATAAATATAATATATATTGATATATTATTATGAGAGAAATTAATATTTGAAGAAGTTCAAATATAAATTTATGGAAGATTGAAAGAATTAATTAATTTAAGTCCTAAAAGTGTTTGGGCAAAATTAATTAATTCAAGGCCGGAAATTAAATATGTGATATTTAATTGGTGGTTAATTAATTAAAGAATTCATTAACCATGAATTAATCAATTATGTAAATAATTAATCACTTAAGGAAGTGATTAATCATTTATGGGAATGATCTAATTACTTATGGAAGAAATTAGTCATTTATGGAAAAGATTAATCAATTGGGGAATTGATTGATCATGATTGATTAATTAAGGAATAAAGATTGAATCAATTTTGGAAAAGATTGATTTAATTGAATATTTTATTCATGGCCTCTCTTCTATAAATAGAACACTAGACCTAATTGGTCATGACACTTGACACTCTTGAAAGACAAGACCTAGAATTCTCTCTAGCCTCCCTCTTAGAGAAAGACTCCCACAAGTCTTTGGCCTCCTAGACTTAGAGACATACCGGTGTAACCTCTGTGGTTATTGTGTCATTCAAAGAAGAAAATCCAGCGATCAAGAGGCAAGAAGGCTGCTGCGTTTTCGTTCGTTGGAGCGTTGTCGGTGAAGAACGGTCAAGTCTACAACGGAGGTTTGTAACGGTTCTTCCTCTTTTCGTTAGAAAAGTTTTTTAAAATAAATTTAGATTTATTCTAGCATGTTTAAACCGATTTTACAGCGACTTTAAAGTTAGTTTAAAGTTTTGTTTGAGTTATCGTAACGGTATTTTAATGTTAATTAATATACGGCGTAAGGTCCAATCGATGCGCTTCCGCTTCGTTGGGACTTTTATTCCCTTCACGTGTATGGCTCTAAGGATTTGATCCTTACAGGATACACTGATACAAATATTTTAACTGATAAGGATTTGATGAAATCTACATCAGTGTCTGTCTTCACTCTTAATGGAGGAGCTATAGTACGACTTATTTGCAGTCTCGACCATATAGGCCAATAAGTAGTTGCTTATGAAGCACAGATAGAGACTGTATGACTTAGGAAGTTCAAGCCTAATTTGGAAGGTGTTCCAAATATGGACTATCCTATTGCAAGACAAGAAAGCACATTGAATCTAAATGATATATTGCTGATTCATTCACGAAGGCTCTCTCGGCTAAAGTGTATGAGGGTCATCTAGATGGTCTAGGTCTACGAGTTATGTACAAAGATGTAATCTAGGGCAAGTGGGAGAAGTTGTAATAGGTATAGTGATACCATTATGTACTGGGTATATTGATTCCATGAGTATATTGATGCCCTAGTTTATTGTATTTGTACATTGTAAATACGTTTTATGTATTATACATGTATTTATACACCCACTGCTGGGATAGATTATTGTACATTCCCACTAAACTAGATTTTTAGTCCAAGTGGGAGTTTGTTGGGTTTTATGTCCTAAAACTCGTAGATAGTGAATGATTAACGAATTATACACTTGTAACAATAAAGTGTTATTGAGGTTTATGCAATAAAGTGTTATTGTCATATTAAGTCTAGAATTGTACAATATGACCCAAATCCAATAAACTAAGATCCAAGGTTGTTTACATGAGACTTGGACTAGTATGTGGGGACATACGGAGATCAGTGTTCAAGTAACAACCTAAAAGGTCTATAGTACAGGGATAAGGTTGGGTACCTTATCCTGGTAACACTATGTGATACGACCCGCTTTGTATTCGATACAGACGTATTGATCCAAGGCGTCCATGTAGGAGACATGCGAGCGGGGGTATCCTATGCAATGAGTTTGCATAAGACCGGACCACGAAATAGTAAACCACTAGATGTAACACCGTTAACTAGTTAGGTTACTGTTTCAATAGGATGACCTAGGTAACTCGATCTTAATCCTGAGTGTGTCATGAACTCCTTCTCACGAGGGATTGTCCTTTGATTAGTACGGGTGAGAGTGGCCAGTACGCCGACTCAATAAGCCTACCTTCTTGGGGACAAGACCGAGTGGGGGGCTGGGGACATGACAATACAAGATGGAATTCAGTCCTTCCCCTATTGGGGCAAGTAGATGTGTGTTCCCTTAAGGGCTGATTCCGGGGCTTGAACAAAGGCGCGTCGTCCTCTCTTGGCCTGAGAGGAACTCTTGTTTAGAGGTTGGACCCTAAACAAATTGTTCATTAGAGGGATCAGTGATACTTAAGGATCCAGAGGTAACTCAGGGGTAAAACGGTAATTTGACCCAGCTGGTGTTACGAACACACGTGAAGGATTGACTTACTGCATTGGTCGATATCCGTGGACACAGAAATATTCTACAGTGAGAAGAGTGCAGCTGTGGGTCTTTAGTGGAGTGACCCACAGTTAACGAATGTTGATTGACTCGGTTAATGAGTTTAGCTGATCAATCTCGTATCGTTGGAGCTTCTGATCTGTAGGTCCATTAGGTCCACCTGCTAGCTCATAACGGGTTCTGAAATAATATAGTCTTGATTATTAAAGGGAATATAAGTTAATTGTATTTTGATACAATTAATATAATGTATGGAGATACATTATAGTATAAGTTTAATTAATGAATTAAACTTTATAATAAAATTAATTTTGGATATGATTCAAAATTAATTAATGAGAGAATTATGAATTTAATTAAATATGTGATATTTAATTAATTCATGAATTAATTAATTGGGGAATTAATTAATTTAATTTTAATTTGGTTAAATGTGATTTAATCAAATTAAAACTATAGTTTATATTGATGTACATTTTGATGCACATTAAAACTATAGGTTAAATGAGAGAAATTAAATTGAATATGATTCAATTATAAAATTAATTAAATATTTGATATTTAATTAATGTGGGATCGATTAATTTAGAATTAATTGAATGGCCAATTTAATTTAATTGAATATGATTCAAATTGAATTAAAAAACTATATATTATAATTCATTTCATTTGATTAAATTAATTATAATTAATTAATTAATTAAATATTTATTATTTAATTAGTTAATGGTCGAGATCGTTTTGATTAAGATCTAACGGTCTAGATCTAGTAGGGATATAACTCCCTCTCAACGAGGGAGTTCCCCAACGAAGGTTCACTCTTTCATTTTTACGTGAGAACACAGAAAAGCTTTGAGATTTTTCTCTCTTCTCTCTCTCAAAAACAGCAAAGAACCTTGCTGAGAATTCCCTTCCAAGACTGAATTTGGGTTCCCACAAGCCATATCTTAGCGACCCAAGAGAATAGCGGGTGATTCGAGTGGTGGTGTCCGTTGGAAGTCCCAAGAACGAGGTCCTTGGAGCATTGTGCAGTGTTCTTCCATTCCATGTAAGTTCTTCTTAGATCTAAAACGGTTTTAGATTTTAATATTTTTTAGCATGCTTAATCTTTGATTAATTTAGAAATTGTTTCTATATTTGATTTGCCAACGTAGAGGTTTTTCTAAAATTGAAATTAAAAACGAGGTTGTTCTTGATTGCTTCCGCTGCCAAAAGAAATTTTAATCCTTCAATTGGTATCAGAGCCATCTCGTTAACATAGTAGACAATCAGTGGGGCTGGATGGATCCCAACTGTGGAACCTATCCCTAGTGAAAAGTCGACCCCGCACCCCCAACCAGGCTACAAGAGTGTTTAGGAGGCGAAACCAAGGAACCACAGGGGACCGAGGCTGGATAGCTTTCCATGCACTAGAGACAGAGAACCCTCTAGAGCTACTAAGAAGCCATACCACACTATCCTCTCTAGCAACCCACCTTGCACCAAAGGCAGAAGAAGCAACAGCTCAAGCGAAACACTTGGCCACCTCCAAGACCCATCCGGAAAAAAGAAATCAACCACAGGAGCATGCAACAAACTAACGACATCATAAATAGCCTTCTCAGAAAACTGAGGAATAATAAGACCTTCCGACAACCGAGGATCCACCTAAACAAGGCAACATCGACCATCACCAATGTGAAACCGAATGAGCTATCAAAACTGATCCCTAAGCCCAAGAATCGTTCTCCAGCACCAAAACCAACATGGAGGCGCATAGTCCACAAGGACCACCCACCTACACAAGATATAAACCTCCACCCGACACCCATAACGATCCCGATCTCATCATAAGTAGCCACAAGAGCTTCATAACAGTTGCCTCATTCTAAGAACAAACATGTCTGATACCCAACCCCCCTCCTGATGCGGGAGACACACCTCTGACAAGGCAACCTTGGCTCCACCATGCAAGGTCGGATCCCCCCTCCACAGATAAGAGCGCAAAATCCTATCAACTTTGTGGGAAACCCTAGTAGGAATAACAAACACACTAGCCCAAATGACCTAAAAACTCTAAAGGACTGACTAAATGAGCTGAAGATGACCAACATAGGATAATACTCGAGTCGACCATGAGCTAATCTGAGCAGTAATCCACTCCAGAAGAGGCTTACAGTCCCTATACGTTAACCGACCATAAGCTAATCCAACCATTTGATTTTTTGTTTTTGAAAATTATGTTTGTTTTTCTTTCAATTACCTTACAATAGTTTTCATCTTTGTTAAAGACAAATTATAATTCTTAGCCAAATTCCCAAAACAAAAACGTTTTTAGAAACTTTTTTTTTTCAAAACTTGACCTTAATTTTGAAAACTTGAGAAGAATATAGATAACCAAGCAAAGAAACTCATAGATGCAAGTAGTGATTAAAAGCTTATTTTTCAAAAAAAAAAAAAAAAAAAAACCAAATAGGTCTCAAATAGGACTTTAATTAACGTCAAATCAATGAATTTGTATGAGTTGGTTTTGGACACAAGTTGGGAAACTCTTGCATCAACGTCACTAAAATACTAAACTCATTTCTTACGACAAAGCAAACAAGTGGTTAAAGATTTAAAATATCAACCTTGGTGAAAATATTAGTCTGAATTTTATGGAAATAGAAATGCCCTCCAAAATAACAATGTGACAAATTTGATTCATAAAAACTATTCAAGTTAATAAATAGGCAATGCACATTCATAATCAACCTATGTTGAATTCTTGATACAGCTATTTGATTTATCTTTATAATGTTTTACAGCATATTAAAAAAAATCAAAGGACCATTATATCAATAAGTTGGAGCGGATATTGAAATTAAGGGAGGGAAAAGAGAGAGAATAGCAAACACAATGAGCAGGTTTGCATTATACAAGGCAAATTGAGTCACCAACTACGTATGTGTAGAGTGTTGCCAACTTCCCCATTGGTTTCGACATATTACTTTAAAAATAATAATCGTTGCTTCTTCACATTAATTAATCCCTAAAGCAGGGGATGGGGATGGGGATGGGGATGGGGATGGGGATGACACCTTTTTCCAAATACATTAAAAACTAAAACTCTTACCCATTCATTCATTGTAATTACAATGGATTTTGACAGCCCTACTAAAACCCTGCCATCAGCACCATTGCATTGCATTTGCTTTGCCTTTGCCTTTGCTTTTTGCCTATTAATTAGACACGGCTTCCATGATACATCCCCTCCAAGTATTTGGTTTTCATGCCATATTCACAGTCATCAGCTTCCCCCGCCCCATGGCGAATCCTCTTGTCCCATCTGGCATTCGTGGCCCCGGAGGTTGCTGCTTCACCGTACCTGCCTGCTCGATGGTGCTAGAACTACTCGAAGGTGGAGTTCCCACATGGTTCCCATGGTTATTATTATGATTATGGTGGTACTGTGATCGACCACGTCCTTTACCACGTACCCTATTACGGACTCTTCTCTGCCCGCCACCATCCTTTTCATTTCCCTGCTCCTCTCGCTGCAACAAACATACTACTAGTAAAGAGAAAGAAAGTATAATATGCCACAAGTTCCCAAGAAGTAAAATGTTCTTTTCTTTGGTAGGTGGGGAAATCAAAAGCTGGCCAATCATTTTTTTTAAGTTTGGAAAAATTGGAAATGAGTAAGATAACTACACTACAGCCAAAAAGTATATAGTTTCGCATCACTGGTTTCTTTTTTTTCATAAACATTTTTAGAACGCAAGGACAGTTGTACGACCTATCGTACATGTCATGTTCAAGTTGTACGAACTTGTTTCTATTTGCTGCACCGATAAGGGAAAAAACTTCACTAAAAAAGTCTTTGATTAATAGAGTACTCATTTTCTACATCAAATTACCCTTCCACCAATGAGTAATTAAAAATTTCAGTTATTAGTCAGAAAGTAACTGACAGTTTAAATCTCGAGTCTATAAATAGGTTTTCACCAGCATTTGACTGATGTATTCCTAATGAAGCCATCATTTTTCCTTTTAGCTCTGCCATCTGGCATGATCGTCTACATTTCTCTCTTTTTTTTGCTAGCGGTCAAACCTCAATAATGAAATTTTTACGGGTCCGTTTGGAATACATTTTAATTTAAATGTTTTTCAAGAATGCATTTTTTAAATAACATTTTGTATAAAAACTGTTTAGAATTTAAACACTCATATGTTTGGTTGCATTTCCTCACATATGTTTTCCTACACAAATTATTGTTTACTTAAGAAGTCTTTTCTAAAAAATTGGTTTCTCAGTGTTTCTCTCAAAATGATTTATTTATCAATCTCATTTTCTAATAAATCATTTTTAGTAGTTGCCAAACACTAGAACTTTTTTCAAAATGATTTATTTTCAAAATTAAACACTTGAAAAGTTAAACCAAACACACCCTACATCCACAGTTGGAAATCCTTTTTGTAATCCTCAAGCCTCCCACCTTAAATTGACTGCACTCTTATGGCCGAATCCTACTCGTTTATAACAATTTATCTTTTAAGAATTATCTTTTGTTTCCCTCGACACACTTTCAGCAGACTCCTAATCTGAACAATTTATCTTTTATGATTTTTCCTTCCTTTTCTTTGAAGTCTACCTTGATGACGCATATATATTCTCTTTTCTCATTCCTAATATCCTCCATTTCATGGTAATATTTTCTCTTCACTCCTTAAGGAAAAAAAAAAAAAAACGAATGAGCAATAATTTAGAACTTCCAGGAATCTAAAGAAGCTTAGAAGGAGTTCAATTTACTTGCTCATGCGGATGAACATCAGCTTGATCAGAAAGATCGTCTACATGCTTCTCAATACGTGGTTGTTCAGAGGTATCATCATCTTTGCAGTTCGTCTCCCCATTATGTCCCTTCTTCCCACGAGGTGGAGCAGATTTTGACTGTGAACAATGATGAAGTTTTTAATTAAACACATGCACAAACAAACAAACGAGAGAGAGAGAGAGAGAGAGAGAGAGACGAAAGAACAAAACAAAACATATTTTGGATCCACAACTAATACACTTTTTCATGCATATGTTTAAAAATGAAAATGTAAATAAAGCACCTTACCCTAGCCAATATGTCTGTTTGGTACTCTTAATTAACCTTTTTTTATAGGAAAAAACAAATTAAAAAAGAACCGAGCTTCCTTTGAGAATAAATGAAAGAATACAAGGGCATCCAATAAACCAAGCCCCAAGCAAGAGAAACCAACTACCAAGCCCCAAGCAAGAGAAACCAACTACAGAAAGGGTTTCCAATTAGTCAAAATTCTAATGGATAATTACAAAAAGCCTTATGAGACCCATAAAGAAATAGAAAATGTAATATTAGCCCAAACCTTGCAAGGATGTCTCTCGGCCCCTTTAAAAATTCTATTGTTCTTCTCCCCCACAAACCCCAAAGAATAGCACAAACACTAGCATGCCCCAAAAACCTTCTCTTCTCTCGAAATGGCGGATGGAGGAGGAACTCCTCAATCATCTCCCAAAAGCAACGCTGGCCAATAGTCTGAAACCCGAAAACCTCAAAATCTAGACAAAGCGAGCAAACTCACAACCCCACAACCAATGATCAAGATCTTCCTCTGCCTTCCAATAGAGAATGCAACAAAAAGGACCAACCATGGGGGGCCTCACTCTCGACAGTCTCTCAAAAGTGTTAGCTCGACCCAAGATGACCTGTCAAACAAAGAATAGAACTTTCTTTGGAACTTTAACCTTCCACAGACACAAGAAGACTAACTCTCTACCAAAGAGGGATTTAACAGGGATTGAAAGAACGACCTACAAGAAAAGCTCCCAGAGGAGTTGGGACTCCAAAAGCGAACATCCCTCCTACCTGGTCTCAGACTCAAGAACAACTTCATCCAACCTTGGGAGAACAGGCATCTATCAATGTGCGTGCAAGCCCTACGATTGCCCCAAGTGAACTTCCTGTTTGCTAAAGGAGGGATCGTAAAGGCTACAACCCAAGTTGTTAAACTGTTTCATGGACCTTGTAATCCTACCTCCAGAGGCCTTTTCAAAGGGGAACCTCGTGACATTAAATCCCCTACAATGCACCAACAAGATCCACAAAGACCAAAGAGGTCCCCCAACTCATTCCAGAAATCCTTTCTTCCTCGAGCCCTAGATGAGCCATACACAGCAATCACCCAACCTGAATTATAACTAGGAGAACTAAAGGAAATGGAAACAGAGAAACCCCTTTGATCACCTCCGTGACGAGATCAAACTCTCATCCTAAGAAACACGGATACAGACACAAGACACAAATACAACATGATACGAACACCTCCTTGGGAAGGAACACCTTGATGGCCACTGATCAATGACGCCTCCTTGGAAAGGAACACCTTGATACCCAAGAGATTGAGATAGGCAACCCGGATCCTCTATAACCAACCCCCCCCACGCATGGATGGCTATTCTCATCAAACTCGCTTCTAAAAGCACTAGAACTCGAAATAAAAGACGAAAGACACCCTCCCAACAAGTAAGCCACGGGATGAGGAAAGGCACCTCCAAGGAAAGAACCACGATTAATAAGAACTACAGATAGAAGATAAAGCATTCCCTACTTGACTCCCTCCCCCCATTCCCAAAAAAATACTCATAGAAACAAAAGAAGGATAGGACTGAACACACTGATAAGGCAAGCTTCTCACATCCCCGACACCTGAAGTGGAAGGTAAAGAGTCCAAAGATGAGAAATGTACCTGGTTTGGCATCCCATTTGAGTTTATCTTGACCATCGATTGAGATGGGCCCTCAAAAAATGGACTGGTCTGATGCATCCTTGCGAAAGTCGACGAAGAGACCTCTGTCATCAATGAAGGAAGAGAAGAGACCCACCCTGTCTTCAATTCAATAGCAGCATCTGAGATCCCCGTGTGACGTTAGATTCTGGATCCCCCATCTTCTGCTTCAGCTTCTTTCCATTTCCAAAACTAGTTTGATCTTGGATTTCCTCGGCCTTCTCATCCCCATTAAATAGCAACTCAAGGCTAACCTAGGAAGCACGGACACGTCATATATGGGGAAGAATTTGTGTTGGACACACGCCGGACACATGTCGGACACGCAATGTTTTTTAAACGGACACGCTTAGACACGTTGGGACATGGAATTGAACATGTCTGGGCCCAAATCTACAAGCTAAAAAAATTATTTAAAAAAAAGAAGAAAAGAAAACCCTAATACCCACAAAATCGTGAAACTAAAATTCCACCCATCGACCTTGCGTGTCATCGCACCAGTCGTCGCTGCCGCCGTCCGCTCCAGAAGTTGCCGTCGGAAGTTGCCTCCAAAAGCTCCAGAAGTCACCCACCTTTTTTTTCTTTGTATCGTAAGTTTAAAAGTTTCTTTTCTTTTATTTTTTTAAACCTCCTTTTAAAGTTAACCTAGACAAACCGTATATACTAGATAGGCCCAACCCAATAAAAGAACTATTTTTAAATTAAAAAAAAAAAAAGGAATGATGAAATCAAACTACTCTCAAGAAAAATTCATATATATACTAAAAAAAAATTTAAAAATTTATATATATATTAAAAAATTTTAAAAAAATTATATATACTAAAAAATTTAATATATATATATATATATATATATATATATATATACTAAAAAAAAATTAAAAAAACAATGTATCCTTAACGTGTCTGTGTCCTAGTTTTTTAGAAATTGACGTATCGTCGTGTCCTGTCGTGTCCGTGCTTCTCAGAGCCTAACTGATTCCAACCTTTTAACCGTCAGCGAAGGAAGGAACGATTCATTTTCTGAGCAGCTTGCAATTGATGGGTACGACCCCACATCCTCCTCGCCCACAATCGTTTCATCTAGACCAATCTCCATTGCTCGAATTTCCTCGCAATTTTAAAAAAAAAATTATATATATACTTAAAAAAATTAAAAAAAAAAGTGTTCGTGTCCTAGTTTTTTAGAAATTGACGTATCGTCGTGTCCTGTCGTGTTCGTGCTTCTTAGAGGCTAACTGATTCCAACCTTTTAACCGTCGGCGAAAAAAGGAACGATTCATTTTTCGAGTAGCTTACAATTGATGGGTCTGACCCCACATCCTCCTCACCCACAATCGTTTCATCTAGACCAATCTCCATTGCTCGAATTTCCTCGTAATTTTATTGATTTCCCTGACCCATCCCGCCTTGTCGCGACTCAAATCCTCCACGTCACAGTCAGCGAACGTTAAATTCGCAGGATCACAATTTGGAGGAGGTGCGACTGCAATTTGTTTTCCTTTTTCCTTCAGCCTTATACTCCGCCCTTTGGGGTTTTCTTGGGTTTTTGAAGGCCCACTTTGAGAGGACCATTTTAGACATTAACCCTCCTTTAGGCCCACTAAAGGCAGGCGGCGCATTGATTTGACCCAAGGAAAACTTTCCTTCATCCATTCACATGATCTCTATTAATCCATACTCTTTGATCAGCTAAGGAAGCAACCTTTGGCAGACCTAGGAGCACTCTATCCAACTTTTTGGAATTACCTTCTTCTCCGATCAAAATCGCCAGCATTGATCTTCTTACTAGTCTCACCGGGAAATAAACATCCTCATTTTCGAGGTGCGGAATTGAAGCCAAAAAGTGGAATCGAAGTCGCTGGGCTATGAAGGCTCCAACCTCGCACCCGACCAAAGATGCCTATCTCCTTAATTTGCCCTCCCCACTGTTCAAACCCAAAATTTAGCATTTTCCGCTGTTAATTTTAAGCCCTAACAAAGCCTCAAAAAATCTAAGAATATGGTTTAAGAAGAGAAATGAATCCTCCTTTCCAAAGTAAAAGAAAATGGTATCGTCAACGAATTGAAGATGAGAAAGGGCCACTTTCTCCTTCCCCACGTCAACTAGAGGAGGATTCTTACTTTCTTTCGGCATTTTCTCAACCTAGTCTCGAGGATTTTAGCCTTTGTAGGGATGTTGAAAGGCTTAAGAAAGCCGACCTTGCTGATTGAATTCCAGAACAATCAAATGACCAAATGATTCGATCTGGTCCTATAAGATATGCCAAACTCAATTTATCAATGAGTGCCACCCAACTAGTAGTTCTCTATGGAAGAGGCCACATCTAAGGCCAAGATTCAAAAGAATGTTGTTGTCCTGACATCCGGATATGGATGCACATTTTTTGCTAGAAATCACATTGGAGGTCTAGAAAGCAAGACCGTAGGGAGGCTTGATCAATCCAAAAACGTATTTGAGTACCCACACCAACTTTAATTGTAGCAAACCAAACGAAGGCAGTTTTTTGGCAATATCCACAAGGGTCCATCCCTTTTTTCTTCATAATCTCATCAGTCATCCACCTATGAGAATTCACACCATAAATACTAGTTATAACCATCCTCCAAAGGATCCATCCCTTTTTTCTTCCTAATCTCATCAGTCATCCACCCATGAGAATTCACATCATAAATACTAGATATAACCATCTTCCAAAGGGGATTTTCTTCTTGAGTGAATCTCAAGATCCACTTAGTGAGCATATAAGTGTTTTGGTGATTGAGTGAACCTACTCACAGCCTCCCAAGCGATGTAGGCAGAGTTATCCACTCCCATTTCACCAAGTTGCAAATAGGCTTGTAAACCCCACCATTCCAAATGAAGTCTATGATAATCTTTTCCATGAACTTAGTCACATTCTTCAAGGCCTAGAGGAGAGAGATGCAGTAGATAGGTAAGCTATTCAGAACTAATTGAGCAAGAGTGACCCTATCCCCTTTTGAAAGGAGGCTCCTCCATCCATCCAACCAAGCTTTTATTTTTTCGATGAGAGGATCCCAAAGGTGTCTTATGTGGTGTTTTCCTCCAAGAGGAAAGCCTAAAATAGTTAATGGGCACCCAAAGGAAGATGCCATAGCCCGAACCTCTTCCACTTCAACATTTATAGGCACCAGCAACATCCTTGCTAAATTCAAAGCTAAACCTAATCCAATCAAGAAGATCCTCAAAATTAGCCACCAACCACTCAAAGTCTCCTCAATCCAGGTAGAAAATAATAGAGTCATCAGCATATTGAAGGTGTGACACCTCCACCATGGCCTTTCCCTATTTGGAAACCTTTTAAGGTTCTTCTCGGACATGAGTGGAACGTGCAACTGAGGGCATAAAAGGCAGGGAGACAAGGGCTCTCCTAGCTTCAAACATATTCCATATATAAATTTATATCTCCTAGGCTTGCCATTAATCATGACTCAAAAGTTGGCAGTGGAAACACACCCTCTAATCCATCCTCCATATACTACCAAAGCCTTTCAACTCCAAAATAGCATGAAGGAAGTGTCAATCGACTTTTATTATAAGCCTTTTCTATTTCTAACTACAAAACAAAACCCCTTTCTTTCCTATCTCTTCTACAACTTTTGAGGCTACAAGAATGGCACCCAGGATTTGACGACCCTCCACAAAGGCGGCTTGACAGTCACTTATGGTGAAAGAGAGAACCTTCTCCAATCCCTTAGTGAGAACTTTTGGTATGATTTTGTAGAGGGAAAAAATCAGATTAATGGGGAGTCAATAACTTTGGAAGCCTTCTTAGGAATTAAACCAATGTAGGTCTCGTTTGTTTTTTTTTTTTTGTTGATAATGCCAGTTTCAAAGCCACTAACGGCCAGAATAAAACCTCTGGCTATTCTCACTCTCATACAATTGAATAACCATTCCAACCAACAGCACCACAAATGTGAAATGCCTAACATGATGAGGCATGACACTGATGGAAGAAACCAAATCAAATCTCCAAAATCAACCATAACATAATGAAACTCAATCCACAAAACCTGTTCTTTTGGGATCATTGTGCACAAATCCAGAAAAAAAAATTTAAAAAAAAAAACAGCAAAGCATTACTAATGACTTCCACAATCCACTAAAAAAAATTATACAAGCTAACTGGAATAGAGTAACCTAACCCCCTCGGGAATATATAAAAACAGCAATGAATAATATTAAGCTTACTAACCCCCTCGGGAGCAAAAGTGGAAGTATTTTTAAATTGCAAACCACTCATCTTGATTAAAGAGAAAAATGTATCCGGTATCAAAACCTCACTACTTGATGGTTGAATTTCATCTCAAACTTTTAAAATAGGGCATTCAAACTTCATAGGTGACCCCGGAGATTTTAGGCTACCTATCCCTTGAATTGCTTTGAGAATCGCATCTTCTTGGAAAGGCCTCTCTAAAAACAACCCACTAAGAGAATCTAAAGGCACCCACTCAATCCCTTCAAGTATAAACCTAGGGCCATCATCTTTGGATTACAACTTCTCGAAGAACCCAATGATCTCTCCTTCTATCTCGCTTTCCATGGAGAGAAAGCGCCCATCTTCACTTTCTATTGTAGAAATAAAACTTCAATTCTTCCTCGATATAGCCCACTAATGAAAGAAGGATGTGTTCTCATCTGCTTCTCTAAGACACTTGATCTTACTTTTCTGATTGAGAATGCACTGCTCATTGATAGTCGTTACCAACAACTTAGAATTTTGAGAATTTTTTTCAGCCTTTTGATGGGCCTCCTCTTTATCAATCTGGTGAATCTATTGCAAAAGGGAACTTTTCTGATCAACAACGTTCCCAAAAACCTCCTCATTTCAAGAAGTAATATGACACTTAAGCCCTTTGAGAAACTCTCTATTAACTTTGAATAAGAGAGTACTAATAACCCCATAGTAAAGTAATTATGATCTTGTTCACATATCAGCCAATTGGGAGTCTTTTTTGTAACCCTTTGGCTTTGTGGGAATATCTCATCTCCCCTTTTGTATGATCCTTTCAGCAATATATAATTCTTTTGTTTCTTATCAAATTAAAAATAAATAAATAAAATTTAAAAAAAAAAAAAAAAATTACTAACCCCATGCAATCCAATCAGACACAGAAAATGCAATTCATAGTATATTAAGCTATGTACTAGAAAGCTTTTTCCATGTATTTGATTTGCATTCTGGTACAGATTTTTTTTCTTTCTTTCTTCTTCTTTGTACATGAATGTATGTACATATGTATGTATGTATAATAATATAAAATAAAAAATAATAATAAAAAAAAAAAAGAAAAAAGAAAAAAAAAAGCTACGTACCAGAAAGCAAATCAAATACATGCAAAAGCTAGACTAGTTTTAGATTAAGTACCGTGCATGTAAGCATCAAACGAAGCCTAAGTGCATTTCTCCAATTCCCTTCATCATTTAATTCTGCAACCTGAAAAATTAAGAAACTTCTTTTACATCTGAATTCCCTTCACAAGAATGAAAAAGTCTGTCATGCGTAATGATTAGAAAACACTTACAGCCTTCTCAGCCAGTTCAACTGATTCATATTCCACAAATGCGTGCAACTGAAACAGAAAATGTTGCTAGTTGTTAAGTTATTCCCTTCAATAAAGAATAAGAAATATTGTAGTCATTTCAAAATCTCATAGACATTGATGAAGTAGTAATTTGAGTGGCCTGTTTGAGGCTAAGGTTGCATTTGAGATTGATTTAGAGAGCACCATAAGTGATTACAGAAGAATCTTAACCCCTTTTTGTGTTTGGTAAAGTTGGTTGTGAAGGAATACATTAAAATCATTTTTTAAAACACATTCATTCACAAGATCTGTTCCTACTAGCTTTTAAAGATAGATTTTCGTAAAATTAGGTGCCTCTTCTTAATAAATTTCCACTTTTCAATTTTATCATTTAAGAAATTAAGATTGATATGATATATCTATAATCTTTCTCACATAACCCAATTCTATCTTCTAATTTTTCAAAATTGATTAGTTGAATGAAACCATTTTTTTTTAATAATTAATATTGGGAAAATTTTAAAAATAATTTAGAGCAAACAAAATTAAAATTTAAATGGAAAGCATATAACATTTTAAACAATTATTTAAAAATTTATAAATTATCAATAAAAAAATGCAAATTTTGGTAGTAGTAGTAGGTCTATTTAGTCATCTAAGAAGCACGGACAAAGACACGCGACACGCTAGCGACACGACACGGACACGGCAACACGCCAATTTCTAAAAATATAGGACACAATACGTTGGGGACACGTTATTAATTTTTCTTTTTTATATATATATTATATGTATATATATTTTCATAGTAATACTTCTAAATAAGTTCCAGAAATAAGCGGGAAGAAATCTAATAGTACTTGGGAAAGAACTAGAAGATATTGAATATCTTAATGAATATCTTAAAGAAATTAAGCCAACAGGAAGCTGCAAAGGGACAAAAAAAGAAGCGATGCACTTTATCCTCCATTTTACACATGATACACCACCAGTTGGGGGAAATCATGTGCTTCAACAATTTTTTTGGATTCTTTTTTGAATGAGAAACGAAACTTTTCATTGATGTAATTTTTTCCCTTAAGAAATCAAACTTTCATTGAAAAAAATAAAAGAATACAACGACAAACTAAAAACAAGCCTGAGAGAAACAGAAGTCCCAAAACTAACTACAAAAAGGGACTCCAATCCAAAAGACCCAAGCCAATGCCATAATTACAAAAAGGTCTCGTCATCTCATGACTGACACCCACAAAGAGGTATTAAACCTAACAACCCTCCAAACCTCCTCACCCAACTTCTCTCTCTAAAAATCATATTATTCCTTTCAATCCAAATACCCCATAAAACCACGATGAAGCTAGCTTGCCACAACACCATGTCTCTCCCTAGCGGAAGGATGCAAGAGCACCTACTCCAACACAGACTGACATCTCTATTACACACCCTGCTAACCCCGAACGAACTCCTCCAACGATCCCAAAGATTGTTTGCAAATTAGCACTCCCACAGCAAATGGTACAAATCCTTTCTCATGCCTCCTACAAAGAATGCACCATTTTGAGTGCAAGACTAAGGAAGGATGAAGCTAAATCATATTATTCCTTTCGATCCAAATACCCCATAAAACCACGATGAAGCTAGCTTGCCACAACACCATGTCTCTCCCTAGCGGAAGGATGCAAGAGCAACTACTCCAACACAGACCGACATCTCTATTACACACCCTGCTAACCCCGAACGAACTCCTCCAATGATCCCAAAGATTGTTTGCAAATTAGCACTCCCACAGCAAATGGTACAAATCCTTTCTCATGCCTCCTACAAAGAATGCACCATTTTGAGTGCAAGACTAAGGAAGGATGTCTTTAAACACGATCCAAAGTGTTAACCCTCCCAAGCAAGACTAGTCAAGCAAAAAAACTTAACCTCCTTAGGAATTTTAACCTTCGAAAGCAAGGCAAAAACAAAAGCCTCAAGAGCAGCTAAGGAGACCTGGGAAAGGCACAAAGATCGAACAAAGGAATGGAAAGAGAAGCCCCTAGAGGGATCGGGGGTCCAAATCCTAAAATCTCTCCTCCCAGAGTTAATAAACTGATCTCGAAGGATATAAAGGAGATTTTCCACATCGATCATCTCCCTATCAGTAAGGGTATTGAAAATCTAGAGAGATTGACGAAGAAAGGTCGGGAGAAGGCAAGGCCAGCAAATGCAACCTCTCCTCTGAAAGGGAGTAAAGATGAGGAAATAAAATGCACAAAGGTTTATTGCCCACCCAATGGTCCTCCCAAAAATAAACTCCAAAGCCAAGATTGTAGAGAAAGAAGGGAAGCCCATGGGTCTCTCCTCTCTCTCCTGTTTCTCTCTCTCCTCTCTCTCTCTCTCCTGTTTCTCTCTCTAAAATGTAATCATCCATGGATCGCTCGAAGAAGGTGAACATCGAATGGAAGGTGTTTCACCTTCACAAGAGTGAGGATGGGAGGAAAGTGGTTCTTGAGGAGCGACGAGGATCGAGAATGATTCAAATGGAAGTGGATGTGGGTACTTTAGCTTGGGTTAGGGACTGTATTGCTTCGGTTTCAAACTCAGAAAATCCAAACGGTTTTTGGAGGAGAAAGCTAGAGGTAGTGATCATTTTTTTCCAGGTTTTGAGCAACAAGAAAGGAAGGTTTGGTCTCCTTTCCTAGAATCAAATAGGGGGAGAAAATCTTCGATTTTCATTCCAGAAGGGCAAAATCGCAAAGGATGGGGGTTGCTCGAGAAAGCCATGACGGACCTGCTTCCACCTCCGAAACCGACCAATAAGAACGTCAAAGGGAAAGGTATCGAAGGGTAAACAGGGGGAAAGGGATCGAATCTCCAAGTCATTTGTGGAAATAGTGAGAAAGGAATCATCGATGGGTATTGAGAAAAATGAGAGACCATTTTTGGCCTGTGTGGGTCTTGCTGGTGTCTTTTAGGTGATTTCAATGTCACAAGATTCCCCTTCGAGAAGGCTTCCGAGGGTAGGGTTACGAGGTCCATGAGATAGTTTAATAGCTTCATCGAGGATTGTAATCTTTTCGATCCCAATCTAGCAAACGGGAAGTTTACTTGGACCAATAGTAGGGCGCGGTCACGTATTGAGAGATGTCTGTTATCCAAGGGATGGATGGATTTATTCATGAGTGTGAGACAAGTTTTAGGCCCAAGGATAACTTCGGATCATTGGCCGATTCTTTTGACTTCAGGTCCTCAGAGATAGGGCCCTTGCCCTTTTAGATTTGAAAACATGTGGTTGGATCACCCATCTTTCAAATCCTCCATCTCGGCTTGGTGGAGCATTGAAACCCAAGACAAATGGGAAGGATTTCGGTTCATAAGAAACCTCAGAAGCACTTTAAAGGAGTGGAATAAAGAGGTCTTTGGAGATGTTAAGATTAAGAAGCAAGAGATCATGGGTAGAATCAAAACCATTGATGACCTCGAAGAAGTGAATCAGTTATCCCCTGCCTTGAAAGATGAGCGTTTGTCTCTCAAAGTTGAGCTTGTAGAGAATTCGTAAGGAATCCATTAGCTGGAGGCAAAAAGCTAAAATTAAGTGGGCTAAGGATGGGGACTGCAATTCAGGGTTCTTTCACAGAGTAGCGAGTGGCAGGAGAAGCAAGAACTTTATAGGATTTTTGTTGAATGAAGAGGGGGACACTATTAAAGGGGAGACGGAGGTGGAAAAGGAGATTCTCTCCTTTTTCTCTAAGCTTTATGCCCCCAAGTGCACCCTAGACCTTTTGTGAGTGGCTTGGATTGAAGCCCCATATCTGAAAGGGATAAGTCTCCCTTAGACTCTGGAGATAAGGTGGTCTTTGAAAGTGATGGAAACAAAGCCCCCAACCCTGATGGTTTTTCGATGGCCTTTTTTCAGAACAACTAGGAGGTAGTCAAGAAGGATTTGGAAAGAGTGTTCAAGGAATTCTATGAAAGGGGTTTCCTGGACTCCACCCTGAATGAAACCTTTGTTTGCTTGACCCCTAAAAAGGACAAGGCTAATAAAGTCAAGGACTTCAGACCCATTAGCTTGATCACAAGCACTTATAGAATCATAGCCAAGGTTTTAGCGAACAGGCTTAAGAAAGTCGTCCCTTCCACAGTTTCAAAAGTCGAAGGGGCTTTCGTTATGGGCAGGCAAATTTTGGATCAACCCCTGATAGCAAACGAGGCCATAGAGGATTATCGTGGTAGGGGTCGGAAAGGTGTCATTTTCAAAATTGACTTCGAAAAAGCCTCTGGTCACGTGGATTGGGATTTTCTAGATAAGGTCCTTGAGAAGAAAGGCTTCGGGTATAAATAGCGATCGTGGATATGGAGTTGTGTTAGATCAATTCATTATTCTATCCTCATCAATGGTAAGCCAAAGGGGAAGATTAAAGCCATGAGAGGGTTAAGGCAAGGCGACCCCCTTTTCCCTTTTCTCCTTATGATTGTGGATGTCCTTAGCAGGGTGGTGTCCAGAAGCTTGGAAGGTGGTATTATTCAGGGCTTTGAGGTAGGAAAGGAGAAAGTGGCCCTTTCTCATCTTCAATTCGCTGACGATACTATTTTCTTTTGCTCAAGGATGGAGGACTCTTTCCTAATTATGAACCATATTCTCAATTTGTTCGAGGCTTTGTCAAGTCTTAAAATCAATAAAGGAAAATGCCAAATCTTGGGTCTGAATTGCGAGGAAGACAAATTAAGAAGATGGGCTTCGTTGGTTGGGTGTGAGATTGGAGCCTTTCCTTCTTCTTATTTAGGTCTCCCTATTCGTCATAATCCTAAATCTATCACCTTTTGGAACCCAGTCATTGAGAAGGTTCAAAAAAGACTCACCTCTCACCTCTTGGAAGAGAAGCTTCTTCTCTAAAGGGGGTAGAGTGACTCTCATCCATTCCGTTCTAAGTGGCATTCCTATCTACTTTTTCTCTCTTTTCAGAGCTCCCACATCAGTCTGTAATGTTCTGGAGAAGCTAATGAGGGATTTTCTCTGGGAGGGGGTTCAAGAAGGGAGAGGGGGCTCACTTGGTGAGTTGGAAGACTGTTAGGAAACCTGTGAGTCGGGGGGGTCTAGAATTAGGCAAATTTGAAATTGCAGGTTGCTTGAGAGGATGAGGTAAAAGATCGAGGAAAAATACCAAAGGCTTGTGGGAAGACTTGTTTACTCACACTCATCCAGACATTGCTTTTGCAGTTAATATGGTAAGCCAGCTCGTGCACGCTTCAGGCCAACTCATTTTGAAGCAGTTTACAGGATCCTAAGATATTTAAAAGGAACTCCTAGGGAATGCATATTTTTTAAGACCAAATACATGAAATTTGGACACATAGCCACAAATAAAAGACCCACTACCTGTTAATGTTCATTTATTGGGAGAAATTTAGTAATGTTGCTTGGCAAACTGTGGTAGCTAGAAGTAGTGCTGAAGTAGAATTTAGGACTCTAGTTCAAAGTATTTGTGAGGGTATATGGATAAAAAGACTATGGGAGGAATTGAAATTCTTCCTGATGACGCCTATGTGTATTTACTGTGACAATAAAGGTACCCATCCCCATAGCTCACAATCTAGTCCTAATAGGTCAGAACATATCAAGGTTGACAAATACTTTATAAAGAAGAAGATTGATGTTGGAGTAATATGCATTCCCTATCTTTCAACAATAGAGCAAATTGTTGATGTTAACTAAGGGGCTTCTGAAGTTACGATTTGACAAGCTAATTGACAAGCTGGCAATGGAAGATATCTTCAAACTAACTTGAGGGAGAGTGTTGGTTTATGCTTCAATACTTATCTTATTAGATAGAATTTTTCCTTTTATGTATTAGGTTTTTTCTCTACTTAAAAGAGCCTTAATGAAAATTATTATTCAATGAAATAATTAATTTTACCTCTGATTTTTTTACTAGGGGTGTTCAAACTCACCGAAAACCGACTCGACCAACCGAGCCGACGTCGGTCGGTCGGTTTTTTGCCATATTCGGTCGGAGTCGATTTTGTCAAGACAAAACCGACCATCGGTAGGTCGGTTCAAGAAAAAATCCAAAAAATCGACCGACCGACCGATGTTGATATAATATAAAAAAAAAAATTTAAAAATCAGCCTTCTCACGTCTCTCCATGTCGTGCGCACTGCCCAAGGTAAGTCTTCCATATGTCACGTCCACTGCCCAAGGTGTGTCTTCTCAAATCAATTCAATTTGCTTTTCCAAAAAAGTCATGATTGCTTTTTTAAACTTTTATTATTTTTTTATTCTCTTCTCTCTCACTTTTTTGTTTCTTTTCTCTTTCTCTTTTTTCATCATCCGAATTTACTCTTTCTTATTTCAATTTCTTCTCTCATTTGTTTCTCTTTCTTTCTTCATCATGTGAGCCTCTCTCTCTTCTTCTTCCTCTTTTCTCTTCTCTTGATTTCTTCTTCATCCATTTTCTTTCTTGATTTATTTTCTCTCCTTATTCCCTCTTCTACAAGATTTCTCTCCGTCTACACCAAGCATTTTTTTCGCTCCTCTCTTTTCTTTTCCTTCCTCATCAATCTCTCTTTCTCTCTTCGTCTTTCCTTTTTTTTCTCTTTTCTCGCCCCTTCTTTTCTCCTCAGAATGTAAGATAGTGCCCATCTCTCCTTTCAGAATCACAAAACCGACAACATCGACCAACCGACCGAGTATTTGATCGGTCGGTTTTTGTGAACATTCCAAAACTATGAAGCACCGACCGACCGAAACCGAATAGGTCGGTTTTGGTCCAAAACCGACTCCGACCGACCGAAACTGAATAGGTCGGTTTTGGTCCAAAACCGACTCCGACCGACCGACAAACATCCCTATTTTTTAGAGAACCGCTAGATAATTTCCAGATTTTCACCTTATGGAAAAGGCATTCCTTGAGTTAATGTTAAGCAAGCCAGCTACCTATTGTAAAAGTGTATCTAAGAGAGAGTAAACGAGGGGTATATCACCCTCATAGTCCGTTGGCAGAAGGCAGGGCAGGGCGTACATGCTATATATAGTCAGAAAAAAGTTTGTTTTTGTCATTCATGTACCGCATGTGACATGAGGCAAAAGGAGGAGAACTAACCTTCCACAATTGGCTAACCAAGTATTTTTGGTTTTTGGTCCGTGGTTTTTGGTTCTTGAAAATTAAGCTTATAAACACTATTTTACTCCTGGGTTTCTTTGTTTTGTTACCTACTTTTGCAAATATTTTCAAAATCCAAGCCAAGTTTGAAAACTAAAAAAAAGTAGTTTTTAAAAACTTATTTTCTTCTCGATTATGATTAATGGCAAACCTAGGGGCAAGTGCACAGCTTCTAGAGGTCTAAGGCAAGGCGACCCCTTGTCTCCATTCCTGTTTACTATTGTGGGGGATGCCCTTAGCCGCTCGATTCAGTTTTGTCTGGAAAGGAGAATTCTGAGGGGTTTAGACATCGGGAGGGAGAATATTTTAATCTCCCATCTTCAATACGCTGACAACACCATTATCTTTTGCCCGGATGACTATGATTGCCTTTGCACTTGGTGGGAGATCTTGAATATTTTTATGGCCGGGTCAGGGCTCTCCCTTAATTTATCCAAAACTTCCATCATTGGTATTAATGTTGATTCAGAGGTGGTGAAATCTCATGTTGGTTCCTTTGGCTGTAACTATGAACATCTTCCCATCAACTACCTTGGTTTCCAATTAGGTGGCAATTACTGCAGATACTCCTATTGGGAACCGTTGGTAGATAGGCTGCGGAAGAAGCTTGATACTTGGCGCTCTCTTCTTCT
Source organism: Luffa acutangula (assembly GCA_036850905.1). Classification (NCBI taxonomy): domain Eukaryota; kingdom Viridiplantae; phylum Streptophyta; class Magnoliopsida; order Cucurbitales; family Cucurbitaceae; genus Luffa; species Luffa acutangula. Next base: position 26,537,488 of record CM072090.1, on the reverse strand, counting down.
ATCCAAAGGTGGGAGAGTTACTCTGGCGCAATCGGTCTTAAATAGCCTCCCTATTTACTGTTTTTCAGTGGTTCGTGCTCCCAAAAAGATTATTACTTCCATGGAGAAAATTATTAAAGACTTTGTTTGGAATGGGGGTAACTACAAACCCAGGTCTAACCTTGTTAAATGGGATTGGACAGCTCCTCCGACTTCTTTAGGTGGATTGGGAGTGGGATCTCTCCTCTATAGAAACTCGGCTCTTCTTACCAAGTGGTTATGGAGGTTCACGCAAGACAATAGTTCCCTTTGGAACAAGGTCATCATTAGCATATATGGTATGGATCCTCTCGGCTGGAAAACTTGTGATGCCAACAGGAAAAGAGGAAATAGGCCTTGGAAGGGGATTGCCGAGAATTACCCCTTATTCAGCAGGTTCGTGGCTTTCAAAGTTGGGGATGGGAAGAAGATTTGTTTTTGGGAAGATCAATGGCTGGACCAAACTCCTCTCAAGACTTCCTTTCCTGGTATTTATAATCTCTCCTTAGCTAAGGACAACTCTATTTTCCAATGTTGGGATGATGAGAACCAAACTTGGGATCTAGGCCTTCGTAGAGGTTTGCTTGATAGGGAGATTCAGGATTGGATTGCCCTGGTGGAGAAGATTAGTTTTGTGCAATGGGGAGAGGGTATGGACCGAATCCAATGGTCTCTTGAAGGATCGAGCTCCTACACCAGTAAGTCCTTGTTCTACTAGTTGCATGAGAGGCAGCCCCTGCTAAATCGACCTTGACCAACTTGATTTGGAAAGGCAAAAGCCCCAAGAAAGTTAAGGTCTTTCTGTGGTCCTTAGCTTATAGAAGTTTGAATACTGATGAAAAGCTTCAAAAAAAAAATTGGAAATGGTCCTTGTATCCTTCTGGCTGCAGACTCTGTTTGAGGGGGGGAAGAAAATGTAGATCATCTCTTTATCCCCTGTGAGTTTGCCTATCAAGTTTGGGGGTGGTTTGCGAGGAAGGTGGGCCTTCAATTTTGCCTACCTCAAAGGGTTGAAGATTGGTTAATGGAAGGGCTTTCAGCGTGGAACTTGGGGGGAAAAGCCAAAATCATCAGTGGGTGTGCCTTTAGAGCGATTCTTTGGCATCTTTGGTTGGAGAGAAACGCTCGAGCCTTTGAGAACAAAGCCCTTAAGCTAGACTCCTTTTGTAATTATGTACAAAATACGGCCTCTTGGTGGATATCCTTACACAAGAAATTCTTTTGTAACTACCGCCTTTTTATGATTAGCTTGGATTGGAAAGCTCTTGTTATGTAGTTTTTTTTTTTTTTTTGGGGGGGGGGGGGTTCTCTCTACCCCGGCCCTTAGGTTGTCTTCCTTTTTTTGGTTGGAATGATATCCTTTTGTCGTCTCTTATCTAAAAAAAAAAAAAAAAAAACTTATTTTTGTTTTTGGAATTTGGCTAAGAGTTTGTGAGAAAACAAGCACAATTTTTAAAAACCAAAAACTAATTTTTTATCAAATAGGGCCGAAACTATTTGTTACACTGCAACCATCCTTTAGAGCAGATATTAGTAAAGATACCTATCAGATTGTTCAAAAGGGAAGGAAAAAAAGGGGGAGAACGGGAGAAAATTTTCCGTCCTATACTTCAAACCCATTTCAAACCGGTGTTTCCCACCTGATATGGAACCAGTCCTTATGGAGATTTTGAATAGTCCCTACAGCAGAGACTTTAAGGAAATCATGCATTGTCCCTATAATGCTAGAGGTTAATGGAGAAGAAAGATTGCACCAAAAAGCCCGGATACCCTATGCTACGGCAAATAAGTATACCTTGTTACTGTAATGCATTCCATCAGCTTTTGCTGATTTAGATGTTGAAGAAGCTCCACTATCTGAGATTTGAGGTTGACAAGTTCGAATATTCTTAACACTGCCAAAGAGTAAAGTAGTATGATAATTCAATATAGTATTAGCCAGTTGCTGAAGAACATGCAACAACAAAATCATGCAAAAGTTGTACCTCCCAACAGCAGAAAAAATCTTCATGAGGTTTTGGTGGCAATGATCCTCGGGTAAGTTCTCCGCAATTACTATGCGAGACTGACAGGGGGCAAGTAAAAAAGAGACATAACATGCAAAGATTTAAAGCATTGGTTTGTAAATCAATGATATATTGTGAACACTGGGATGGAATCATCGCACATGTTGTAATGCAAAACAGAACCAGTGCACAAGGTTTAAATTTTTTTTAAAAAAAACCTAAAAATTATAAAACTTTTTTTATAAAAATTTATTTAAAAAATTAAATTAAGAAAATAATAAAATAAAATAAACCCTACTTGCAGCTCCTCCATATCTGACTCTGAAAGTGGTTGTTTACGTCTAACTTTCTTTCCATCTTCACCAACCATCTGCAGAATATTGAACCAAAAAAGATGAGAGGAACAAAACAAGATAACTTGTAGGCAAGAAAGGTAAGGAAGGATGTTTAAAAATAAATGAAATACTCACAAGCTTAGAAGAGTTGCGCAAAATATTGGCTAGCTGAGAGTGACTATTAATGAGAGCCTTAATCTTCTTAAATGATGCAACAACCGATATAGGCACTGAATTAAAATGGAGCTTACTCAGGTAAAGTATTTGAGAGAGAGTGAGGGAGAGAGAGAGAAAGGAACGCCAGATGACTAATTCTAAATCACCATCAAGTCGTGAATTTTACCAAAGCAATCCACCTGTGGTGGGATGGGAGCAAGAGCTACATACATGAACAGAATGTGAAATTCAAATAAAGATGCCAAGAAAGGATCTTACCATATCCATCGGGATCTTTATTGATGAACCTCATCAAATGATCAGTAGTTGCCAAGTTTAAATCACTGAAATAATATTCCACCTAAAAACCATGATTTCGCAAAGAATTCAATGACACAAATAAGGTTAAATAAAAAGAAGGTAGGTATAGAAAACAATATCCAATCAATATTGGAAACTTAAAAACATATTAGAAGTATCCAACCTACTGAGTTAACCATTCAACTTTTTATTTGATAACCTAACCACTGTAAGGCCCCACTTGTTTCACTAGTTTTGAGATAGGTTTTGGCAAGGATATAAAAAAGGCCCATGTTTGTTTCATGGATATTTACCTTGTATTATTATCCAAGGATAAAAATATCCCGTGAACTATGAGATTTTATTATCCTTCTTGGAGATGGGACTTTTTTTACTTGGGACTTTTTTTTCCTTGGAAAATGAAAGAAAAGAGAGGAGAGAGGAGAGAAGAGGGAGAAAAGTACTCATTGATTTATGATTGATGTGTAAATTAATTTTAATTGTTTTAAATTATTATTTATTTATTAATTGATCATCTAATGTAAATATTTTAATAAATTAAAATACTTTAAATTAAATTTAATAATTTAAATTATCTTTTTCCATGATCAAAACCTAAAAACAAACACAAATATTTAACTCTCAATAATCAAAACCTGTAAAACAAACACAGACATACTCCCTGATATTATCAGGGACATCCAAACATAGACCTTTACTATCCAAACATTCAAATCCAAGGTTTTAGCTCCTAGATATTTAATATCCGCAATCCAAACGAATCGAAAGAGTCCTAGCAAACTTATATACCTTTCTACTTCCAAATGCCTCAAAAGATATAAATGTTCAATCGGTAATTGAAGCTATGCACCACTTTAATCAACCAACAACAAAAAAAACTAATCTTTTTTCTAATAAGAAACAAGGAATGGTTGCATTCAAAAAAAAGAAGCATTACAGCCTAAGGGTCGGGGATGAGAGGACCCCCGCCCACAAAACTACTTCATAAGAGCCTTCCAATCATCGCAAATCATAAGAAAGCTATAGTTACAAAAGAATTTCCTATGAAGGCTTATCCACCATTTTGTACAAAATTACAAAAGGATTCAAAACATTTAGACTTATCTTCGAAGGTTCTTTCATTTCTTTCTCTCCAAAGCATCCACAGAAGAGCTCTAAAGGCACATGAGCTAATAATTTTAGCTTTATCCCGAAGATTTCATCCACTTAAGCCCTCCATCATGCAATCCTCAACATTTTTTGGAAGGCACCAAGATAGACCCAACATCCTTGCTAGAAAGCACCACACTCTATAAGCAAACTTGCAGGACATGAACAAGTGGTCCACCGACCCGACGGGGAAAGGGCCCAATATCTCAGCTTCCTTTGAACTTTGTCATCAGTGTTGAGGCTTCTAAAAGCCAAGGACCATAAAAAGACCTTAGATTTTTTAGGGCTTTTGTGTTTCCAAATCAACTTGATCAAGCGAACATTGATGTTTGGTCTCTACGAAACAAGCTTGCTAAAAGCCGATTTTGTGGAGAATTTCCCGGATTTATCAGCTAACCAAATCAGAATGTCTTTGTCTCCATTAAAAGTGAAGGAATTCAATTTATCCACTAGAGCAATCCAATTAGCAAGCTCATGATCAAAAATACCTCTTCGGAGGCCTAGATTCCAGCCATGATTTTCCGTATCCCAACAGTCATGGATAGAGTGCTCTTTTTTAAAAGATATTCTGTATATATCCGGGTAAAGATTCGCCAAGGAATCCTATTCAAGCCATGTATCTTCCCAAAACCGAATTTCTTTTCCACAACCAGCCTTAAATTGAGAGATTTTATCAAAAAAAGGATAGTTTTTAGCTATATCTTTCCATGGTCTACAGCCTTTAATCTCCTTCAGCTTCTTCGTTTTCCAACCATAAGGCAAAATACCGTAAATGCTGGAAATTCCTTTCTCCATAAAGCGTCTTTCTCCTGGGTGAATCTCCAAAGCCATTTAGTCATCAAAGCGTCATTACTGTAAGCTAAAGAACCAACTCCCAAGCCTCCTGAACTCAAAGGGAGCCCAGCCCACTCCCATTTAACCAAGTTTTTACAAGGATTATATATCCCTCCATTCCACACAAAGTCTCTAATCAACTTCTCCATAGTATTAATAACAGATTTAGGCGCTTTCAGAATAGAAATTTTTTTTTTTTTTTTGAAAATACAGAATAGAGAATTGATACAAGGGGATGTTATTTAAGACCGATTGTGCAAGCGTGATTCTGCCACCTTTCGATAACGAGATGCTTTTCCAACCTTCCAATTTGGCCTTTAGGTTGTCAATAACCATATTCCAGTAGGATTTCCTATGGTGATTACCTCCCAGCCTAAAACCGAGGTAATTAATGGGGAGATCTTCTCTGCTACAGCCAAATTTGTCAGTCCATTTCTCAACTTCCTGCTGCTCCATATTTAGGCCTATCAAGGAAGTTTTCCTTTTGTTTAGAGAGAGCCCCGACCCCTCCATGAACAGTTGCAAAACATCACACCAATTTTGGAGCAAATCTCCTTCATCAAGGCAGAAAATTATCGTATCATCAGCATACTAGAGCACGGCAATTTCCTCCTTATTCCTACCAATCTGAAAGCCTTTCAAGATTCTTTTTTCCAAACAGAAGTGGATGGTTCGGCTGAGAGCATCTCCCACTATTGTGAAAAGGAAGGGGGAGAGCGGATCTCCTTGTCTAATGCCTCTAGAAGCGCTGATCTTCCCTCTTGGTTTCCCATTTATCAAGATGGAAAAGTTTGTAGTTTCCAGGCATCCTCTAATCCATTTTCTTCATCTGTTCCCAAACCGCTTTAGCCTCATAATTTCATCGAGAAAATCCCAACTAACTTTGTCTTAAGCTTTCTCAAGATCAAGCTTGAGGATGAACCCCTTTTTCTTGGACATTTTCCAATCTTCAACTGTTTCGGCGGCAATTAAGATGGCATCAAGGATTTGTCTACCTTGAATGAAGGCAGCTTGACAATCACTAATGGTTGATGGAAGAATATCTTTCAATCTATCTGCTAAAACTTTGGCGATGATCTTGTACAGGGAGGTCACCAAGCTTATCGGTCTAAAGTCCCTCACTTTAGAAGCATCTTTCTTCTTGGGGATAAGGCAAATGTATGTTTCATTGGTGCGTTTGTTTATGATGTCGTTTTCAAAAAATTCTTGGAACACCTCTACTAAATCATCCTTCAAGATGTTCCAACAATTTTTATAAAACTCCCCTGTCCTAGCATCTGGCCTCGGAGATTTGCAATTGCCTAGACCTTAACTGCTCTGTGAATTTCGTCCACCGTGAAGCATCTTTCCAACCAGATCTTGCTACTTTCCTCTATATTCGACCACGAGATCCCCTCAAAAGTGAACCAAGATTGGTTATCATCTAAGAATAAATTGTTGTAGAAGTCTACAATTTTTCAACCTCTCCTCCTTAACCGAGAGCGGGTCTCCTTGTCTAATGCCTCTAGAAGACCCCGATTTTCAGAAGAACATTGAGTCTTGGTGGAAAAGCCAGAATCCGAGAGGATGGGCGGGCTTCAGGTTTATGGAAAAGCTTATGGGCGTTAAGGTATGCATCCGGAGGTGGAATAAGGAGGTTTTTGGCAATGTGATAGATAAGAAAAAAGACTGCTTGAACCAGATTGAAAAGATTGATATACTGGAGGAGCAAGGTAACCTCAGTAGTCAGCTTAAGTGATAAGGAAATAAATGACCAACCAACTCAATCAATTATTATGGTCAAAAGTTGCATCCTTTCAAGCTTAACAAAGATATTCTTTCAACCAAGAGGCATAATGAATCTAACATTCCAGATTCATCCATCATATTTAATGTATTATGTACCTATTTAATTCATGTATTTGTATTTATGATGGTTCATGTATGGATTTTAAGGGTTGGGGACTGAATCTAGGCTACATAGGTGAAGGGTTGTGTCCTTTCATGGTGTCTTTTCAATTAGTATAAATAGGGATGTAATTTGTCATTTGAGAACAAGTTGAAGATGAATGAAATATGATCTCTCATATTAGAGACTTTTCTTAGAAATCCCTTTTCTAGGATTCTTGCAATTCTTGTGATAGATTGCATGTTGAGCCAATCAATCCGGCTTTGATCAAGTTTGATTGTGGAATGACTCAATCTAGGACAAGATTTTCAATCTTGCTACTAGATCATTGATCATAAGAGGTAATCAATTTCTAGCCTTTTCTCTTGGTTGGTCCTAATTTGTGTAAGGAGGTGTTAATCTCTTTGTTTCAAAGGTTCTTGCTCCATGAAAAGCTTGGATCTTTGAGCTGAGAATTAGGGTTGCCTTATCATTAAGGAGGAGAGGTTGAAAATCAAAGCTGAGTTGCTGGATATTACTATCAAAGAGCAAAGAATTATTAGCCAAAAATGTAAATTGAGATGGCTAGAGGAAGGTGACGAAAACACAGCCTTTTTTCAACGGTGGGCCTCTAGTAAAAAGAACAAATCTTTCATTGCCCTTATGAATAAAAAAAAAAAACTAATCAATCCAAACTCATTTAAGTTTTGAATCCCTAACTTATTTAAAAAGAAAAAAAAAAAAAGAAAAAAGAAAGAAAAAACTTGTTTTAGTTTTCTTCCATCATCGAAACATCAACTTGGAGAATCTCTCTCATGTTGAATGATGTCATCACGGAGTATATCGACTAAGAGCAAGAGCAAATCTTTCTCTTGCACCTTTGATAAGAATTACAAAAGGTGAGTTATTAAGATTACGAAGACTCATTGTAGGATAATCTTTGCCCTCTCAACCCTTTTTAGTTTTGTATATCAGGTGTGATTGCCGATCTTTCCCCCTCCACCCTTAAATTCTTCTGAAAGAAAAATCACAATAACAGCTTTATCTGGATAGAGAAAGTCTGAAACAAAAGAGGGATTTTTTTAGAAATTAGGAAAATGGTTGGGGGGGGGGGGGGGGGATCTCGTAGTGCTGAAGGATGGACTATCTTTTCAAAATTGTTGAAAAAAAATTTTAATTATGTGGAGGATACCGACTCTAAGAATCCGACACAAAAAGTTAGAAGGGTTAAACTTTTGCAAAGACAAATAGAAAACCCTCGAAGAAGACGAATTGCGCCCAAAACGTATCGAATGTCAACAATAGAATCTTCGAAAGGAAAATCGGCCAAGAGGAGGTTCGGAAAATTGATTGGAACAAGGTGATCCTACTAATAAAAACAGACTTTCATGACAACCAGGGAAGAATCATCGACGTATCAAGAGCATATGAAAGAGCACTTTATAATCAACCCCTTTCAACCGAACAAAGCCCTCCTTAAATGCCCAATCACGAACGGGCAAGTTTATAATACCAAAATAAAGGGTGAGCGAGCTTTGGACCAATCATTAGAAGTAGAGAGATGGGATGCAATTAAACATGGCATAATAAATATGGTCCCCTGTTATGGAGGGTGGGTGAAGATTTGAAACATCCCCCCTTCATTTATGACATCTAAAAACGTTTAAAGCAATAAGTGACTACCTTACAGGCTTTGAGGACTATGTAGAAAGTAATTCCATGCTCATTGATTGTGTAAAATTTTGGATTAAAATTAGGTACAATTCTTGTGGGTTTATCCCAACAAAGGCACTTCTGCTTGAAGGAGAGTGTGAGTTTAAAATGCAGGTGGTGACACATCAAGATGGAAATTTGCTTATCGATAGAGTGGCTGGAATCCATGGAAGTTTCTCGTTGATAGCTACCCCGCCTTCCACAAGGGGCCGATGGAACTAGAGTTTAGTCTAGCATATGAATGGAGAATTGAAGATGGAACCCAAAGCCCAGTGGTTAAACTGGAGGGTGTCCTTTTAGAGATATCGATGTAATTCCTTACAAAAATGAAAAGGCATTTCTATGACTACACATCACTTGTGCCTTCTTTTGGATTCTCTGAAAGGAAAGGAAAGGAACCAAAGAGTCTTCAAGGATCATGAACAAACCTTTGATATGATTTTTTATTTGAACATATATTATAGATATTGGTGTAAGTGTTCTAATCTTTTCGTTTCCTACTCTTAGGTTTCTCTTTTAACCAATTCGAAAAGCTTCATATAATCTCCACGAACTTCTTTTCTCTTTTGTAAATAAAAGAAAATGTACATGCACCATTTTGGAGAAATCTGGATATTTGGATGATATCTTTGCTCTATCTGGTGTTTGCCCCTTTGCAGAAAAGTGCAGAAGTTTGCAGAATCCACAATGAAATGAAAGGTGGCCCAAACACTCAAATCATTTTTGCAATGAAAGGTTGCACAAATACATGGTTTCCAAATTTATGGACTCACAACAGAAGAGAGCTTTTTTTTTTTTTTGTAAAAACAGACAATAAAAGGTGGCCCAAATACATGGTAGTCGAACCTATACAAGGAGACCAGCAAAACCAGCCAAACAAAAAACTAGGTCTACAAAAAGACAACTCTCAAAGGAGCCAAACCAAACTAAAAAAGAACTTCAATCCAACAGGATAAGACCTAATGAATAATTACAAAAGTCCTTAGATACAAACACCCAAAGCGAGGGTTAAACCCAGGAGTAGGACCAAACCTTAAGCCACAAAGAACTTGATTCCAATGGCCTTATGCCACAAAGAATTCAATTCCAATGGGAAACACCATCACTATTTAGCCAACATTGCCTCACTAGTCACTATGAAGCCTCAAATTGTTGATTCCAAATCCTCCCTGATTCATTGACTTTGACAAATTGTTCCACCTAATCATTGTGTTCTCGTTGAAACTCAAATTTAAGTTAATTTTGATATCCCATAGTAAATTATTTTTTTCTAAAGAAATAACATTTTCTATCAATTCTACAAGTTTTTTTAATTTATTTATATATATATATATATATAAATAAAATGAATCTAGGTCTCCGTCTCATTATAGGAAGTTTATTCTTTTTTATATTTTTTCATCTTCTCTTCTCAACATGTTTCCCAGAGTACCTCACCATGTCTCAACCAGTTCCTCTTGTGAGCTCCCCAAAAGTGTCTGAAGTTTGGACAATTAAAATTAAAATAAAAACGCTGCTCCAAATCACATGTAAACATGTGTATGAAGCATATCTATGTGTACATGTCCAACAGTAACACTTTGCGCATAAGAGAGTGCCCATAGCTCCTAGCCTACTAAAATTGTTCAAACAGGAAAAGTCCATTCTCGTTGCCTACGAGAACCAATGGACGCTGTTAGTGTCTGCTTCAATATTGTATGCAATATATAGTGGGTTTCCAATTAATGTTAACCAAAATGTTTAGCTATGCCTAGTCTACCATTTAACTAGAATCTCAAGCAAACAGAAATTTTGCAGATATCGACAATATTAGTGCAAAAGGAAAAGAGAGTCAAGAACAGAATTCCTAGCGAGTTTTAAACCCTTTCAAGTAACCCTGACTTCCAGCTAACTCTATGTGTGCCTAGAGAAGCAACAGAATTTGCAGGGTCAAAACATAATAGCTCCATGAGTTACGGTGCTTCATAAAATTAACCCATAGAGATTTGACAGACGGATATGACACTCAGCTTCAAACCAACGTAAACATTGAACAATCTGATATCAAAATCTTGACATAGAGAGAAGAGCATAAATATACAGGATCTAGTGAAAAGAAAAGGCAAAGGCAACCTGATTCAAAAGCTTTTGGGAGACTTCCTCAGTGAGTTTAGTCCTAGATGGAGCACCATAGTCGGACTCAGGCTGTGGCTTCTGAGGTTGCTGCACAGCGGTGTCGGGCTCATGAAATCCACCATTATCGGCATAATACTGAGGATTATGAGGGTGATAAAGCACAGGAACATGATGGGAATGATGGTGGTGGCGGTGATGAGGGTGATAGTGATGATGATTCTGAATAGAAACGACATGAGTGGGGACGGGGACAGGGGTCTGAATGGGAACATGGAAGGGAGATCCCGGGGGAGGGGGAGGATAAACATGCATGATGGCTGGCGGCGGAGGAGGAGAAGGGATGAGAATCCGGGGCGATTGCTTGGGCGGAGGAGGCGGGGGGCCGGGGGCGGACTGCGGCGGTTGTAGATCGGGACGAGGGGAGGGGCGAGTGGGGACGAACTCAGGAGCCTGGGCGTTGAGACGACTGAGAGAAGAGTTGCGAGAAAGAGATGGATCGGATTGGGAAGAGGAATCGGGAGGCGAAGAGGAAGAATGTTGTGCCATTTGGTGGAAGGAAAGAGATGAATATGGAGTTTCTGTGAACTGAAAATCTGGAGATCGAGTTCGAGAGGAACACAGAGTGTCCTCTGCCGAGGAAGAAGAAGAAGAAGAAGAAAAGTAAATATTAAAATATATCAAAAAAAATTAAAAAACAAAAAAAAAACAAAAGTTACTAAAAATTAAAATTAGAGAATAAAAGAAAAACTAAATATATATAAAATAATAAAAGGAAAAAAGAGCCCGGTGAGGGCGAAGAAGCCAACTAAGTTCTGAGGGAGAAGATTTCTCGATTCAAAACAATCACATCACTACTATTTATACTACTTTTTCTTCCCATCACTTGCCTTCTTTTTTTCCCACAAAAACATATATTCTCAAATTAATGCTATAAATTCTTCACTCTCTTCTTTTTCTTTTCTTTTTCTTTATTACACACAAAATTTAATTACGCAATAATTACTAAATTTTCCTTCTTACTGAATTTTCATTTTTAATCATTATACAAGAAAATAAACTTTTTGTTTTCTTTTATTTTAATTGCTCATCTCCTACTATTGTATATTAGTCTTTTTTAGTTAAGAAAATGCGAAGGATTTGAACCTCCACCCTTTAGGTTTGTTGGGAGAAAAATGCGGAATACAAATAATAATAATATTATAACTATCTCCCCTCCCATAGGTGATAGGGAGCATAGCTAGCTATCTTTACTGATTTAATTTAGCTAGTCTTTTATGATGTTTGGGCCATTTTATTATGCTTTATTGTTTATTTTGTAGGAAATGGTTGATTGGAGCTATAATGCAATATCAGAGTTAATCGGGTGCTCGGGGCGTGAAAAGATGCATCGGAATGAAAAGAGTAAAAGTGGAAAAAAGTCAAATCTCGGTCAACAGCATGCTAGCGTCGAGACGCTAGCTCTTGAGCGTCTCGACGCTCACATTCCATATCAGATTAGGCGCGTAAAGCTTACAGCGTCGAGACGCTATGATAGGAAGCGTCCCGACGCTACCGTTTTTCCTTATTCAGAACGCGCGTATAAGAGGCAGCGTCGCGACGCTGTCTTGACAGCGTCTCGACGCTAAGACGAAAAATCAGAATAAAAGCTTCACTTCGGCTAGGTTTTAGGGGAGATCAATTTGGGACCTTTTGGAGCCGTAAAGAGGACAGAATAGAGGATTTTGAGGCTGCAAACAAAAGGAGGAGCTTGGAAATCAACCCATTGTTCGTGGGGATCGTGACGGGGACGTCGGGACTCGACCTACATTGAGTTTTCTTTTCCCTTTTCTTTCTTTAGTTAGATTTATGGCTTTCACATGTTTAGTTGAGATTGTATTTACATTCATGAGTAGCTAAACTTGTAGCTTAGGGATTGATGTAGTTGATTAAGTTTATGGATTGATTTATGGTTTAAGTTGTGCAATGTTATTGTGTTTGTAATCTTGATTTAATGCTTTCAATTAATTGGCCATTAGTTGGATGATTTAAGTTTCGAATCTAGCTCGGGAGAGGGGATTTGATATAGACTTGCTCAAGATTGCATGAATAAAGTTTACTTTCTAATTCTTGACGGTTTTAGATTAACTTTAGAATTGGTTAAAAGATCTCATTGTCTTGCATATTAATAAACTTAGATAGGGATATCAAGTTGGTTAATTTGCATGAGAATCAATTATACTCGGGAGAGGTAGTTGTGATTAAAGGGTCTTTGGCTCATAATTTCATTGTGCATAATAACTTATTCTTTAAAATCAATCCTAAACGAAATCGGCGAAATCAATTCCCTAAGTAGTTTTCCCAATTGAATTTCCATTCCTTTTTACTTGCTTTGATTTGTTTTTATCATCACCTTTTCATCACTTTTTGATCCCTAAATAAAATTGGGCAAGATTATTCGCAATACTCGATTTGCTTAAAAATCCAATCCAGAGGATGACATTCGAATTTACTATTCACTATATTATTACTTGACCCGTGCGCTTGCGGTTAGGAAAAGTCCACATCAAGTTTTTGGCGCCGTTGCCGGGGATTGGCACATTTAGCTAGATTGATATTGTGGAAAAATTGTTTGATCTTAATTTAGGGTGTATTGTTACTTTTTTAGGTTTGTTGCATTTTTCCTTATTTGTTTTCTTTCCATATTTGATTTTCTAGGTTAGTTTTCTTTTAGTTGTGTAATCTTTTCCTTATTTGTTCTTGTTTTTCCTTTTCTAGGTTAGTTTCCTTATTTGCATTTTGTCGTATTTATTTTTGCATTCCATATTAGGTTATTTTGTTTCCTTCTCTAGATTATATTTTCCATATTTAGATTAGTTGTTTCCTTTTCTTTATTTCATTCCATAATTGTTTTGTTTGTGTATGCGTAGGGATAAAGATTTAATTTTAGCACCATTTGATCCCGAGATAGAAAGAACAATTCTTAGGCTTCGAAGGGAAAATAGAGAAATTATTCAAATGGCAGATCAAAATCCACCTGAGGAGCCTAGGCCTATTAGAGATTATTTTCAGCCTGTGTTTCAGGGGCAGCAATCGGGAATTGTCTATGCTCCGATTAATGCCAACAACTTTGAGCTGAAGACCGGCCTCATTCAGATGGCTCGAGACTGTGCATACAGAGGATCGCCCACCGAGGATCCAAATTCTCATCTTAAATCATTCTTGGATATTTGTGGGACAGTAAAGATTAATGGTGTCTCTGAGGATGCTATTCGCTTACGTTTATTTCCCTTTTCTTTGCAGGATAAAGCACGTGATTGGTTGCAGTCTATTACCCCTGGGAGCATCACCACTTGGGATGCTTTGGTCCAGGCCTTTTTAAAGAAATTTTTCCCTCCTGCAAAGACGGTCAAGCTGAGGACCGAGATTGGGACATTCCAACAACAATATGATGAGCAGTTGTTCGAAGCTTGGGAGCGATTCAAAGAGCTACTGAGGAAGTGTCCTCAACATGGTTACCCCGATTGGCTTCAGGTACAGTTGTTTTATAATGGTTTAACTCCTAGTACAAAAACGATTGTTGATGCAGCTGCAGGTGGGACTCTGTTGTCCAAGACCGTGGAAAACGCTCGCACACTTTTAGAGGATATGGCCACCAACAGCTATCAGTGGCCATCTAAGCGGTCTACACCTAAAAAGATTGCTGCTGGAGTGTTTGAGGTTGATAAAGTAAGTGCACTCCAGGCCCAGATGACTTCCCTTACCAATGCTTTTATGAAATTTTCAGGTACAGGGAGTGCACAGTCAATTGAATCAGCTGCTGCTTTAGCATCTAGACCTCAGGAGGAGACTATTGAGCAGGTTCAGTATGTATCAAATTTTAATTCTAGGGGATATAATAATAGTTCTACACCTACACATTATCACCCTAACAATAGGAACCATGAAAATTTCTCTTATGCCAATACTAAGAATGTTCTTAACCCTCCTGGTTTTGCCCCTCAAACTCAAGATAATAAAAAGTTAGAAGATCTTGTTGGAGCTTTCATTGCAGAGTCTAGTAACAGGACAACCAAGTTAGAGGAGGCAGTCATTGCCATCAATTCAACAGTGAATGGCCACAGTGCAGCCATCAAGAACATTGAGACTTAGCTGGGACAGTTGGTGAATGTTGTGAGCACCATGAACAAAGGTAAGGCCCCAGCTGAACAAGAGAAACCTCAGATGGAGTACTGTAAGGCAATCACTGTGCACCAGGAGGAATCTGAAGAGGAACCTGAATCTGAGGACTATGAAACGCCTACAGGGGAAGCTGAGGAGGACACATCATCTGATGAGGCTGAGCAGCCTAACCTTGAGCCTCTTATTCCTTCTCCTACACTGTTGGTTCCTAAGGAAAAGAAAAAGAAAAAGAAGAAAAAGAACAATCAGGTTCAGTTTGATAAATTTATGAATGCTTTTATGAATCTGAATATTAATATTCCTTTTGTAGAGGCATTAGAGATGCCCCAATACAACAGGTTCATGAAGGAGTGGTTAGCAAAGAAGCGAAAAGAAAAGAAGGTTGACACTGTTTATCTTGCTTCCACATGCAGCACCAGAGTACAACAAAAAGTACCTGAAAAAGTAGCAGATCCAGGGAGTTTTTCTGTTCCTTGTAGTTTTGGTACTTATTCTTTCAGAGCATTATGTGATTTAGGTGCTAGCATTAATATCATTCCTCTATCGTTGTGTAAAAAGTTAGATATAGGTGAGATTAAGTCTACTCCTGTAAAGCTCCAATTGGCTGATCAATCTGTGGTGAGACCAGTTGGTATTGTAGAGAATGTGTTAATCAGAGTAGGTAGATTTTTCCTCCCTATTGACTTGTATGTTATGGACATGATAGAAAATCCTTCAATGCCTGTCATATTAGGACGACCATTCCTCGCTACTGGGCGAGCGATCATAGATATTGAGCGCAGGGAGCTCACTATTAGAGTCAAGAATGAAAAAGAAATCTTTAAAGCAGTTGAAGACTCTAAAGATGAAGTGCTTTATATGGGCTACAGGAAAGGTGCAAGAAAGAGCACCTCTGTTGGATTCACAGAACAAAAGCCTCCTTGAAGCACGTGCAACACGTCGAGCTAATGACGTTAAACAAGCGCTTATGGGAGGCAACCCAAGTAAGTTAGTGTGTTTTCTTTTTGCTTTTGATTTATTGTTAGTTTTTGTTTTGTAGGTCTTGTTTTCTTTCTCTCCTTTGCTTTCAAGCTTTCAAGATTCCAAGCTTTCAGTCCAGAAGTCATCATCATTCCAGGCCAGTATTATTCACTCCTGTCATTCTTTTATTGTTCTCATGCTTGTTTATGCCCTATTTTCTTTATACATTGAGGACAATGCATAATTTAAGTTTGGGGGTGGATTAGCATGTTTGTGGAGCCCTTGAGCATCTGAGTTCGGGCTATAGTTTTGAGCTTTCTTTGAATGATGCATATGGTTGTTTTCTGGATGCTACTTTTGCATGATTATGATGTCCTAGGATAGGCTTTCTTGTCAATTTTCAAGCTTGTGATGAGATGTAAGCATAAGTGCCCAAAAAGGGAGACTTTTTAAAAATTTTCTAGGAGATGGCTTGCATGAGTAGAGTATTTGTCTTAGCTAGATTAGATTTGAATGCTTAGGAGCGTATTATTGGGTTCATATGCTTGTTGTCACCTCGATAGGTGTAGGGTAGAGCTAAAGAGTTAATTTTTTGCAAATTAGCATGTTTAATCTTGCTTAGGAGAAAAGAAAAGAATATCTGCTATTATGTTCATAACGAAAAAATCATTCTTGTTGTTGCTGTTGAAAAGAAAATTATTATGCCATGGCCTGTGCACAGTTTGCAATGTTTAATAAAGATTAAGGCAAAAAGAGCTACCCCTGTTGTGATCAGTTAGGCCAACCAGAGAAAACTCAGGTTAAGGGTCCCTGCAATGGGTGTGTGAAAGCTAGTGCCACATATACATGCTGAATTTGATTGTTAATTATAAGCACCTAAGTATGGAGATAAACAAACTAATTTGTTGCATTAACTCATTAGTGAAGCCTTAGTGCCAGTGTAGAGGGAAGATGAGTTGAGAGTCTAATAATCCAATCCCGGGCTAGTAGAGTCTGATCTTGTTGAGTCAGATCTCGCTTGTGCAAGTTAATTTTGGAAAATTTTTAATTTGTCTCCCTCATTGGTCCTTGTGTGCATGTTTCTTGCTTGCTTGGTTATTGACTTTTGAGCCTTGAGGATTGAGTTATGACTGTTGCATCCATTCTTCCATTGTATGTATGATTTAGAGTTTGCTCGAGGACTAGCAAAAGCTTAAGTTTGGGGGTATTTGATAGCGAGCATAGCTAGCTATCTTTACTGATTTAATTTAGCTAGTCTTTTATGATGTTTGGGCCATTTTATTGTGCTTTATTGTTTATTTTGTAGGAAATGGTTGATTGGAGCTATAATGCAATATCAGAGTTAATCGGGTGCTCGGGGCGTGAAAAGATGCATCGGAATGAAAAGAGTAAAAGTGGAAAAAAGTCAAATCTCGGTCAACAGCAGGCTAGCGTCGAGACGCTAGCTCTTGAGCGTCTCGACGCTCACATTCCATATCAGATTAGGCGCGTAAAGCTTACAGCGTCGAGACGCTATGATAGGAAGCGTCCCGACGCTACCGTTTTTCCTTATTCAGAACGCGCGTATAAGAGGCAGCGTCGCGACGCTGTCTTGACAGCGTCTCGACGCTAAGACGAAAAATCAGAATAAAAGCTTCACTTCGGCTAGGTTTTAGGGGAGATCAATTTGGGACCTTTTGGAGCCGTAAAGAGGACAGAATAGAGGATTTTGAGGCTGCAAACAAAAGGAGGAGCTTGGAAATCAACCCATTGTTCGTGGGGATCGTGACGGGGACGTCGGGACTCGACCTACATTGAGTTTTCTTTTCCCTTTTCTTTCTTTAGTTAGATTTATGGCTTTCACATGTTTAGTTGAGATTGTATTTACATTCATGAGTAGCTAAACTTGTAGCTTAGGGATTGATGTAGTTGATTAAGTTTATGGATTGATTTATGGTTTAAGTTGTGCAATGTTATTGTGTTTGTAATCTTGATTTAATGCTTTCAATTAATTGGCCATTAGTTGGATGATTTAAGTTTCGAATCTAGCTCGGGAGAGGGGATTTGATATAGACTTGCTCAAGATTGCATGAATAAAGTTTACTTTCTAATTCTTGACGGTTTTAGATTAACTTTAGAATTGGTTAAAAGATCTCATTGTCTTGCATATTAATAAACTTAGATAGGGATATCAAGTTGGTTAATTTGCATGAGAATCAATTATACTCGGGAGAGGTAGTTGTGATTAAAGGGTCTTTGGCTCATAATTTCATTGTGCATAATAACTTATTCTTTAAAATCAATCCTAAACGAAATCGGCGAAATCAATTCCCTAAGTAGTTTTCCCAATTGAATTTCCATTCCTTTTTACTTGCTTTGATTTGTTTTTATCATCACCTTTTCATCACTTTTTGATCCCTAAATAAAATTGGGCAAGATTATTCGCAATACTCGATTTGCTTAAAAATCCAATCCAGAGGATGACATTCGAATTTACTATTCACTATATTATTACTTGACCCGTGCGCTTGCGGTTAGGAAAAGTCCACATCAAGTTTTTGGCGCCGTTGCCGGGGATTGGCACATTTAGCTAGATTGATATTGTGGAAAAATTGTTTGATCTTAATTTAGGGTGTATTGTTACTTTTTTAGGTTTGTTGCATTTTTCCTTATTTGTTTTCTTTCCATATTTGATTTTCTAGGTTAGTTTTCTTTTAGTTGTGTAATCTTTTCCTTATTTGTTCTTGTTTTTCCTTTTCTAGGTTAGTTTCCTTATTTGCATTTTGTCGTATTTATTTTTGCATTCCATATTAGGTTACTTTGTTTCCTTCTCTAGATTATATTTTCCATATTTAGATTAGTTGTTTCCTTTTCTTTATTTCATTCCATAATTGTTTTGTTTGTGTATGCGTAGGGATAAAGATTTAATTTTAGCACCATTTGATCCCGAGATAGAAAGAACAATTCTTAGGCTTCGAAGGGAAAATAGAGAAATTATTCAAATGGCAGATCAAAATCCACCTGAGGAGCCTAGGCCTATTAGAGATTATTTTCAGCCTGTGTTTCAGGGGCAGCAATCGGGAATTGTCTATGCTCCGATTAATGCCAACAACTTTGAGCTGAAGACCGGCCTCATTCAGATGGCTCGAGACTGTGCATACAGAGGATCGCCCACCGAGGATCCAAATTCTCATCTTAAATCATTCTTGGATATTTGTGGGACAGTAAAGATTAATGGTGTCTCTGAGGATGCTATTCGCTTACGTTTATTTCCCTTTTCTTTGCAGGATAAAGCACGTGATTGGTTGCAGTCTATTACCCCTGGGAGCATCACCACTTGGGATGCTTTGGTCCAGGCCTTTTTAAAGAAATTTTTCCCTCCTGCAAAGACGGTCAAGCTGAGGACCGAGATTGGGACATTCCAACAACAATATGATGAGCAGTTGTTCGAAGCTTGGGAGCGATTCAAAGAGCTACTGAGGAAGTGTCCTCAACATGGTTACCCCGATTGGCTTCAGGTACAGTTGTTTTATAATGGTTTAACTCCTAGTACAAAAACGATTGTTGATGCAGCTGCAGGTGGGACTCTGTTGTCCAAGACCGTGGAAAACGCTCGCACACTTTTAGAGGATATGGCCACCAACAGCTATCAGTGGCCATCTAAGCGGTCTACACCTAAAAAGATTGCTGCTGGAGTGTTTGAGGTTGATAAAGTAAGTGCACTCCAGGCCCAGATGACTTCCCTTACCAATGCTTTTATGAAATTTTCAGGTACAGGGAGTGCACAGTCAATTGAATCAGCTGCTGCTTTAGCATCTAGACCTCAGGAGGAGACTATTGAGCAGGTTCAGTATGTATCAAATTTTAATTCTAGGGGATATAATAATAGTTCTACACCTACACATTATCACCCTAACAATAGGAACCATGAAAATTTCTCTTATGCCAATACTAAGAATGTTCTTAACCCTCCTGGTTTTGCCCCTCAAACTCAAGATAATAAAAAGTTAGAAGATCTTGTTGGAGCTTTCATTGCAGAGTCTAGTAACAGGACAACCAAGTTAGAGGAGGCAGTCATTGCCATCAATTCAACAGTGAATGGCCACAGTGCAGCCATCAAGAACATTGAGACTTAGCTGGGACAGTTGGTGAATGTTGTGAGCACCATGAACAAAGGTAAGGCCCCAGCTGAACAAGAGAAACCTCAGATGGAGTACTGTAAGGCAATCACTGTGCACCAGGAGGAATCTGAAGAGGAACCTGAATCTGAGGACTATGAAACGCCTACAGGGGAAGCTGAGGAGGACACATCATCTGATGAGGCTGAGCAGCCTAACCTTGAGCCTCCTATTCCTTCTCCTACACTGTTGGTTCCTAAGGAAAAGAAAAAGAAAAAGAAGAAAAAGAACAATCAGGTTCAGTTTGATAAATTTATGAATGCTTTTATGAATCTGAATATTAATATTCCTTTTGTAGAGGCATTAGAGATGCCCCAATACAACAGGTTCATGAAGGAGTGGTTAGCAAAGAAGCGAAAAGAAAAGAAGGTTGACACTGTTTATCTTGCTTCCACATGCAGCACCAGAGTACAACAAAAAGTACCTGAAAAAGTAGCAGATCCAGGGAGTTTTTCTGTTCCTTGTAGTTTTGGTACTTATTCTTTCAGAGCATTATGTGATTTAGGTGCTAGCATTAATATCATTCCTCTATCGTTGTGTAAAAAGTTAGATATAGGTGAGATTAAGTCTACTCCTGTAAAGCTCCAATTGGCTGATCAATCTGTGGTGAGACCAGTTGGTATTGTAGAGAATGTGTTAATCAGAGTAGGTAGATTTTTCCTCCCTATTGACTTGTATGTTATGGACATGATAGAAAATCCTTCAATGCCTGTCATATTAGGACGACCATTCCTCGCTACTGGGCGAGCGATCATAGATATTGAGCGCAGGGAGCTCACTATTAGAGTCAAGAATGAAAAAGAAATCTTTAAAGCAGTTGAAGACTCTAAAGATGAAGTGCTTTATATGGGCTACAGGAAAGGTGCAAGAAAGAGCACCTCTGTTGGATTCACAGAACAAAAGCCTCCTTGAAGCACGTGCAACACGTCGAGCTAATGACGTTAAACAAGCGCTTATGGGAGGCAACCCAAGTAAGTTAGTGTGTTTTCTTTTTGCTTTTGATTTATTGTTAGTTTTTGTTTTGTAGGTCTTGTTTTCTTTCTCTCCTTTGCTTTCAAGCTTTCAAGATTCCAAGCTTTCAGTCCAGAAGTCATCATCATTCCAGGCCAGTATTATTCACTCCTGTCATTCTTTTATTGTTCTCATGCTTGTTTATGCCCTATTTTCTTTATACATTGAGGACAATGCATAATTTAAGTTTGGGGGTGGATTAGCATGTTTGTGGAGCCCTTGAGCATCTGAGTTCGGGCTATAGTTTTGAGCTTTCTTTGAATGATGCATATGGTTGTTTTCTGGATGCTACTTTTGCATGATTATGATGTCCTAGGATAGGCTTTCTTGTCAATTTTCAAGCTTGTGATGAGATGTAAGCATAAGTGCCCAAAAAGGGAGACTTTTTAAAAATTTTCTAGGAGATGGCTTGCATGAGTAGAGTATTTGTCTTAGCTAGATTAGATTTGAATGCTTAGGAGCGTATTATTGGGTTCATATGCTTGTTGTCACCTCGATAGGTGTAGGGTAGAGCTAAAGAGTTAATTTTTTGCAAATTAGCATGTTTAATCTTGCTTAGGAGAAAAGAAAAGAATATCTGCTATTATGTTCATAACGAAAAAATCATTCTTGTTGTTGCTGTTGAAAAGAAAATTATTATGCCATGGCCTGTGCACAGTTTGCAATGTTTAATAAAGATTAAGGCAAAAAGAGCTACCCCTGTTGTGATCAGTTAGGCCAACCAGAGAAAACTCAGGTTAAGGGTCCCTGCAATGGGTGTGTGAAAGCTAGTGCCACATATACATGCTGAATTTGATTGTTAATTATAAGCACCTAAGTATGGAGATAAACAAACTAATTTGTTGCATTAACTCATTAGTGAAGCCTTAGTGCCAGTGTAGAGGGAAGATGAGTTGAGAGTCTAATAATCCAATCCCGGGCTAGTAGAGTCTGATCTTGTTGAGTCAGATCTCGCTTGTGCAAGTTAATTTTGGAAAATTTTTAATTTGTCTCCCTCATTGGTCCTTGTGTGCATGTTTCTTGCTTGCTTGGTTATTGACTTTTGAGCCTTGAGGATTGAGTTATGACTGTTGCATCCATTCTTCCATTGTATGTATGATTTAGAGTTTGCTCGAGGACTAGCAAAAGCTTAAGTTTGGGGGTATTTGATAGCGAGCATAGCTAGCTATCTTTACTGATTTAATTTAGCTAGTCTTTTATGATGTTTGGGCCATTTTATTGTGCTTTATTGTTTATTTTGTAGGAAATGGTTGATTGGAGCTATAATGCAATATCAGAGTTAATCGGGTGCTCGGGGCGTGAAAAGATGCATCGGAATGAAAAGAGTAAAAGTGGAAAAAAGTCAAATCTCGGTCAACAGCAGGCTAGCGTCGAGACGCTAGCTCTTGAGCGTCTCGACGCTCACATTCCATATCAGATTAGGCGCGTAAAGCTTA
The DNA here is from genome assembly GCA_036850905.1 of Luffa acutangula. Lineage (NCBI taxonomy): Eukaryota > Viridiplantae > Streptophyta > Magnoliopsida > Cucurbitales > Cucurbitaceae > Luffa > Luffa acutangula. Next base: position 26,515,252 of record CM072090.1, on the reverse strand, counting down.
CAGCGTCGAGACGCTATGATAGGAAGCGTCCCGACGCTACCGTTTTTCCTTATTCAGAACGCGCGTATAAGAGGCAGCGTCGCGACGCTGTCTTGACAGCGTCTCGACGCTAAGACGAAAAATCAGAATAAAAGCTTCACTTCGGCTAGGTTTTAGGGGAGATCAATTTGGGACCTTTTGGAGCCGTAAAGAGGACAGAATAGAGGATTTTGAGGCTGCAAACAAAAGGAGGAGCTTGGAAATCAACCCATTGTTCGTGGGGATCGTGACGGGGACGTCGGGACTCGACCTACATTGAGTTTTCTTTTCCCTTTTCTTTCTTTAGTTAGATTTATGGCTTTCACATGTTTAGTTGAGATTGTATTTACATTCATGAGTAGCTAAACTTGTAGCTTAGGGATTGATGTAGTTGATTAAGTTTATGGATTGATTTATGGTTTAAGTTGTGCAATGTTATTGTGTTTGTAATCTTGATTTAATGCTTTCAATTAATTGGCCATTAGTTGGATGATTTAAGTTTCGAATCTAGCTCGGGAGAGGGGATTTGATATAGACTTGCTCAAGATTGCATGAATAAAGTTTACTTTCTAATTCTTGACGGTTTTAGATTAACTTTAGAATTGGTTAAAAGATCTCATTGCCTTGCATATTAATAAACTTAGATAGGGATATCAAGTTGGTTAATTTGCATGAGAATCAATTATACTCGGGAGAGGTAGTTGTGATTAAAGGGTCTTTGGCTCATAATTTCATTGTGCATAATAACTTATTCTTTAAAATCAATCCTAAACGAAATCGGCGAAATCAATTCCCTAAGTAGTTTTCCCAATTGAATTTCCATTCCTTTTTACTTGCTTTGATTTGTTTTTATCATCACCTTTTCATCACTTTTTGATCCCTAAATAAAATTGGGCAAGATTATTCGCAATACTCGATTTGCTTAAAAATCCAATCCAGAGGACGACATTCGAATTTACTATTCACTATATTATTACTTGACCCGTGCGCTTGCGGTTAGGAAAAGTCCACATCAATAGGTTAAGCCAAACAAGTCAAAAATAATAGTCACGAAAATAATAAAAGAGATAGGGAAAAAAGAACGACACCGAAAATTATACTAGTCTGCCCCAAGTTTGGGACTACGTCCAGTCTTCTACAACTGCAGGTTCTACTAGAATGATGGGAGATTACAGGAAGCCTTCAATAACACCACAAACTAACCCTTAATAGCTCAACAATAGTTATTGACTTCCAAGTATCACAAACTGATAGCTTGGGATAAACAACGAAATAAAACCCTCAACCCAACACAAGAGAAATACACTTAATCTCTCTCACTCATTGCCGCACGTCTCTAGTCTTTTCTAAAAAAAATTCCAGCCACATGAAGGAAAAAAATCACCTCACCGCCTGCTGTGCAAATCCCACACATATATATAACTCTAAAAAAACCTATTTAACTAATGGGCCAAGCCCATTAACCCTTTTATTTTACGTGCACTGTAGATTGGGTTTTGTCTCCACATCCCATCAATTTCCCACTTGGAGACAAAACAACGATCTCGTCTCCCACTGCAACAAAGGATAAGTCCAAATAAACAGGAGTTCATAATTAGCTCAAGATTAAGATCGAGTTACCTAGGTTATCGCATGAAATAATCAGTCTCATTAGTAAACAATGTTATAAGCGAGAGTGACTCATTTCTCGATCCTGGCCTTATGCAAACTCATTGCATAGGACGCCTTCACTCGCATGTCTCCACATGAACGATTCAGGATCACATCATTTGTACTAATACAAAGTGGGTCATGTCTCATAGTATCCCCAAGATAAGGTACCCAACCCTATCTCTATATTATAGACCGTTTTGGCCATTTACTCGAGCCTGATCCACTCTTATGTCTCCACATAAAGCTCAAGTATACATACAGTCATGGATATTAGTTTATTGGATTTGGGTTATTATTGTGCAATTTTCTTATTCAATAACAACTTTATTGAACAAGTATAATATAATTTGTTACATTCACTATCTACGAGTTTTAAGGCACAAACCCCAACAATCTCCCACTTGAACTAAAAACTCTAGTTTAGGGGGATGTACAATAATACATAACAGCAGTAGGTGAATAAATACTTTGTATTAATAACATAGTACAAATACAATAAACTAGGGCATCACTATACCCATTACATGGAGCTATCAATATACACATTACAATTCTCCCACTTGCCTTATATTATGTCTTGTACGTATCTCGCAAACTTAAACCTTCCAGATGACTCTCGAACACTTTAGCCGTGAGAGCCTTCGTGAATGGATCGGCAATGTTGTGCTCTGACGCTATCTTCGTGACAATCACTTCTCCTTGGTGCACTATCTCCTTGATGATATGGTATTTCCTTTATATGTGCTTTTTCTTTTATGGCTGCAAGGTTCTTTTAAATTTGCACCACTATTATCGCAATAAAGTGTGATAGGCAAGTTCATATTTAGAACAACTTCCAAATCAGTCAATAACTTCCTGAGCCTACAGCTTCTTTTCCTGCTTCACAAGCATCTACATATTCGACCTCCTGATAGCATGCATAAATGTTATCTGCTTCCTATTAATTTTAGCTAGTTTTATGCTTAAATTGTGTGCTTTGAAGTGTTTTTATGTTTAAATTTCATAAAACCGAGCCAAGGAAGCAAAATTGGAGTTTTGAAAGATTTTGGATTAATATTGGAGGCTTTTGGAGTAATTTGAAGAAGTCCATTGGAGATCCAAGCCCAAAAGCCCAAGAGAAAAGAGTTGGAGGCCCAATTGAAGACCAAGGGCCATTCTTGAAGTTGACATCCGAGGCCTAGCTTCGAGACGCTAGCCTTGGGCGTCTCAACACTTGGCAGCCGCGAAGAAGGATCTGGAACTAGGACAGTGTTGAGACGCTGAGACGACTTGGAGGTCAAGAATGTGACGTAACTGTTGGGTTTTATGCCCTAAAACTCGTAGATAGTAAATGTACATTTGACCGAACATTAATAAAGTGATGTATTATTCAATGTTTGTATTATATCTTGTCTTGCTAACCCTAATCCAATAAACTAAACATCCATGGCTAATAGAATGAGACTTGAACTAGTATGTAGGGACATGCGGGGATCAATGTTCAAGTTTTAGCCTAAAGGGTCTGTAGTATAGGGATAAGGCTGGGTACCTTATCCTGGTGACACTATGGATACGGCCCGCTTTGTATATTGATACAAACGTAGTGATCCAACACGTTCATGTGGTTGACATGCGAGTGGGGGTATCCTGTGCAATGAGTTTGCACAAAGACCGGACCGCGAAATAGTTAACCACTAACTATAACACCGTTGGTTAGCTCGGTTTCTATTTCACTAGGATGACCTAGGCAACTTGGCCTTAATCCTGAGTGGATTATGGACTCCTATCCATGAGGGATTGTCCTTTGATTTGTACGGGTGAGAGTGGCCAGTTCGCCGACTCAATAAGCCTACCATTTTGGGGACAAGACCGAATGGGGAGTTGGGAACGTAGTCTTACAAGATGGAATTCACTCCTTCCTGATATGAGGGTAAGTAGAGGTGCGTTCCCTTAAGTGGTGTCTCCGGGTCTTGAACAAAGGGCCCTACCCTCTTTATGGCACGAGAGGGTTTTCTGTTTGATGGTTGGACCACAAACAGGTTGTTCATTAGAGGAGCACTGGTACTTAAGGACCAAGAGGTAGCCCAGGGGTAAAACGGTAATTTGACCTAGCTGGGGTACGAACACACGTGAAGGGCTAACTTGCTGCTGACGGTCAATATCCGTGGACACAGAAATATATCTGCAGTGAGAAGAGTGCAGCTGTGGTTCTTTAGTGGAGTGAACCACAGTTAACGAATATTGATTAACTTGGTTAATGAGTTTAACCAACTAATCTCATATCGTTGGAGCTTCTGATCTGTAGGTCCATTAGGTCCCACCGGTAGCTCATTTAGGGCGTTGAGGTAAAATTCTAAGGATGGATTGAATATTCAAAGGTGTTTGAATATTATACTAAAATATGAAGTGGTTCATATTAAAACTATAGGTTATAATTAATATGCATTGGATGTATATTAATACTATAGTTTTGAGAGAGAAAATAGTAATTGAATATGTGATGTTCAATTTCATTTTATTAATTAATTTCGAATTAATTAATTGATTTAGTTTAATTAAATTTGATTTAAATTAAACTATAAGATAAGAGGGATATTAATTTAAATTGGATTTAAATTAATGTTATTTTAATTAATTTAGATTAATTAAAATATAATTAATTGTAATTTAAAATTATGTTTTAAAATTATAATTAATTAAAATATCAGATAACTGATTTATCAATTATCTGATATTATGGTTTTTAAAAGAGACGTGGTCTAGGCAGTTGCCAGATATCTCTCTAAGTCACACGTCTCTCACGCCTAACTCTCCCTCTCCATCGTTCTCTCTCGATTGGTTACTCTCTCACAGAGAATTCAGACGATTGATCCAGAGAAAAATTCCTCAGAATTTTCGCTCCCACCAACACCCAACGCTAGATCCTATCAGAGAATACCGGTGTACCCTCGTGGTGGTGTTCGTGGTGTTTTTCCAGCAAGACCAAGGTTGATTTGCTGCTGCATTTTTGGGAGAAATTCAGAGAATTTGGCGAAACAATCAAGGTTTTCTTCAAGGGTAAGGTTCTTTTTGAACTAGGGTCATTAGGACTCATCTCTAGATTAGATCTAGAAATTTTACTTGTTTTTAAGCATGCTTGTATCTGTTTTTACAGCAGCCATTTTATCTATTATTGTCGCTGTAAATTCATTATTTTTGTCGTCGTATTGGTATCCCAATCGACGTTTTATTATTCGAAAAGGTCTCTGTGGTTTTCCGCTGCACATAGGGCTTTTATCCCTTCAGTAACAACGTCGCGACGCTGCCCTACTAGACAACTATAAATAGGCCTCATTTCATCTGGATTAAGGGAGCCAATTTGAGGGTTTTCACCATATTCTCGATTCAAGACTAAATTGGGGGGGGGGGGTTTGGGAGAGTTTTGGGAGCCTTGTTGAAGATCTTGGGAGCTCGGGATCGATGGAGGTCGCCATGGGATCGAGGAGATTGACACTTTATGAGCAATTCTCTTCCCTTTTCCTTTGTTTTTAGTTTCTAGAATAGTTGTGATTAGAAATTATTGAATGTTTAGTGATTATGAGTAGTTAATTCCTAAATTCTATGAGTTTTGATTTAGTTGTTGAACCCTCGTTTAATTAATGAAGTAATTTGGTTTGATTGTTATTATCATTCATTTGTGCATTTTATTCTTAATGCTTTTAATCACCTGATCACTGATTAAATGAATTGTTACTAAGTGGAAACTCGACGGAAAGAAGCTTAGACTAGAACTGAATGCATGACGGACATTTATTTACCTGAGTGACACGAGAATAGATAAATAACGTTAGAGGTTGTTATTGAAGGGTCGTAATGCCATGCTTAGTAAATAAAGACGAAATTGAAAGGAGATTCTTTATTAAAAGGCATGAGAATATGAGGAGACCGACAGGAGAGTCCTTGATATTAGGCTTCTAGACTTATGAATTGAATGATTTATTAATCTGAGTTAGTTAATTGATTCAGCAACCAAAGGTCCAATTAATGAAATCAACACTCTAGAATTATCCATCCAAGTTGTGTCTCCATTTATCTTTTGCTTTCTAGATTAGCTTTTTAGTTTATCTTTCTGGCATTAGATTTTGTTCTCTAAATAAAGCTAAGTAATAGTATTCGTGGAAATTAATTGAATAAATCCAATCCCTGTGGAGACGATACTCTATACTCAAAATCACTGTATTACCCGTGCGCTTGCGGGTACCCATCACCTCCATGGTCGAGTCTGTTATGCATCCCTACTTGATGCTATGCCATACAATTGCTCCTCCATTAAAAGTGAAAACTGATCCCGATGTGGATTTCCTTGAATCCTTATTGGTCTGAAAATCGGAACCAATGTATCCTGTAAGGATCAAATCCTTATCGCCATACACAAGCATATAATCCCTCGTTCTTCTAAGATACTTGAGGATATTCTTAAAGGTTGTCAAGTGATCTAATCCTAGATTGGATTGATATTGATTGGCAATCCCTACTGCATAACAAATGTTAGACCTTGTACACAACATGGCGTACATAAGGCTGCCTACTACGGAGGCATAGGGAAAACGTCTCATGTCCTCAACTTTTGAGGTGTCTTAGGACACTGTTCCTTAGACAGTTGAATTCCATGCCTAAATGGTAACAAACCTTTTCTTGGAATTCTGCATCTTATATCTAACCAACATCTTGTCGATATAAGATGATTTAGACATGACTAGCGTTTTGTTCTTATGATTCCAAACAATTTGGATCCCAAGAACATATTGAGCTTCTCCCAAATGTTTCATTTGGAAATGAGTTGCTAGTCATTTTTTAATGTCAGTAAGATAACCTACATCATTCCCAATGAGTAGGATATCATCAACATACAAAACTAAGAACGCTACTGAACTATTAATGATCTTCTTCTAAACACAAGGTTCATCAATGTTATGGTCAAAGCCATAAGATTTGATCTCAATATCAAACCTTTATTCCAAGATTGAGAAGCTTGTTTCAATCCATAGATGGATCGATTAAGCTTACAAACTTTTTGCTCTTGACCTTGAGTGACGAACCCCTCTGGTTGAGACATATAGATACTTTCCTCAAGATTTCCATTTAGAAACACAGTCTTGACATCCATTTGTCATATTTCATAATCATAAAATGTGGCAATGGATAGGAGTATCCTAATTGACTTCAATATGACAACAGGGGAGAAGGTTTCTTCATAGTCAATCCCCTCCCACTAGGTAAAACCTTTTGCCACAAGTCTAGCTTTAAATGTCTGTACATTTCCAGCTACGTCTCATTTCCTCTTGTAAATCCATTTACACCCTATGGGTCTTACCCCTTCAAGTTAATCTACAAGATCCCAAACAGAATTGAAGTACATAGACTCCATTTTCAGGTTCATGGCTTTGACCCACTAGTCCTTGGCAACATCATTCATTGTCTGTCATAGGTCAATGGATCCTCGACTCCGTCATCAGGTATGATGACTGGAGTTTCAGCTAAACCCAGTGATAAGACCAATTTTTTATGCACTTTGAATCTCCCAATTTGCTTATCTTAGTTGAATTCCTTGCGAAAAATGCTTTAAAATGGGTATAATATGTTTATAGGTCTTCACTAAAGCTTTGGAAGCAATTTTGGGCTTAAACGAGCGAAACCGGAGCGTAAAATGACCATTCTACCCCTGGAGCCTCATCAGCGCCGAGACGCTCGTCATCAGAATCGAGACACTACAACGTCGCGACGCTAGGGCAATCTGAGAAATATTTTCCAAAATTGAAGGGGACAGCGTCGCGACGTTAGGCAGTTTTCCAGAATCGAATTTTTCCTATTTTGGCTGGAATTTTCCCTGTTTGAAGATCCAATTCAGCACCAAATAACCATGAATTCAAGGCAAAAAATCACTATAAATAGAGGCCTTTGGTGTAGGTTTAGAATCATCCCTTGCTACAATTTTGTAGCCACTTTTCTCTCTAGTTTCAAAAGTTCTTTTAAGTTTTCTTAGTCCATGGGTCGGTTGATCGAGCCTTGAGCTTGGAGGTGCTTGTCTATGGCCAACTAAGCTCGGATTGTTGTAATCGGGACCTCGGTTTGTAATTTTGATTCAATTTTATGAGATTTCTATTCTTCAGCACTTAGTTAATTGTCTTTGTGATTTTAGTTATTTGCATAAAAATTTAGATTGTGGTAGGAAAGATTGACAACCTTGATCGCGCCCTGTCTAAATTTACTTGTTAAATCTAAGTAGAAAATAGGCTAACATTATGATATTACGCATGCGTCCCTAGAACTAAATGATTTAATCAATTGTAATTGTGGTTTGTTGCCCGTTGCATGTGAATTAATTCGGCTAGATCCCAATGCGGTTTAGATTAGTTAATAGGCCAATTAATTAATTTAAACTAGAATCAAACGTAGCATTTGCATGTTTGTGATATTTGGATCATGGCTCTCGGTTTGTTTCCAGAGTACGTCGAACGTAGATAGTTAATTAAATATTAATTGATAATCGATGAATGAAATTAATCAAACTTAATACCGAGTTCAACCCCGATTACAGTGATCCTCGTGGTAAGATCAACTAACCTTGCCTTTATTTTCCTTGCATTTAATTTTCCTTATTTATTTTACAACCTTTACTTTATGTTTTAATCCTTTATATATAAAACCCCACTTTTTTGGTTACCTCAAGAACACAAAAGAATTTAGAAATAAACCGATTATTCCCTGTGATCGACCCCGACCACTACTGCTACAAGTTAGCTTTAGGAATCGTGGATTATAAATTTATTTGATAAGAGACCGGGACAATCTCTTCCGTCACCCAGATAGCGGTCAGGTTGAACACTAACCCTCCCACTACGTCTAGGCCCTCTCAACTCTTGAGAAGGATGTGGTGGACCTGAGGTATCTGCTCCATCAACAACTCTTGTTGAAGTATCATCATGATCAACAACTCTTGTTGATGTTTCTGTAGCTTCTTCGAAAAGTTCACTTAAAACGATCTTACTCCATGGTTTGTGATTTCTAATGTGGTCTTCTTCTAAGAACGTAGCATTTGTCGATACAACTACTTTATTTTCTTCTGGATCGGAGAAGTATCCACCTCTCGTTTCCTTGGGATAGCCTACAAATAGGCAAAATTTAGAATGAGGTTCCAATTTATTCGGGTTAGTCTCAAGCACGTATGTCAAACATCCCCAAATTCTAAAATGACGTAAACTTGCTTTACGCCTTCTCAAGAGCTCAAAGGATGTTTTGGAAACACTCTTTGAGGGAACCACATTCAAAATATAAACTGCAATCTCTACTGCATAACCAAAATGAGTTAGGCAATTGAGCGTAGTACATCATCGAGCGAACCATGTCAATAGGGTTCTGTTTCTCTTTTCTGATACACCACTTTGCTGAGGTGTACTAGGGGCTGAGAGTTGAGACTGTTGGGTTTTATGCCCTAAAACTCGTAGATAGTGAATGTAACCGTTGACCGAATATTAATGAAATAATATTGATATGTTTTTTTTCCATTAAATGTTATTAGTTATTTTATATTTGTCTCTGCCTAAAATAACCCTTAATCCAATAAACTAGACATCCTAGGTTGTAATATGAGTATTGAACTATATGTAGCGACATATAGGGATCACTGTTCAAGAAACAACCTAAAGGGTTTATAGTATAGGGATAAGACTGGGTGTCTTATCCTAGTGACACTATGGATACGACGCACTTTGTATTTGATACAAACGCTATGATCCACGTGTTCGTGTAGGAGACATGCGAGTGGGGGTATCCTATGCAATAAGTTTGCATAAGACCGGACCGCGAAATAGTAACCACTGGTTATAACACCGTTAACTAGTTGGTTTTCTATTTCACTAGGGCAACCTAGACAACTTGGTCTTAATCCTGCTCATGAGGGATTGTCCTTTGATTTGTATGGGTGAGAGTGGCCAATACGCCGACTCAATAAGCCTACCATTTTGGGGACAAGACCGAATGAGGAGTTGGGAACATGATCGTACAAGATAGAATTCACTCCTTCCCGACTTTGGGAAGCAGAAGAGTGTTCCCTTAAGTGGTGACTTCGAGTCTTGAACAAAGGACCCTACCCTCTCAATGGCACAAGAGGGTTTTCTGTTTGATGGTTGGACAAAAAACAGGTTGTTCATTAGAGGAGAATTGGTACTTAAGGAAATAGAAGTAACCCAGGGGTAAAACGGTAATTTGACCCAGCTGGTGTTACAGACACTCGTGAAGGACTAACTAGTAATTATTGGTCTATATCCGTGGACACAGAAAATATGTCTGCAGTGAGAAGATTGCAACTGTGAGTCTATAGTGGAATGAACACACAGTTAATGAATATTGATAAATTTGGTTAATGAGTTTGACCAATTAATCTCACATCCTTGGAGCTTCTGATCTGCAGGTCCATTAGGTCCCACTGGTAGCTCATAAAGTAATTTGAGGCAACTAAGTAATAAATGTAAATTGGAAAGTGCTCAATTTACTAGGGGAAACGATATAATATATATTGATATATTATTATAAGAGAAATTCTTCTAAAAAAAAATATTATTATGAGAGAAATTAATCTTTGAATAAATTCAAATATTAATATAAATTTGAGTCACATTAAATTTATGGAAGTTTGAAAGAATTCAAATATGAATTAATTAATTTTAAGGCCTAAAATCTATTTGGGCAATTAATTAATTCAAGGTAGGAAATTAAATATGTTATATTTAATTGGTGGTTAATAATATATCAATATATATTACATTGTTTCCCTTAGTAAATTGAACACTTTCAATTTACATTTATTACTTAGTTGCCTCAAATTACTTTATGAGCTACCAGTGGGATCTAATGGACCTGCGATCAGAAGCTCCAACGATGTGAGATTAATTGGTCAAACTCATTAACCAAATTAATCAATATTCGTTAACTGTGTGTACATTCCACTAAAGACTCACATTTGCACTCTTCTCACTACATACATATTTTCTGTGTCCACAGACATAGACCAATATCGACTAGTTAGTCCTTCACGAGTGTCCATAATACCAGCTGGGTCAAATTACCGTTTTACCCCTAGGTTACTTCTATTTCTTTAAGTACCAGTTCTCCTCTAATGAACAACCTGTTTGTGGTCCAACCATCAAACAGAAAACTCTCTCGTGCCATTGAGAGGGTAGGACCTTTGTTCAAGACTCAGAGTCACCACTTAAGGGAACACTCATCTGCTTCCCTAAAGTCGAGAAGGAGTGAATTCCATCTTGTACGATTATGTTCCCAGCTCCCCATTCGGTCTTGTCCCCAAAATGGTAGGCTTATTGAGTCGACATATTGGTCACTCTCACCCATACAAATCAAAGGACAATCCCTCATGAGCAGGAATCCATAATCAACTTAGGATTAAGACTAAGTTGTCTAGGTCGTCCTAGTGAAATAGAAAACCAACTAGTTAACGGTTGATAACTGCTCAAAAGGTAGTTATTTAGGCCTCGTTTATATAAGGATTTGTGTGTTTTTTGTGCTTAATAGGGTTGGTTTTAGATGAATATTGTATGTTTTAACCCATTTGGAAGAATGGAAGCTTTGGAAATTATTTTATGCAGAATGTGCTGCTCGGCGACTGGAGGGAGCAAATTCTGTGCTGCAGCAAAGCTGAGAGCAAAGTTGCCACGTCACAGCTCGTTAGCCAAGTTGACAAACCGACTTCTGTTGAGTTATTTCTGGGATAAAGGAGCAAGGAGAACCGTCCACATGTCTAGGTCAACCTAATTCAAGCTTGCTTTAACTCTATAAAAGGAGGTAGCCGCCCAAGTCAAATTCATTCCACTTTTGGGAGAAAACATTCCATTCTTGGAAAGTTCCTTCCACCTTTGGGAGCCGAATAGAGAGAAGATTGGAGACCACCTAGAAGACCATCATTGCAAGCCGATCGAGGAGATTAATATTTCCTTTATTCACTTGTAATTATGGATATGCTTACTCAGATTGTAATTTGTGTTTCCATGAATCTTATAACTAAGTAGCTTAGGCGTTGGTTAGGAATAATGTGATTGTCGTGCTTAACTTTAGTAATATATATTTATTATTGCATCTTGGTTAATTGTTGTGCTAATTTATATTTTATGCCCGCCTGGCCAGCCGGTATGAATACCTCTCTCTAGTTTCAAGGATGATTTAGAGAGTGTGTGGCGATTAATCACACTACGATCATTGTGTATTGGTGAATGATAGCGAGCATAGCTAGCTATTTTTCCCTATTTAATTCAGCTAGTCTTTTATGATTTATTGGCCATTTTATTGCACTTAATTGTTTATTTTGTAGGAAAGTGTCGATTAGAGCTAAAGAATGGAATTGGAGTTAATCGGGTGTTCGGGACGTGAAAAGATGCCAAAGAACCGAAAAGATTCAAGTAACTGTTGGGTTTTATGCCCTAAAACTCGTAGATAGTGAATGTAACCGTTGACCGGATATTAATGAAATAATATTGATATATTTTTCCATTAATTGTTATTAGTTATTTTATATTTGTCTTTGCCTAATAGTAACCCTAATCCAATAAACTAGACATCCAAGGTTGTAATATGAGTCTTGAACTATATGTAGCGACATATGGGATCATTGTTCAAGAAACAGCCTAAAGGGTCTATAGTATAGGGATAAGACTGGGTGCCTTATCCTGGTGACACTATGGATACGACCCACTTTGTATTTGATACAAACGCTGCGATCCAACACGTTCGTGTAGGAGACATGCGAGTAGGGGTATCCTATGCAATGAGTTTGCATAAGACCGGACCGCGAAATAGTAACCACTGGTTATAACACCGTTAACTAGTTGGTTTTCTATTTCACTAGGACGACCTAGACAACTTAGTCTTAATCCTGAGTTGATTATGGACTCCTTCTCATGAGAGATTGTCCTTTGATTTGTATGGGTGAGAGTGGCCAATACGCCGACTCAATAAGCCTACCACTTTGGGGACAAGACCGAATGGGGAGCTGGGAACATAATCGTACAAGATGGAATTCACTCCTTCCTGACTTTAGGGAAGCAGATGAGTGTTCCCTTAAGTGGTTACTCCGAGTCTTGAACAAAGGGCCCTACCCTCTCAATGACACGAGAGGGTTTTCTGTTTGATGGTTGGACCACAAACAGGTTTTCCATTAGAGGAGAATTGGTACTTAAGGAAATAGAGGTAACCCAGGGGTAAAACGGTAATTTTACCCAGCTGGTGTTACGGACACTCGTGAAGGACTAACTAGTCGATATTGGTCTAGATCCGTGGACACAGAAAATATGTCTGCAGTGAGAAGAGTGCAATTGTGAGTCTATAGTGGAATGTACACACAGTTAACGAATATTGATTAATGTGGTTAATGAGTTTGACCAATTAATCTCACATCGTTGGAGCTTCTGATCTGCAGGTCCATTAGGTCCCACTGGTAGCTCGTAAAGTAATTTGAGGCAACTAAGTAATAAAAGTAAATTGAAAATGTTCAATTTATTAAGGGAAACAAATATAATATATATTGATATATTATTATGAGAGAAATTAATATTTGAAAAGTTCAAATATAAATTTATGGAAGTTTTGAAAGAGTTCAAATAATGAATTAATTAATTTAAGGCCTAAATTGTGTTTGGGCAAATTAATTAATTCTAGGCCGGGAATTAAATATGTGATATTTAATTGGTGGTTAATTAATTAAAGAATTCATTAACCGGGAATTAATCAATTATGGAAATAATTAATCACTTAAGGAAGTGATTAATCATTTATGGAAATGATCTAATCACTTATGGAAGTAATTAGTCATTTGTGAAAAAGATTAATCAATTATGGAATTGATTGATCATGATTGATTAATTAAGGAATAAGATTGAATCAATTTTGGAAAAGATTGATTTAATTGAATATTTTATTCATGGCCTCTCTTCTATAAATAGAACACTAGACCTAATTGGTCATGACACTTGACACTCTTGAAAGACAAGACCTAGAATTCTCTCTAGCCTCCCTCTTAGAGAAAGACTCCCACAAGTCTTTTGCTTCCTAGACTTAGAGACATACCGGTGTAACCTCTGTGGTTATTGTGTCAATCAAGAAGAAATTTCCAGCGAAGAAAAACAAAGGCGGCTGCTGCGTTTTCGTTCGTGGTGCGTCGTTGGCGAAGAACGGTCAAGTCTTCAACGAAGGTATGTGACGATTCTTTCCCTTTTCTTTAGAAAAGCATGAAAATAAATTTAGATTTATTTTTAAGCATGTTTAAACCAATTTTACAGCAGCTTTAAAGTTTGTTTAAAGTTTGTTTGAGTTTTCGTAACGGTATTTTAATGTTAATTAATATACGGCGTAAGGTCCAATCGATGCGCTTCCGCTGCGTGGGGACTTTTATTCCCTTTAATCGGCATCAGAGCCATTGCTGTCCCTATTAATTAATATTAAAAGTTGCGATAGGCTCTAATAGGTGGGATTTATGCATAATGTATGTTCGGTTTGCGTTGAACTGTTTGGGTTAATTTTATGGCCATAGATTTTATTTTTATGTGATTTTGATCATGTAAGGCCCGATGTTTTAGGTATATGATGTAAAATCGAGTCCTATGTAAGTCCGGGTCTAGAATAGGTTTTTATGAGATGAAAATCGAAGCAATCACCGCTGAAATCGAGGCAAAAAACCGAAGAAAAGTTGCTGTTTTTTCGCCCAGATTCTGCCTCTAGACGCAACAGCGTCGGGACACTACCTCAACAGCGTCTCGGCGCTATCTCGATACCGAAGGCACTCGGTAAGGAAAGCGCACAGCTTCGGGACGCTACCTCAACAGCGTCTCGACGCTGTCTCGATACTGCAGGCGCCAGACATGGAAAGCGCACTGCGTTGAGACGCTATCAACTTAGCGTCGAGACGCTGTCACAATGGAGGCGCGAACTAGGGTTTCAACAGGCGCGGTTCAAGCTGTGGGCGGTCCGGTTCGGATCGGTTCGGCTGGGCTGGGACCTATTTGGTCCGGTTCAGCCAATTTTTGGCATGGTTCGTTATTTTCGAAGCCGGTTCGAGGTGGTTCGGGGCGGTTCGTGTTGTCTAGACCAATTCTGGAGCTGTACAAGGATTTTTTAGGATAGAATTTAGCTAAATTAATGTAATTTAATGCTTTATTTTATCCTAGGGGCCAAAATTAACCGGTTCAATTGCTATTTATATGCTATATGGATGTCATATAGAATATTTAATCCCACCTTAGGTTATAAACATGCTCATGCATTTTTATATATTGTAAAATGTTATAATGTATGTTTAAATGCATGAATTTGTTTTCATATTTTTTAATATAAGTGTATATTAATTATATGAAAAATTGGAAAGCATGAAGCATGTCATTACTTAAATTAAATATAAATAGTTATGTTTAATGTAATGAATGAAGCATGCTTGATTGATTTTCTTGATTGGCTTATAATTGTTATAATAAAAGAAAATCAAAATTGCATGAAGCATGAAACATCCATAGTTAATAATATAATTGTTATATTATTCATGCAATTAGTATGGTTTAATTATTTAATTTGAATGAGATTGTTAAATGAATTAAACCCTAGATTCTTGATTATAGGATTAATCATTAAAATTTGAAATAGTTCTTTAATATTAATGATTAGAAACCGTCAATCTATAATCAAGATTTGCATGCAAACATAAGATCATAGGATAAATTGGATTAATTTTAAATTGTTTAAAATTAATTAGACCTAGATCGTTTTCTAATAGGATTAGAATCTTTTCTTACTTAGAATCAAAAATAGTTTTAATTGACTAAGTAAGAAAAAAAAAACATTGCTATGATTATAAGGGAACTCCACCGGTAATGTTCTGTCTAAGGCTGGGGGTATTTAAGTTGACGGTTTACGGAACACCTCCTACCTGGGAACTGACCTGGAATACCAGAGTTGAATTAATCATAGTTAAATGTTAGCATGCAATGTCACTAGGTTTATTAAAAGTGTTTAATGCACCTAGATCTTTAGAGTAAAGACCCTACATTACTGAGGTTATAAGGGAACTCTCTCGGTAAAGTTCTGTCTAAGGCTGGGGAGTATTTAAGTTGACGGTTTACGGAACACCTCCTACCTGGGAACTGACCCGAACATTGAGTTGAATTAACCATAGTAATGTTGACTTACAATGTTGGGTTTATTAAAAGAAGTTTAATTCACCCAAGAGATTGCAGTTGAATCCTTTTCATAATTGTTATAATAGGATCAGACTTAGATAGATTGACTTAGCCGAATACTATTTAAGTTAAATAACCCTATATTAACCTTATGACATTTTCAGTGGGAGGAAAGTTACAAAACGAGATTTAAATCAAGTTTTGCTCCTATGTCCCTATATTCACAACGTGAGATTCATGCTCGGCTTCGAGTCGCCTTAGGAGCGGCCTCCCTTCGAAAAGTGTTTGCATGAATCAATATCAAGGTGAATGGGAAAAATGTCTAGAGTAAGTGGGAACGGGACACGTGTCAACGTATCCCTCGATCTCCGCCCATAGTTCACACTGTGAGAGTCCTATGATCCGCCTGCAGGTTGTCCTGGCGCAACCATCCCTTCGGAGGGCCTGATCATAGGATTCGGAACATCGTGAACTCCTGAAAAGGATAGTAGCTCTTAGGCTAATCATCAACAGTTGTCTTTCCCTTCGATAGCCTGTTGGTGCGTGCCTTTGAGATCTGAAAGTGGGAGGGTTACACTTACGAGGATGAGTTAAAAGTGTTAACAAATCTTTGACCGAACAACGGTGGCTAATGTCTATAGGAATATGAGTTATTCTGGAATTAGAATTAGCTGAGAGGTGTCTCATTTCAAAGGAAGAGTACCTGATCACCCTTCGGTGGCTGATATTCTAAACCTCTGAAACATCGTTGCAAAACTAAATCAATAGTTTTAGGGTTCTATGATTGTCTGTTTTGCTAAATTGATTGGATTGTGTGCAATTGTTTGCTTGTATGATGGGTTAAGGCAAAGATAACTAATACGGCCATTGTTTGTTTAAATTTCAGCAATGTCTTCCTCAATTGTCTCTCTGCTTAAAAATGAGAAATTAACCGGCGAAAATTATGCTACGTGGAAGTTGAACCTGGATACGATTCTTGTTGTCGATGATCTGCGGTTCGTCTTAACGGAGGATTGTCCTCCAGCCCCTGCTCGTAATGCATCCCAAGCAGTTAAGGATGCTTATGACCGCCGGACAAAGGCCAATGATAAGACTCGCGTCTATATCTTAGCCAGCTTATCTGAAGTTTTGGCTAAAAGGCATGAGGGCATGGTAACAGCGAAGAAGATTATGAACTCTCTCCAGGAGATGTTTGGACAACCGTCCTACCAACTCCACCATGACGCTCTCAAATACGTTTATAGCTGTCGCATGAAAGAGGGCACGTCTGTTCGGGAGCATGTCCTGGATATGATGGTCCAATTCAACGCGGCAGAGGCAAACGGGGCGGTCATAGATGAGCGTAGTCAGGTTGCATTCATCTTAGAATCTCTTCCGAAGAGTTTTCTACAGTTTCGAAGCAATGCAATGAGGAATAAAATAACATTCAACCTAATTAGCCTCCTGAATGAGCTACAACTCTATCAGTCTCTTCTTAAGAACAAGGGACAGATAGAAGGAGAGGCAAATGTTGTTCACTTTAAAAGAAAGTTCGAGAAGGGTTCATCCTCTGGAACTAAATCTGTAGCCACTTCTTCAAAGAAAACTCAGAAGAAGAAAGGAAACAAGGGGAAGGCTCCCAGTACTGCTGCAAAAAGCAAGGGAAAAGCCAAAGTTATGGCAGATAAGGGCAAGTGTTTCCACTGCAATGTAGATGGACATTGGAAGAGAAACTGCCCAAAGTACCTTGCTGAGAAAAAGAAGGAAAAGGAAGGTAAATTTGATTTACTTGTTTTAGAAACATGCCTGGTAGAACATGATGAGTTTACCTGGATACTTGATTCAGGAGCAACTAATCATGTTTGCTCTTCTTTTCAGGAAAATAGTTCCTTTCGGCAGTTGAACGATGGGGAAATGACACTAAGGGTCGGAACTGGAGAAGTCATTTCATCTAAAGCAGTGGGAGCTGCGAAGTTATTTTTTAGAAATAGATTCTTACTTTTAGAAAGTTTGTTAATCGTTCCCAAGATTAAGAGGAACTTAATTTCTATTTCATGTTTGATTGAACAATCGTATACAGTTACTTTTGATATGAATGATGCGTTCATTTATAAAAATGGTGTACTTATTTGTTCAGCCAAATTGGAAAATAACTTGTATGTTATAAGACCAACCGAAAACAAAGCACTTTTAAATCACGAATTATTTAAAACTACTGAAACTCAAAGGTAAAGGCAAAAGATTTCTCCAACAAGTAACAATACTCATCTTTGGCATCTTAGACTTGGTCATATAAACATCGATAGGATCGGTCGTTTGGTAAAGAATGGACTTCTAAGCAAGTTAGAAGATGATTCACTACCACCTTGTGAATCTTGTCTCGAGGCAAAAATGACCAAGAGATCCTTTACTGGAAAAGGTTACAAAGCCAAAGAACCCTTAGAGTTAATACATTCGGATCTATGTGGTCCAATGAATGTAAAAGCTCGAGGAGGGTACGAATATTTCATCTCATGTATAGATGATTATTCAAGATATGGTTACTTGTACCTAATGGGACATAAGTCTGAAGCCCTTGAAAAGTTTAAGGAGTTTAAGGCTGAAGTTGAAAACCTATTAGGTAAATCTATTAAAGTACTTCGATCTGATCGAGGAGGGGAGTATATGGATCAAAGATTCCAGGATTATATGATAGAACATGGAATCCAATCTCAACTCTCAGCCCCTGGTACACCTCAGTAGAATGGTGTGTCAGAAAGGAGAAATAGAACCTTGTTAGACATGGTTCGATCAATGATGAGCTATGCTCAATTGCCTATCTCGTTTTGGGGTTATGCAGTAGAGACTGCAGTATACATCTTGAACAATGTTCCCTCGAAAAGTGTTTCTGAAACACCTTTCGAATTATGGAAGGGGCGTAAACCTAGTTTGCATCACTTTCGCATCTGGGGTTGTCCAACACACGTGCTTGTGACAAATCCTAAGAAACTGGAACCTCGTTCAAAACTGTGTCAATTTGTTGGTTACCCTAAAGAAACGAGGGGTGGTTATTTCTACGACCCACAAGAAAATAAGCTGATTGTATCGACAAACGCCACTTTCTTAGAGGAAGACCACATGAGAGATCATAAACCACGCAGCAAAATAATATTAGGAGAAGCTACTGAAGAATCATCAAGAGTTGTTGATGAAGTTGGACCTTCAACAAGGGTTGATGAAGAAACTAGTTCTTCAGATCCATCCCGTCCATCTCAAACGTTGGGAATGCCTCGACGTAGTGGGAGGGTTGTATTACAACCTGACCGCTACTTGGGTTTAACTGAAACTCAGGTTGTCATACCTAATGATGGCATTGAGGATCCATTGTCCTATCGACAAACAATGAATGACGAAGATAAGGATGAATGGGTCAAAGCCATGAACCTGGAAATGGAGTCAATGTACTCCAATTCTGTATGGGAATTTACAAATCTACCAAATGGGGTAAAACCCATAGGGTGCAAATGGATCTATAAGAGAAAAAGAGATACAACTGGAAAGGTACAGACCTTCAAAGCTAGACTAGTGGCAAAGGATTATACCCAAAAGGAAGGGGTTGACTATGAGGAAACTTTTTCTCCTGTAGCCATGTTAAAGTCCATAAGAATTCTCTTATCCATAGCCACATATTATGACTATGAAATATGGCAAATGGACGTCAAGGCTGCCTTTCTGAATGGTAATCTTGAAGAGAATATCTTCATGTCTCAACCCGAAGGGTTCATAGCCCATGGTCAGGAACAAAAGGTTTGTAAGCTCAATCGATCCATTTATGGATTGAAACAAGCATCCAGATCATGGAACATTAGATTTGATACTGCAATCAAATCTTTTGGCTTTGACCAAAACGTTGATGAGCCTTGTGTGTACAAGAAAGTCAACAAACGGAAAGTAGCTTTTCTAATACTTTATGTAGACGATATCCTACTCATTGGGAATGATGTAGGATACCTTACTGACATTAAGAAATGGCTAGCAACCCAATTCCAAATGAAAGATCTGGGAGAGGCTCAATATGTTATGGGAATCCAAATCATTAGGGATCGTAAGAACAAAACGCTAGCTCTGTCTCAAGCAACGTATATTGACAAGATGTTGTCTCGATATTCGATGCAAAACTCCAAGAAGGAACTACTACCCTTCAGACATGGGGTACACCTGTCTAAGGAACAGTCTCCTAAGACACCTCAAGAAATTGAGAACATGAGACACATTCCTAACGCCTCAGTTGTGGGCAGCTTAATGTATGCTATGCTCTGCACTAGGCCTGACATATGTTATGCAGTGGGAGTAGTCAGTAGGTATCAGTCTAATCCAGGGTTGGACCACTGGGGAGCGGTTAAAAACATCCTCAAGTATCTTCGGAGAACGAGGGACTACATGCTTGTGTATGGAGCTAAGGATTTGATTCTTACTGGATACACTGACTCTGACTTTCAAGCTGATAAGGATTCAAGGAAATCCACATCAGGGTCAGTATTCACCCTCAATGGAGGAGCAGTAGTGTGGTGAAGCATCAAACAAGGATGCATAGCAGACTTAACCATGGAGGCTGAGTATGTAGCAGCTTGCGAAGCAGCTAAGGAGGCAGTATGGCTCAGAAAGTTCTTGACTTATTTGGAAGTGGTTCCGAATATGAATGTGCCCATAACACTATACTGTGACAACAGTGGGGCTGTAGCCAACTCAAAAGAACCTCGAAGCCATAAACGAGGTAAACACATCGAGAGGAAGTATCACCTGATACGGGAGATTGTGCAACGAGGAGATGTGATCGTCACTAAGATTGCCTCGGAGCACAACATCGCTGATCCATTTACGAAGGCTCTCACGGCTAAAGTGTTTGAGGGTCATCTAGAGGGTCTAGGTCTACGAGATATGTATGCCATCTAATCTAGGGCAAGTGGGAGAAATGTATAATGGGTATAAGGATGCCCTAGTTCATTTTATTATATACATGAAATTTCCAGCTTTAGATTATTGCATTTACATCCCACTAACTAGTGTTTTAGTTCAAGTGGGAGTTTGTTGGGTTTTATGCCCTAAAACTCGTAGATAGTGAATGTAACAGTTGACCGGATATTAATGAAATAATTTGATATATTTTTCCATTAATTGTTATTAGTTATTTTATATTTGTCTTTGCCTAATAATAACCCTAATCCAATAAACTAGACATCCAAGGTTGTAATATGAGTCTTGAACTATATGTAGCGACATATGGGATCATTGTTCAAGAAACAGCGTAAAGGGTCTATAGTATAGGGATAAGACTGGGTGCCTTATCCTGGTGACACTATGGATACGACCCACTTTGTATTTGATACAAACGCTGCGATCCAACGCGTTCGTGTAGGAGACATGCGAGTGAGGGTATCCTATGCAATGAGTTTGCATAAGACCGGACCGCGAAATAGTAACCACTGGTTATAACACCGTTAACTAGTTGGTTTTCTATTTCACTAGGACGACCTAGACAACTTAGTCTTAATCCTGAGTTGATTATGGACTCCTTCTCATGAGAGATTGTCCTTTGATTTGTATGGGTGAGAGTGGCCAATACGCCGACTCAATAAGCCTACCACTTTGGGGACAAGACCGAATGGGGAGCTGGGAACATAATCGTACAAGATGGAATTCACTCCTTCCTGACTTTAGGGAAGCAGATGAGTGTTCCCTTAAGTGGTTACTCCGAGTCTTGAACAAAGGGCCCTACCCTCTCAATGGCACGAGAGGGTTTTCTGTTTGATGGTTGGACCACAAACAGGTTTTCCATTAGAGGAGAATTGGTACTTAAGGAAAGAGAGGTAACCCAGGGGTAAAACGGTAATTTTACCCAGCTGGTGTTACGGACACTCGTGAAGGACTAACTAGTCGATATTGGTCTAGATCCGTGGACACAGAAAATATGTCTGCAGTGAGAAGAGTGCAATTGTGAGTCTATAGTGGAATGTACACACAGTTAACGAATATTGATTAATGTGGTTAATGAGTTTGACCAATTAATCTCACATCGTTGGAGCTTCTGATCTGCAGGTCCATTAGGTCCCACTGGTAGCTCGTAAAGTAATTTGAGGCAACTAAGTAATAAAAGTAAATTGAAAATGTTCAATTTATTAAGGGAAACAAATATAATATATATTGATATATTATTATGAGAGAAATTAATATTTGAAAAGTTCAAATATAAATTTATGGAAGTTTTGAAAGAGTTCAAATAATGAATTAATTAATTTAAGGCCTAAATTGTGTTTGGGCAAATTAATTAATTCTAGGCCGGGAATTAAATATGTGATATTTAATTGGTGGTTAATTAATTAAAGAATTCATTAACCGGGAATTAATCAATTATGGAAATAATTAATCACTTAAGGAATTGATTAATCATTTATGGAAATGATCTAATCACTTATGGAAGTAATTAGTCATTTGTGAAAAAGATTAATCAATTATGGAATTGATTGATCATGATTGATTAATTAAGGAATAAGATTGAATCAATTTTGGAAAAGATTGATTTAATTGAATATTTTATTCATGGCCTCTCTTCTATAAATAGAACACTAGACCTAATTGGTCATGACACTTGACACTCTTGAAAGACAAGACCTAGAATTCTCTCTAGCCTCCCTCTTAGAGAAAGACTCCCACAAGTCTTTTGCTTCCTAGACTTAGAGACATACCGGTGTAACCTCTGTGGTTATTGTGTCAATCAAGAAGAAATTTCCAGCGAAGAAAAACAAAGGCGGCTGCTGGGTTTTCGTTCGTGGTGCGTCGTTAGCGAAGAACGGTCAAGTCTTCAACGAAGGTATGTGACGGTTCTTTCCATTTTCTTTAGAAAAGCATGAAAATAAATTTAGATTTATTTTTAAGCATGTTTAAACCAATTTTACAGCAGCTTTAAAGTTTGTTTAAAGTTTGTTTGAGTTTTCGTAACGGTATTTTAATGTTAATTAATATACGGCGTAAGGTCCAATCGATGCGCTTCCGCTGCGTGGGGACTTTTATTCCCTTTAATAACAAGGAGCCAAGAGAGGGCAATCTGCCTACCAGCGTCGAGACGCCACTCTTTGAGTGTCTCGACGCTCGCTTTCCTTGTTTATTTTGGGCGGCAGCAGTCTCAGCGTCGAGACGCTGTGACAAGAGCGTCTCGACGCTCTCGATTTTTCCATAGCAGAACGTGCGTTAAAGAGGCAGCGTCTCGACGCTATCGGCAGAATTTCCTATTTATACTTCTTTTCATGCTACGGATTGGGGGAGGCCAAATTGAGAGATTTTAGCACTAATTTCGACTAGAGACCTACTGTGGGAGCTGAAGCAAGGACGAGGACCGGGAATCTCACTTGGTGGCGTAGATATCAAGACGGGGACGTGCCGGGTTTGAGGACATTAAGTGTTTCCTTTCTTTTTCCTTATCTCTAGCTAGATTTAATGGCCTTTTCATGTTTAGTTGAGCTTGTAACACCATGTATGAGTAGCTAAACTTGTTGCTTAGGGATTGATGTAGTCGATTTAGTTTATGGATTGATTTACGGTATAAGTTGTGCAATAGTTATTATGTATTGAATCTTGATTTAATGCTTTCAATTAATTGGCCATTAGTTGAATAATTTAAGTGTTGATTCTTGCTCGGGAGAGGGGATTTAATGTAGACTTATTCAAGATTGCATGACTAAAGTTTATTTTCTAAGCTCGTGACGGTTTTTAGAGTAACTTTAGAATTGGTCAAAAGAACTCATTGTCTTGCATGCTAATAAACTTAGATAGGGATATCAAGTTGGTTAATTTGCATGAGAGTCAATTATACTCGGGAGAGGTAATTGTGACTAAAGGTTCTTAGGCTCATAATTCCGTTGTGCATAATAACTTATTCCTTAAAATCAATCCTAGACTAAATTGGCGAAATCAATTCCCTAAGTGTTCTCTCAATTGCATATCCACTGTTTGCTTGTTTTGATTTAGTTTTCGATCTATCACTCACTACTTTGTGTTCCCTAAATAAAATTGAGCAAGATAATTCACAATACTTGATTTAGCTTAAAAATCCAATCTAGAGGACGACACTCGTTTATACGAACACTTTATTATTGCTTGACCCGTGAACTTGCGGTAGGAAAATTCCACATCAAGTTTTTGGCCCCGTTGCCGGGGATTGGCACATTTAGTTAGATTGATATTGTGAAAAAATTGTTTGATCTTAATTTAGGGTATATTTTTACTTTTCTAAGTTGATTGCATTATTTTCCTCTTTTGTTTTTCTTTCCATATTTGTTTTTCTAGTTTAGTTATTCTTTTAGTTGTGTAATCTTTTCCTTATTTGTTTTCTTTAGTTATTTTTCTTTTATTTTCCTTCTCTCTTTAGTTAGATATTTTTCCTTGTTAGTAATTTGCCTTAATTTTAATTTTCCATATTTGTTTCTTGTTTTCCTTAATTAGATAGTATTTTCCTTTTCTAGATTATATTTTCCATATTTAGATTAGTTGTTCTCTTTTCTTGTTTTCTTTCCTTAATTGTTTTCTTTCCTTTTTAGGGTAGTTTAGTTTGTTTATGCGTAGTAGATCGAGAGAACCATCTGTAGGATTCGAAGGGAAAATAGAGAAATTATTCAAATGGCCGACCAAAATCCACCTGAAGAGCCTAGGCCTATTAGAGACTACTTTCAGCCTGTGTTTCAGGGGCAACAATCGGGGATTGTCTATGCCCCGATCAATGCCAACAACTTTGAGCTGAAGATCGGTCTCATTCAAATGGCTCGAGATTGTGCTTATCGAGGATCGCCCACCGAGGACCCAAATTCTCATCTAAAATCATTTTTAGACATTTGTGGGACGGTAAAAATAAATGGAGTTTCTGAGGATGCTATTCGCTTACGCTTATTTCCTTTTTCTTTGCAGGATATAGCACGAGATTGGTTGCAGTCTATTACCCCTGGGAGTATCACCACCTGGGATGCTTTGGTCCAGACTTTTCTAAAGAAATTCTTCCCTCCTGCAAAGACGGTCAAGCTGAGGATCGAGATTGGGACATTTCAACAACAATATGTTGAGCAGCTGTTCGAGGCCTAGAAGCGATTTAAAGAGTTGCTGAGGAAGTGCCCTCAGCATGGATATCCCGACTGGCTTCAGGTTCAATTGTTTTATAATGGTTTAACTCCTAGTACAAAAACGATTGTTGATGCAGCTGCAGGCGGGACTCTGTTGTCCAAGACCGTTGAAAATGCTCACACACTTCTAGAGGATATGGCCACCAACAGCTATCAGTGGCCATCTGAGCGGTCTGCACCTAAAAAGATTGTTGCTGGAGTGTTTGAGTTTGACAAGGTAAGTGCACTCCAGGCCCAGATGACCTCCCTTGCTAATGCTTTTATGAAACTTTTAAGTACAGGGAGTGCACAGTCAATTGAATCAGCTGCTGCGTTAGCATCTAGACCTCAGGAGGAGACCATCGAGCAGGTTCAGTATGTATCAAATTTTAATTCTAGGGGATATAATAATAATTCCACACCTATACATTATCACCCTAACAATAGGAACCATGGAATTTTTTCTTATGCAAATAATAAGAATGTTCTTAATCCTCCTGGTTTTTCCCCTCAAACTGAAGAAAATAAAAAGTTAGAAGATCTTGTTGGAGCTTTCATTGCAGAGTCTAGTAACAGGACAACCAAATTGGATGAGGCAGTCATTGCCATCAACACCATGGTGAATGGCCACAGTGCTGCCATCAAGAATATTGAGACTCAGCTGGGACATTTGGTAAGTGTTGTAAGCACCATGAATAAAGGTAAGACCCTAGCTGAGCAAGAGAAAACCCAGATGGAGTACTGTAAGGCAATCACTGTTCACCAGGAGAAAGTTGAAGAGGAGCCTGATTCTGAGGAGTAAGACACTCCTACTGGGGAAGCTAAAGAGGACACATCATCAGATGAAGCTGAAAAGCCTGAACCTGAGCCTCCTATTCCTTCTCCCACCTTGATGATCCTCAAAGACAAGAAAAAGAAAAAGAAGAAAAAGAACAATCAGGTTCAGTTTGATAAATTTATGAATGCTTTTATGAGTCTGAACATTAACATTCCTTTTGCAGAAGCATTAGAGATGCCCCAGTACAACAGGTTCATGAAGGAATGGTTAGCAAAGAAGCGAAAGGAAAAGAAGGTTGACACGGTATACTTTGCTTCCACATGTAGCACCAGAGTACAACAGAAGGTACCTGAAAAAGTAGCAGATCCAGGGAGTTTTTCTGTTCATTGCAGTTTTGGTTGTAAACCCGGGACTTTCCTTGGAACATTTTCTCTTGTCATCTATTGTGGTTTCATGGTTGAATTAAATTGGGTGGAAGTTATTAATTTAGGAATAAAAGAAAAGGAAATAAATGGAAAAGGAAAATGAAAAGGAAAAAGGAAAAAAAAAAAAGAAATCAGCAAAAAAAAAAAAAAAAAAAGAGGAAAAAAAAAAGTGAATGGGAAATGACAGCACCAAAGCCACCACCGACTACATGTTTTATCAGCCAATTTCCATCTCATTTCTCATCCTTTTCCATTGAAACTTTCAGAGAACTTTAAGGAGAGAGGGAAGAAGGAGGAAGAAGAAGAATTTCGTGGTTTGAGGTTGAAGAAGATAGGGAAAGGCTCATGCAAAGCCAGCCATTGCAGAAACTGTGTTCAACCTGTCAACCTCTGGTGTTTTAGTCGGTTTGGGCTACACAGAAGGAATCAAGAGGTGAGGTTTGATTTTCTTGAACGTTAGTTCATTTTCTAACAAACTTCATGAAGGAAGCTTGACCTAAATCGAATGGGAAGTTGATGGTTTTTGGAATGGAAAACAGAGCACAGGATTTTCGAGCAAACCAGGAGGATCTCTGGTGTTCTCTGATGTTTTGAGTATTCTGGAGTGCACAAGTCGAATCAGAAGCTCTATTTGGTATGGTTGGAAAGCTTATTCAATATGCTAAACCTTTCATGAAGAATACGTGAGCCAAAAAGTACTTGAAGTAGGTTTAATTGCAGGAGGAAGATAAAGGGTAACAGAGAAGCTCGAATCTGTGTTGTCTGATTTCGGGGCGTTTCCGGACAAATTGGTTGAGAATCTCGTTTTCATTTCTTCAGGTAAGTTGTAGAGTGTTCGAAAATGAAGAATTGGATGTGTATTTCATTAATTGTGGTTAAGTATTGAGAAAGTTATGGGTGTTGGAAGTTAGGGTATAGAATCTGGAAAATCTGGAAAAGTAGAATGTGGATGTGGTTTTTAATTCAAGTGTCAAGAATTCATGAGCATGGAAAAACAAAGCTATCTATGGTTCTAATGCTCGGTTTTGGTTATTTGACAGGCCAAGAGGAAATAGGTCGAGTCTACAAACCGGGGAACTAGTTAAGACTGTGAGTGACAAAACAAATTTTGAAAATGTTCTTAAACGGTTGTTCATGATTATATGTTTTACATGCTTTTCTATGAATGATACATGGTTTTTGTGAACGGTTTCAAACATGAGTTTTGAGCTTAGATTTTCTAATAAGGTTTATATACGAGCACGTGGCTAATGGCTTTATGAAAAGTAGTTGAAACGATATCTTTTAAAGTAAAGCATGTGTTAGCAAATATTGTTTAATGATTTAAAGTTTTTCACGAGCAAGCTGAGTAAGCTTGAGTTTTACGAAAGATAACGATAAGCAGGCATGTTTTAATGTTTTCATGTGATTTCCGAGATTTTTATTGACTACATGACTGAGATATTGAGCCCGAGGCTATATGGTACCGTGTGCATACAGGTTATGTTCCGTTGTTGACGTTGAGTGTACTCCGTGACAACGATGCTGTCGTGAGTGCTGGGCGGGCCCCACTACGACAAAGACGATGGGAGTGCTGGGCGGGCCCCACTACATCGTAGGACTAGTAACGTTGGTTGTACTGGGCGTGCCCTACACAACGTAGATCGGTCATGTTAGTTAAAACGTTTGATGTATTTGATATGCCTTGCTAGATTTTTATTGACGAACTTGCGAGATATTTTAGAAAACCTTTTCCATTACACGTTTATGTTAAACGCTTTGATTGAGCGTATTTATACGTTTAAAGGTTTATCACGTGTTTTTGACTTCTGGAATTAGAGTTTTAAAGTTAGTCACTCACTGGGCTTCGTAGCTCATTCTTTCAAAATGTTTTTCCACTTTTTAGGTAGAGATCGATCTCCTGGTGCCTGATACACTGCCAACGTCTGCTGAAAGTTCCGGATCAAGCTTCAGTACGTGGGTGGAGTTGTAAATTGAGTCTGTTCATATTGTAAATGTTTTGTAAGGATTGGATAATATAGTCCTAGAGGTCGTGGTTGTATAAATCCTAGTTGTACATGTCTTTGGTTATGATATCTATACCAGGTTATCTCCAAACCGAGATATGTCATGGCGACACCTCGTGTATGTTGATATGTTTTCGGGGTTTCCATTATGTCGTGGTTCATATGGAATATATTTTATGTCCATTATTAGTATGTTTATCAAGTTCAAGGTTTCAGTAGGGTCAATAGGGATCGTTAGAGGTGATGATGTCTGTTGGCTTCACGCCGTCTTTCGGGCTAAGCTAGAGGTGGTCCGGGAGGGGGTGTGACATTGGTACTTATTCTTTTAGAGCATTATGTGATTTAGGTGCTAGCATTAATATTATTCCTCTATCTCTGTGCAAAAAGTTAGATATAGGTGAGATTAAATCTACTCCTGTTAGGCTCCAATTGGCTGATTAGTCTGTGGTTAGACCAGTTGGCATTATAGAAAATGTTTTAATCAGAGTAGATAGATTTTTCCTCCCTATGGATTTATATGTTATAGATATGGTGGAAAATCCTTCAATGTCTGTTATACTAGGAAGACCATTCCTCGCTACTGGGCGAGTGATTATTGATATTGAGCGCATGGAGCTCACTGTTAGAGTCAGGAATGAAAAAGAAATATTTAAAGCAGTTGAAGACTCTAAGGGACACTCTGAAGTGCTAGTCATGGGCTACAAGAAAGGTGCAAGAAAGAGCACCTCTGTTAGATTCACAGAAAAGAAGTCTCCTTGTTGCACGATCAACACGTCGAGCTAATGACGTTAAACAAGCGCTTATGGGAGGCAACCCAAGTAAGTTTAGTTGTGCTTTTCTGTTTGCTTTTGATTTATTGTTTGTGTTTGTGTTGTAGGTCTTGGTTCCAGTTTCTCCTTTGCTTTCAAGCTTCCATGAGAAAGATCTTCATCATTCCAGGACTGTATTGTTCACTCCTTCTATTCTTTCATTGTTCTCATGCTTGATTATGCCTGATTTTCTTTATACATTGAGGACAATGCATGTTTTAAGTTTGGGGGTGGAATAACATGTTTGTGGAGCCCTTGAGCATCTGAGTTCGGGCTATAGTTTTGAGCTTTCTTTGAATTGAGCATATGGTTGTTTTCTGGATGTTATATTTGCATGACTATGATGTCCTAGGATAAGCTTTCTTGTCAATTTTCAAGCTTGTGATGAGTTGTATGCATGAGTGCCTAAAAAGGGAGACTTTTTTTTAACTTTTTCTAGGAAATGGCTTGCATGAGTAGAGTATTTGTCTTGGCTAGATTTGGATTTGAATGATTAGGAGCGAATTATTGAGTTCATATGCTTGTTGTCACCTCGATAGGTGTAGGGAAGAGCTAAAGAGTTAATTTTTTTGCAAATTAGCATGTTTGATCTCGCTTAGGAGGAAAGAAAATAATATATGCTTATCATGTTCATAAAGAAAAAAATCATTCTTGTTGTTACTGTTGAAAAAAAAATTATGCCATGGCCTGTGCACAGTTTGCATTGTTTAATAAAGTTTAGACAAAAAGAGCCACCCCTGTTGTGATCAATTAGGCCAACCAGAGAAATCTCAGGTTAAGGGTCCCTGCAATAAGTGTGTGAAAGCTAGTGCCACATATAAATGCTAAATTTAATTGTAATTTATAAGCACCTAAGTATGGAGGAAAACAAACTAATTTGTTCCATTAACTCATTAGTGAAACCTTAGTGCCAGTGTAGAGGGAAGATGAGCTGAAAGTTTAATAATCCAATCCCGGGCTAGTAGAGTCTAGTCTCGTTGAGTTAGATCTTGCTTGTGCTAGTTAATTTTGGAAAAATTTTAATTTGTCTCCCTCATTGGTCCTTATGTGCATGTCTCTTGCTTGCTTGACTATTGACTTTTGAGCCATGATGATTGAGTCATGATTGTTGCATCCATTCTTCTACTGTATGTTTGATTTGTAGTTTGCTCGAGGACTAGCAAAAGCTTAAGTTTGGGGGTATTTGATAGCGAGCATAGCTAGCTATTTTTCTCTATTTAATTCAGCTAGTCTTTTATGATTTATTGGCCATTTTATTGCACTTAATTGTTTATTTTGTAGGAAAATGTTGATTAGAGCTAAAGCATGGAATTGGAGTTAATCGGGTGCTCGGGACGTGAAAAGATGCCAAAGAACCGAAAAGATTCAAGTAACAAGGAGCCAAGAGAGGGCAATCTTCCTACCAGCGTTGAGACGCCACTCTTGGAGCGTCTCGACGCTCGCTTTCCTTGTTTATTTTGGGCGGCAGCAGTCTCAGCGTCGAGACGCTGTGACAAGAGCGTCTCGACGCTCTCAATTTTTCCATAACCAGAACGCGCGTTAAAGAGGCAGCGTCTCGACGCTATCGGCAGAATTTCCTATTTGTACTTCTTTTCATGCTACGGATTGGGGGAGGCCAAATTGAGAGATTTTAGCCCTAATTTCGACTAGAGACCTACTGTGGGAGCTGAAGCAAGGACGAGGACCGGGAATCTCACTTGGTGGCGCAGATATCGAGACGGGGACGTGCCGGGTTCGACGACATTAAGTGTTTCCTTTCTTTTTCCTTATCTCTAGCTAGATTTAATGGCTTTTTCATGTTTAGTTGAGCTTGTAATGCCATGTATGAGTAGCTAAACTTGTGGCTTAGGGATTGATGTAGTCGATTTAGTTTATGGATTGATTTACAGTATAAGTTGTGCAATAGTTATTATGTATGCAATCTTGATTTAATGATTTCAATTAATTGGCCATTAGTTGAATGATTTAAGTGTTGATTCTTGCTCGGGAGAGCGGAGAGGGGATTTAATGACTAAAGTTTATTTTCTAAGCTCGTGACGGTTTTTAGAGTAACTTTAGAATTGGTCTAAAGAACTCATTGCCTTGCATGTTAATAAACTTAGATAGGGATATCAAGTTGGTTAATTTGCATGAGAATCAATTATACTCGGGAGAGGTAATTGTGACTAAAGGTTCTTAGGATCATAATTCCATTGTGCAAAATAACTTATTCCTTAAAATCAATCCTAGACTAAATTGGCGAAATCAATTCCCTAAGTGTTCTCTCAATTGCATATCCACTATTTGCTTGGTTTAATTTAGTTTTCGATCTATCACTCACTACTTTGTGTTCCCTAAATAAAATTGAGCAAGATAATTCACAATACTTGATTTAGCTTAAAAATCCAATCTAGAGGACGACACTCGTTTATACGAATACTTTATTATTACTTGACCTGTGCGCTTGCGGTAGGAAAATTCCACATCAGTGAACGCCAGTGACTGAGCTAGGGATAGCCAGTTACCTAGTGCTTGATCGGTCGTACTTCATTGGGGTTGAAACACATTCCAAAAAATCCGGAGTTTCGGGAGGAATCCACTAATAATACTGCGAGAGTTTGCATGATCAATAATATTGCTAGAGCATCTTTTAGAACAATTACTGAATCCTGACCGGCGCCTGTTTCTAATCTGTCTGTCTATTTGTTTATTCTTTGTTCTGTCATTTATTTTGCTTCAGCATTATTCTTATAAAAACCAATCATTTTTACCATCTTTGAAGCCATTAAAGAGTTATACAAAATAGATAAAGTGGAAGCTAATTCAGGCCTTGGATTGATAATACTTATTACTTGCTGCGGACTGTGTATACTTGCACAGAGTTCTAGAGTCTTTTATATCATAATTTTACTCACTCTAGGAGCCCAACAAGGGTACTATAACCAGTGGCTACTATTTTGCGGTCCGGTCTTATGCAAACTCATTGCATAGGATACCCCCACTCGCATGTCTCCTACACGAACGCGTTGGATCATAGCGTTTGTATCAAATACAAAGTGGGTTGTATCCATAGTGTCACCAGGATAAGACACCCAGTCTTATCCCTATACTATAGACCTTTTAGGATGTTTCTTGAACAATGATCCCCATATGTCGCCACATATAGTTCAAGACTCATATTACAACCTAGGATGTCTAGTTTATTGGATTAGGGTTATTTTAGGCAAAGACAAATATAAAATAACTAATAACATTTAATGGAAAAATATATCAATATTATTTCATTAGTATCCGGTCAACGGTTACATTCACTATCTACGAGTTTTATGGCATAAAACCCAACATTAAATTGCATAAATTTGGCTAATTTAATTTCAAAGACTAACTAAAATAGATATGGAAAAATAGCTTGTTATGCTCGTTATCAAACAAAAACTTGATGCATGATTTGCTTACCGCAAGTGTACGGGCCAAGTTATAATATAGAGATTTGTTAGATCGAATGTCGTCCTCTAGATTGGGTTTCTAATCAAATTAATTACTGCAAATACTTAAGTCCAATTTTATCTAGGGACCAAACTTTAGTGATAATGAATAAAACAAGACACAAAGCTAAAAATTATGGAATTCAAATGATGACAAACTCTTAGGCCCCGTTTGATAACCATTTCAGTTTTTTATTTTTGGTTTTTCTGTTTTTGGTTTTTTGTTTTTGGTTTTCTGTTTTTTAAAAACAAAAACCATATATGTTTGATAACTGCTTTTTGTTTTCTGTTTTTAAAAAAACAGAAAACCAATCTTGTTTGATAACTGTTTTTTGTTTTCAGTTTTTTAAAAATTATAAAGACGAAAAGATGTTTTAGAGAGAGAAAAATGTGTAGAGACGTTGAAACAAAAATACAGAGACACAAATATAAATGTTTTCGAGAGAAAAGTTCTTTTTTTTTTTTTTTTTTTAAAGATGAGAGAAAAGTTAAACATAGAAACTTTAGAGAGGTGAAAGAAAATGTTTAGAGAGAATATTAGTTAGACTCGAGAAAACATATTAGTTAGAGAAAAAATAGAAAAAAAAGTTAGAGTAAAAACAATAAATTTTAGATTAAAATATTAAATAAAAAGAGAAAATTTAGAGAGATAGTAAGGTTAAGAGTAAAAGATATGCTAAAGAAATAACGATAAATTAAAAAAAATAAAGAAAAGTTGAAGCGATAGAAAATTTTGGAGATTTTTTTTTCAAAAGAAAAATTAAAATATGTTTATTAAAGAGAGAAAAGTTATTGATAAGTTTTAGAAATAGATAAGTTATAGAGAAAAAAAAAAGTTTTGAGAGAAAAATAAATTTTATAGAGAGAAAAACGTTTTAGAGAGAAAAAAAATAGAAAAAGGAATTTGTTGGAGAGAGATAGGTAAAAGAGAAGAAAAATAAGCATTAGAAGAAAAATGAGTTTTTGGAAAACAGAAATCTGTTTTTAAAAACTAATTTTTTTTTTTTTGTTTTTGAAATTTGCTTATAATTTAAAAAATGTTTTTAAAAAAGAGAAAACAGAAAACAGAAATGGTTATCAAACATCCCTGTTTTTAAAAAAATGAAAAACAAAAACAAAAAACAGAAAATGAAATGGTTATCAAACAACCCCTAAGGGAGTTGATTTCACTGATTGGGATTATGAATTAATTAATGGATGATTTAACATGTTATGTTTCATAAATCTAGGAATAACTCAAATCATATTTATCTCTCCTGAGCATAAATAATTCTCTCACATGCAATGAATTCAATGTCCTTATCTAAACTCATTAACATGCAATACCTTAAGTGTAATCCTTTTTAACGATTTCTAAGATCATCTTAAATCTCCCGATCTTAAGACTATCCTAGTTATGCATAACAAGATCTAAGCTAAACCCCATCTCTTGAGCAAGATTTAGACAAAACATCATTCAATTCATGGTCCATAAATTGATAGCATTAAGGAAAGTCTATGCATAAATGAAATCAAAACATACATCCAAAATTAATCCATAATGTCCAAAGGGCTACAACAATCCCTAAGATAATAAACTTAGCTACTCATACATGGTGTTACGATGTAAACTAAGCCTAAAACAACCATTAAAACAACTAAAGTAAAGAGAGAAAGAAGATAGAACACTATGTCGCCGAAACCGCACGTCCTCGTCACGATCTCATGAGCCAAGCCTTGAATCTCGCTCCTCTACCTTGCTTCAGCTCCCACAGAAGGTTTTTAGACGAATTTAGGGCTAAAATTGCATCAAATGGACTATCCTTGGCCAGCCACAATCGCAATCTATTTAATTTAAATCTGTCAACAGCGTCGCGACGCTGTCCAATTACCGCCCATTCTGCTTAGGAAAACCGAGAACGTCGAGACACTGTTGTCCTAGCGTCACGACGCTGTGACCTTTGCCGCCTGATTTACATAAGGAAACTCCTAGGATCGAGACGCCCAAAACTAACGTCTTGATACTAGCTCTCAGATTAGCCTCACTTGAAAGCCTCCAACTTTGATTCTCTTCGGTTCTTTGGCCTTTTTTCACGTCTCGAACACCCGATTAACTCCATTTTCTTGATTTCGCTCCAATAATTGATTCCAATAAATAGAACATTAAAATGCATAAATTTGGCCAATTTAATTTCAAAGACTAACTAAATTAGATAGAGAAAAATAGCTTTTTATGCTCGCTATCAAAACCATATCCATTTCTGGAGTTTGTGTTGTTTCGAATCCCATGCACATGCCCTCCATAGGTGAAGGTGTTCATATGGCGCATGCAGAAGCAATTTTAGGATAAGAGACACTTAACTACATTAATAGAAAACAAAGAATGTTGTCTTTTAAACCGAAAACAAAGAGTAGACATTGTACCAACCTTTTGAAGACCGATTCAGCAACTCATTGAGGTTTCTTTGATCACGAATGGTGTGTGGACCACCTCTAGTGTCTTCTCCGCTATCCTCTGGCCTTAGAACGACCTGTGTGAGTCTATCGTGATAGGGATTGGAAGGGATATGCTTGAACACTTCAGGTTTTTAGTGAGTTTGAGACAAAATTTTGGCAGCATAACACTATGATTCAACCTCTGAATTCTCCATCTTCTAATCCTCTACATATAGAGAATTTTCATGCATCTTAGATTCACCAATGTAAGACACATGGAGATGAGAATTGAGCTAGTGGATTCTAGGTGTTCTATGGAGATTACATGCAAATGTGCATGTGTGAGATGTTTTTCCATTTTCTTCATCCATGCAAGAGTGGATTTAGATGTGTAATTCCACTATCTCCATCCATGCAAGAGTGAATTTTA
The DNA here is from genome assembly GCA_036850905.1 of Luffa acutangula. Lineage (NCBI taxonomy): Eukaryota > Viridiplantae > Streptophyta > Magnoliopsida > Cucurbitales > Cucurbitaceae > Luffa > Luffa acutangula. The sequence goes on along the minus strand of CM072090.1, from coordinate 26,479,964 downwards.
CTCTTGGATTTAATTTAAAAGGGAATTCTCAATTGCTTTTTAAATTATCAATTAATTGAACACTTTCAATTAACTTTATGACATTAATCAAATTAATTCATTACACCTAATTGAATCCAATAATATTGAATTTCCATAAAATCCAAGATTGAATTCTTTATCTCAATTTAAAAACAATTCTCAATTTAAAAACAATTCATAATCTTTTTTAAATTAAAACAATAATTAATTAAACAATTTAATCAATTATGAAATATTAATTTAATATCAAATATTAAATTAATACTTTGTGTCGAACGTGAATCCCTATTCACGTGAATCATATTTAAATCATTTTTAAATACTTTACTCTCTCAATAAATAGTTTAATTCATAATTAAACTATTTTGTCGATAATATCGTATATAGTCGACACTAATTCCCTAAACCGAGTTTGAACGATTCAAACTTTCCTATCGCAGGGGGACCTAATGGACCTACAGATCATGTGCTCCAACGATCTGAGATTAATAGGCTAAACTCATTAACCTAGTTAACTAACGTTCGTTAACTACAAGGACACTCCACTATAGCCCTGTAGTTGCACTCCCCTCACTGTAGATATATTTCCGTCCACCCAATATAACAATGATTAGTAAGTCAACCTTTCACAAGTTGTTCGTAACTATAGTCGGGTCAAATGTCCGTTTTACCCCTATAATACTTCTTGTTCCTTAAGTCCCACTGATCCTCTAATGAATAATTGGTTTGTGCTCCAACCATCAAATTGAGTCCCTCTCGGGCCAATGAGAGAGGGCGGGATCCCTTTGTTCAAGCCCTAAAGTCAGCACTTAAGGGAACAACCTGTCTATTATCCCTAAAGGCAAGTAAAAGTGAATTACAGCTTGTAGGATTATGTCCCCGACTATCTACCCGTTCCTATCCCTGAAATGGGGGGCTTATTGAGTCGGTGATGTTGAGCCACTCTCACCCATGTAGATTTAATGATAAGCCCGAATAAATAGAAGTTCATAGTTAGCTCAAGATTAAGATCAAGTTGCCTAGGTCATCATATGAAATAGTCAGTCTCGTTAGTAAACGACGTTATAAAGCGAGAGTGACTTATTTTCTCGATCCTGGTCTTATGCAAACTCATTGCATAGGACACCCCCACTCGTATGTCTCTACATGGTGTTGGGTTTTATGTCCTAAAACTCATAGTTTGTAATCTTTTTGCAATAAAGATGTTATTTAGTGAATTGTTTGTTTATATAACCTAAATCCAATAGATAAACATTCTTGGTTATAACATGAAATACTCGAATTATATTATGAATATGGACAGGGATCAAGTTCTAGGACATAACCTAAATGGTTTATAGTATAGGGATAAGACTGGATACCTTATCTTGGCGACACTATGGATGTGACCTACTTTGCGAACAAGGCAAACGATGTGATCCTGGATCGTTCATGTAGAGACATGCGAGTGGGGGCATCCTGTGTAAATGAGTTTACACAATACCCGACCAAGAAATAAGTCACTCTTTCTTCATAACGTCGTTTACTGATAAGACTGATTATTTCATACGATGACCTAGGTAACTCGATCTTAATCCTGAGCTAACTATGAACTCCCGATTGTTCAGGATTATCCTTTATTCTGCATGGGTGAGAGTGGCCAAACATCGCCAACTCAATAGGCCTACCATTTTGGGGATAAGACTGGATAGATAGTTGGGGACATAGTATTGTAAGAAGGAATTCACTCCTACCCGTATTAGGGATATCAGAAAGGTTGTTCCCTTAAGTGTTTACTCCAAGGCTTAAACAACGGGCCCCACCCTTTCATTGGCCTGAGAGGGACTCTGTTTATGAAGGGATAAAAGCCCTACACAGTGAAAGTTTTACAAAATCTACATTGTGTTCTATTTTAATTGAAATACCAATACGGTTTGCAAGTAAATTAACAGTAGTAAATCAAGCATAAACATGTTGTATTAGGGCTATAAAACATGCTGAAATTTATATATAATTCCAGATCTAATCTAGATGCAAACCCTAGAAAATAATAGGGTAAAGAAACTTACTAGCAATGTCGTTCTTGATCGATTTCGCCAAATTCCTTGCAGTAATCCAGAAAAAAAATAGCAACTAAGAATGTTTCCTTTGCTGGAAACTAGTGTTTTACCACGTGCATTGCACGTGATTTTTTTTTTTTAAATTTTCAATGACTTGAGTAAAATTTTCTAATTCATGCTATAATTGTAAAAAATATAAATAAAAATAAGAATAAGAGTTGTAATATTTTAAAAAAATATTAAATTTAAAGATAGGGAGGGAAATTTATCTTCCTTTTTTAATTATTAAATATGATCTTGTAGAAATAAATTTATCAATTAGTTTTCAAATAATAAATTAATTATTTTATAGTAGCACAAATTTTAAATTAATTTATGCAAAAATAACATTATTATTGTTCATTCTCATTAACACATCATTATTTGTCGTCGCTTTTGCTTCACTATTGTATGTCATTACCATTTGTCGACCATTGTTTGAGTTTGCAGCTCATGTTGATCATGTTTGACTTCTTTCATCTTTATTGTTGATTACTTGTTCCTTGAGTTCTTTCTATATGTTTAATTTGCTTACTAAACTTTTCATCCCGGCCTTGGTTTTATGATTTCTCTCTATTCATCAATAATTGCTTTAACTTTGTGGCCTTTTTTTTTTTTTGGAATTATCCCACTCAATTGATCTCTCCCAAAAATTCATGGCTCGAATAGAAACACTTGGGAAATTTTAACCGATGAAAAACACCATTTGATATAATCCAAGAAACTCACAACTTAAAAAATAATTAACAAAAAAATTATTTATCTGTTAAGTTATTTGAGATTCAAAAAGCATATTCTAGTTTTTTCTTTTATTATAAAAATCATATTTTGAGGGGGAAAAATCATATTCTGTTTTCTTTAAAGAAATCATATTCTAAATTTACGTGATATTTGATGTTTTAAATTAAATATATAAATTATTGAAATTATAAAATTTTGTATCAATTAGTTTTCAAATAATAAATTAATTATTTTATAGTAGCACATATTTTAAATTAATTTAGGCAAAAATAACATTATTATTGTTTGTTCTCATCACCGCATCATTATTTTTTGTCGCTTTTGATTCACTATTGTATGTCATTACCTTTTGTCTATCATTGTTTGAGGTTGCAGTTCATGCTAATGATGTTTGACTTCTTTCATCCTTAGATCACTCGTTCCATGAGTTCTTTCTATATGTTTAATTTGTTTGCTAAACTTTTCATCCCGACCTTAATTTTATGATATTTGTCTATTCATCAATAATTGCTTTATCTTCATGACATTTTTTTTAAATTACCCCACTCGATTGATTTCTCCCATAAATTCACAACTCGAAAACAAACCCCATAAATTCATATTCTATTTTCTTTAAAAAAATCATATTATAAATTTATGTGATATTTGATATATTAAATTAAATATGTAAATTATTGGAATTATAAAACTCTTGAAATTTCAAGAGTTTTGATATTTTTTAATTAAATTAAATATAATTAAAGTCAGTGATTATGCACCTAGAGACCTTTATATATTCCAATATTCCAACTATTTAAATGTTTAAATGAGCTAACTAAAATATGTAATTTTATAATTATTATTATTATTAATTAATTATAGGTGCACATATTCTAAAAAAAAATAAAATTATAGGTGCATGCTTTGTAAATTTTGTCAAAACCTTTAACATAAATATAATTTTTATTTTGTGTGTAAATTGTCCGTTTATTTTTTTCATGTAAATTTGAGGGGAAGGATCCATATTCTAGTTTTTTTCTTTCAAAAATTCATATTTTGAGTGGAAAAAAAAATATCATATTCGAGTAGTTTGTTTTTTTTTTTAATAACAAAAATCATATTTTGAAGGGGAATATTCATATTCTATTTATTTTTAAAAACCATATTATAATTTTATGTGATATTTTATGTTTTAGATTAAATATATAATTTATTGAAACTAAAAAACTTTTGAAATTCCTTGATATTTTTTAATTAATTAAATATAATTAAAGTGAGTAATTATGTAAATAAGGAGAAACATTTCAATTATTTAAATGTCATTAGGAAAGTTCAATTAAATATATAATTTAATAATTATTAGTAATTAATTGTCGGTGATATGCTTTGTAAATTTAAGTTGACAAAGTGTAATATAGTCCATTTTTTTTTCAAAGATGATGGCTTTTTAATAGAAGATTATAAATTATAAATATAGATATAAATTATAGGTATAGATTATAGATTATTATAGATTTGTGAGACATTAAATTGCACATTATTTTACTCATTTTTGGAACAAAAGAAACATAAGCTTGATGCAACAAAATTTTCATTTTTCAACAAATATTATAAATTAAAAAAATTACACAAATTGTAAAAGAACAATAAATAAAATAAATAGCAAGAAAAAAAATCAAGATCTAAATATACACTCATTTCTAAAAATAGAATTGCTCACTTGACAAATATTGATATACAAATACAAATCCAATGAAGTATCTCTTTTCAAAAAAAAAAAAAAAAAAAAAAAAAAAAAAAACAAAGTAAAATTGTAACCTCAAAAGTCTATGATCTAGGATATAGATTCGGCACATGGATCCCTTGCTATTTGAATGTACCGACCAACACCTTGAAGCGTTTAGAACATCGAAAAGGTATTGAGAGCAAAGAAAACATAAAGAGAACAAAAACAATGGAAGAATGAAAACTCAAGTATTGGTGAAGAAAATGGTGGAAAAAGAACCCATTTTATAGTAGTAGAAGATGAGAGTTACAAACCTTTTGAATTCTATAACTTCTAAAATTTCATTATGAATTATAATTAAAAAGAGTGGTAGGAAAAACCTTTTGTATTCTAACATTTTAGTAAATCCTACAAATTTATTATTGATGATTAATTATTAATTAATTAATTTATTTTACTATTTATATAATTATTCGATGGTATATTTGTAAATTAGTAAATTAAAGAAAGGACAAAAGTGTCCAAAAAAGTTTTTCTAACATCCTCACTTTTTAATATAGTATAGATTCTCCCAAAAATCGTGAACAACACCTAGAGGTTACATCGGTATTCTCATAGGATTAATGCTTGAGTGGCTTGTGGGAACACGAAAAATTTCTAAGGATTTTTTCTTCTCTGTGATTGCAATAATCGAGAGAGTGAGAGTTAGAGCCAGAGAGTAATCGACTGAGAAGGTTAATCAACGATTAGTTAACCTCTCTCCTAAAGACCCTCCACGTTGAACGTGTCTGCTGCAGTTATGGGATATTAGTTATCAAAACTGATAAAATTAATTAAAATTATTATTAATCATAATTACTAATAATTTTATTAATTAATTAAATCAACAAATGATTTAATTTATTTATATAAATTATTTCCATATAACCTATAGTTTTAATGTAATTTAAATTAAATTAAAACAAAAGATTAATTAATTCAATAATTAATTAATACTATAATTAAATATCATATATTTAATTATATTTCTCTCATATAACCTATAGTATTAATGTGCATCCAATGTGCATTAATTATAAACTATAATTTTGATATGAATCCAATTCATATTTTAAATTTAATATTCGAACCCCTTCGAATATTCAATTTTCCCTTAGAAATTTACCTCAATGCCCTAAATGAGCTACCGGTGGGACCTAATGGACCTACATATCAGAAGCTCCAATGATATGAGATTAATTGGCTAAACTCATTAACCAAGTTAATCAATGTTCGTTAATTGTGGTTCACTCCACTAAAGAACCACAACCGCACTCTTCCCATTGCAGATATATTTCTGTGTCCACTAATATTGACCAATAACAGCAAGTCAGTCCTTCACGTGTGTTCGTACCCCAGCTAGGTCAAATTATCGTTTTACCATTGGGTTACCTCTTTATCCTTAAGTCCCAGTGCTCTAATGAACAACCTGTTTGAGGTCCAACCAACAAACAGAAGTCCCTCTCATGCCATAGAGAGGGCAGGGCCCATTGTTTAAGACCCGGAGACACCACTTAAGGGAACACACCTCTACTTACCCTAGAGTCGGAAAGGAGTGAATTCCATCTTGTGTGATTATGTTCCCAGCTCCCCACTTGGTCTTGTCCCCAAAATGGTAGGCTTATTGAGTCGACGTGCAGGCCACTCTCACCCATACAAATCAAAGAACAATCCCTCGTGAACAAGAGTCCATAACCCACTCAGGATTAAGACCAAGTTGCTTAGGTCATCCTAGTGAAATAGAAACTTAGCTAGCTAACGGTGTTACAGCTAGTGGTTAACCATTTCACGGTCCGATCTTATGCAAACTCATTGCATAGGATACCCCCACTCGCATGTCCACTACATGAACGCTTTGGATCATTGTGTTTGTATCATAATACAAAGCGGGTCGTATCCATAGTGTCACCAGGATAAGGTACCCAACCTTACCCCTATACTATAGATCCTTTAGGCTATATCTTGAACAGTGATCCCGTATGTCCCAACATACTAGTTCAAGCCTCATACTAACAATCAAGGATGTTTAGTTTATTGGATTAGGGTTAACAAGACAAGATTACTCAATACAAACAAGATAAATAAATAATACATCATTTTATTAATGTTCGGTCAAATGTTACATTTACTATCTACGAGTTTTAGGGCATAAAACCTAACAGTTTAGTGGTTGGACCATAAATAAATTGTTCATTAGAGGATCAGTGGATTTACAGAATCAAGAAGCGATAGGGGTAAAACGGACCTTTTGACCTAGCTATAGTTACGAACGACTTGTGAAGGGTTGACTTACTAATCATGTTTATATTGAGTGGACATAAATATATCTACAGTGAGGGGAGTGCAACTACTAGGATATAGTGGAATGACCCGGTAGTTAACGAATGTTGGTTAACTAGGTTAAAAGAGTTTGCACTACAAGAAATCTCACCTTTAGCGTCGAAAAGTTTTCGTCGCTAAAGATCCATTTTCGACGCAAAAGCATCTTCAACATCGAAAAAAATTGGTCGCACAAAACGTCGCTAAAGCACCGTCGCAAGTTGGAATGTGCATCGAATCCTAAGAAAACGTCGCAGCTTGCGACGAAACGGTTGTTATGTCGCAACGCGACGAAAGAGCAAAAAGTGTCACAACGCATGCGACGAAAACAAAAAAAAAACGTCGTAAGACTCTGTCCCAAATTAACATCCACAAAACGTCGCAAAGCTTGCGACTAAAGCCAAAAAATGTCGTAAGCCTTGCGACTAAATCCAAAAAAAACGTCGCAAGGTCCCCATCCGAAAATGTGTCATTTCTTGCGCGTTTTTAATATTTTCGTCGCATATTTCGATTCTTTTACAAAAAAAAACCCCTAAATTCGTCGCATATATTTAGGGCATTAAAAATATATATATACTATTCAAATTAGAAGTCTCAAAGCTCAATTTTGTATTCAAATTGTCCTGATAAACATTTTATTCAAATAATCAGATAGTCTTACAAAACAAAACATTTAACATTAAGAAAATGGTCATCACTACATCCAAAGTTTTCATAAGTTTAAGAGTTACAACAAAATAAAGACTAAGAAAGTTAGCTCTAAAATAAACATCACTACATCCAAAATAAAGAGTGCTAAGTATATGTTAGCTCAAAAAAGATGATGTTTCTTTGGCTATTGTTGTCGTTAGCAAAGTTCTTTTAATTATGCAAGTAAAAACAAATTACATATACATAAGTACCATACTATACCAATTCACAAAGAACATTATAATGACAACATATAAAGTCACATTTCCAATAACAAGAACGAATATCATTCCCCCTATTCTTAAATCGTCCTCAATCTCATAGTTGTAAATTTTTCAACCAATCTATATTTTATAAAGAGAAAAGCCTAATCTACAAGCACATGGACGACTTAAGATAAAAATGCATTTCTTTTCAAAAATAGAACTTTAACCACAAGTCTCATCAAACCATACTCTCACAAACACTCATAGTTAAAATAAAACCTCTCTCAACCACAACCACATGAACAACTTAAACTACAAATAAAACCTCAAACCACAATAAGATTATCTCAACACACGTTTTCTCAAATTATAGAAAATGTCAATCAATAAAACAATATTTGGCAATCTATAATGAGATTTATAACGAGAATCTTTTTTCCTTTATTGTTGTCAAGTTTATAATGAGATTCATTGCATTGTGGACAAACTTCTGTATGCGCATTTTCTTTCCAAAATAACATGCAGTCATTCTTACATGCATGGATGCATTCATAACTTAAACCTAAGTCACACAGTGTTTTCTTTGCCCAATAATATGATTATGGGATTTTGGTACCATCAGGTAAAACTTCTTTCAGTAATTGCAATAACATATCAAATGATTTATTGCTCCAATAATTAAGTACTTTGATATGTATTAGTTTTTCCAAAAAAGTTAGTCTTGAAATCTTAGATCCAGGGTATAATTCTGCATTGACTTCATCAAATAATGATTGAAACTTATAACTTCGTCTCTCCATACCATCACATGTTTCACCCCTAATTGAGTTCTCTTCATCCAAATATTCATTGACTCCTGCTACATCATTCAATAATTCAACCACTTCATTTTCCTTATCTATATTTTGGGAAGTCTCTAGTCCCTTTGGTTTAGGTTCCAAATACGCAGATAAGTCTGGAGTTTCTCCATGATATACCCACCTATCATAAGTGAAAGACATTCCATACTTGTACAAATCACCTTCGACGTCATAAGGTCGTTTCATTATGATATTTTGAAAATTTTTGCATGAACAACAAGTAAACCCTCTCTTATCGACATGATTCTTTGCCACACTAATAAATGATTTTATTTCATCAGTATACTCTTTGCATAATCTATTTCGAAGTTTTATCCAACTTCTATCTATAACTTATCACTAGAAACATAAAGAGCGACTTATAATTAACTTAATTCAATGAGTCTAATAAAACTAACAAAGAACAATAACAAAACACAATAACTATCATTAACTTAATTCAATGAATCTAATAACGACTTATGGTTTCACATACTATGCTTACATTACACTAACTTTAAAATAAAACTTAAACAATGTTCAATAACCTAAAAGTGTAAGAAATAAACATTAATCACATTATAATATGTTCCATAGGCACAATATTTACCTTTCAAATCATAATTTATATCTAAACGAAGAATAATAAAGAAGTTTTGAATCAACAATGGACACAAGAACAAACCCCCCCTCTACTAAAAAATTCTCAAGCTTCAACAAATAAAACAACCGACATAATGGGTCTTTAACACATTCCAACAAAATTCAATAGACACTGTTCACACGAGGTTTCAAAGAGAAATTTGATTCGTGAAACAACTACTTGTATGTATTGATTTCTGTATAAGTGTAGTGGATTACAATCTCAAGTTACAATCCTTTGATGCTTTCTCTCACAAATTCAAGTTAGCTTGATCTACAGAGTCTTCAAGAAGCTTTGGTCTTGAAGGTTTGTTCTTCAGAAGGATTTGGATTCTTCTAGATGGATCGAGGTAGACTTCAGTCTTCAGGTCTGCAGGAGGTTCTGAGCTTCAGTCTTCGATTTGGTAGGAGGACTTGAAGAGGATCTGAACTTCGATCTTCAGTTACGCAGTGAGATTAGAAGATGATCGGAGCCTCGTTCTTCAATTCTGCGATAGGATTTGGAGAGGATCTGAGCTTTGATCTTCAATTCTACAGTGGGATTTGAAGAGGATCTTAGCTTCGTTCTTCAGTTTTGCGGCATGATTTGAGGATGATCGGAACCTTGTTCTTCAGTTCTGTAGCTGAATCTGACGAGGATCTGAGCTTCGATCTTCGATTCTGCAGTGGGTTTTTAGGAGGATCTGAACTTTATTCTTCAATTCTGTGTCGGGATTTGAAAATGATCAGAGCCTTGTTCTTCAGTTCTGCAGCTGGATTTGATGAGGATCTGAGCTTTGATCTTTGGTTTTGCAGAAGGAGCTTCAATCTTCGGTTTCTTTAGAGAGCTTTCTCTTTTTCCTTTCTTTCTGTCGTCCCCCAAATGAGAAGTCATGCCTCCTATTTATAAAGTTTCCTAAAGGCCTTCGTGGCTTGGGCTTGGGCTTGGTTGCGTTTGGGCCCATGGGCTTGGGCCTGAAATGTATTTGGGCTCATCCATGGGCTTGGGCCTGAAATGAATTTGGGCTCATCCATGGGCTTGGACTTGAAACTTTGGGCTTCTGACCCAATTATCTTAATGAATTTGGGTTTAAATTGAACCCAATTCAATTTAATTTCGTGAAATTAGCATATTTTAATTTCACGAACTTAGACAATTACTTGAAGAAAAATTTCTATGCCAACAAATGCCCCCTTTTCGAGATTTATGCACACATATTTGTGGATGAATCTCGAAAATTATGACTTGACAATAATTTTTTTTCTCTTCATAATTTTGACTACCCAATTTGTACTTGAACTGGGAGCCGGATTTGAGGCTATTTCCAAGTTTAGAACTTAAAATAAAATTTGAATTTTAGTTCACTCCTATTTTGGGTAAAATTTGGATTTGAGGTAAAGATTTGAAATTTACCACAAATTGGTTTCGAAAGAAACTTTGAATTCTACCATTTTCTTTGAATTTGGAGAATAGTTTGAGCTTTTGCCAACTTAGCTTGAACTTGGGATTGAATTCTAATTTAATCATGTTTTGAGTAAAATTTGGAGATGAGTAAATTTGGATTTGAGGTAAAAAATTTAAAATTCACCACAAATTGGATTTCAAAAGAAACTCGAGTTTCACTTTTTTTTTTTTTTTTTTTTTTTTTTTTTTTTTTTAAATTTGGAGAAGAACTCGAGGTTTGAATTTTGGTCAAATTTTGGTTTGGAATTAAATTTTGAGTATGCCCAAATTTTGATTTGAAGTGAAATTCTACCCAACTTTTAACTTACCTCCGGAATAGAATTTGGGGATAAATTTTAGATTATGTCCAAAATTTGATTCGAGCCAAAATTCATCAAAATTTTAACTTCGATTCAAGGTAGAATTTGGAATAGCGAGCCTTTTTGGCCCAAATGCATTGATGTGCTCCTGGGCTCTTGGCCCAAATAGAATTTGGGGCTTGCAATTTTCATTATAGTGTTATGGGCTTGCAATCTGGGGAAGGGCATCCAAATTTAAATTTACTCAAATCCTTGATGTGGAGTAAACTTAAAATTGGCACAAAATTAAATAAGAAATTTTGCTAGATGACCCTCTTTGAAACCCATTTTTCGTAAATGTCCAAGATAGGTAACTTTTTCTGATTTAGATTTTCCATTTTTTTTTGTGACAGATTTACCATTTTTGTCTTTATCTCTCATCAATAACTTTTTTCCATACTATCTCTCAGCATTAAGTTTGCTTATATATTATGGATCATCTCTCCTCATTAAGTTTGCTCCATACTATCTCTCTTCATTCAATAATATCCCACAAAAAATTTCCTGATTTTGAGGCATTTGTGGATTTTTTAATAATAAATACGTTTTATCTCTCATCATTAAGTTTGCTTATATATTATGTGGAAAACAATCCCAACAATCATATATATATATATCAACATACAATATATAATCAACCTAATAAAACTATACATCCGTATCTATCAGATATCAAATGTTTGCAATTTTTTTTACTCTAGCTATAACCTAATATATATAATTCATATACACCGGGATATAATATGCATACAGAACACTAAGACATATATTTATGGAAACAATCTCATCAATCATATATACATATATCAACATACAATATATAATCAGTATAATAAAACTATACATCCTTATTTATCAGATATCAAATGTTTGCAATTTTTTTACTCTAGCCATAACCTAATATATATAATTCATATACACCATGATATAATATGCATACAGAACACTAAGGCATATATTCATGGAAACAATCTCATCAATCATATATATATATATCAACATAAAATATATATTCAGTATAATAAAACTATACATTCGTATTTATCAGATATCAAATGTTTGTAATTTTTTTTACTCTAGCCATAACCTAATATATATAATTCATATACACCGGGATATAATATGCATACAGAACACTAAGGTATATGTTCATGGAAACAATCTCATCAATCATATATACATATTTCAACATACAATATATAATAAGTATAATAAAACTATACATCCGTATTTATCAGATATCAAATGTTTGCAATTTTTTTTTACTTTAGCCATAACCTAATATATATAATTTATATACACCGGGATATAATATGCATACAGAACACTAAGGCATATATTCATGGAAACAATCTCATCAATCATATATATATATATATCAACATAAAATTTATAATCAATATAATAAAACTATACATCCGTATTTATCAGATATCAAATGTTTGTAATTTTTTTTACTCTAGTCATAACCTAATATATATAATTCATATACATCGAGATATAATATGCATACATAACACTAAGACATATATTCATGGAAACAATCTCATCAATCATATCAAGAAAAAAAATGATAATAGGATGAAATGCAAAACGACAAAAAAGGAAGAAAAAAAATTACACAATTTCCCTAAATCCTAAAAAAAAAAAAAAGGATGCAAAACGACATAAAAAATTAGGAAAAAAAAAAGATTACCTAATTTCACAAAAATGAAAAAAAAAAAGAAAAAAAAAATATTGATGGGAGAGAGAAAATTTTCAGCCATTATTGATGGGAGAGAGATGCTTGACCATTATTGATGGGAGAGAGAGAAAATGACCATTAATGATAGGAGAGAGAGGAAATGACCATTAATGAGGGATAGAGAGAAAATATTCAACCATTATTGAGGAGAGATGAAGCAAATGACTCTGGTAAAATGACCATGACTTTCATGTAAAAAATGGAGGCAAATGTCTATTCTTGAAAAAAATAGTGTAGTTGGATAGATTTGATAATAGGCCCTCCAATTTGGGCTATATGTGTACTTATCTCAAATTAAATTCTTCACTATTTGGATCTAATCTATTGGCTGGATATTTTTTTTTTAAAAAATTAATTCCAACTTTGATTTGAGATTAGTTTGGGATGAAACTTCCTAAATAATCTCTTTTTCACGTTGCTTCAGGTTAAAATGTTGAAGAAATTTTATCTCCTACTTAAATGGTTAAGACTCTGCTCTGTGGGTTGAGATTTCACCCAAAATCATGGAAAAAGAAAAACAATTCTATTCAGCTCTTTCTTTTTGAATTTGTAAAGATATTTGAAACCAACTGGTATTTCACCAAATCGAAACAACCCTCGATTTTCTGATGCCTAGCGTTTGAGTCCAACAAATTCTCAAGATTCAAAATAACAAATTGATTCAGAAGCACAATTTCATCTATAAATTAGGTTGGAAACTAGTAGACACAGCACCAAGAGCTTCAAGGTATTTCACTTTTGTGAGAATTTTTTTCGACATGCCTTTTTTGTTTTCTCTTTGCTTCGGACTGTTGTTTCGGGTTGTTAGATGAAGACAGAGGCTGTGAGGCAGTGGCGCTGGCGACTTGGATGGCTGAGGCGGACTCGCCTTCGTGCTGTGGCGGCGTCGGCGAGAGGGTGAGGGAGGCAGATGGTGAGGGGATGAAGAGAGTTAGAGAGAGAAACCGTGGGAAGAGATTTTTTTTTCGAGCTATTGTTTGCAAAAAAAATGCGGCGACGGTGGGCTCATCTTCGTACTGTGGCGGCAGGCTCGTCTTCGTGCTGTGGCGGTGCCAGCGAGAGGGTGGGGGAGGCAAACAGAGAGAGAGAGAGAATAGAGGGATAGAGAGACGGTGAAGATGAGAGAGAAAGTGTGACAGAGAGAGAAAAAATGGGGGGAGAAGAAGAAGACGACTTTAGCTTTTCTTTTTTCTTTTTTTTTTTTAACTTTTTTCTTTTCTTTTTTTTTTCATTTGCTTTAGTTATTATTTTTTTTAGGGGAAAACGTGTGTTCACACGAGATTTCAACAAAGAAATTTAATTCGTGGAAATGAACTTGATTTTATTGAATTTGATGTAAGTGTACAATCTCTAATATTTATCCTCTGATTCTTTCTCACAAATATATAAACTTTGGCCTCTAGCTTGTTGCTCTTATTGGGCCGGTTTGTTGGGCTTCTTGGATGGTCGGCTTGCTAGGTTGATGATCTCTTGGATCGGCCTGTTGGCTTGATGATCTTCTTGGATGATCGGCCTGCTGACTTGTTGATCTTCTTGATCGGTCGGTTGGCTTGTTGATCTCTTCTTAGAGTCTTCTTCAAAATGTAGAGTTTGATTTGAGGGCTGGCGAGTTTTATCCCAGATGGAGGGAGGTTGAATCTTCAACTTGTATCTTGACGAAGAGACGATCGATTCTTTGGAGTCTCCTAGTCGTTGGATCTTTGAAGTCTTGAGTTTGCCGAATTCTGAATCTTGGATCTTCTGAATTCTCTGGACTCTCTGGCTTCTGAAGACTCTGGACTTTGGGAGAATGCTCTGGACTCTGCGTTCTCTGACTCTGTCTGAATCTGCCTGCAAAAAATGAATGGTGGCCTCCTATATTTATGGAGTTTGATGGACCTCATATGGGCTTGAGCTTGGGCCCAACCTTTGGAGTTAGGCTATATTTGGGCTTTAATCCAACTCATTTTTTTTTTATAAAGTTGGATTATTTTATTTTAGCCCAATTTCTTCAATGATCTCGGGTTACATCAGTCTCGGGTCCATTTGCCACGTGGCATAATTTGATTGGACTCGGTTTATGTCATCTCATGGATCAATAATAGACAAGTGACATTATTTGATTTGCCGAATTTTAATGTCTATTAATTTAATCTAGGGACACCTGTAAATTTGTAATTTGTCCCAAATTTATTTTATCATTAATTTAAATTAATGACGTGGCAATTTGTGATTGACCGAAATTTCTCATTCAACAAATGCCCCCTTTTCGAGATTTATGCACAAGTATGTGTGAGTGAATCTCGAAAAATATAATTTGAAATCAAAATGTAAGATATTTGTCCTTAATTTTGACTTCCTTAAATGTGTGTCAAATTAATCAAAATATCAAAATTTTGTTTTCATTTTTATTTGACACATTTTTTTTATGCCAATTAATCAGAATATGAATTTGGATCATAATTTTGATTTTCTTGTTTGGCAACGAACTTTCAGTTGGATCTCAATAGACTTTATATTCCAAATTGCATTTTGAGTAGGGTCGATGTTCTACCCAATTTGGAGAAGAATTTAGAGTCCACTCAATTTTAATTTGAAGTAGAATTTTCTTCAAATTTTGATTTGGAATACAATTTGGACTATGCCCAAAATTTAATTTGAGGTGGAATTTTACCAAATTTTGACTTAAATTTGGAATGAAATTTGAATTTGAATCAAATTTGGAGTATGCCACAATGTTGATTTTAGAAAATTTGCCAAAATTTTTACTTTGAATAGAACTTGGACTCTATCTGGATCTTGGCTCGAATTTGGAATGAAATTTGAATTTGAATCGTACCCAAATTTTGATTTGGGAAGGGTTTGAGTGTACCCGCTTTGGATTTTGGGTAAATTTGGAGAATGCCCAAATTTAGATATGAATAAAAATTTTCACGGACTTTTGATTTGTGAACAAATTTTCATGGAATAAACCGATTTGAAGAAATTTCACCCAAACTTTAGGGTGAATTTAAAATTAAATTCAAATTTGAATCTTACCAAATATAAAGAATGAGATTTCATCCTTCATGGTATGTAAGAGCTGAACGGATGGAAATTCAAATTGCCAAAAGATTCTCATATTTAATTTAGATTTCACCTAAAATAGTACCAAATTTGAATTTTATTTAGGGTTTTGGCTATATAATTAACAAAGTTCATGAATTTCCATCATCTTGAGCTTGCTGGTTAAGCAGTCTGTTGTCAAGGAAGAAAGCCGACATGGGTTTATATTGAAGAGAAAGATTCCATCGTTGCTTTGTGATAACTATCCGAAAGGTAGTTATTTAGGCCTTAATTCTATAGGGATTTGTGTGTCTTTTGTGCTTAATAGGGTTGGTTTTAGATATATATTATATGTTTTAACCCATTTGGAAGAATGGAAACTTTGAAAGTTATTTTGTGCAAAAAATACTGCTGAGCGACGTGAGGGAGCAAATTCTGTGCTGCAGCAAAACTGGGAGCAAAACTGCCACATCACAGCTCGTTAGCCAAGTTGACAAACCGACTTCTATTGAGTTATTTTCGGGATAAAGGAGCGAGGAGAGCCTGCCATGTGTCCAATTTAACCTAATTCTCATCTTATAAAAGGAGGAGCCGTCAAAGATAAAGGCATTCACGATTTGAAGACCGAATCAATCGGCCGGAGGCCGAATTGACGGCGGAATGGAGATCTAAGAAGACCATTTGCGATTCCACTCAAGGAGACGAAGTCCTTCTATGTTCTTGGTGGTTTGGAGCAGCCGTTTCATCTCCCCAATTGCTGAAAGGATTAGTATTTCTTTTGTATTTTGCATTATGGATGTGCTTATCGAGATTGTAACGTATTTTATGTTTTCAATCATGAACTAATTGCTTTGTAGGCATAGGTTAGGAATTATGTGATTGTTATATTTATAAATCTGGAAATTCTATTTGATCATGATCATCTTGAATTATTGTTGATCTTTATTTTCATTATGTGCCCGCCTAGCTAGCCGGTATGTATAGCTTCTCCTAGTTTCAGGGATGATTTAGGAGTTGTGTGGCGATAATTCACGCTAGATCATTGTGTATTGGTGAACGCCAGTGACTGAGTTAGGGATAGCCAGTTGCCTAGTGCTTGATCGGTAGAGCTTCATTGGGTTTGAAACATATCCCAAAAGATCCGGAGTTCCGGGAGGAATCCGCTAATAATACTGCGAGAAATGCATGATCAATAATATTGCTGGAGCATATTTTAGAATAATCACTAAACCTAACCAGCGCCTGTCTATCTATTTGTTTACTTATTGTTCTGTCATTTATTTTGCTTCAGGATAATTCCGATAAAACCCAATCATTTTATTATTCTTGAAACCATTAAAAAGTTACACAAAAATAGGTAGAGTGGAAAGTCATTCAGGGCTCAGATTGATAATATTACTTGCTGCAGACTGTGTATACTTGCAAAGGAATTCTAGAGTATTTTATACTATATTTTTACTCACTCTAGGAACCCGACAAGTTTTTGGCGCCGTTGCCGGGGACTTGGATAAGTTTTTATCTGATCTGTTTTGTGTATGTGTTTTAGTTGTTTGGTGCTAGAACTTTTTGATTGTTTCTTTTGTTTTTGCAGGTGTGATTTTGGTGCATGAGCGATCCGCCTGGGGTACGGTTTGAGCTTGATCCAGAAATTGAAAGGACATTTAGGAACAGAAGGAGAGAGCAACGCAGAAACCAGATGGAGAACGTGTCGCAACTTCCACAGGTTCATGAAGGTCCAGCAGCAGCAAACCCCCAGCAGAATCCATTGCTGCAACATAACCCACTGTTTGAGCAAAATGAGCAGCGAAATAATCAGGCTGAGAATCCTATCCTGATAGCGAACGATAGGACCTGAGCCATTCGAGCATATGCTGTCCCGATGTTTAATGAGTTGAATCCAGGGATTGCACGTCCCCAAATCCAAGCGGCGAATTTTGAAATGAAACCGGTAATGTTTCAGATGTTGTAAACCGTGGGGCAATTCCATGGTTTGTCATCTGAAGACCCTCATTTACATCTTAAGTCTTTTCTAGGAGTTATTGATTCTTTTGTAATTCAAGGAGTGCCTAGAGATGCTCTTAGATTAACTTTGTTCCCGTATTCTCTTAGAGATGGAGCAAAGTCATGGTTAAATTCTTTTGCTCCAGGGTCAATTAGGACGTGGGATGAGTTAGCTGAAATTTTTTTGAGTAAATATTTCCCACCTAATAGAAATGCTAAATTAAGGAGTGAAATAGTAGGGTTTAGGCAACTTGAGGATGAGACTTTTAGTGAGGCTTGGGAGAGGTTTAAGGAGCTTTTACGAAAGTGTCCCCACCATGGGTTACCTCATTGTATTCAAATGGAAACATTTTACAATGGTTTAAATGGAGTAACCCAAGGTATGGTCGATGCTTCGGCTGGAGGGGCCCTTTTGGCAAAAACTTTTGATGAAGCCTATGAAATTTTAGAAAGAATATCTATTAATAGTTGTCAGTGGTCGGATGTTAGAGACACAAATAAAAAGGTTAAGAGTGTATTAGAGGTTGATGGTGTGTCCACCATTAGGGCTGATCTTGCAATGATTGCTAACGCTCTTAAGAATGTGACAGTGATTAGTCATCAGCAGCCACCAGCTATGGAGCCTGCAGCAGTGGTGAACCAAGTCACGGACGAAACATGTGTCTATTGCGGTGAAGACCACAACTACGAGTTTTGCCCCAGCAATTCAGCGTCTGTGTTTTTTGTAGGTAATCAGAGGAACAACCCTTACTCTAACTTCTATAATCCAGGTTGGCGCAACCACCCCAACTTCTCATGGGGAGGTCAAGGAAATAACGTACAAGCGCAACAGAAGATGAACCAGCCGGGATTTGCTAAAGCGCAGGTAATGCCCTAGCAAAATAAGCAAGCTTTGCCCCAGCAACATTCGGAGAATTCTCTCGAGGCAATGATGAAGGATTATATGGCTCGTAATGATGTCATAATCCTAAGTCAGCAAGCTTCATTGAGAGCCCTAGAGTTGCAAGTGGGTCAGCTAGCTAATGAGTTGAAGGCACGACCTCAAGGGAACATTCCTTTAGATATTGAACACCCTATAAGGGAAGGTAAGAAGCAGGTGCAGGCAATGACTTTAGGGAGTGATAAGCCACTAGAAGATAGAAAAGAGCCTAGTAAACCCCAGGAAGTAGAAAATAGTAGTGATAGTAATGTTGTCGAAAAAGAATTGGGGTCTGGTCAATATGATGGAGGCAGCAGCAAAGATGCTGGAGCAATTAGTTCTGTTCCAGATGTAGAACCCCCACCTTATGTACTGCCCCCACCCTATGACCCACCCTTACCTTTTCCACAAAGGCAGAAGTCTAAGAACCAAGATGGTAGTCCATTTTTTGCAATTGGTAGATCATTGATGGATGTCCAACAAGGGGAGTTTATAACGAGGGTGCATGACCAAAAGGTCAAGTTTAATATGTTTGATGCAATGAAATATCCAAATGATTTTGAGGATTGCTCGTGTATTCAGGTGTTGGATGAGTTTGTTGAGGACCACTTTGAGAAGGATTTGACGGAGTACCATACCCAAATATTTGGAGAGATCCAAATTGAGGATTTGGAAATAGGTGGATTGGAGTATGAGCATAAAGATGTAGGTGAGATTTCTAGTTTTAAAAGGAATTTTGAATCCTTAGAGCCAATAGATGAGAAATCCAAGCCTATTGAACCTTATAATTCATTGATATTGCTCCGGCAACCTGAGATTAAGAAATCCTTCCTTGATGAGCGGTTATTTACTGTAGCTCGTATTAAGGCAGTGAAAACACCTTGGTATGATGACTTTTCCAATTACCTTGATTGTGGAAATTTGCCTCCTGGTTTATCAAAAGAACAAATGAAAGAATTTTTCCGTGAGGTAAAGTTTTATTTATCAAATGATGCATCTATGGTTAGACATTGTGTCGATGATGGCTGTGAGTCTAAAGTAAATTTGATTTCTGTTTAGATTTAATTTCAGTTTGAATTTTTAATTTCTCTTTAGATTAGATTTTTAATAATATATCTTCCTGATTTAATTCTGAAGTATTCTTCTTTGAAGTTGCTAGCAGATTTAGGGAGCGCAGATTTTGAGGGAGCAAAATTTCAGCATTCTAATTAGAAGCTCCCATTCTTGGATTACGTTTTTATTTATTTATTTATTTATTTTTGTTTTGTTATTATTTTGATTTGATATGATTTTGATTTTATTAGATTTTATTTATTTATTTATTATTTATTATTTATTTTATTTTTTTTATTTAGTTAGGTTAGTTTAGATTTGATTTTGAAGGATTTTATTTTCAAAAGATTTTTCCATATTTAAAATAATATATCTTGTGGATGTTATTTAAAAAAAAAGATTTGATTTCGTAGTTTTGTTGAGAAGATCAGAGATTTTATTCGGTTGAGATTTTTTGTGAGATAAGATTATAATTTTACCATTGAGATTTTATTGTTGTTAGCAGGATAATTAAATAGGTATGCAGTTAATTACCAAAGATGTCATGTGTTGAGCAGAGGGCAGCTGGCATTATGGTTGTTACACAAAGAGGGAGCGCAGTAAATGGAAGATCTTACCGTTTGACATATAATAAAAATTTTCTATGAATCCACGAAGTTAAAGCGGTAACTTAAATTAATTAAGAGATAATTAGGGGCTAATTATTTGTTGAAGATCTTTGAGTTAGTGCCCTATTTATACGATCTCCCATCAGGTACGTTTTTCACTCTTATCTTTTATTACTACTAATGTGATTCGTTTTTCTGTGTGTATTATTATTGTGAGGAAAAAAAAGCTTGAGCAAGGAAGGAAAGAGAGACGGTGGATGAAGATACGATGGAAGAGAGGGTTAAAGAGGCTTCGTAGAGACCAAAGAAAAGAAGAAGAGGTCTAAGAGAGAAAAAAAAAAGTCCTTCTCTTGCTGCAACCATACTCATTCTTTGAATATGAAGTGAAGTTATCAACCGTCAATTTTTTAAGATGAAGCGAAGCGGACGCCATCAACTGCCAACATTTGAAGATGAAGTGCAGCGGATGCCGTCAACTGCCAACATTTGAAGATGGAGTGGAACGAGGCCGTCAACCGCCGCCAAACATTTGAAAAAGAGCAACGGTGAACCTTCGAACTTAGAGAAGGAGAACCTCAGTGGCAAACCTTCAAAAGGAGGGTGGAGAGAAGCACCTTCGAACTTGGAGAAGGAGCAGTAGAGAGAAGCGCCTTCGAACTTGGAGAAGGAGCAGTGGAGAGAAGCACCTTCGAACTTGGAGAAGGAGCAGCGGAGAGAAGCGCCTTTGAACTTGGAGAAGGAGCAGCAGAGAGAAGCGCCTTCGAACTTAGAAAAGGAGTAGTGGAGAGAAGCGCCTTCGAACTTGGAGAAGGAGCGAGCGAAGCGCGTGAGGGAACCTTCGAACTTGGAGGAAGGAACTGTAACGAAGCGCAACTCGTGAGAACCTTCGAAACCTTCGAATTTAGAGGAAGGAACTGCAGCGAATCGCGTGAGAACCTTCGAACGTAGGGAGGAAGGAACTGCAGTGAAGCAACGTGAGAGAACCTTCGACTTGGAGGAGAGAACCTTCGTACTTGGAGAGAAGGAACTACGGCGAAGCAACGTGAGAACCTTCGAACTTGGAGGAAGGAACTTTTGTTTGCAGAGACTGAACTTAAAGTTTTCTTTAAGCTGCCTACGTACCCTTTAAAGAAAAGGGATCAAGTCATAACGTAGTTCAAAATATTTTTTTTTTGCATTCACCTTTTAAGCTCGTGTGGGCCAGGAGCATTATGCAGTTTATGCTCATGCGATAAGGAGCATTTACATTTTAAATTTCTTTTTCTCTACCATAGTCTTGATCAGATCTTTCATTTGTAGGATTTGTCAAAATGATAAGATTTGGTTTCACCTTCAAGGAACCTTCTGTGTTTATAAGAACAGAAAACTTCCTCTTCATACATGACGAAATGGTACTATGAAGCTTCTTGTCATTGTTTACTTCATCGAATAATTTAACTTCTGAACTGTCCACCTTTCTTTCACGGTGGCCGCTTCTTACTTTGAAGCGATCAAAAGCAGTTGTTGAAGGTCGACACTTTCTTGATGCAGAGACGCTTAGTCTTTGGAAAACTGAATGTCGAGTGATGGCAGACATCAAGCTTTGATCTTCTTCTCTTGCTGCAACCATACTCATTCTTTGGAAGACCGAAGTTTGAGTAGTTGAAGGTTCAACGCGATCAAAGACGGAAGTCCTTTGCTTGATTTCCTTTGATATACCATCTTCTTCTATGTTGATATAACATGAACTTACAAAGTTTTCTTCCACTTTCTTGACGGGATGAAAATTTCTCAGAAATGATTCTTTTAAGGTTACTAGTTGACAATGTCTAACAGGATTTTGATCTCTCTTTTCCTCAAGTTTAGGTTTCCTTGGATTCTTCTGTCTTCGATGTTTATTCACTCTTTTGGATGAACAACATCCTTTTTGAACGAGATGTCGTCCTTGTTTCTTCTTACGAGTCATGATAGTACTTCCTTTATCTTCATTGCTGATAAGATTGACAGGATATTGGAGATTTGTCTCCCGATACCTCATGATGAAACCAAATAGTTATAGGTTCAATGGTTCCAAATTGGAGTAGGTGCACCTCTTGATCATGAAGCGGACCAAAACACATTTGACTGCAAGTGTTTGTTGCTATTGTAGCATGATTTGATTGAGCTACTTCTTCAAGGTCCAACTCGATTTTTCCTTCTTTAGCTAACTGTCGGGTTCCTAGAGTGAGTAAAAATATAGTATAAAATACTCTAGAATTCCTGTGCAAGTATACACAGTCTGCAGCAAGTAATATTATCAATCCGAGCCCTGAATGAGTTTCCACTCTACCTATTTTTGTGTAACTTTTTAATGGTTTCAAGAATAATAAAATGATTGGGTTTTATCGGAATTATACTGAAGCAAAATAAATGACAGAACAATAAGTAAACAAATAGATAGACAGATTAAAGGCAGGCGCTGGTTAGGTTTAGTAATTATTCTAAAATATGCTCCAGCAATATTATTGATCATGCATTTCTCGCAGTATTATTAGCGGATTCCTCCCGGAACTCCGGATCTTTTGGGATATGTTTCAAACCCAATGAAGTACGACCGATCAAGCACTAGGCAACTGGCTATCCCTAGCTCAGTCACTGGCGTTCACCAATACACAATGATCGTAGTGTGGATAATTGCCACACACTCTCTAAATCATCCACAAAACTAGAGAGAGCTATTCACACCGGCTGGCCAGGCGGGCATAAAATAAGAATAAGCACAACAATTAACCAAAATGCGATAGTCAATTTATTACTAGAGATGAAGCACAGTAATCACATTATTCCTAACCAACACCCTAAGCTACTTACTTCATAATAGGCATAGGAATACGAATTACAATCTGAGTATGCATGTCCATAACCACAAGTTAATAAAGAAAATAAACTCCCTAATCAGCTTGCGGTAGATGGTGTTCTTGATGATCTTCAATCTCCCTATACTATTCGGCTTCCAAGGGAAAACATGGAATGAATTTGACTTTGACGGCTACTTCCTTTTATAAAAGGACAGGAGACTTGAATTAGGTCAACTTGGACACGTGTAGGGCTCTCCTTGCTCCTTTATCCCGAAAATAACTCAACAGAAGTCGGTTCATGAAGTTGGCTAACGAGCTGTGATGTGGCAGTTTCTACTCCCAGTTTTGCTGCAGCATAGAATTTGCTCCCTCCAGTCGCTCAGCAGCATAATCTGCACAAAATAATTTCCAATGCTTCCATTCTTCCAAATGGGTTAAATCATGTAATATCTATCCAAAACCAACCCTAATAAGCATAAAGGACACACAAATCCCTATACAATCGAGGCCTAAATAACTACCTTTTGGGCAGTTATCATACCCCCAAACTTAAATTATTGCGCGTCCCGAGCAATACTAACTCACCTTCCTTCAAGAATTCAGAATATTAGACAAAGAATAGCTTAATCAACCCAGACAGTCCAACACTACCTTTAACCTTTACCTGAGCACTCTGCAAAACCAAGCTCTGCTGCAGCAAAATGATTCCTTCAGCAGGGACAAATAATCACCACTTTCAACTCAATTCTAAGAACTCTCCACAGCTTAGCTCTATTGTCAGACATTTCAAAACATATTTTTAAAGGGATTTATATCATTGTTTATTAGACTTAACGCAGCCTTACAGTCATAAACTCTTAAGCATGGGATGACCCACTTTATGATGCAGTATACCCTTGCCTCAAGCTCATCACCAACTAGACTCAATACTCATTATAAAGCTAAAAAATCCTTAGTTATTCCATCTCTTGCCCCTCAGAATGGCGACATTTTGTGATGAAGCTCACCTAAGTTATGGGAGACAGAAAAACTGTTGGATCATCATTCATCCTTCAAAACTTTTGCTCCATCAATTTTTTCAGCAAAATCTTCAACAAATAATTTTTCAGCAAATAATTTTTTTCTCATATTTCTCATTTTTTTCACATTTCCTAGGTCATCTTTTGACGCGAAGACAACCTGTGGGTATCACAAATGTCCCCGGTTACTCAATAACCTAGCAAATTTTAATTTGAAGGAGAGGAATGCTCGAGCAAAATAATTGGAGTAGCAAAAAGTCCCCCAAACTTGAATTATTCATTGTCCCCAATGAATCATTAAATAAGCAAGTATACCCCCAAACTTAAATTTTTCTATCTGAATTTGTAAACTAAACATGGGACTTAGATTAAGCTTAAAGTGGATCATATAAGTCAATACTACCTTCAAAACTTTCTTTGCCGCAGCAACAGTCCAGGCTAGAAGAAATGCTCAAGCAAAAGGTTTCTGGAGATCAGAATACCTTGATCTAATTAAGCGTAATCAGTCCAAGCTTCAAAAATTCAGAGAAAAATTAGTTAAGTTAGAGTTGCTTAGTGCTCATGGAACGGAACATCAAGAAATTTCATTAAAAAGAAATTACACATCAGATATATATTTTTAAAGCAGCAGAAAAGTAAAAAGAAAAGCAAACATAACAATAATAGAAAAGGAGGTTAGAAAATGCACGGGCAATCAAAAGTTTAAGAACAAAAATTATGCTCGCCCATGGCCACTTCATCCTTCAGTCCTCTTGGCCCGGTTCATTTTCATCATCCTCTTCTCCTCTTTCAACAGGTGGGGGCGGAATCCAGGGGTTCAACAGATCGTCAGGGAATGCTGGAGGGCTGGATAAGGTTTTGAAAAATTCTCTTGCAGCGCCTTCTTCAAGCTGGCATCCCGATTCTTAACATAGTTTCTGATTAGCCTCTCCTGGGGTCTGTTCTTGCAGTTCTTCCAGGTTTTCTTCAACCACTGCAGCAGCCTCATCCTCTGTCACTTTTTCCTGTTCTTCCGCCCTCTGTTGTCGCCTTCTTCTTTTAGCTTCTTTCTCCTCCGGT
The DNA here is from genome assembly GCA_036850905.1 of Luffa acutangula. Taxonomy (NCBI): domain Eukaryota; kingdom Viridiplantae; phylum Streptophyta; class Magnoliopsida; order Cucurbitales; family Cucurbitaceae; genus Luffa; species Luffa acutangula. The sequence goes on along the minus strand of CM072090.1, from coordinate 26,454,659 downwards.
GTTCTTTTCTTCTTAGTTTTCACTTTCAGAACTTCGGGGGTAATGGGTATTTCCTCTTCACTCTCTCTCTCTCTCTTTCTTTCCTCGCTCTTGTTTTGGCCATGGATAACTCAAAGGGTTTTGCAAAGAATGAAAAGGAGAAAGAAAGAATATAGATGGCAAGATAGAATCAAGAAGACGAAGTAGAACGAAGACTTACCAATGTCTGCAAATAAATAAGGCTCCAGCAATTTGAAATCCTAACCGAAAGGATTTGCTCCGTAATAAATGGTTTTACCGTTCACAATTAAGTTGCAATTCAAATCCCTAACGATAAAATTGTGGAACTCCAATCATCTATGGGAAATAACGGCATGCTGTCAACGGCTAAACCGTTGGATTGTCCCTTCACGACATGTGGCAACATCCCTGCAATTCACCTGCCCATAGAAATTCAAAAATCCCAACGGTAAAAATAATTACTCACACTAAAATCCTTCCTATGCATACGAGAAATTTGCTCCAGCATTATCTTTGCTGCAACAATCTTCTGAACCTGCCGAATCTTAGATATGGAATTTAAATTTCAAAATAGGCAAATCAAATCTTTTAAATTCAAATTAAACTTTAACCGATCAAATCAAACTTAATCTGTTATTCTCAAAAGAAGCCGAATAAATTAGAGAAAATCTCAATTAATTAAAACTAGAATTCAAATAACTGAAAATAAAATCTAGATAAAATCTAATAAAATCTAACTAATTAAAAGATAATTGAAAGATAATTTAAATAAATAACCCGAAAATCAAATCAAATTCAAAACAAAATAGATAAGATCTAATCAAATATTTAAAGACAAAATCTAATAAATCTCGCAAAATCAAATCTAACCTAACCGCAATTAAAATCAAATCAACGTAAAATAAAATCAATACAAATCCTGGGAGCTCAAAATTTTGCTCTGTGAAATGCTCCTGCAAAAATCCTGCTCTCTCAATCATCAACCAACCTTAGGGAAGGATATTTTGACTGAAACTCCTCTCCCCAATAATGCTTGACACGCTGACCATTCACCTTGAATACTCTCCCATCTTTTTCATCTTGCAAAGTAACTGCTCAATGGGGGAAAACCTCAATCACAACAAACGGACCTGACCATTTGGACTTTAGTTTCCCAGGAAACAATTTTAATCTAGAATTATAAAGCAAAACTTTTTGACCTTTGACAAATTCTTTAGGTCTAATTTTCTTGTCATGCCACAACTTAATCTTTTCTTTATAAATTTTCGCATTCTCATAAGAAAAGTGGCGAAATTCTTCCAATTCGCTGAGCTGCAGCATTCGCATTGCTCCTACACTACTCAGATCAAAATTCAACTTTTTCAAAGCCCAAAACGTTTTATGTTCCAGCTCTAATGGTAAATGACAAGCTTTCCCGTATACCAACCGATAGGGAGACATACCTAGAGGAGTCTTATAGGCTGTCCTATAAGCCCAAAGAGCCTCATCCAACCTAAAAGACCAATCCTTTCTAGATGGATGGACTACTTTTTCTAGAATTGATTTAATTTCCCTATTACTTATCTCAGCCTGACCATTAGCATGTGGGTGATAGGGGGTAGCTATCCTGTGCTTGATTCCATACTTAGCTAAAAGCTTAGTTAAGATATTATTAACAAAATGTGTACCCTCATCACTTATTAGAGCTCTAGGTGTCCCGAACCGCGCAAAGATGTGCGATTGGAGAAACCTTGAAACCGTCTTGGCATCACTCTGATGGCATGCAATGGCCTCCACCCACTTGGACACGTAATCCACTGCCAATAAGATAAAAACATTGCCATTAGAAGGGGGAAATGGCCCCATAAAATCAATACCCCATACATCGAATAGTTCAACTTCTAAAATGTAAGTAAGAGGCATTTCATCTCTAGGCCCCAAGTTTCCTCTCCTTTGACAAGCGTCACATTGCTTGTAGAACCAGTGGGCATCCTTAAACAAGGTAGGCCAGAAGAATCCGCAATGCAAAATCCTCATAGCTGTCCTTTGACCGCTGAAATGGCCTCCATACGGCGAAGAGTGACATTGCTATAGGATTTCAGTTGCTTCATCACCTGAAACGCACCTACGAATAATACCGTCAGAGCATTGCTTATACATAAATGGCTCATCCCAATAGAAAAATTTTGCATCATGCTTAAACTTTTTCTTCTGCCTCCAATCCATATCAATAGGGGTGACTCCCTTCACTAAAAAGTTGGCAATATCAGCATACCAAGGGACATCCCTGACTACCTTTACCTGAACAGCAAAAAGCTGTTCATCTGGAAAAGAATCGGAAATGGCAGATTGCTCCAGCAAAGATGATGATGGATCAAGACGAGACAAGTGATCTGCAATGACATTCTCTGATCCCTTCTTGTCCTTTATCTCCAAGTCGAATTCCTGCAGTAATAAAACCCAACGAATTAGTCTAGGCTTTGCATCTTTCTTTGACATTAAATACCTTATTGTTGCATGATCCGTGAACACCGTGACTTTGGATCCAACCAAATATGGCCGGAATTTCTCAAAAGCAAACACAACAGCTAACAACTCCTTTTCAGTAGTTGTGTAGTTGACCTGTGCCTCATTTAAAACCTTGCTTGCATAATATATAGGATGAATAAATTTACCCTGCTTCTGCCCCAGCATTGCACCTACTGCAGCATCACTCGCATCACACATTACCTCGAATGGCAAATTCCAATTAGGTGCGCAGAGAATGGGTGCTGAGATTAAAGCAGCCTTCAATGTTTCAAAAGCCTTCCTACAATCTGCATTAAAGTAAAAAACATGATCAGTGCACAATAAGTTACAAAGAGGTTTACTGATTTTGGAAAAATCCTTTATGAACCTCCTATAAAATCCAGCATGCCCTAAGAAGTTCCGAATTCCCTTCACTGAATTTGGTGATTCTAATCTTTCAATAACCTCAACTTTTGCTCTATCAACTTCTAGACCATTCTTAGAAATCCTATGACCTAACACTATGCCCTCCTTCACCATGAAGTGGCACTTCTCCCAATTAAGAACTAGATGGGTATCCTCACATCTTTTTAACACCTTACCTAAATTATCTAAACAACTCTGAAAAGATCCTTCAAAAACTGAGAAATCGTCCATAAAGACCTCAACAGTGGACTCAATCATATCAGAAAAATTGCTAACATACACCGCTGAAATGTTGCTGGAGCATTGCAAAGGCCAAAAGGCATTCGCCTGAAAGCAAACGTCCCATAAAGGCAGGTGAAAGTGGTTTTTTCCTGATCTTCAGGAGCAATAGTAATCTGGTTATACCCAGAATAACCATCCAAGAAACAGTAGTAGGCCTGACCAGCCAATCGATCCAACATCTAGTCAATAAATGGCAAAGGGAAGTGGTCCTTACGGGTGGCTTTGTTAAGCCTCTTGTAATCCATGCAAACCCTCCAACCAGTAACTGTCCTAGTTGGGATCAACTCATTGTCTTTATTACTTACCACAGTGACACCTCCTTTCTTAGGAACACATTGGACAGGGCTCACCCAATTGCTGTCTGCAATCGGATAAATGATGCCAGCATCCAACCATTTAATCACCTCCTTTTTAACCACTTCTTTCATTGCAGGGTTAAGCCTTCTTTGTTGCTCAATACTCCTCAAGGACCCCTCCTCTAGAGTGATTTTATGCATACAAAAAGATGGGCTAATCCCCTGAATGTCAGCCAATGTCCAACCAATAGCCTTGCGGTATTGCTGCAACAACTTTATTAAGGCCTCCTCATGCTCCGACATTAAATCTGATGCAACAATAATGGGCAATGTCTCACTTTCCCCAAGATACACATACTTTAGATGATCTGGTAAGGGCTTCAAATCTAAAGTAGGTGCCTCAATCAGGGATGGTTTAATTGGGGGAGCCTTTCTTTGATCTAAATCTAAAGACTCAAAAACATCCTCACACCTAAACAATTCTTTTTCATTTTTTCTATCTAAAGAACAAACTTCTAAATCCTCTACACTAACCTCTCCATGATTTTCCAAATGCTTATTAGCCGAATCCTGAATTGTTGTCTCAACAATTGTGTTCTCCAGAATCCTAATGAAAGAGCAATCTTCCATCTCGTCTGGATACTTCATGGCCTTAAACACATTAAATTTTACTTCCTCATTACAAACTCTCATTGTTAATTCCCCTTTTTGAACATCTATTAACGCCCTACCAGTAGCAAAAAATGGACGTCCTAGAATAATTGAGACATCTCTATCAGCCTCATAATCTAAAATAATGAAATCAACAAGAAATATGAATTTATCAACTTTTACTAAGACAAAATCAATCTTACCCTCTGGATATGTGATAGACCTATCAGCTAGTTGGAGTGTAACTGTGGTAGGTCTAGCTTCACCAATACCTAACTTTTGATAGACCGAAAGAGACATAAGGTTAATGCTTGCGCCTAAATCACAGAGTGCTCTACCTAATTCCTTTCCACCTATAGACACATGTATAGTAAATGACCCTGGATCCTTAGCCTTGGGGGGTAGCCCATTCTTAAGAATAGCACTACACTCCTCAGTAAGAGATACAGTTTCAAACTCACCTAACCTTTTCTTTTTAGTCAAAATATCCTTAAGAAATTTAGCATAATTAGGCATTTGCTCTATAGCTTCTACTAAAGGGATATTTATATGCAACTGCTTAAGAATCTCTAAAAACTTTTTAAATTGACCATCCTGAATCTTAGGCCTTTGCCTTTGTGGAAAAGGTAGAGGTGGTACATAAGGTGGGGGCGGCACATATGGTGGTTCTACATCTGGCACAGAACCAGATGCTCCAGCATTTTTATTGCTGCCTCCAGCACCCTGACCAGACTCCAACTCTTCCTCGACAACAACATTATTATTTCTATCACCATTTTTATCTATAACCTGGGTTTTACTAGGCTCAATTCTTTCTTCTAATGGCTTACCACTCCTAAGAGTAACTGCCTTTACCTGCTCCTTACCTTCCCTTCTAGGGTGTTCAGTATCTGATGGAAGTTTCCCTTGAGGCCTTGCCTTGAGCTCATTAGCTAGCTGACCCACTTGCAATTCCAGGGCTCTCATTGAAGCTTGATTACTTTGAATTGCAGCGTCTGTACGAGCCATAAATTCTTTCATCATTGCCTCGAGAGAATTCTCCGAATGTTGCTGGGGCAAAGCTTGCTTATTTTGCTAGGGCATTACCTGCGCTTTAGCAAATCCCGGCTGGTTCATCTTCTGTTGCGCTTGTACGTTATTTCCTTGACCTCCCCATGAGAAGTTGGGGTGGTTGCGCCAACCTGGATTATAGAAGTTAGAGTAAGGGTTGTTCCTCTGATTACCTACAAAAAACACAGACGCTGAATTGCTGGGGCAAAACTCGTAGTTGTGGTCTTCACCGCAATAGACACATGTTTCGTCCGTGACTTGGTTCACCACTGCTGCAGGCTCCATAGCTGGTGGCTGCTGATGACTAATCACTGTCACATTCTTAAGAGCGTTAGCAATCATTGCAAGATCAGCCCTAATGGTGGACACACCATCAACCTCTAATACACTCTTAACCTTTTTATTTGTGTCTCTAACATCCGACCACTGACAACTATTAATAGATATTCTTTCTAAAATTTCATAGGCTTCATCAAAAGTTTTTGCCAAAAGGGCCCCTCCAGCCGAAGCATCGACCATACCTTGGGTTACTCCATTTAAACCATTGTAAAATGTTTCCATTTGAATACAATGAGGTAACCCATGGTGGGGACACTTTCGTAAAAGCTCCTTAAACCTCTCCCAAGCCTCACTAAAAGTCTCATCCTTAAGTTGCCTAAACCCTACTATTTCACTCCTTAATTTAGCATTTCTATTAGGTGGGAAATATTTACTCAAAAAATTTTCAGCTAACTCATCCCACGTCCTAATTGATCCTGGAGCAAAAGAGTTTAACCATGACTTTACTCCATCTCTAAGAGAATACGGGAACAAAGTTAATCTAAGAGCATCTCTAGGCACTCCTTGAATTACAAAAGAATCACTAACTCCTAGAAAAGACTTACGATGTAAATGAGGGTCTTCAGATGACAAACCATGGAATTGCCCCACGGTTTGCAACATCTGAAACATTACCGGTTTCATTTCAAAATTCGCCACTTGGATTTGGGGACGTGCAATCCCTGGATTCAACTCATTAAACATCGGGACAGCATACGCTCGAATGGCTCTGGTCCTATCGTTCGCTATCAAGATAGGATTCTCAGCCTGATTATTTCGCTGCTCATTTTGCTCAAACAGTGGGTTTTGCTGCAGCAACGGATTCTGTTGGGGGTTTGCTGCTGCTGGACCTTCATGAACCTGTGGAAGTTGCGGCACGTTCTCCATCTGGTTTCTGCGTTGCTCCCTCCTTCTGTTCCTAAATGTCCTTTCAATTTCTGGATCAAGCTCAAACCGTACCCCAGGCGGATCGCTCATGCACCAAAATCACACCTGCAAAAACAAAAGAAACAATCAAAAAGTTCTAGCACCAAACCACTAAAACACATACACAAAACAGATCAGATAAAAACTTATTCAAGTCCCCGGCAACGGCGCCAAAAACTTGTCGGGTTCCTAGAGTGAGTAAAAATATAGTATAAAATACTCTAGAATTCCCGTGCAAGTATACACAGTCTGCAGCAAGTAATATTATCAATCCGAGCCCTGAATGAGTTTCCACTCTACCTATTTTTGTGTAACTTTTTAATGGTTTCAAGAATAATAAAATGATTGGGTTTTATCGGAATTATGCTGAAGCAAAATAAATGACAGAACAATAAGTAAACAAATAGATAGACAGATTAAAGGCAGGCGCTAGTTAGGTTTAGTGATTATTCTAAAATATGCTCCAACAATATTATTGATCATGCATTTCTCGCAGTATTATTAGCGGATTCCTCCGGGAACTCCGGATCTTTTGGGATATGTTTCAAACCCAATGAAGTACGACCGATCAAGCACTAGGCAACTGGCTATCCCTAGCTCAGTCACTGGCGTTCACCAATACACAATGATTGTAGTGTGGATAATTGCCACACACTCTCTAAATCATCCCTGAAACTAGAGAGAGCTATTCACACCGGCTGGCCAGGCGGGCATAAAATAAGAATAAGCACAACAATTAACCAAAATGCGATAGTCAATTTATTACTAGAGATGAAGCACAGTAATCACATTATTCCTAACCAACACCCTAAGCTACTTAGTTCATAATAGGCATAGGAATACAAATTACAATATGAGTATGCATGTCCATAACCACAAGTTAATAAAGAAAATAAACTCCCTAATCAGCTTGCGGTAGATGGTGTTCTTGATGATCTTCAATCTCCCTATACTATTCGGCTTCCAAGGGAAAACATGGAATGAATTTGACTTTGACTGCTACTTCCTTTTATAGAAGGATAGGAGACTTGAATTAGGTCAACTTGGACACGTGTAGGGCTCTCCTTGCTCCTTTATCCCAAAAATAACTCAACAGAAGTCGGTTCATGAAGTTGGCTAACGAGCTGTGATGTGGCAGTTTCTACTCCCAGTTTTGCTGCAGCATAGAATTTGCTCCCTCCAGTCGCTCAGTAGCATAATCTGCACAAAATAATTTCCAATGCTTTCATTCTTCCAAATGGGTTAAATCATGTAATATCTATCCAAAACCAACCCTAATAAGCATAAAGGACACACAAATCCCTATACAATCGAGGCCTAAATAACTACCTTTTGGGCAGTTATCACTAACCTTAGAATTAACTCTTTCAGGACAAAATTTTTTTCTATTGGGTTGCTGATAACTCGATGATACATGCAGTAGTTGGGATCATCGACCTTTTCAATCTCTTCTGGTCGTTTGCACTCGGGAAGTTCTATCAACCGCGTTTTCAGTAGTTGTTCTAACATGTTAGGGACGTCAGAATTTGGAAAAGGATAGATCTTTTTCTGTCTTTCCTTCAAAGTCAAGCGACGTCTTTCATTTCCTTGTTGCTTTTCAATCTTCTTGTGTTTTTCTTTAGAAGACAACTCGAGAGGGGTTGTATTTACCACCATAGATTCTTCTATTGTTGCTTCAATGTTCTTTTCGTCTTTCTTCATATTAGAGAGTAGAAGGTCTTTATCTCCTCGACTAGCAATACTTAACTCCATATCGTGAGCACGAGTTGCTAGTTCTTCAAAGGTGCGAGGCTTTATACCTTGAAGGATGTAGAGAAGTTCCCAGTGCATGCCTTGAGTGCACATCTCAACAGAAGACACTTCAGTGAGTTGGTCCTTGCAGTCAAGGCTTAGAGCTCTCCAACGGTTGATGTAGAAACTCCTTCTCAAGTTGCTCCCAACTACCAATAGTTTCAGGCTCAAGGTCGGTATACCAATCGAAAGCATTTCCCTTCAGTGTTCGTACGAACTGCTTGACTAGTAGATCTCCTCTAGTACCAGCATTTTCACACGTCTCGATGAAATGAGCAATGTGCTGCTTGGGATTGCCCTTCCCGTCGAATTGTTGAAACTTCGGTGGCTGGTATCCATTAGGCATTCTCAGATTATCGATTCTCTTGGTATACGGCTTGGAATACAAGAGAGAATTTTGAGTCGGTCCACCATATTGAGCTCTGATGGAATTCATTATCATATCTTGGAGCTATTGTACAGACATTGAAGCAACAAAAACGGAGTATTGTGACTGATCTTGTATGGTGGTCTTCCCCTTGTCTTTGATGGCAGGGGTCTGACTTGATCTTCTTCTCAACTTCAGCCATCCGTTCTTCACTAGTTCCAGCATCATTCATCATAACAGACATCACACCAGGGTTGGATGTTTCGTTTGGTTGCTGAGAAGGAGAGATGAATTTGCCAAACATCAGATTTTCTGTAGTGGTGATTTCAAGTTGAGCAGATTCGGTCATGCATCTCAGCATCTTGTTTGCAATGGCAGGAGTTTGACTGTCTTCGTGTTGGGTTTCCTTGGAGCGACTACGAGTAATTGGCCCCACATAGGAGTTGCTTGAAGCAACGATCTTTGAAGAAGCTTCTTCGGAAGTCATGATTTCTTTGCGAGAAAAAGAGATGAGAGGTAGAGACTGTCCCACTGGGCGTGCCAATTTGTTCACACGAGATTTCAACAAAGAAATTTAATTCGTGGAAATGAACTTGATTTTATTGAATTTGATGTAAGTGTACAATCTCTAATATTTATCCTCTGATTCTTTCTCACAAATATATAAACTTTGGCCTCTAGCTTGTTGCTCTTATTGGGTCGGTTTGTTGGGCTTCTTGGATGGTCGGCTTGCTAGGTTGATGATCTCTTGGATCGGCCTGTTGGCTTGATGATCTTTTTGGATGATCGACCTGCTGACTTGTTGATCTTCTTGATCGGTCGTTGGCTTGTTGATCTCTTCTTAGAGTCTTCTCCAAAATGTAGAGTCTGATCTGAGGGCTGGCGAGTTTGATCCCAGATGGAGGGAGGTCGAATCTTCAACTTGTATCTTGACGAAGAGACGATCGATTCTTTGGAGTCTTCTAGTCGTTGGATCTTTGAAGTCTTGAGTTGGCCGAATTCTGAATCTTGGATCTTTTGAATTCTCTGGACTCTCTGGCTTTTGAAGACTCTGGACTTTGGGAAAATGCTCTGGACTCTGCGTTCTCTGACTCTGTCTGAATCTGCCTGCCCAAAATGAATGGTGACCTCCTCTATTTATGGAGTTTGATGGACCTCATATGGGCTTGGGCTTGGGCCCAACCTTTGGACTTAGGCTATATTTGGGCTTTAATCCAACTCATTTTTTTTATAAAGTTTGATTATTTTAATTTAGCCCAATTTCTTCAATGATCTCGGGTTACATCAGTCTCGGGTCCATTTGCCACGTGGCATAATTTGATTGAACTCGGTTTATGTCATCTCATGGATCAATAATAGACAAGTGACATTATTTGATTTGCCGAATTTTAATGTCTATTAATTTAATCTAGGGACACCTGTAAATTTGTAATTGGTCCCAAATTTATTTTATCATTAATTTAAATTAATGACGTGGCAATTTGTGATTGACCGAAATTTCTCATTCAACGTGTTCAGGTTTTTTTTTTTTTTTTCATTTGCTTTAGTTATTATTTTTTTAGGGGAAAACGTGTTCAGGTCTTTTTTTTTTCATTTAAGTTTTCTTCTTTTTTTTTTTTCATTTTTGTTTTAATTTTTTTTTGAGTTTGTTGTGCTCCTTTTCTCTTTCGTTTCTTTTTAATTTTATATATTTTCTTTTTTGGTTCTGAGAAAAAAAAAATGTGTATGCTTGGTTTTCTTTATTATTTTTTTTAAGATATATATATATATATTTCTCTTTTTAAAAACATGGAGTACCCTCTTTCTTTTTATTTCTTTTCTAACTTTCTCTTTTTTTTGTTTTTGTTTTTGTTTTTTTTTTAATTTCTTTTTTTCTAAGTGGTAAGCGTTTACTTTTTTTTTTCATTTTTCTTTATATATTTTTCATAAACTTTCTGATTTTCTTCTTGCTTAATTTTTTTTGTTTGAATTAATTAATTTTTTTTTGTCTTTTAGTGAAATTGTGTGTACCAATCCTTTTTTTTTATATATATATATATTTCCGGTTCTTTTCTTTGCAACCTTTTTTTTAAAAAAAAAAAAAATCAACACACATTTGTCTCCACTTTTTTTTTTTTATTATTATTATTTTAACTTGATGATCCTTTTTCCTTTTCTAAATACTCTTTTCTTTTTTTTTTCCTTTTTTTTATTTCAGGGGATAATTGTATTTAACTGCTCTTATTGCACTCAACACTTGCTTGCTACCTAGAAGGTGAATACATTTTTTTCATTAAGCATTTATTATAAGTTGTTTCCCAAAATGGCAAGCTTTTTTTTTTCTTAAAGAAGATTTTTTTTAAAAAAGAAAAAAAAACATTTCTTAAATGAAGAGTGATCAACCCCTGGTTCTGACGGAATTTAGTCTGGTCATTCTCTCACTTCTGTTTCCTCCGGAAGTGATCAACCCTCGATTCAGGTGGAATTCAGGATGATCACTTGCCCGCCCTTCACATCTTGCCTTAGGCAGTGATCAACCCCAGATTCAGGCGGAATTCAAGATGATCTCTCGCCCTTCACATTTTACCTCGGGTAGTGATCAACCCCTGATTCAGGCGGAATTCAGGATGTTCTCTCGCCCTTCACATCTTGCCTCAGGCAGCGATCAACCCCTGATTCAGGCAGAATTCAGGATGGTCTCTCGCCCTTCTCATCTTGCCTCAGACAACGATCAACACCTGATTTAGGCGAAATTTAGGATGGTCTCTCGCCCTTCACATCTTGCTTTGAAAGTGATCACCCCTGATTCCGACGGAATTCAGGTCGATCACTTTATATTCTGTGATTCAATAAGATCATCACCATTGCTTTGACCAATGTTATATCGTTTCTTTTAACCTTCTCGTTTCTTCTTTGTAGGAACATGGTGCATTTCACAGAGCTTTCAGATAATGGGAAGAAAAGTCTGGTCGTTCTACTGGACAAAGATCAACCCATCAAAAGTGGGACCATTCTTCCAATAGAGACTTCCATTATAGAGTCAAACGTTGCATTGGACGAATCTCATTTTCTTTCGGAATGGTCGGTAGAAAGGACTCAAGGCCAAAACTCTTCCACTAAGGTTTGGATTCTACGATCTTCTTTACATGGAAAGAAGTCAAATGTCAATCCAGAATCGACGTTGGGGCGTCGCATCATTGAAAATCAGGTTCGTTGGGGGCCTTTACTGAAATTCAACGGAGAATTTACTCACATTGCTTCTTACTGGGAGTGGCTGGAATTTGTCATTGCTCGGAACAAGAAACTACTACGAGGCTCTGGTTTATATTCAGCTCTGATAGCTTCTTTATACTCTTATGATCGCAACAATGTCATAGTCCGGGCCTTTTGCGAAGCCTGGTGTCCTTCAACCAACACCTTCCACACTTCATCTGGGGAAATATCCTTTCTTTGTGGGACTTGTGGAAACTTGGAGGTCTTCCCATCAAAGAGAGATTTTACAATGAAACTATTCCTTGTTGTGAGGAATTGTTGAGATCATGCAACGAAGACGACCATCTATCCAAGAGTTGTGGATATCTTTTTGATGCCTATCATCGTATTGCATCCCAGAAAATGGAGAGACAACAAATTTCTACTCACCTATGGATTTCCTTTTGGTTTAAAAGCGATTTCAAATACGCCAAGCCTTCTTTTCGTAGGCCAAAGAAATCTTCTCGTCCTCGTTCAACTCATAATCCAGACGGGTCTATCCCCCAACCATGCGACTGGTAGGACAAAGAACAAGAGTTGTTTCAAGATCTTGGCGTAAAAGAAGGATGGAAAGAACGAACATATCTGGCTGCCTTTCTTTCCTGTTGGCTGTGTGTTTTTGTGTTCCCTTACAAGAACGTGAATTTTCTTGGCCCCGGTGTATTTAAAGTGGCGAGCATAATGGCCGAAGGTGCTATTTTCAATCTTGTAGCCCCAGTTTTATCCAACATTTATCATGGACTCGGCCAAATTTTCAATACGCCACATTCAACTGGACGTCCTGACATTTGTTTTCCCATTCATTATGTTTACGGCTGGCTAGCACATTATTTTGGCACCCATTTTAAATTGCATACGCCAGTAAGGGGTCCCCTGATGGTTGACTACTCTGGTGAAGGTGGTGAAAAATACTTGAACAGTATTGAAGCTCGTAAGCTAATTCATCAAGGCACCTCTATAATGTGGCATATCAGTCTTCCCTCCAGGAATGATAAAGCTGAAGTTTTGGAAGGCGTTAAGGGTTTATCATTTTCATCTACTTCATTCTTTTTAAGCCTCTGATCTTGCTATTTGTCTTCTTGCCATGGTAACTTCATGACTATAGAAGCTTACAACCCTTGTCGATTCAGCCGTCAATTTGGCTTTCACCAGGATGTACCGAATGACTTACATAATGATCCTCCCCCGGTTAGCCTTGAGAATGTTTTTCATTCTTGGAGAGTCTGTACTGCAACTTTGACTTCGTCGAAGGTATACCTCCCAACACGCCTACTAGATCTTCGTGATCAAACCACTCGATCTTATGATAAGTGGTGGTCGCAAAAACATGGACGCTATTTGGAAGAAGGCATACAACTTTTAGTGAATAGTTTTACTATTCCTTCAACTAAGCCCAAACCTCATAAAGATCTGGATACCAAAAAAGCTGGTAAGAGGGTGATTGAGGCGTCAACTCGTCCGATGAACAACCTTCATGATGAAGAAGAAAGCCATAGCAGCAATGACGATTGTCATTGGAAAAGGCCAAAAAAGGTAAAGAAATCATCCAACGATCCATCTTCGGTTGGCAACCCATCCTTTTTTTTAAACACATGCTGCAGTTTCATTTACTTACTCTTGTATCCTTTCTTACTTTGCAGGTTCCTTTGGAGGATCAATCATTAACAAGTCCAAATGTTTTCGACAATGCTGCAAAGTGTATGAGTGACTCCAAGGCGTTGTCCAACGAGAAAGCCATGAGCTCTAATCATCCTCCTAAGACTTCTGAAAATAATCAGCAGAATCAAAAGAGAGCAATCGATGTGGATCCTGAAGTTTCCCATTATTGTGCTGACACCTTACTCTCTGACCATCGACGACAAACAACCATAGCTTTGTGGGACAACATACAATGAAAAATTGTACGCACTGCTTTTAATAAGGTAGCTGCTCTTGAACCAGAGATATGAAAAATATTCGTCGGTATTTCAGAGATCCATTCGAACAACTTGACCTTCCCTCAAGACTTCGTGAATGACTACTTAAAAAGTGTAGAGACGTACAACAAATTGCAACTTTCATATTCTACACAATTAACCCTGACGAGTAGGAATCACTGCTTAGAGGAGAAAAATTCTAATTTACAGAAACCACTGCTTATCAAAAACCATTTGCTTAGGAAGCAAGACACGTTCGAACAACAACTAGCACAATCATCCGAAGAGATAAAGGAACTAGATGCCAAACTTGAGACGACAATAGCCGAGCATGACAAGCTTTCCAATTCAGTTTGTGAGGGAGAGAAAGCTTTGGAGCAACAGAGACTCGAAGTCACTAAAGTCCGTGAAGAGATTGCCAATATTGAATGTGCCCCTCTCATGACTGATGATGATGCTAAGTCTTTGGACATGGTTCGTGCCAAATTAGAGGGTCTACGTGAAGAGTTGAGGAACTTCAAGTGGATGATTTGATTTGATTGCCCCCACTGCTTTCTAGATTAGATGGCAAGACCCATTTTTTTTATTGATCAATTGATGTTTTGTCGAATACTTTGTTCGTTTATTCATTCATGCTATAAATAAAAGTGTTGAGATTCCATTCATTGCCAGGACTTTTTTTTTATTTATTTACCTTAAGTTTTATCTTCTGTAAGATTTTTTTTTCAATGCATTGTATCGAATCCCTTGTCTATGCCCTAATAAAAGTTCGAATTTTTATCTGCAACACAATTTTTTTTATTGCTTTGACTGAACTTAAGTTTTTTTTTCTTACGCTGCCTACGTACCCTTCAAATGGGAAGGGATTAAGTCATAACATAGTTCAATGAAAATGACTTTCTTTACTTTTATTTTTTTTTGGTCGTTCACCTTTTAAGCTCATGCGGGCTAGGAGCATCATGTAGTTTAGACTCTTACGATAAGGAGTATTACATTTCAAGCATAAATTTTTTTAAGAAACTTTCCATTTATTGGGTCTATTCTTAATCCGTCTTTATCAACGATCTTGTATGCTCCGTTTGTGTAGACTTCTTTGACGACGTAGGGTCCATCCCATTTAGGTGTGAATTTGTTCCCTGTGTGTCGTGTTGTGATGATGGGTCTTCGAACAACGAGTACCAGATCACCAACTTGAAATGATTGAAGCTTCACATTTTTATCAAAAGCTTTAGACATCCGTGCTTGGTAACATTCTAGTGCTTGTTGAGCCTCTAATCTTCTTTCGTCAAGTGCTTCCAGTTCTTGAAGACGCAACCTTGCATTATCTTCAGTTGTCAACCCTTATTGTACGACCATCCTTAGCGATGGGATCTCTCGTTCTAATGGGAGTACTACTTTTACTCCATAAACAAAGGGAATAAGGTGTGACCCCTGTAGGAGTTCGATGAGTAGTTCGGTAAGGCCACAACACCTCACCAATCTTTTCCTGCCAGTCTCTCTTTGTCTTGGAGACCACTTTCTTCAATAAGTTGCAGAGTGTCTTATTGAATGCTTCCGCCAATCCATTCGTTGTGGTGTTATACATGGAGGACTTGCAATGCTTGAAGTTAAACTTCTCACACAACTTGTTCATCAGGCCATTGGAGAATTGCCTTCCATTATCTGTCACGATACGATGAGGGATGCCATACCGATAGATGATATGATTTTGAATGAAATCCACAACGTTTTCTGTCTTGGCCTCTTTTAACGTGATAGCTTCAGCCCATCTTGAGAAGTAATCTGTCCCTGCGAGGATGTAAGAATGTCCTGTCGAGGACTTGGGTGTTACAGGGCCAACAAGGTCAAGCCCCCAAGCTTCGAAAGGCTATGAGGCTATAGTTGTGAAGAGGCTCTAGTAGCTGATGTATGAAATTGGCATGAAACTGGCTAGCTTCAAATTTTTTTTGCGTGCTGCATTGAGTCTTGAATTATTGTAGCCCAATAATATCCCATTCTTTTTAACTGGAACTGGAACTTTGGTCCGGACTGATGAACACCACAAATGCCCGAATGTGCCTCTTCCAATGCTGTTTGGGATTCTTCTTTTCCCAAGCATTGAAGAAAAAGGGCTTCATACGAGGGACGATAAAGAGTATTCTTATAGTAGAAAAATTGGGCAGCCCTTCTTCGTATCTCAGCTTTATGTCGAACGTTAGTGGGAAGTTTTCCATGTTGCAAGTAGTCTATGATAGGTTGCCGCCAATCTTCTTCTTCGATTTCATAAGCCGACGTCACGTTGACTTCTTCACACCGATGTGCATTTGATGGAATAATCCATTTCTGACAGAGAGAAATGTTTATAGCTACATCATCTGAAATTGTTATGGCAGTAGCTAAGTTTGCTAACGCATCTGCTTTCTTATTTTCTGATCTTGGGACGTGCTCTAGTATTATGCTATCAAACTTCTCCAGCAAGTGTCTTGCATACTCGAAGTAGGGTCTTAAATCCTCATTCTTTACACCATATTAGAGTAATATTTGATTTATTATCAACTTTGCGTCGCCATAGACTTCGATGTACTTTCTCCCGAATTCTAAAGCCAGTTGAAGGCCAATGATGAGTGCCTGATATTCAACAACGTTATTTGAGCACAATTCATGAAGTGTGAAGCTATAGGGAAACATGTGTTTCTTAGGTGAAATGAAAACAATGACAACTCCTGCCCCGCTCTTCCGTGTTGCACCATCAAAGTACATGGTCCAGGGTTCTACAATTTCAATATATAACACCTCTTCATCAGGAAAATCTTCGCATAATTTCTAGTCTGATGGGATTGGATGATTGGCTAAGAAGTCTGCCAATGCCTGTTCTTTTACTGCTTTTTGGGGCACGTACACAATGTCATATTGTTGAAGTATGATTGCCCATTTAGCTAGGCATCTAGAAATGATAGGCCTAGATAGGATATATTTAATAGGATCAGATTTCGCCACTAGATGTACAGTGAAGACTTGCATATAATGCCTCGATTTATCAATAGCAAAGAAAAGAGCAA
Organism: Luffa acutangula; assembly: GCA_036850905.1. NCBI lineage: Eukaryota > Viridiplantae > Streptophyta > Magnoliopsida > Cucurbitales > Cucurbitaceae > Luffa > Luffa acutangula. Next base: position 26,437,879 of record CM072090.1, on the reverse strand, counting down.
GACACATCTTCTCAATCGGAGAGTAATTTAGCTCAGCTCCTGTTAAGGTTTTGCTTAAGTAATAAAGGACATGTTCTTTGCTGTTTTCTCTTTCTTGTGCCAATAGTGCTCATGATCTATCTTGTGCAGCAATATATAAGATCATTGGCTTTCCTGCCTTAGGGGCACCTAAGACATGGGGATTAAGTAAGTACTTTTTATACTGTTCAAAGCATTCTGACATGTATCATCCCACTCAGGACTTGCATTCTTTCTCATCAATCTTTGAAAGGGTTGACATCGACCGACGAGGTTAGATATGAATCTTCTAATGTAGTCCAAACGACCCTGGAGACTCCTCAACTCATGTAGGCTTCTTAGGCTTGGCATTTTCTAAATAGCATCGATTTTGGATTGATCAATTTCAATTCCTCGATGCCTTACAATGAATCCAAGGAATTTTCCTGATGTCACACCAAATGCGCACTTGAGAGGGTTCAATCTCAACTGATATTTTCTCAAGCGATCTAAGACTACCTTCAAATCCCTCAGATGATCTTGTCGTTGTTTGGACTTGACCACAAGGTCGTCAACGTAACATTCCACATGTTTGTGCAACATATCGTCAAATATTTTCTGCATGGTACGCTGATAGGGAGCACTGACGTTTTTCAATCCGAAGGGCATTACTTTGTAGCAATATATTCCTTTTGGAGTTTGGAACGCTGCTTTCTCCTCATCCTCAAGAGCCATCCGAATTTGGTTGTATCCTGACGATCCATCCATAAAAGAAAAAGCTTCATGTCCCATGGTTGCATCGACCATGATCTCAGTAATGGGTAGTGGAAAGTAATCTTTCGGGCATGCATTATTTAAATCACGAAAATCGACACATATACGAAGTTGCCCATTATTTTTTCTAACGGGGACAATATTTGCTATCCACGTTGGATATTTGACTTCACGGATGAATCCCGCCTTTATTAACTTATTGACTTCAGATTCAATTTGAGGGATGAGTTCTGGTCGAAAACGTCGTTGAGCTTGTTGTTGGGATTGGTGCCCTAAAACTCGTAGATAATGAATGTTAAACGAGTTATATACTTATTCGATAAAAGTGTTATCGAGATTGATTCAGTAAAAGTCATTACTGAATAAATTAAATTGCACATATATAACCCAAATCCAATAAACTAAGATCCATGGCTATAGGATGAACACTTGAGCTTTATGTAGAGACATAAAAGTGGATCAAGCTTGAGTAATAGCCAAAACGGTCTATAGTATAGGAATAGGGTTGGGTACCTTATTCTGGAGACACTATGAGACACGGCCCACTTTATAGATGGTATAGACGATGTGATCCTAAATCGTCCATGTAGAGACATGCGAGTGGGGGTGTCCTATGCAATGAGTTTGCATAAGACCAGGACCGAGAAATAAGTCGCTCTCGCTTTATAACACCGTTTACTAACGAGACTGACTATTTCATGTGATGACCTAGGTAACTCGATCTTAATCCTGAGCTAACTATGAACTCCTGTTTATTCGGGCTTATCCTTAGATCTGCATAGGTGAGAGTGGCTCAGTATCGCCAACTCAATAAGCCTCCCATTTCAGGGATAGGAACGGGTAGATAGCTGGGGACATAGTCGTGCAAGAAGGAATTCACTCCTACCCGAATAAGGGATAGTAGAGAGGTTGTTCTCTTAAGTGCTGACTCCGGGGCTTGAACAAAGGGATCCCGCCCTCTCATTGGCCCGAGAGGGACTCGGTTTATTGGTTGGACCATAAACCAATTGTTCATTAGAGGATCAGTGGGACTTAAGGAACTAGAAGTATTATAGGGGTAAAACGGCTTATTGACCTAGCTATAGCTACGAACAACTTGTGAAGGATCGACTTACTAATCATGGTTAAATCAAGTGGACGGAAATATATCTATAGTGAGGGGAGTGCAACTATCGGGCTATAGTGGAGTGTCCCGATAGTTAACGAATGTTGGCTAGCTTGGACAATGAGATTAGTCGGTTAGCCTCGAATCGTTGGAGCCCATGATCTATAGGTCCATTAGGTCCCCCTACTAGCTCATATCGGAATTAAGCCTAGAACAAAAGATAGGAAGCTTTGAATCGTTCAAAATCGGGAAAAAGGGTATTATCGTAAATTGTGTTTGACACAATAATTTAATTATGAATTAAATTAGAAAATGAGAGATGAAGTTTTTAAAAGTGTTTTGAATACTATATATATGTATTAGGAATCATATATATGGAATTGCACAAGATAACAAAGATTAATTAGATTAATCATATCAAAATTAATTTGAAAATTTTCAAATTAATTACCAAGCAATCAATTTCAATTTAGAATTGAAATTGGGGGTAATTTGCAAGCTTGAAATTTGATTTCAATTTGAATTTAGTGGATTTAGTTGGAAATCCACTTAATGCATGATCATTCAAAGTGGAAAGACAACTCACTCATGCATTGTTGCATGTCTTGTGTAATGTACACCTAGAATCCACTTGAGCTTGCAAATACACCATGTGTCTTGTGTCTTGAGGCTTGGCTTTGCATGGAGAATGTCTTTAAAAGGAGTTTGAATCATATTCAAACAAAAGAGAGCCATTTCCTTAATGTTATGCTGCTGGAATTTGGACTCAAAGTTCTCTCATCTCTCATTCTTCTCCATTGTTTGATGCTTCAAGCATTCCCTTCCCATTCCCTATCTTATATAGACTCCCACAAGTCGTTCTTGGCCCGGAGTATAGTAGGGAAGGCTCTAGAGGTTGTCCAAGGAGCATAGGAGAGGCAAACACCACAAGGAGTTCAACATAAGTGAGCTACAAAGGTTGGTGTTTTCTAAACTCTCTATTCTGTCTTTTCTAGAACATGCATGCTTTAGGAGTAAAATTGAATGTCTTAAGTGCTTTCGATCTTCAATTGCTTCCGCATGTGTAATATGTACACCTTCAATTGTTTTACTGGCCGATATCCTTGTTGCAAGGCGATGGACAGACACTTTTGGGTCAAGTCCTGGCATTTCCTTATATGACCAAGCAAAAATGTCCTTTTATGATGTGAGTAGACTCATATAATCGCCTTCTTCCTGAGGAGTAAGTGATGCACTTATAAAGGTCAGACGTAGCTCTTCTATCGTACCAAGGTTGATTTCTGTAAGTTCATCGACGGTCGATTGGCTGCCATCTTCAAGTGACAGTGGAGCCTCCTCTGCATCTTCTTCAGACATTTCAGTCTCTGATTCATCTCCTATGGTGATGTAGTAACATACAACAGTGTCATCTTCATCATTAGGGATTTTCTCTCTAGGTCTTGTGATGACGACATCATGTCGCTTTATTTTTAATGAACCCTCAGTATTTACGAAAACAAGTAGTTTTCTCTTCATTTGTGAGGGGACAGCGCTGCGAAGTTTCTCATCACCTTTTAGCTTGATGGTAGTCTCTGTTATGTTAGAGACTGGTATTGGAGTTCGTTCTTTCCTTCTTTTTGTGGTTACACTCAACCTTTGGAAAGCTGACAGTCGTGTGGTAGGAGTTGAATGCACATTTTCTTTTTCTTTAGAAGCCATACTTAACCTTTGGAAGGCTGAAGGTCGTGTGGAGCCAGAAGCGGGCTGCTGACTTTCACCCTCTACTGCAATTGTACTCAGCCTTTGAAAAACCGAAGACCGTGTAACAGACGGTTCAATGTGATCAAAAGCCAAAGTCCGATGATTTTTGCTTCCTTTACCTTCTTTGGGATCATCAATTTCTTCCAAAGTAATGTGAAGCGAATCTGCAACTTTTGCTTTCCCTTTTCTTGTAATTCGAACTGGCTTAGGAGAATTATATCCCAGTCCATCCCTTGAGATGGGTATAACATAACCTTCTTTTTTATGTTTCTTCTGCGTCGAGGAAAGTTCAGGTCTTTGATCAAAGATCCGTAAACTTTTAAACTTAGTGTGGGTCGTGAAATCATAGCCGACCTTTGCCAATAGTTTGTATGCTTTAGGGTCAAACCCGTCTTTTGTTCGTCTATCGGACAGAGTTGTTTCTACTTGTTTGTCTTTGACCTCTTGTTTGGATATCTTTGTAAGAGGTGTGATAAAACTCTCTTTCAAAATTTCAATGTCGCCAACTCTTAAATTATTGGAGCATTCTGCAATTGGCGAATCACCCTTCTTGCGTCGAGATAAGGGAACATAGCGCAAGACAGGAGCGTTTGTCTTCTTCTCTTCTGAACATAGTACCTTCTCATTTTTCGTCACTTCAGCTTTTGTTTGGCTAAGAGATATCTTGCTTTGCTGAGAAGTTTCTGCTTTTTCATTCAACTCTTTTCCCGTGCTTGCTTGTTGCTCAAGTTTGTTGCCTCTTTTTATCAAAGGAACTTATGACGGCATAGCTTCCCCTACACTGTCATTCTTCATATAAAACTTTGCATCTACATAATGAGACTCAGCCTCTGAGAAGGGATTGGTATCAGCGTCAACCTTCTTGATGCCATCTTGATAGAATTTAAAATACTGGTGCAGCGTGGAAGTAACCACTCCATTTCCATGAATCCAGGGACGACCTAGTAATAACTTGTAGGTGGTCCTAGAGTCTATAACGTGAAATAGAGTATTGGCCTTTAAATCTCTAATGATGAGCTCTAGGCGAATAATGCCAATCGCGCGTTGCCTGCCTTGGTTGAATCCTTGAATTACCAACTTACTATTTGACAATTTTTGCATCAGAATGCCTAGTTGGTTCATGGTAGATTTGGGCATTATGTTAACGGCAGAACCATCATCGATGAGAATTTGACTAACTTTTTGCTCTCTGATGTAGCCTGAGACAAACAAAGGCCTATTATGAGGTTTTGATCCGAGTAGTAGATCTTCATCGGTAAAAGCTATGGACATGCAACATGGAGCACCGACAGATGCTTTACAATCCTTTAACACTTCGATGAGAGTATTCTTCGTCTCTTGAGGGAGCGATAGTAAATCATCTACCTAAAGAAAGGTAGGTCTTCCAGCTTCGTGATGGCTTTTGACGCAATCGGGGTGACTTTATCATCTTCTGTCACATTGACAACGTGACATGTAACAGTTTGACCGATTCCTGCTAGAAAAGTTCTTGGGAAGAATTCTTTTAGAGTTATTGGTTGTGGAGGTTGGATATGTTCCTCACTTTCCTCTAGGATAGACTTGAGTCTTCTCGTATACTTCTTCCCTTTTTTCCTTCGAGGCACGCTTTTTCTCTTGTGTTCTTGAAACAAGCGAGATTCCTTCTGAACCCAATTTTGCTTTCGGTTCTTTTGTCGAGTTATGAGTGTCCAGGCCTCCATTGTCGTCTTCAACTTGCCTAATCTTTTCTTGAAGATCTTCTTCGTAGAGGGCTGATAACTGCCCAAAAGGTAGTTATTTAGGCCTCAATTATATAGGGATTTGTGTGTCCTTTATGCTTATTAGGGTTGGTTTTAGAAAGATATTACATGTTTTAACCCATTTGGAAGAATGGAAGCATTGGAAATTATTTTTGTGCAGAATCTGTTGCTGAGCGACTAGAGGGAGCAAATTCTATGCTGCAGCAAAACTGGGAACAGAACTGCCACATCACAGCTCGTTAGCCAACTTCATGAACCGACTTCTGTTGAGTTATTTTCGGGATAAAGGAGCAAGGAGAGCCCTACACGTGTCCAAGTTGACCTAATTCAAGCCTCCTATCCCTCTATAAAAGGAAGGAGCCGCCCAAGTCAAAGGGATTCCATGTTTTCCCTTGGAAGCCGAATATTTTAGAGAGATTGAAGATTATAAAAAAACACCATCTTCCGCAAGCTGATTAGGGAGTTTATTTTCTTTATTAACTTGTGGTTATGGACATGCCTACTCAGATTGTAATTCGTATTCCTATGCCTGTTATGAACTAAGTAGCTTAAGGTGTTGGTTACGACTAATGTGATTACTGTGCTTCATCTCTAGTAATATATTGACTATCGCATTTTGGTTAATTGTTGTGCTTATTCTCATTTTATGCCCGCCTTGCCAGCCGGTATGGATAGCTCTCTCTAGTTTCAGGGATGATTTAGAGAGTGTGTGGCAATTATCCACACTACGATCATTGTGTATTGGTGAACGCCAGTGACTGAGCTAGGGATAGCCAGTTGCCTAGTGCTTGATCGGTCGTACTTCATTGGGGTTGAAACACATCCCAAAAGATCCGGAGTTCCGGGAGGAATCCGCTAATAATACTACGAGAAATGCATTATCAATAATATTGCTAGAGCATCTTTTAGAGCAATCACTAAATCCTAACCAGCGTCTGTCTTTAATCTGTCTATCTATTTGTTTACTTATTGTTCTGTCATGTACTTTGCTTCAGCATAATTCCGATAAAACCAAATCATTTACTATCTTTGAAACCATTAGAAAATTACACAAAAATAGGTAGAGTGGGAACTAATTCAGGGCTCAGATTAATAATATTACTTGCTGCAGACTGTGTATACTTGCACAGGAATTCTAGAGTATTTTATATCATATTATTACTCACTCTAGGAACCCAACAAGGGCCCTTTCTGGGAAGTCATTTCTTGGGTCTTCTAGTTGAGACCAAATGATAATAGGTTCGAAGGTGCTGAATTGGATTAAGCTTCCTCTCTGATCATACGGTAAACTTGTAGGCGACTGGACACTAGGACAAGTTATTACAACAACATGATTTGCTTGAGCTACTTCATCAAGATCTAGCTCAATTTTCCTTTCTCGAGCTAACTTCAAGATTAGCTCCTTTAACATGAAACATTTCTCCACTGGATGACTAACGACCCGATGATATTTACAATAGTTGAGATCATTTACTTTTCCCATTTCTTTAGGTAGTTTGCATTCAGGGAGCTCGATAAGTTTCTTTTATAACAGTTGTTCTAACATATTTGGAATGTCAGTGTCTGGAAAAGGGTAGACTTTTTCTTGTCTTTCTTTCAAAGTTAGGCGACGTTTCTCGCCTTCATTTTGACGCTTCTCTATTTTCTTTTCTCTTCCATTAGTAGTAAGCTTCAGAGGGACTGTATTGACGACCATGGATTCTCTTGTAGCACCCTTCAAGGCCTTTTCGGTGCTCTTCACTTCTTTCTTCTCTTTCTTCACATCGGGGACTGGAAAGTCTTTATTCCCTCTGGTAGCAATACTTAGCTCCATATCATGAGCACGAGTTGCCAATTCCTCGAAGGTGCGGGGTTTTATGCCCTGCAGTATATAAAGAAGTTCCCAGTGCATTCCTTGAATGCACATTTCGACAGCGGATAGCTCAGTGAGTCGGTCTTTGCATCAAGACTTAAAGCTCTCCAACGATTAATATAATCAATGATAGGCCCATCCTTTCGTTGTTTTGTACTTGTGAGCTCTGTCATGCTGACAACTCGCCTTGTGCTATAAAAGCAATTTAATAACTCCCTTTCAAGTTGTTCCCAACTGTCAATCATCTCTGGCTCTAAGTCGGTATACCAATCAAAAGCATTGCCCTTTAGTGTTCGGACGAATTGTCTAACTAGGAGATCTCCACGAGTCCCAACGTTTTCGCATGTCTCAACAAAGTGAACAACATGCTGCTTAGGATTCCCCTTTCCATCGAATTGTTGAAATTTTGGATGTTGATATACGGTAGGCATCCTCAAGTTTTCAATTCTCTTAGTGTATGGTTTGGAGTACATGAGAGAATTTTGAGTAGGTCCACCATATTGAGCTCTAATGGAGCTCATAATCATATTTTGGAGCTATTGAACGGACAACGAAGCAATCGAAGTGGAATGTTGAGGTTGGTTTTCTTGCATGACAACCTTCCCTTTGTCATTATTCTTTGCAGCAGGTGTTTGGCTTGACACAACGACATCACGACTTTCTATGTGATTCTTTAGAGAGGCAATTTCATAATCTCTCTCCTCAACCGCCTTCATCAGCATGTTGATCTTTCTTTCTATTTTCTTGCATGACCATCTCGCCTTGGTTTTGCTCTGCCATTTGAGTCCATATCATATTTGCAATGACAAAGGCTTGTTCTTCTTCTGATTTCTGAATTTCCTTGAAGCGTCCACGAGTAATTGGTCCCACGTACGAGTCGCTTAAAGTCTTGGAAGCAGCTTTCTTAGATGCCATCGTTTCTTTAGAACTTTTTTGTAGATCTTGAATGAGAGAAAGAGATAAAAGGTAGAGAGGTCCCACCGGGCGTGCCAAACTGTTCACACGAGGTTTCAGAGAGAAATTTGATTCGTGAAACAACTACTTGTATGTATTGATTTCTATATAAGTGTAGTGGATTACAATCTCTAGTTACAATCCTTTGATGTTTTCTCTCACAAATTCAAGTTAGCTTGATCTACAGAGTCTTCAAGAAGCTTTGGTCTTGAAGGTTTGTTCTTCAAAAGGATCTGGATTCTTCTAGATGGATCTAGGTAAACTTCAGTCTTCAGGTCTGCAGGAGGTTCTGAGCTTCAGACTTCGATTTGGTAGGAGGACTTGAAGAGGATCTGAACTTCGATCTTCAGTTCCGCAGTGAGATTGGAAGATGATCGGAGCCTCGTTCTTCAATTCTGCGACCGAATTTGGAGAGGACCTGAGCTTTGATCTTCAATTCTACGGCGGGATTTGAAGAGGATCTTAGCTTCGTTCTTCAGTTCTTTGTCGAGATTTGAAGATGATCAGAGCCTTGTTCTTCAGTTCTGCAGCTTGATTTGATGAGGATATGAGCTTTGATCTTTGGTTTTGCAGAAGGAGCTTCAATCTTCAGTTTCTTCAGAGAGCTTTCTCTTCTTCCTTTCTTTCTGTCGTCCCCCAAATGAGAAGTCATGCCTCCTATTTATAGAGTTTCCTAAAGGCCTTCGTGGGCTTGGGCTTGGGCTTGGTTGCGTTTGGGCCATGGGCTTGGGCCTAAAATGTATTTGGGCTCATCCATGGGCTTGGGCTCGAAACTTTGGGCTTCTGACCCAATTATCTTAATGAATTTGGGTTTAAATTAAACCCAATTCAATCTAATTTCGTGAAATTAGCATATTTTAATTTCACGAACTTAGAAAATTACTTGAAGAAAAATTTCTATGCCAACAGACACAATATTTGTTTTCTCAATAATGTTTTTCCAACAAAACAAATATTCAATAGACCTCACAAAACAACACACTTTCAATGCACCTATTGTAATTATATTTAAATGTTTCACCAACCAAAACAAAAATTCAAGAAAACTCAAGAAACCACACAATTTCAATGCACCTATTGTAATTATCTCTAAATATTTCACCAACAAAAACAAATTACATATACATAAATACACATGTATAACAAACCATCCTCAACCCCAATCACAAAGAACATCATAATGATAACATATAAAGTCACATTTCCAATGACAAGAACAAATAAAACCTCTCAATCACAACCACATGTATACAACCTAAACTAAAAAGTCATAGTTCAAAAAACAATCACCAAACCACAATAAAATTACAAATAGAACCTTAAACTTTAAATCAACAAGACCCCCCCCCCCATCCACATTCACTAAAAATAGCTCAAGCTTCAACAAAGATTTAAACTTTCTCCTAATTTTAAATCTACATTCACTAAAAAAAAACTCAAAACTTCAACAAATAAATCAACCCACTTCAAGTAACAAATATAAACAACTCCCCCTCAAATTCATATATATTCACCAGAAGAACAACTTTGAATCACAAATATAAACAACTTTGAATCAACAAAAGAAAAATATAAAAAAACTCTCTCTCAAATCCACATTCACTAAAAAAGTCCAAGTTTTAACAAATGAAACAACTCCCCCTCCCCCTCCCCTAAAATCAATAGATATAAATAACTTTTCACTCAAATCACATTTCAAAATCATAATTTACATCCAAGAGAACAATAACAAACAAACTTTGAATCTTTAACAACACTTTCAACCACAATGTTCAATAGGCACAACATTTTTTTTTCTCCAATAGTATATTTTGAACACATAATATAATTAAAAATTTAGTTAACAATATGCACCTATTTTATTTTCTACAAATCTTTCACCAAGGAAAAAAAAATCTAACAACAAACTTTCTTAAATGAAAAAACAGAAAAATTACAAATAAAACTAAAAATTTTGGGAAAAATACACTTTTGGTCCTTCAAGTTTGGGTTAGGTTTCATTTTGGTCCTGAGTTTTTAAACTGGACAATTTAGTCCCTGAGGATTGAATTTCGTTTCATTTTGGTCCCTCCATCCATTTTTCCGTTAAAAACTAACCTAGGGCTGACGTAGCGCTATTTTTTTATTTTAAAAAAATTCTTTTTAAATTTCTAAAATAAAAATAAATACAAATAATAAAAATATTATTATAAATAATAAAAATAATATTATTTTTGATAAATGTATTTCTTTCTCTCTCCATCGTCAACATTCTTCGTCTTCTTCATCAGCTGCAACGCCGGCCGTCGTCTCCAACTGCTACAGCTGTCGCTGTCGCCGACCGGCGGTGGCCAGCAAACCTTTTTTTCCCTCTCTTTCTTCTTTTCTTATTCTTTTCCTTCTCCTTATTTTGTTTCCTTTTTTTCTCAAAAAACCAAAAGCTCTTCACGCCAAGCGGCCGCCCTCATGGTCCACCACTCTTCACGCCCAGCTGCAGCGCCCTCACCATCTTTCTCTCTCTCCGTGACCAAAAATCCATGCCTAAAACAAAGGGGATTTCCCCTTCGTTTCAGACCGATTCGAAGGTTCCCCTTCGATTCCAGCAGCGTCATGATTTCAGTTGGACAGAAAGACTGGTGTGAGGACGAAGTGTAGCGGCGGCATGAGGATGGAGTTGCGTAGCACGCGAGGTAGAGAAACGAAGATAGCGTACTGACCCACGAGATCTGAACTTGATGGGCACGAGAGCTGAGCTCGCTGAAGCTTTCCGAATCGACGGCGTGTGGGATTGATTCACGGCACGATACCTGAACTCGACAGACATGAGATCTGTACTCACGGTGGTGGTTGGTCGGTGAAAAGAAAACCACAAGTTTCTTTTTAAAAAAAGAAAATGAAAATAGAAAAAGAAAAAGAAGAAAGGAAAAAGAGAAACAAAATAAGGAGAAGGAAAAGAATAAGAAAAGAAGAGGAAAAAAAAAAGGTTCGCTGGCCGCCGTCGACCGGCGACGACGACGGCGGTAGCAGTTGGAGACGACCACCGACTTTTCAACTGATGAAGAAGAAGGAGAATGTTGATGATGGAGAGAGAAAGAAATACATTTATTAAATATAATAATATTTTTATTATTTATAATAATATTTTTATTATTTGTATTTATTTTTATTTTAAAATTTAAAAAAGAATTTTTTAAACTAAAAAATAGTGCCACGTCAGTCCTACATTAGTTTTTAACTGAAAAATGGATGGAGGGACCAAAATGAAACGAAATCCAAACCTCAGGGACCAAAAGTGTAATTTTCCCAAAAATTTTATAACTCATACATATAATGATGAATCCTTCAAACGAAAATAGCTTCCTTCAACTAATCTAACAATGTTTATGTTGCAACACCAAGAAAAAATGTGGTGTAAATGAAAAAACAAATATTGAAATAACAAAAAAATAGCTTAACCAATGAAAACGACAATTCCACAAATATAAGAACAAAATGGAACACTTAGAGCACTTACCGTTCTGACGAAGACCGTGGCCAACCTCCTCTCTCTCACAACCGTGGGCGGCAACGTGAAATCGAACCGTGGTCGGCAAAGTGAAGATCGTGGCCGGCAAAGTGAAGACAGTGGGCGGCAAAGTGAAGTCGAACGGGCAAAGTGATTTCGAAGACCGCCTCCTATCTCTCATTCAAAGTCAAAAGGGAAAGTGAAAAAAAAGCATTGGCACGGGTTTTAAAAGGGTTGCGACGATTATTGTGTTTCGTCGCAACTTTTTGCGGTGAAAAGGACGTTTCGTCGCAGCCTTTGCGACGCAAAGAAGCCAAAACGTCGCACACTGTTACATTGATAATGACTCTGATGGGGTCATTTCTCACGCTGCACGAAGCTTGCGACGCAAATACTGTTTTCATCACAAGGTTGTGTGACGAAACTAGTCGTTTCGTCGCAAACGCATGCGGCGATTTCTCTACTTTCGTTGCATAAATACAAACTGCGGCCCAACGCAATTTTTTTGGGGATTTTTCATGCTTTTTGTGCAACGATTTATCTTTTCGACGCTCCACGTGAGACTAAAATTGGAAATTCGTCACAGACTTTGCGACAACAGGTATTTTTTCGTTGCAAACTTGCGACTAAACCATGTGTTTCGTCGCACGTGAACGACGTTTGGTGGTTTTTGACGCTGATGAGCGACGTTTATTGTTTCGCCGCTGAGATTTCGTCGCTAAATCCCTTGTTTCTTGTAGTGTTGGCCAGTTAAACCTCGAATCGTTGGAGCTCATGATCTGTAAGTCCATTAGGTCCCCTTGCTAGATTAAGGAATAAACTTTGGAACAATATGATGGAAAGAATTCGAATTGTTCAAATTCAGTTTAGGGACAATATCAGTCGTATTGGATATTACCGATACATTGGTTTTTGGTTAAACCTAATTTTGAGAGTTAGACACATTTAAATATGATTTAAGTATCGAGCACATGAATCCTCATGGTCGAGAAATTGCATTTCAAAGATGATCGGGATTGGTTGCAAAATATTAATTTAATATTAGATATTAAATTAATATATAATAATATAATTGATTAATTAATCAATAATTATTTTAAATTAATTATGAATTAATTTAAAATTGAAATTCAAAATTAAAAATGAATTTTATATTATTAATTAAAATTAACTAACTAAAATTGATTTTCTTTTGAATTATGAAATTAAAAAAAAAAAAGCAATTTTAGGAGGTGAAGTGCATGGTGACTAAACCCATGCACTCCTCCTCAATTAGCCACCAAATTTCAGTCTAATTGGGATTGTCTTATTGTCTAATTGTGGGGCTTCAAGAGTGCATGAACTCTTTTTTAAATAGGGGAGGAATTGCTGAAGAAATGCACAAGTTTTCCATGGTGTTATGCTGCCAAATTTCTCTCAAAGTCATAAGCTCAAAACCTCTCAAAGCTTGAAACTCAAGCACTTACCCTTCCAATTCCCATCATTAGAGGATCGCATAATCCAATCTAAAGGCCTGAGAATAGCAAGAAAGATCTTGTGGTATCGTGATCAGTTGGTGAGGAAAAACAACACAACAATCCGTCCAATTTTGAGCTACAAGAGGTTGGTACTCAAAAACTCTGTTTTAGTAGCTTTGGACAGCATGTTTTGTATGATCAAATTGATGTTATTATGTGCCTAAGATCCAAAATTGCTTTTGCATGTTAGATATTAACACCTTCACATGGACGATTCAGGATCACATCGTCTGTACTAACTACAAAGTGGGTCGCGTCTCATAGTGTCCCCAGGATAAGGTTCCCAGCCTTATTCCTATACTATAGACAATTTTGGCTATTACTTGAGCCTAATCCACTTTTATGTCTCTACATAAAGCTCAAGTGTTCATCATATAGCCAGGGATCTTAGTTTATTGGATTTGGTTTATCTAACGTGCAATTTACTTATTCAGTAACTACTTTACTAAATGAACCTCGGTAACGACTTGATCGAACAAGCATATAATTTGTTATTCATTATCTACGAGTTTTAGGGCACCAATCCCAATAATAGGGTGATCACTCCCAGGGCGACTCACAGGTGGCGCATGGGAATCTCACGGTGCAACCTAATGGAAGAGATCGCAGGATATGTTTACACTTTTCCTTCACCCACTTACTATGAAACTTTCCCCATTCACCTTGTTATTGACCCATGTAAACACCATTCGTAAGGGGACGCTCCCAGGGCGCCTCGGGGCCAAGCATGGATCTCACGGTGTGAACACAAGGGGACATGAGAGTAAAAACTTGATATGAGCATCTCGTTTTTATATTTTTCCTCCCACTGAAGTGTCCTAAAGTTTTTAGGGTCTATTACTTAGGTAAATTTCGGCTAAATGAATCTATCTATGTCTACGACTTTTATAACTATTTATAAAGGTCTTTACTCTAATGTCTAGGTGAATTAAACCCTTTTAATTACCTAGTGACATTGCACGCTAATAAGACCGCAATTAATTCTACTCAAGTTCCAAATAGTTCTTCATAAGGACATTACCATGAGAGTTCCCTTATAACCAAAGTCTTATATCCTACTTAACCATATTTTAAATCTATTAAAACACTAAGTAGGACAACTTTCTAATCATATTAGAAATGGTGATCGTAGGTCTGTTTGATTTTAAATCGTTTAAAATTAACTCATTCTCCTAAGATCTTATATTAGCATGCAACTCTCTTTGTTATAGGTTGACGATTTCTATTCATTAACTCTTGTAACTATTATAATTTTTAATGAATTAGACCTATAACATGCTTCTAATGGTGACGAAAGCATATAACAATCAAATATTCAAGTTATATATAAAACACCATTTAGAAATTACTTACATTTAGGTGTGTATAACGATTATACTACGATGTCTAGGTGATAAAGTCTTTAATACCTCACATCGCTCAAGCATGCTCATAAAACTCGGGTTAACTTAACTCAAGTACCGGCTTGATGCCCAGGTAGAAGGTGTTCTGTAAATCGTCAACTTAAATACCTCTAGCCTTAGACAACATCTTGTCAGGTGAGTTCTCTTGTAACCTTAGCTTTACAAGATATCGACCTATTTTATGCGAATTGTTCGAGTTTGAGGTTCGTTAACCCTAAGTGAGCATGCATTTAACTTGTTATAGATTTTAACGTCTATCTCGAATTATAACACTTATAACATAGATAACCCATAACAAACATCTACGCTAAGGTGGTTTCATGTTGCATGTTTGTTCGTTTTCGATTATTAATATAACACTTATATTAAAATTGTTGGATTTTATGTCCTAAAACTCGTATACAGTAAATGAAACAAACTAATCGATCTCAATAAAGCGTTATTTGAGTGATTCAGTAATTTGTTATTGAATAATCGAGTTTGCATAAATTAACCCTAAAATCCAATAAACTAAGATCCAAGGTTGTTTAAATGAAACTTGGACTAGTATGTGGGGACTGATAGCGAGCAAAAATGTCGCTATTTTAGTCCTAAAATATTAGGCTTTTTAGTGCTTTAATTGTGTTTTTATTGAAGATATTTAATATATTTTGTTATTTGGTCTTTAAGATCAAAATTATGGATTTTGGTGAAAAAATTCCCAAAAAGAAGTCATTCAAGCCCAATTTCCATACATGGGTCAAGGGGGAAGCCAAGAAAGTCAACAATGAAGATGAGGCCCAAAAGAAATGAAGAGAGGCCCAAATTCAAGCCCAAAATTGCGCCAGAAAGTTTTGGAATTCGCCTAGCGTCGCGACACTGCTATTCCCTTTTCTTGGCTGGCAAGTCGATGATGTCACAACGTCGCGATGTTGTGCCAATAGCGTCGCGACGCTGCCCCATTTCCGAGCCTATAAATAGCGCCCCTTGGATCCATTTTTTACCATCAATCATCATTTCCCTCATTCTTTCCTTTCTCTCTTTGGCTCCTTTGGAGCCTTCTCTCAAGGTTTTTTAGCCTTTTTGGGAATTCTTTAGTGGGAAAATTTTGGGGAGTTTTGGGGAGCATTATAGGAGGCTCAAGGTGTGCTCGGAGGGACTCCAAGCGCCAGCGACGGGGTCTTCGACGGTCAATTCCTTCCCTTTTATTGTGCTCATATTTATGTTTTCCTTTGTAAATTTTGTGAATATTTTAGCTATGTATAGCTAAACCCCAATTTGGGGTCTTGAAATGAAATTATAGTTAAAATGTTGTTATAATTGCCTATCTCTTGCCCTTTTTCCTAATTATTTGTATGGTTGCTCGTAATGCTGTTTGCAATCTGGCCAATTGTGTATTGATTCAATTCTTAATGGAGACTCGACGGAGAGAAGTTAGGATAGATCATAATCCATGCAACTAGTTTAATTGCCCTTCGTGACAATGGAATTAGTTGATTAAACTTAGATTCCTAAAATGAATCAGAGCGTAATAATTAATGAATTTTAATAGCGCTAAGGACACTTAGGTTGTTAAAATGAATCAATTACAATTAGGGGAGACCGATAGGAGAATCTATGTGATTAATGGAGATTCTAAGATTATGATTAGTTGGGCAATGAGATAGGATAATTATAATAATTATTTAGCTAATAATTGAGTTTCAAGACCCCACTTCCCATTTAAAAGCTCTTTCTCCATATTTTCATTTCTTGATTGATCAATTTGATTTCCTTAATCGCTTTAATTTTTAAATTCATTTTAATTTCATGTTTTGGTCCCTAGATATTATTTCTCCCAAGTATTTTTAGTGTTCAAAAGAATTTTTGCTTAATTTTCGCTTCGCCTCCCTGTGGATTCGATACTCGGAATTCTTCCGTTTTACTATTACTTGTGATGACCCGTGCGCTTGCAGATAATCGTTAATACCCAACAACAAGTTTTTGGCGTCGTTGCCGGGGAGGCTTGATTTTTAAGCAAAACAATTTTTTCTTGACATAAAAAAGAAAGGGATAAATAGTAATTTAGGTGTAAATATTTTTCTTTTATTGTTTTGTGAATATCATTTTATTTGTGTTTTTGTTTGGTTCTTTTGATTGTTTGGGAGTGTTGCATGCGAAGACATAAGGTAGATGAATTGTTTCCTTTAGATCTTGAAATTACCAGGACACTCAAATCTATTCGTAGAGAAAAAAGACTAACGGAAGCAATGGCTCATCAAGATGAAGCTCCCAAGGCAATCAGAGACTTTTTACAGCCAGTTCTCCCCACTGAAAATTCAGGCATCGTTTACGCCCTTATCCAAGCTAATAATTTTGATTGAAGAGAAGACTGATTCAGATGGCGCGAGACAATTCATTTAAAGGACACCCTTCTGAGGATCCACACTCACATTTGTGATCATTCTTGGAAATATGCGGGACGGTAAAGATAATGGAGTTCCGACCGACACTATAAGATTGAGGTTATTCCCATTTTCTTTGCAAGACAAAGCTAAAGATTGGTTCGAATCAGTCGAGACGGGCAGTATCAGCACATGGGACGAGCTTGCCTAGGCTTTCCTGACGAAATTTTTCTCGCCTGCCAAGACTACGAAGCTCTGGACTGAGATCGGAACGTTTAGACAGCTTGACGAGGAGAAGTTGTACGAGGCATGGGAGAGATATAAGGAAATGCTTAGGCGGTGCCCGCAACATGGCTATCCAGATTAGCTCCAGGTGCAGTTGTTTTACAATGGATTGAATCCCTCCACCAAGACCGGTTTAAACACATCAGCGGGTGGGAGTTTTCTATCCAAGACAGTGACGGAAGCCAAGGATCTTCTAGAGGAAATGGCAGCAACCAGCAACCAGCTACCAGCCAAGGATCATTTACTCAAGGAGTACCGAACTTCTACCACCCCAATCTGCGCAATCATGAGAACTTCTCGTACTCGAACACGAATAACGTATTGCAGTCACTGCCAAGATTCGCTTCAACCAGTTCGCCAGAAAAAGAAGAGTAACCTAGAGGAGATGGTGGCCATGTTTATCAAAGAACATAAGGTGTTGAATGTGCTCTAAACGGAAGTTAATAACCACGACACAACTCTAAAAAATATGGAAGTTCAGATAGGTCAGATTGCTTCAACGGTGAATGCCGTTCAGAAGGGAAAATTTTTAAGCGACACTGAATCCAATCCAAGAGAGCAGTGCAAGATGGTGACACTGAGAAGTGGTAGACAATTGGAGATCAGTTCAAAAAAGAAGAAGAAAGAAGAGAAAAGCATGGATGAAGATGAAAGGGTTGAGGCACAAAAAACCTCCTCTGAAAGGTCCCAACATCCTCCTAACACTATTGATTTGAATTATGGTTTTTCTAACTCTTTTGCAGGAAAAGAAAAAGATGACAGGCATGAAGAGAAACTAAACGAGGAAGAAGTGGTTCCATGCAACCATCATGACAAAGGCTCGCACATTAGCCCGCCCAAGCGGAGGGGCGAATGTCCAACCTTTGACTATAGGGAGTTACCTTTTCCTCAACGCTTTAAAAATGTTAAATTAGATGAGCAGTTTTAGAAATTCCTAGAGATGTTTAGAAAATTGTCTGTGAATATTCCCTTAGTAGATGATTTGTATAAAATGCCTAATTATGGGAAATTCATGAAAGAAATGCTTTCTAGGAAGAGAAGTTTGAAAAAAGAAGTTTTTAAATTGTCTGAAAGTAGTAGTACCATAGTTTCTGGAAAGATGCCTTCTAAACAAAAAGACCCAGGGAGTTTTACTGTTTCCTGCATTATAGGAGAAGTATCTTTCAATAGGGCCTTGTGTGATTTAGGTGCTAGTATAAATTTGATGCCCTATTTTGTATACAGGAAGATTGGTCCAACAGGAATGAATGACACCGACGTCACTCTCCAGCTTGCTGATAGATCGATTACCCACCCAATGGGTGTTGTGGAGGACGTGCTGGTGAAGGTCAATAAATTTATCTTCCCTGTAGATTTTGTGGTGCTCGACATGCATGAAGACAGAGAGGTACACATTATTCTAGGTAGACCTTTCTTAGCTACAGGTAAAGTTGAGATTAGTGTGCATACAGGTAAGCTTACCTTGAACATTGATGATGAAAAAGTTGTTTTTAGTATTTTTTGGCCAAGATGAGTCTGTATGTAGTTTGCATACATGTTTTTCTATTGGTCATGAATACTTGACTGACGATGATGAAGAGGTAGAGTATAATCTTGGCCTAGGATTAGGAGATGAGCCTATGGATGATGGGAATTTCAATCATAATGCATTTTTTGATGACCCTCTGTTTGAGAATGAGCTGAATGATTTAGATCTGCCTGATTTCGAGAATGAATTAGAAATGCCTACTTTTGAGAATGAAATGTCTGCAGTTGATGACTTACCTTCTTTTGAGAATGAGTTGGAATTACCTGAAATTGATGACTTTGAAAATGAGATTGAATTGCCTGATTATGAAAATGAGCTTGATTTGTCTGATAATGTGCATGATTTGCATGGAGATGATTACTTGATAGATGATAATGTTGAGTCTGATCATGATAACGTTGAATCTATCGAGTCTGATCCAGATGAGTATATAGAATCAGATCCTGAAAGTGTGAATAATGTTGATTCGAGTCCTGATGATGTAGATAGTATAGAATCTGACCTAGAGGAGCTTATATTCTTTAATTCTTCTGATAGTGAGTCATATGACAGCTTAGTTGAATCATTTTTTAATTCTGAGTCTGAGGAATCTTCTAAGCATGTAGATATTGAATCTGATGAATGGACTGGCATGATTGATAGGTTATCTTTAGATCCTAGACCGGTAGATATCATAACGCTTGATGACTCAGTAAACAATTGTTTTGTGAATAGAGACTTAGAAAAGAGATTTCATGCATCAATATATTTTCTGAAATGTTATTATAACAATCTCTTTAGTGATGATGGGCCAGGGAAAAGTTTTTTTTCTCCCCTGCTTGCAGTGTGCAATTCGGTGCGAGATTTTCTGCAAGGCCCGAAGGATGATGAAAACTTTTATTTCGAGCCTCTGTGATCGTGTCGAGCCTCGTCTAGCTAAAGACGTTAAAGAAAGCGCTGCTTAGGAGGCAACCCAAGGATTAGAGTTTAGGTAGTTGTTTTTGCGGTAAATAATTTTCTTTGCTTCATGATCCAATTTTGTTTTGCAAGATCACCTTAGCAAATCCCAAGCTCCAAAAATCCCATTTTTCTAGATCCAAAGGAAGAGGATGAATCGCTCCTAACTCAGGGAAGTCTCAGTATCCCTCTTTATGTTTTATTGTCTATAAACATTAGGGACAATGTTTAGTTTAAGTTTGGGGGGGAGGCTTTCACTGTGTTGAGCATATTTAAATTTTGTTGGATGCATGAATAAATAGCTATGACCAAGGATGTGATTTTAGAAGTTTTGAGAGAAAATGGTTTATATGTTGTGGAATCTGGGAGCATGGCAGAAATTGTGAAATTTTTTTAAAAAAATTGATACTTAGTTTTGATGTCTAAAGCATGCAATAGACTTATCTAATGACATCTTTGAAAATCTAGATTCTTATTATGATTTTTAAAGTTTGTTGTCACCCCGATAGGCTTAGTTTCTAATACTAGGAAGTTCGTGCTTGATTGTTCTAAAGAACTAGGTAGAAAAAAAATGCTATGTCTGCTGAGAGGAAAGCAAAAGCAACAAAAGAAAATGAGAGAAAAGAAAAATTTGTTGAAAAAGAAAATTTTTTACTTGCACAAAAGAAAAAAAGCCTAGGGGTAAAAAGAGCTACCTGCGGTGTGATCAGTTAGGCCAACCAGAGAATAAAATTCGGGTTAAGGGTCCCTGCACCGTAGTGTGAAAGCTACTACCATTAGATATCAAAATGCAAGTTTGGGGGAGTAGCAAAAGAAAAAGAAAAAGAAAAGTAAAAATATTTGTGAGTTTTGCTCCCCCATGAAAAAGAAAAATGACAGGCGCCCTAGTTTCTTTTTTTTACATGATAGAAGAACTCCGACCTATTAGGGGCTCTTAGCCAGTGTAGTGGGAAAACAAATGGAGAAAGCCATAAGACTAATCTAGGTTAGTAAAAAAAGCAGTAGAAAAGTCTCGAGCATGCTATTCATTAATCTTAAGTTCAAACTATTTTAAGATTTCTTCATGAGTATGCGGTGCTTGCTTATTCCACTTGCATGTTTTCCATTCTATCTTAAGAGTGTTGGGTTTTATGCCCTAAAACTCGTAGATAGTAAATGTACATTTGACCGAACATTAATAAAAGTGATGTATTATTCAATGTTTGTATTATATCTTTTCTTATTAACCCTAATCCAATAAACTAAACATCCAAGGCTAATAGAATGAGGCTTGAACTAGTATGTAGGGACATACGGGGATCAATGTTCAAGTTTTAGCCTAAAGGGTCTGTAGTATAGGGATGAGGTTGGGTACCTTATCCCGGTGACACTATGGATACGACCCGCTTTGTATATTGATACAAACGTATTGATCCAACGCGTTCATGTAGTTGTCATGCGAGTGGGGGTATCCTGTGTAATGAGTTTGCACGAGGACCGGACCGCGAAATAGTTAACCACTAACTGTAACACCGTTAGTTAGCTCGGTTTCTATTTCACTAGGATGACCTAGGCAACTTGGCCTTAATCCTGAGTGGATTATGGACTCCTGTCCATGAGGGATTGTCCTTTGATTTGTATGGGTGAAAGTGGCCTGTTCGCCGACTCAATAAGCCTACCATTTTGGGGACAAGATCGAGTGGGGAGCTGGGAACATAGTCTTACAAGATGGAATTCACTTCTTCCCGATATTAGGGTAAGTAGAGGTGTGTTCCCTTAAGTGGTGTCCCCGGGTCTTGAACAATGGGCCCTACCCTCTTTATGGCACGGGAGGGACTTCTGTTTGTTGGTTGGACCTCAAACAGGTTGTTCATTAGAGGAGCACTGGTACTTAAGGACCAAGAGGTAGCCCAGGGGTAAAACGGTAATTTGACCTAGTTGGGGTGCGAACACTCGTGAAGGGCTAACTTGGTGTTGACGGTCGATATCCGTGGACACAGAAATATATATGTAGTGAGAAGAGTGCAGCTGTGGTTCTATAGTGGAGTGAACCACAATTAACGAATATTGATTAACTTGGTTAATGAGTTTAGCCAATTAATCTCATATCGTTGGAGCTTCTGATCTGTAGGTCCATTAGGTCCCACCGGTAGCCCACTAGGGACGTTGAGGTAAAATTCTAAGTGAGAATCGAATATTCGAAGGTGTTCGAATACTAAACTTAAATATGAATTTGATTCATATTAAAACTATAGGTTATAATTAATGCACATTTGATGTACATCAATTCTATGGTTTATATGAGAGAGATATAGTTAAATATATGATATTTAATTATAGTATTAATTAATTGTTGAATTAATTAATATTTTTTTAAATTTAATTCAATTAAATTTTGATTTAGTTGAGTTACATTAAAAATTATAGGTTATGTGGAAACTTTTATGTAAATATGATTTACATTTATTAATTTAATTGTTAAATTAATTGTATTATTAATTATTAATATTAAATTTTATTTATATTAATAATATTAATCAGTTATGGTAACTAATTGAACGGTTCCTTCCACTAACCTAGTCCACACACGTTTGGAGAGAAGATAGAGGGAAGTTGGTTTTCTTCCGTAGGTTTATGTGTTCAGTTTTTGAAAAATCCCTGGTTTGCTCTCTCTCACACACACGCTCTCTCTCTCATTCTCTAGAGTTCTCTGCTTTTGATCTTTCTCCAAGAATTTTTGGGTTCCCACAAGCCGCTCAACATCTATTCTAAGGTGAATACCGGTTTTACTCTGTGGTGGTGTTCATAGGAGACTTGCAGCACCAAAAGAAGAATACTTGTTGCTGGAATTTTCAGATTTAACGAGATCTTATTGGCGAATCGATCGAGAACGACTTCGATAGTGAGTATTCTTGATCCCGGATCAATATGATCCATTGTAGATGAAATCTAGTGTATTTTCATTCATTTTCAGCATGCTTTATAGGTGTTTCCAGCATGTTTAAATCTGTTTAAATTGTTGTAAATATTATGGTTTGCAAATTGTATCGGTATTTTAATCTCAAGAAAATACAGTGTGGTTTTGTGATTGTTTCCGCTGCGCAAGGGCTTTTATCCCTTTCAAAGAGTTCCAAAATCATTGTGGCTTGAGCGATTCTATTTCATGCATCCTTTGGATTTATTTTGCTCGGGACTAGCAAAAGCTTAGCAATCAGAAATGTCGCTATTTTAGTCCTAAAATATTAGGTTTTTTAGTGCTTTAATTGTGTTTTTATTGAAGATATTTAATATATTTTGTTATTTGGTCTTTAGGAGCAAAATTATGGATTTTGGTGAAAAAATGCCGAAAAAGAAGTCATTCAAGCCCAATTTCCATACATGGGTCAAGGGGGAAGCCAAGAAAGTCAACAATGAAGATGAGGCCCAAAAGAAATGAAGAGAGGCCCAAATTCAAGCCCAAAATCGCGCCAGAAATGTAACGCCCCGCGTTTTGAAATCGAACCCTTTAGGGATTTGTTGAGCGTTCTTATTCTAATTTGGAAAATTAGAATTTAAGTTTAGCCTTGAATCGTTAAATTAAATTTCTATAATTTGGGAAAAAGAGATTTTTAATTAAATCCTTAAATTCCTAAAGTTTGGAGGTTTAATATTTGATATTTATTTTAAATATCAAAAGACCCGAATCCCAAATCAGTTGGGTTATTTTCTTTCCCAAGTTTTTTAGGAGTTTAAGTTTTTAAATAAATTCCTTGATGGGATATGATTCTTTTTTTTAAATGGGTTTTATTTCTTAAGGGTTTATTTAAAGGGAAAAAAAAGGGAGAAAAGAAAAGGAAATTCAAGAAAAAAAAAAAGAAACCCTAAAACCCCTCTTCTCTCTCCATCTCTTTCCCTTTGCCGTGAAAGCAACCAGCCCCCCCCCCCCTTGGTGATTCATCTTCAGCCGCCCAGCCTCGTTGCCGACCGTCGAAGCAGCTGTCGCCGTCGGCCGCAACTCCCTCCCTCTCTCTCTCTCTCTCCCGATTTTCTCTCTTCGTGGGCCTCCTCGTGGGTGTTTGGTGTCGTTTAGTGGACGAAAAATCGTGGGTAAGCTCTCTTAAGCCTTCATCCTTAAACGTATATGGCCGATCTAACTTCTTCGCTCCTTTCCGATCAGTTTTGCGTGCGTTCAGCAACTTGGATCCCCTCTTCCACGTGTTTTCGCCTTCGTCCAGCGGGGTTTTGGATCGTTACGGCGTCGCTTAGCGGTTCCGGTGAGTTTAAGCACTTACCCATTCTTGGTTAGTGTTAGAATCAGAATACCCATGTTGTTTATGTGCTGGAAATTTAGTTTAGTGATGAGTTTCTGATCTGCAACGCCGCCTTTGCTCCAATCTTGGGTGTTTCGGCGTTGTTTAAACGATTCCGGTAAGTCTAGGCCCTTACCCAAAATCATTCAAACCTTTAATCAAGTTCAAGCAAATACCCATTTAATTAGGTGCTGGAAATTTAAGTTAATATTGAAATTTTCATTCTGCAGCGCCGTCTAAGTGATCGGTTGGGTTCGAATCACTATAAGCTCGAATACCGTATACCCAAGGATCGTTCTAGTGCGTTGTTCAAGGTTATTACAACCCGTCTAGCGTGAAAGCGGGTTCGTTTGAGTAAGTTTCACCCCTTCCCCTAAGACTCGTTAGCTTTAAGTTGAGTTGCCGTTATGTGTTAAGCTTTAAAAGCTTGTTAAAATCATTACCCATGCTTATTCGACTTCAATATTAGAATGCCCAAGTGTTTAAGTGCTGGAAGTTAGTTTAATGTTGAAAATTCTGATCTGCAGCGCCGTAAAAGTGTTCGATTGAGTTCGAATCACTTAAAACTTGAATACCCATTGTCCAAGGAGTATTCTAGCACGTTGTTCGAGGTTAGTATAACCCGTCTAGCGTGGTATCGAGTTCGTTTGGGTAGTATTCGTTGTTGTTTTTGGTTTACAAGCATGCTTAACCGATGCCCATTAGTTGTTTAGGCCCTTGAAGTGTTGCCCCAACCCTTGTGGGTTCTTAAATCATGATTTAGGAGGTTTATGCTTGTTGTTCGTGGTTTAAAAAGCATGCTAAAATATCTTATATCAATTGCCTAAGCCCGGGTAGCGTTACCCAACCTCTAGGAATCCTTAGAATGTGAATTCATGTCTTTTGCTTGCTGTCCAACGGCTGAAAAACCTTAAATATGGCCCTTCAGTAAATACTCATTGCTTGTTGTGCCTTAGACATGGTTGTCCATGGTCTGAAGGCTTTGGGTTCTTAACTTGAGGAATTTTTAGTGGTTATACGGTAAGTAAATAGACTTTCCTCAGTCGATTTAGGCTTTTCTAGCATGTCTTAAGCTTTCAGTAGGTTGTTTCTTATTTTTAGAATTATCCTTGTTGTTTAGGAGCTTGTCTGAATCTCTTGAGCGGTTCAAGGAGTTCTTAGGAGCGCTCGTAAGCTTTTCAGTAAGTAGTTTCTATCCGTTGAGTCTGTTTGACTACATGAGCATGCTTGCTGTGTATCGCTTTTCTAGTATGCCTCGTTGTCTCATTGTTTGTTATGGAATTTGATTTATGTGTTAGAAGTGCTGTTTGATCGATATTAAAGCATGATGAACTGTTGGTTGTTTTAAGCACGTGTCTTATTGCTTTTGAGCTATACTGCATGATAGTCAAGTTGCATGGTCTTGTGTGCTCATTGAGAGGTGAGTCGGGTTGTGTGAGCGGAGCGTGACGCGAAAATCACGTGTTAAGATTGCGCCACATGACGCGGAAATCATGTTATTGGTGCGGAGCGTGACGCGTAAATCACGTGTGGGTTGTGAGTGTGGAGCGTGACGCGTAAATCACGTGCGAGTGTGCGCTGCGCATGGCGCGTAATTCATGTGCTGGTGTGAGTGCGTTACATGATGTGGAAATCATGTTTTGGTGCGGAGCGTGACGCGGAAATCACGTGTTAAGTTGCGTTGCATGGCGCGGAATTCATGTGCATTGGTGCGTGGCATGACGCGTAAATCATGTGCTAAGAAAGCGAGCATGGCGCGGAATCCATGTGGGTTGCATAGCATGTCGTGTGTTTACATGAGCCATTCTTTTGAGTTAACATGAGTTTTGTTGATGAGTTATCGTTTTGTGGAGCATGATTATGTGTTTATTGCTTAACAGTATGTTGGATGCGTGTGCCTAGCATGTTGATTTTGTTGTTTGATGCTTGATGGCTTACCGGGTGTGAGCTGCTTACCAGTGTCGTGGTTGTACTGACCCCCTCCCCTTTCTTCCCCCCCAACATTTCAGATGATGCAGGTGTTGGCGGATATTATGAGCCTGCTGGTGCTGACGAGGAGACACACGAGGAGTGACTCCACTGGCCTAGGCATTTTTGTTATCTAGAAATTAGTTTTTCTGTTTTGGTTATTAAAGTAATTTTATTCTTCTGGTTGTAAGGGATAGTGTTATGTTTCTTCTTTCAGAGGCTCGTTTAGTTGTTTTGTTTTGAGAGGATAGGTTTAGCTTTTGAGAAGTTTTACTTGAAGTTTGATGCCTTATTTTGATAAAGCTACGTCGTGCTAATAATCGAGTTGTATGCTTTTACCTAGTAAGTTTATATTTCTGAAGTTAGTTGTGAATGCGAGGTCTGACTCGCTTTATTGTGGAGGATGGGTTTCTGTTGTGAAAAAGTGGAGTTGTGGAGTGTAGTTGTGGGTTGAATGTTATTTAGAAGTGTGTTTTATGTTTAGCAGGTTAAAAGAAAAATTTTAGGTTAGCCCTATGTATGCCGTTATGCTGCCGAAATTTTCGGTGCAATCGGTTAGTTTGGGTTGAGAGTTAGTAATGTCGCTAGGATTAGTTTAAAAATCCTGGGGCGTTACAAGAAAGTTCTGGAATTCGCCTAGCGTCAAGATGTTTTAGGGACAGCGTCACGACGCTGTTCCCATTTCTTGGCCGACAAGTTGATGACGCCACAACGTCGCGACGCTGCCCCATTTCTGAGCCTATAAATAGGGCCCCTTGGATCCATTTTTTACCATCAATCATCATTTCCCTCATTCTTTCCTTTCTCTCTTTGGCTCCTTTGGAGCCTTCTCTCAAGGCTTTTTAGCCTTTTTGAGAGTTCTTTAGTGGGAAAAATTTGGGTAGTTTTGGGGAGCATTCTAGGAGGCTCAAGGTATGCTCGGAGGGACTCCAAGCGCCAGCGACGGGGTCTTCGACGGTCAATTCCTTCCCTTTTATTGTGCTCATATTTATGCTTTCCTTTGTAAATTTTGTGGATATTTTAGCTATGTATAGCTAAACCCCAATTTGGGGTCTTGAAATGAAATTATAGTTAAAATGTTGTTATAATTTCCTATCTCTTGCCATTTTTCCTAATTATTTGTATGGATGCTCGTAATGTTGTATGCAATCTAGCCAATTGTGTATTGATTTGATTCTTAATGGAGACTCAACAAAGGGAAGTTAAGATATATCATAATTCATGCAACTAGTTTAATTGTCCGTCGTGACAACGAGATTAGTTGATTAAACTTAGATTCCTAAAATAAATCAGAGCGTAATAATTAATGAATTTTAATAGCGCGAATGACACTTAGGTTGTTAAAATGAATCAATTACAATTAGGGGAGACCGACAGGAGAACCTGTGTGATTAATGGAGATTCTATGATTATGATTAGTTGGACAATGAGATAGGACAATTGTAATAATTATTTAGCTATTAATTGAGTTTCAAGACCCCACTTCCCATTAAAACTCTTTCTCCATATTTTCATTTCTTGATTGATCAATTTGATTTCCTTAATCCCTTTAATTTTTAAATTCATTTTAATTTCATGCTTTGGTCCCTAGATATTATTTCTCCCAAGTATTTTTAGTGTTCAAAAGAATTTTTGCTTTGCTTAATTTTCGCTTCGCCTCCCTATGGATTCGATACTCGAAATTCTTTGGTTTACTATTACTTGTGACGACCCGTGCACTTGCGGATAATCGTTAATACCCAACAATAGGGACATATGGAGATCAGTGTTCAAGTAACAACCTAAATGGTCTATAGTATAGGGATAAGGTTGGGTACCTTATCCTGGTGACACTATGTGATACGACCCACTATGTATTCGATATAGATACATTGATCCAAAAGCATCCATGTAGGAACCATGCGAGTGGGGGTATCTTATTGTCGGGTTCCTAGAGTGAGTAAAAATATAGTATAAAATACTCTAGAATTCATGTGCAAGTATACACAGTCTGCAGCAAGTAATATTATCAATCCGAGCCCTGAATGAGTTTCCACTCTACCTATTTTTGTGTAACTTTTTAATGGTTTCAAGAATAATAAAATGATTGGGTTTTATCGGAATTATGCTAAAGCAAAATAAATGACAGAACAATAAGTAAACAAATAGATAGACAGATTAAAGGCAGGCGATGGTTAGGTTTAGTGATTATTCTAAAATATGCTCCAACATATTATTGATCATGCATTTCTCGCAGTATTATTAGCGGATTCCTCCCGGAACTCCGGATCTTTTGGGATATGTTTCAAACCCAATGAAGTACGACCGATCAAGCACTAGGCAACTGGCTATCCCTAGCTCAGTCACTGGCGTTCACCAATACACAATGATCGTAGTGTGGATAATTGCCACACACTCTCTAAATCATCCCTGAAACTAGAGAGAGCTATTCACACCGGCTGGCCAGGCGGGCATAAAATAAGAATAAGCACAACAATTAACCAAAATGCGATAGTCAATTTATTACTAGAGATGAAGCACAGTAATCACATTATTCCTAACCAACACCCTAAGCTACTTAGTTCATAATAGGCATAGGAATACGAATTACAATCTGAGTATGCATGTCCATAACCACAAGTTAATAAAGAAAATAAACTCCCTAATCAGCTTGCGGTAGATGGTGTTCTTGATGATCTTCAATCTCCCTATACTATTCGGCTTCCAAGGGAAAACATGGAATGAATTTGACTTTGACGGCTACTTCCTTTTATAGAAGGACAGTAGACTTGAATTAGGTCAACTTGGACACGTGTAGGGCTCTCCTTGCTCCTTTATCCCGAAAATAACTCAACAGAAGTCGGTTCATGAAGTTGGCTAACGAGCTGTGATGTGGCAGTTTCTACTCCCAGTTTTGCTGCAGCATAGAATTTGCTCCCTCCAGTCGCTCAGCAGCATAATCTGCACAAAATAATTTCCAATGCTTCCATTCTTCCAAATGGGTTAAATCATGTAATATCTATCCAAAACCAACCCTAATAAGCATAAAGGACACACAAATCCCTATACAATCGAGGCCTAAATAACTACCTTTTGGGCAGTTATCATACCCCCAAACTTAAATTATTGCGCGTCCCGAGCAATACTAACTCACCTTCCTTCAAGAATTCAGAATATTAGACAAAGAATAGCTTAATCAACCCAGACAGTCCAACACTACCTTTAACCTTTACCTGAGCACTCTGCAAAACCAAGCTCTGCTGTAGCAAAATGATTCCTTCAGCAGGGACAAATAATCACCACTTTCAACTCAATTATAAGAACTCTCCACAGCTTAGCTCTATTATCAGACATTTCAAAATATATTTTTATAGGGGTTTATATCATTGTTTATTAGACTTAACGCAACCTTACAGTCATAAACTCTTAAGCATGGGATGACCCACTTTATGATGCAGTATACCCTTGCCTCAAGCTCATCACCAACTAGGCTCAATACTCATTATAAAGCTAAAAAATCCTTAGTTATTCCATCTCTTGCCCCTCAGAATGGCGACATTTTGTGATGAAGCTCACCTAAGTTATGGGAGACAGAAAAACTGTTGGATCATCATTCATCCTTCAAAACTTTTGCTCCATCAATTTTTTCAGCAAAATCTTCAACAAATAAGTTTTTAGCAAATAATTTTTTTCTCATATTTCTCATTTTTTCACATTTCCTAGGTCATCTTTTGACGCGAAGACAACCTGTGGGTATCACAAATGTCCCCGGTTACTCAATAACCTAGCAAATTTTAATTTGAAGGAGAGGAAATAATTTTTTTCATCATTCATCCTTCAAAACTTTTGCTCCATCAATTTTTTCAGCAAAATCTTCAACAAATAAGTTTTTAGCAAATAATTTTTTTCTCATATTTCTCATTTTTTCACATTTCCTAGGTCATCTTTTGACGCGAAGACAACCTGTGGGTATCACAAATGTCCCCGGTTACTCAATAACCTAGCAAATTTTAATTTGAAGGAGAGGAATGCTCGAGCAAAATAATTGGAGTAGCAAAAAGTCCCCCAAACTTGAATTATTCATTGTCCCCAATGAATCATTAAATAAGCAAGTATACCCCCAAACTTAAATTTTTCTATCTGAATTTGTAAACTAAACATGGGACTTGAACTAAGCTTAAAGTGGATCATATAAGTCAATACTACCTCAAAAATCTTCTTTGCCGCAGCAACAGTCCAGGCTAGAAGAAATGCTCAAGCAAAAGGTTTCTGGAGATCAGAATACCTTGATCTAATTAAGCGTAATCAGTCCAAGCTTCAAAAATTCAGAAGAAAATTAGTTAAGTTCGAGTTAGTCAGTGCTCATGGAATGGAAACATCAGGAAATTTCATTAAAAATATGAAGAAGAAATTTCAAAGCAGATATATATATATATTAAAAGAAGCATAAAATTAAAAAGAAGCAAACAAACATAACAACCAACAGGGTTAGATATGCACGAGCAAACAAAATATAGGAACAAAAGAAAATGCTCACTGAAGATTATCTTATCCATCAATCTTCCTGACCCTGTTCTTCATCATCATTCTCTTCATCCAGGGGTTCAACAGATCGTTAGGGAATATGGGAAGGGCTGGGTATGGGTTTGAAAAATTCTCTTGCAGTGCCCTCTTTAAGCCGGCATCCCGATTCTTAACATAGCTCCGTAAGGTTAAAGTCTGCCTCTCAGCAAACTCCTGCCTACTGGCCGAAAGTGCCAGTTGTTCTAGAATCGTGTTGATGTCGTAGATAAGCCCACCTTGACGTACCTCCTGCACACGCTGGAGCCGTGCCAAGTTAGGCGTGTCGATGATCCCCTTGTGAAACTGAATAATATCCTCTGGAACCGTGGGCACTCCTGTCCTGCTGCATAACATAGTGATCGTGTTCGGAAAAAGCAGCTTCCCCACCTTTTTCTTCCAACATCCAAATATTTCATTAACAATGATCTTCCCTACGTCAATGCTGAGAGACCGCAAAACCGACAAAGTTAGAAGAACTCGTTCCCTTGAGACTGTCGAGTCGTGTGTCGTTGGAAACATCCTTTGTCTGATAAATCCCATCCACGTGTTTGCTTCCCTTTTTCAAATAAGCCGACTGGAACGTCCTCTTCTCCGTCTTGGACAGTCGCCACTGTGCCCCTTCAATACCTACCTCCCGCACAGCCTCACTTAGCTGCTCACTAGATGGCGCTATAACCATTCATTATATGCTGCATGGGGGAAATTCTGAAGGTTAAAAAGTGCGTTAATAGCACTAGGACTCCAGTCTACCTCAACTCCTCGAACAATCACCTGGAAACCATCCTCTTTGTCAATGTTAGCATAAAATTTGCGCTCCACCTGCGCGTTTACAGACTCAGGCTTCGCACAAAACAACTCCCAGTCGTGGTCTGCAATACCGGTCTTTAGAAAATACGGAAGATCACCGCTAAATCCTCTCTCAAACAGGAAGTCTCTTTTCAGCAGCTCAGCGTATTTTGCTCTGGCAAAATTGTTGACGAAGCGATCAAATGGTAACTGTTGTTCTTCTATTTCATCGTGTTCTTCTGATGCTTCAGCAACACTTTTGCTCCTTTTCCGCCCTTTGCTTGAGCAACCGCGCTTCCTCAGCTTTCTTCTTTGCGTCTTCTTTCACTTTTTCCTTAGCTTCTTTTTTCTCTCGCTCTTCTTTCTCTGCATTTTCTCTTTCAGAGTCAGTAGATGGAGGTAATGGGGTGTCAGTTCGGACTACCTTAATACGACCTGTTTTTCGCTTAATGCATCGACGTTTGGGTGCCTCCGGCATGATCACCTCCACTCGAGCCTCCTGTACTGGCTCATTATCTCCTTCAAGCGCAACCTCTGCCGGTTCTCCTCGCACATCTTCATTCTATTTTTTTTCTTGAACCTCTTCTTGAGCTTCCTCTGTATCCGCAACTCTCTGTTCAATCTGCTCTGGATTTTGTTCTTCTGGTTCTTTCGGGTCCTCTTCAACTACCGTGGCAACAACAAATTCCATACCCTTTTGAACATCTTCTTGGTCCTCCATCCATTGTTGACGTCGTCTTCTCTTAGCTTCTTTTTCTTCTAGCGTCTTCTCCTTCTTCGCCTTTGTCCGTGGTACTTCAGGGGCAACAGGTACCTCATCTTCCTCATTATCTCTTTCTTTTCTTGCTCTTGTCTTAGGCATTGAAGACTCAAGGAGGTGAGCAGAAAATAGCAACAAAGAAAGAAGAATGCAAACGGCAAAGATTGGAAGCAAGAAAGTGGAGTGAGAAGCACTTACCGAAGGGTTGTGAATAAATAGGACTACAGCAACTCAAATCGTAACCGATAGATTTTGCCTCCTCATTAAATGGGATTACCATTTACATCTTTTAATTTTAAAATCGAATCAGCAGTAAAATCTTTGAATTTCCAATCGCTCAAGGTAAATAATAATCCCTGCCAAACGGCTAAACCGTTGGATTACCTTTACACAATACGTGGCAGCATCCCTGCAATTTACCTGCCCACATAAATCAAAATCGAACGGTAAAAATAATTAATTCACCACAGAACCCTCTTTATTCAGACGAACGATTTGCTCCAGCCATAACTTTGCCGCAACAACCCCTCTGAACAAAAGATTACCTGAAGAATCTTGGATACGGAATTCAAATTTAAAATAGGAAATCAAATCAGGAAATTTAAATTAACCACTCAAATCAAATCTTATCTTTTATTTATTATTCAATACCGAATAAATCAAGAGAGATTTTATTCAAATCTAATCTAAAAAGAAATTTAAATAACCGAAAATAATAACTGAATTTAATAAAATCTAATCGGAACAAATAAACACTAATTTCTAATCTAAATTAATCAAATTAAATAACTAGCGAAATAAAATAAAATAAAATAAAATCTACACAAGAAATAAAAATAAATCTTGAAGAATTTAAACAAATCAAATCTAAAATATTTCGAATTTAAAATCAAATCATATTCAAAACGAGATAGATAAAATCTAAACTACCAAAAATAATAGAAATACTTAAAGATAGAATCTAAAAACCAATTCAAAATCAAATCTAACCTATTAAAAACAAATCAACGAAAAATCAAAACGAACACTGGGAGCTCAAAATATTGCCCTGTAAAATGCTCCCGCAAACATCTTGTTTTCTCTAAATCTGCCAACAACTTGAAAGAAAGATATTTGGAAGAAAACTCCTCTCCCAATAATGTTTAACACGCTGACCATTCACTTTGAACACTCCCCCATCGTTTTCAACACATTGTTTAACCATAGATGCATCTTTCGATAAATAAAACTTCACCCCATGGAAAAATTCTTTCATTTGTTCTTTTGATAAACCAGGAGGAAAATTTCCAAAATCAAGGTAATCGAAAAAGTCATCATACCAAGGTGTTTTTACTGCCTTAATATGGACTATAGTTAAATCTGATGCAACAGTAATGGGAAACGTCTCACTTTCCCCAAGATACACATACTTTAGATGATCCGGTAAGGGCTTCAAATCTAAAGTGGGTGCCTCAATCAGGGATGGCTTAATTGGTGGAGCCTTTCTTTGATCTAAATCTAAAGACTCAAAAACATCCTCACATCTAAACAATTCTTTTTCATTTTTTCTATCTAAAGAACAAACTTCTAAATCCTCTACACTAACCTCTCCATGATTTTCCAAATGCTTATTAGCCGAATCCTGAATTGCTGTCTCAACAATTGTGTTCTCCAGAATCCTAATGAAAGGGCAATCTTCCATCTCGTCTGGATACTTCATGGCCTTAAACACATTAAATTTTACTTCCTCATTACAAACTCTCATTGTTAATTCCCCTTTTTGAACATCTATTAACGTCCTACCAGTAGCCAAAAATGGACGTCCTATAATAATTGGGACATCTCTATCAGCCTCATAATCTAAAATAATGAAATCAACAGGAAATATGAATTTATCCACTTTTACTAAGACATCCTCAATCTTACCCTCTGGATATGTGATAGACCTATCAGCTAGTTGGAGTGTAACTGTGGTAGGTCTAGCTTCACCAATACCTAACTTCCGATAGACCGAAATAGGCATAAGGTTAATGTTTGCACCTAAATCACAGAGTGCTCTACCTAATTCCTTTCCACCTATAGACACAGGTATAGTAAATGACCCTGGATCCTTAGCCTTGGGGGGTAGCCCATTCTTAAGAATAGCACTACACTCCTCAGTAAGAGATACAGTTTCAAACTCACCTAACCTTTTCTTTTTAGTCAAAATATCCTTAAGAAATTTAGCATAATTAGGCATTTGCTCTATAGCTTCTACTAAAGGGATATTTATATGCAACTGCTTAAGAATCTCTAAAAACTTTTTAAATTGATCATCCTGATTCTTAGGCTTTTGCCTTTGTGGAAAAGGTAGGGGTGGTACATAAGGTGGGGGCGGCAAATATGGTGGTTCTACATCTGGCACAGAACCAGATGCTCCAGCAATTTTATTGCTGTCTCCAGCACCCTTACCAGACTCCAACTCTTCCTCGACAACAACATTATTATTTCTATCACCATTTTTATCTATAACCTGGGTTTTACTAGGCTCAATTCTTTCTTCTAATGGCTTACCACTCCTAAGAGTAACTGCCTTTACCTGCTTCTTACCTTCCCTTCTAGGGTGTTCAGTATCTGATGGAAGTTTCCCTTGAGGCCTTGCCTTGAGCTCATTAGCTAGCTGACCCACTTGCAATTCCAGGGCTCTCATTGAAGCTTGATTACTTTGAATTGCAGCGTCTGTACGAGCCATAAATTCTTTCATCATTGCCTCGAGAGAATTCTTCGAATGTTGCTGGGGCAAAGCCTGCTTATTTTGCTGGGGCATTACTTGCGTTTTAGCAAATCCCGGCTGGTTCATCTTCTGCTGCGCTTGTACGTTATTTCCTTGACCTCCCCATGAGAAGTTGGAGTGGTTGCGCCAACCTGGATTATAGAAGTTAGAATAAGGGTTGTTCCTCTGATTACCTACAAAAAACACAGACGCTGGATTGCTGGGGCAAAACTCGTAGTTGTGGTCTTCACCGCAATAGACACATGTTTCGTCCGTGACTTGGTTCACCACTGCTGCAGGCTCCATAGCTGGTGGCTGCTGATGACTAATCACTATCACATTCTTAAGAGCGTTAGCAATCATTGCAAGATCAGCCCTAATGGTGGACACACCATCAACCTCTAATACACTCTTAACCTTTTTATTTGTGCCTCTAACATCCGACCACTGACAACTATTAATAGATATTCTTTCTAAAATTTCATAGGCTTCATCAAAAGTTTTTGCCAAAAGGGCCCCTCCAGCCGAAGCATCGACCATACCTTGGGTTACTCCATTTAAACCATTGTAAAATGTTTCCATTTGAATACAATGAGGTAATCCATGGTGGGGACACTTTCGTAAAAGCTCCTTAAACCTCTCCCAAGCCTCACTAAAAGTCTCATCCTCAAGTTGCCTAAACCCTACTATTTCACTCCTTAATTTAGGATTTCTATTAGGTGGGAAATATTTACTCAAAAAATTTTCAGCTAACTCATCCCACGTCCTAATTGATCCTGAAGCAAAAGAGTTTAACCATGACTTTGCTCCATCTCTAAGAGAATACGGGAACAAAGTTAATCTAAGAGCATCTCTAGGCACTCCTTGAATTACAAAAGAATCACTAACTCCTAGAAAAGACTTAAGATGTAAATGAGGGTCTTCAGATGACAAACCATGGAATTGCCCCACGGTTTGCAACATCTGAAACATTACCGGTTTAATTTCAAAATTCGCCGCTTGGATTTGGGGACGTGCAATCCCTGGATTCAACTCATTAAACATCGGGACAGCATACGCTCGAATGGCTCTGGTCCTATCGTTCGCTATCAAGATAGGATTCTCAGCCTGATTATTTCGCTGCTCATTTTGCTCAAAAAGTGGGTTTTGCTGCAGCAACGGATTTTGCTGGGGGTTTGCTGCTGCTGGACCTTCATGAACCTGTGGAAGTTGCGGCACGTTCTCCATCTGGTTTCTGCGCTGCTCCCTCCTTCTGTTCCTAAATGTCCTTTCAATTTCTAGATCAAGCTCAAACCGTACCCCAGGCGGATCGCTCATGCACCAAAATCACACCTGCAAAAACAAAAGAAACAATCAAAAAGTTCTAGCACCAAACCACTAAAACACATACACAAAACAGATCAGATAAAAACTTATTCAAGTCCCCGGCAACGGCGCCAAAAACTTGTCGGGTTCCTAGAGTGAGTAAAAATATAGTATAAAATACTCTAGAATTCCTGTGCAAGTATACATAGTCTGCAGCAAATAATATTATCAATTCGAGCCCTGAATGAGTTTCCACTCTACCTATTTTTGTGTAACTTTTTAATGGTTTAAAGAATAATAAAATGATTGGGTTTTATCGGAATTATGCTGAAGCAAAATAAATGACAGAACAATAAGTAAACAAATAGATAGACAGATTAAAGGCAAGCGCTGGTTAGGTTTAGTGATTATTCTAAAATATGCTCCAGCAATATTATTGATCATGCATTTCTCGCAGTATTATTAGCGGATTCCTCCCGGAACTCCGGATCTCTTGGGATATGTTTCAAACCCAATGAAGTACGACCGATCAAGCACTAGGCAACTGGCTATCCCTAGCTCAGTCACTGGCGTTCACCAATACACAATGATCGTAGTGTGGATAATTGCCACACACTCTCTAAATCATCCCTGAAACTAGAGAGAGCTATTCTCACCTGCTGGCCAGGCGGGCATAAAATAAGAATAAGCACAACAATTAACCAAAATGCGATAGTCAATTTATTACTAGAGATGAAGCACAGTAATCACATTATTCCTAACCAACACCCTAAGCTACTTAGTTCATAATAGGCATAGGAATACGAATTACAATCTGAGTATGCATGTCCATAACCACAAGTTAATAAAGAAAATAAACTCCCTAATCAGCTTGCGGTAGATGGTGTTCTTGATGATCTTCAATCTCCCTATACTATTCGGCTTCCAAGGGAAAACATGGAATGAATTTGACTTTGACGGCTACTTCCTTTTATAGAAGGACAGTAGACTTGAATTAGGTCAACTTGGACACGTGTAGGGCTCTCCTTGCTCCTTTATCCCGAAAATAACTCAACAGAAGTCGGTTCATGAAGTTGGCTAACGAGCTGTGATGTGGCAGTTTCTGCTCCCAGTTTTGCTGCAGCATAGAATTTGCTCCCTCCAGTCGCTCAGCAGCATGATCTGCACAAAATAATTTCCAAGCTTCCATTCTTCCAAATGGGTTAAATCATGTAATATCTATCCAAAACCAACCCTAATAAGCATAAAGGACACACAAATCCCTATACAATCGAGGCCTAAATAACTACCTTTTGGGCAGTTATCACTTATGCAATGAGTTTACATAAGACCGGATCACGAAATAGTAATCACTAGATGTAACACTATTGACTAGTTTAGGTTTCTATTTCAATAGGATGACCTAGGTAACTCAATTTCAATCTTGAGTCTGTTATGAACCCTTTTTCATGAGGGATTGTCCTTAGATCTGTATGGGTGAGAGTGGCTGGTTCGCCGACTCAATAAGCCTACCATTTTAGGGGCAAGACCGAGTGGGGGCTGGGAACATAACAATACAAGATGGAATCCACTCCTTCCCCTATTGGGGTAAGTAGATGTGTGTTCCCTTAAGGGCTGATTCCAGGGATTGAACAAAAGCGCATTGTCCTCTCCTTTGCCCGAGAGAAATTTT
This sequence comes from Luffa acutangula, assembly GCA_036850905.1. Lineage (NCBI taxonomy): Eukaryota > Viridiplantae > Streptophyta > Magnoliopsida > Cucurbitales > Cucurbitaceae > Luffa > Luffa acutangula. Next base: position 26,400,170 of record CM072090.1, on the reverse strand, counting down.
TGTTTAGTGGTTGGACCCTAAACATGTTGTTCATTAGAGGGATCAGTGGTACTTAATGATCCAGAGGTAACTGATAGAACCAAAATAGTCATATTTTATTACCTCTAATCTAAACTTGTTAGGCGATGTTGGGAGCCAACCACGCAAATTGGTGTTAATTAGAGCCAATTATGGAGTTTTGGAGCAATCTCGGTGTTCGTGAACGACGAGGAAGTGAAAAGACCCAAGTGGATCGAAGCGGACCTGAAGAACGACACTAAGAATCAAAGGTTGAAGCCCCGTATCAAGAAATAACGAGACAAAATCGAGAAAAAAGGCAGCAAGCCTCGGATTAGAGGTGGCATCGAGACGCTGCCCCTAGCATCTCGATGCCGACACGATCTCGACACGGAGTACAAAGTTCGTGGTGTCGAGACGTCGAGCCTAGCATCGAGACACTGTGATGTTTTCTATAAATATAGGGATTCGGTTTAGTCCACCGTTAGGTTAGAATTTTGGTCCTTTTTTCGATTACTTTCGTCTCTTTACGTTTCCATCTGCTGTGTGTAGACCTTCTTAGGTCTTATTTTATGTATTCTTTCATGTTTATTTGTAGTTTTCCTTTGCTTATGAGTAGCTTGAAAATCCTTGGCAGCGGAATAGTATATTAGAACGATCGTTGTTAATTGGGTTAAAACGAAAACACCGATACATTGGCCAATAACTTCAGAATAATTCTCAAATTAAACCTAGATTAAGCATGCTTGTTCTAAACAATGTAGAGTTTTGGAGACTTACTTGTTGTAGAACCGATTCCACAACACTATGCTCCTCAGTTGATCACGATATTCTCTTGGACACTACCAAAGAGTGATCACCCGCTATGACTCAGGGTTTTTCGAGGTTTGGATTGTGGGATCCAACCTTGCCTTGAAAGGGAATGAGAAACCAGCAAGAGAGTTGCTGTAATTCCTTGAGAGAGTGAGAGAGAGTGAGAGAGATCGTTTTTCTTCTCTTAAAAACGTGAAAACTGACTGAGTGAACGATCAGTCCTCCACTGACCCCTAACTGATATGTGGGAATAAGGGAGGTTAACTTCCCTACACGATCTCCACTGTTGATCATAATCAATGTGATCCAGGTTGTTAAATTAAATAATAAATAATTATTTAATTAATTATAATTAATTTAATTAAACCAATTCTAATTAAATCAATTAGGGGTGTACAAAAACCCCAACAACCCGAACAACCCGAACTATCCAACCCTAGGGTTGGGTTGGGTTTTAATTTTTTCAGTTTGGGTTGGGTTGAATTTTTATAAAAATGAAAATTCAGTTCGGTTCACAGGTTGAAAAAAATATGCTCGGTTCAACCCGAATCGAACCAAAGATAAATATAACATATGCCGATCTTTTAACATAATAGCTATATGGCACAGTGGATGTAGTTTCTCCTATGCTTGTGTACATCTTGTGTTTGAGCCTAAGAAACAACCAAATACTTGTTTGTTTTTTTTATATATTATTTATTGATGTAATAAATAATTTAGACTTTTGTGTGTTGAGATTTATTATGGAACAGCATAAATGTTTTTTTTTTAAAAAAGAATTTTAAATATTAATTAAAAAAAAGGGATAAGTACATCTTGTGTTTGAGCCTAAGAAACAACCAAATACTTGTTTGTTTTTTTTATATATTATTTATTGATGTAATAAATAATTTAGACTTTTGTGTGTTGAGATTTATTATGGAACAGCATAAATGTTTTTTTTTAAAAAAAGAATTTTAAATATTAATTAAAAAAAAGGGATAAGTACATGATTAGCTATAAATGGACTCTATATTTCATTTTTATACAAACCCACCATTTTTTACACAAATAGCCTAAGAGTCTAGATTTTTTACATATAAGTTGTTATTCAATTACTTTTATACCCTTTTTCACAATTATTATATTTAAAATACAATAAAAATCATAAAAGGAAAAAAAAATCATATATTATTCTTTCCTATTAAAAAATTCTTAATCCATCAATTCACTCTCTAATTTAAAAAAAAAAAAATCCTAAAAGCACTTTCCATCTTTCAACAAAATCCCTAAAACCACTATCATTTTTTTCTCTCTCCCTTCATTCCTCACGATTTCTCTCCCTCTCTCTCGACCTTCTTCTCCCTGTTCATGTTCGATATTCTCTCCTCTTTGTCACTTGCCATTGACAGCTAACGACTAGAAGTGCCATCGTGGATTGAATTTTAAAGGTGTAATTTATCTTTCCTGTTCTCTTGTATCGATTGCTTTAGGTAGCTAGCGAAGAGCATGGGAGACTAAAGGAACAATATCATCTTCCCTTCTCATTAACATTCTTATTTTTTTGGCGTCTTATTTTTGGCGGTATAAGTTTAACTTTAATATCCCTCATAATAGATTTCTACAGCTATCTTGAATGCTTATATCCCTTTTTCACATTATACTTTAAATATTCAATCTTTTTTGTTGCTGCTGAGTGATAGATATGAATCCCCAGGCTTTCATGCTGGCGGTTATAAATGGCGGGGTAACTTTATAATAACCCATAAATGGTGGGGTAATTTTATAATAACCCCCATTAAATTAACTTGCATTTGTTTCTATTTCTTTGTCACCAGTTTTGTTTGCTATTGTAGGAAATAACCCTCCTCTTGTTGCTGTCTCGTCGTGGGTATCGTTGGATTTTACCATCCAATTGTCGACATTATCGTAGGGCACGAAGTTTTTGGAAAATAGTAAAATTTTTTAATTGTATATTTGTTTCATACCATGTATATATTTCCTAAAATATAAGAATATATTTAATAATATGAGGGATATATTTTGTATACAACTTTCTTTTTTTGAAAAAGATATATATACTGTGAATATATTTATGCAAATGAGTGGTTATCAACAAATATACGAAGTATATATTTGCAAATAACTAAATATAGTGAGTATATTTGATGAAATCCATAATAGGGAACAATCACCGGATGAGAGATTTTTTATTATTATTTAATACAGGAGAGTTTTTTTTTTAATACTTTTAGGGATATATTTAATAATATGATATATATATATATATATATATATATATATATATATTTATAGAGTATGTATAAGGTATATGTAAAAGTATATATGAATATCAACTAATGCCAAAATCGTGAGATTATTAAGAAAAAAAAATGGATTAAAAATTTCAAATCAAATTTGAAACATTTAATTATTAGGTAAACAAAACCAATGACTTTATCTATATCGACTAGTCGAATTAATATATAAACCATGATAAATGATATATAAATCAAAATATATATTAATCAACATACTATTAATAATATAATCTATATTGACTAGTCTGATAAATATATTCACCATGATAATATATATATATATATATAAATCAACATACTATTTATAATATAATCAACATACTAATTACAATTTAATCTATATGAACTAATCAAAGGAGTATATAAATATGTTTGCATTAATCTATATGATACCGTATACAGAATATATATATAAACAATGAACATATTGTTTATTATATAATTTATATCAACTAATCGAATGAATATACAAAATATATATGGACGAATGAAAGGATTTTACGATGTATACGATACATATACATTTGAAAATGTAAGAAAATAATGATATATTTAAAACGATTAACGATATATTACTTATCGATAGACAAATACAATTTTCATATGACCGAAATATACTGTATAATATCTAAAACGTACCCATCTCAATGAACAACATCAATTTGGTTAAAACGCATGAACTTTGGAAAATGAATATAAAAATAATAATAAATTGAAGAGAAATATTTACTCATCTAGCAGCAATGAGGAATAATGAAAATGACAAAAGATAAATGGTGATTCTTGAGAAGAAAACAATTGCTGAAACGTTAAAAAAAGAAAAAAAAATGGATGAATAGTGGGGGCGGCAATATGAATGAAGATTAAAGGGAAAAAAAAAAAGAAGAGAGAGAAATGAAATGATTATAATGAAATGAAGGAAAAAATCGTAGACTCTCCTTTTTTAATAACATTTTTTTTTTTTTTTGAAAATTGTTGAATAACAACATAACCGTTGGGAATGGATGAAAAATAAGAAAACACATATTATGGAAATGATAACAGAGGTCAACAATTTTGGTAAGTTGGAGTCACAATCAGTTTTATCAAAATATTGATAAATGAGGAGATAATAAGTTTCTATAATTGTTGAAATTTTGAGAGAGATTTAAGGGCGAAAATATTTTAATTCTTAAACTTAATTGTGGAGAGAGAATGAAAAGAAGGGTATAATAGTAAGAAAATATGACGAAAATCTAATTCTGAAAATTTTCAAATCTTTTGACAAATATGAAAATATGATTCTAAATCAACCCATTCAGGTTCATTCAGGTCAACAACCCGACCAACCCGAATATTCGGGTTGGTCCAAAAAATTACCCCAACCCAACCCGTGTACACCCCTAAAATCAATTATAACATAAAGTTTTTTTTTTTTTTTTTTGATAATGAAACCTTCATTCAAGAAAAACTGGCCTCCAATGGAGTACCAAACAGCGAACGCTCTTGGATTATAACATTATTCAATTGAATTAAGTAGGTCATTCAATTAATTCTCAATTAATTGTTCCCATATTAATTAAATGTAAAATACTTAAATAATTACACATTTGAATCATATTCAAATAAATCTCTCTCATTTTAACCTATAGTTTTAATGTGCATCAAATGTACATTAATTATAAACTATAGTTTTAATTTTGATTAAATCATATTTAACCAAATTAAATTAAAATTAATTAATTCGTAAATTAATTAAATATCACATATCTAATTAATTTCATTTTCTCTCTTATACTATAGTCTTAATATGAATCCCTATTCATATTAATTTTAACCTATAGTTTAATATGAATCTAATTCTAATTTATTTTCATGCTTTTCTAAAGAAACGGGAAAGAACCGTTACAAACCTTCGTTGTAGACTTGACTGTTCTTCGCCAACGACGCTTAAATGAACGAAAACGCAGCAGCCTCCTTGTAGTTTCTTCGTTGGAAAATTCTTCTTCAAAGATACAATAACCACAGAGGTTACACCGGTATGTCTCTAAGTCTAGGAGGCAAAATACTTGTGGGAGTCTTTCTCTAAGAGGGAGACTAGAGAGAATTCTAGGGTCTTGTCTTGTGAGTCTAAGAGCAAGAGAGGAGTACTGAACCAATTAGGTCTAGTGTTCTATTTATAGAAGAGAGGTCATGAATAAAATATTCAATTAAATCAATATTTTCCAAAATTGATTCAATCTTATTCCTTATTTAATCAATTTAAGATCAATCAATTCCATAATTGATTAATCTTTTCCACAAATGACTAATTACTTCTATAAGTGATTAGATCATTTCCATAAATGATTAATCACTTCCTTAAGTGATTAATTAAATCCATAATTGATTAATTCTCGGTTAATGAATTCTTTAATTAATTAACCACCAATTAAATATCTCATATTTAATTTTCAGCCTTGAATTAATTAATTTGCCCAAATAGATTTTAGGCTTTAAAATTAATTCATTATTTGAACTCTTTCAAACTTCCATAAATTTAATGTGACTCAAATTTATATTAATATTTGAATTTCTTCAAATATTAATTTGAATTTCTTCAAATATTAATTTGAATATCTTCAAATATTAATTTCTCTCATAATAATATATCAATATATATTATATTGTTTCCCTTAGTAAATTGAAAACTATCAATTTACATTTATTATTAAGTTGCCTCAAAATTACTTTACGAGCTACCAGTGGGACCTAATGGACCTGCAGATCAGAAGCTCCAACGATGTGAGATTAATTGGTCAAACTCATTAACCAAATTAATCAATATTCGTTAACCGTGTGTACATTCCACTATTGACTCGCAGTTGCACTCTTCTCACTGCAGACATATTTTCTATGTCCACAGACATAGACCAATATCGACTAGTTAGTCATTCACGAGTGTTCGTAACACCAGTTGGGTCAAATTACCGTTTTACCCCTAGGTTACTTCTATTTCCTTAAGTACCAGTTCTCCTCTAATGAACAATCTGTTTGTGGTCCAACCATCAAACAGAAAACCCTCTCGTGCCATTGAGAGGGTAGGGCCTTTTGTTCAAGACTCGGAGTCACCACTTAAGGGAACACTCATCTGTTTCCCTAAAGTCGGGAACGAGTAAATTCCATCTTGTACGATTATGTTCCCAGCTCCTCATTCGGTCTTGTCCCCAAAATGGTAGGCTTATTGAGTCGACGTATTGGCCACTCTCACCCATACAAATCAAAGGACAATCCCTCATGAGCAGGAGTCCATAATCAACTCAAGATTAAGACTAAGTTGTCTAGGTCGTCCTAGTGAAATAGAAAACCAACTAGTTAACGGTGTTATAACCAGTGGTTACTATTTCGCAGTCCGGTCTTATGCAAACTCATTGCATAGGATACCCCCACTCGCATGTCTCCTACACGAACGCATTGGATCATAGCGTTTGTATCAAATACAAAGTGGGTCGTAGCCATAGTGTCGCTAGGATAAGGCACCCAGTCTTATCCTTATACTATAGACCCTTTAGGCTGTTCCTTGAACAATGATCCCATATGTCGCTACATATAGTTCAAGACTCATATTACAACCTAGGATGTCTAGTTTATTAGATTAGGGTTATTTTAGGCAAAGACAAATATAAAATAACTAATAACATTTAATGGAAAAATATATCAATATTATTTCATTAATATCCGGTCAACGGTTACATTCACTATCTACGAGTTTTAGGGCATAAAAACCAACAGCCCTGACATAACTTGGTTTGGAAAATAAACATATAGAGATATCACAACCAAAAACATATTCAATTGGGGTTTATACAACCACGACCTCTAGAACTTACACAAACCGCAAATTATCCAATCCTTACAAAGACATATACAATATAGACAAACTCAATATACAACTCCACCCACGTACTGGAGCTTGATCTGGAACTTTCAGCAGACGTTGGCAGTGTATCAGGCACCGGGAGCTCGATCTCTACCTGAAAAGTGGGAAAACATTTTGAAAGATTGAGCTACGAAGCCCAGTGAGTGACTAAATTGAAAAAATGTAAATCCGCAAATTAGAACACGTGATAAACCTTTAAACGTAAAAATATGTTCAATCAAAGCGTTTAACATAAACGTGTAACGATAAAAGCTTTCTCAAATAACCCGCAAGTACGTCATTAAAATCTAGCAAGACATATCAATTATATAAAACATCTTAGCTAACATGACAAATCAACGTTGTGTAGGGCATGCCCAGTACAACCAACGTTTACTAGCTCTACGATGTAGTGGAGCCCGCCCAACACTCCCATCGTCTTTGTCGTAGTGGGGCCCGCCCAGCACTCACGACAGCAACGTTGTCACGGAGTACACTCAACGTCAACAACGGAATATAACTTGTGTGCACACGATACCATATAGCCTCGAGCTCAATATCTCAGTCATGTAGTCAATAGATATCTCAGAAAATCACATGAAAACATTAAAACATGCATGCTTATCGTTATCTTTCGAAAAACTTAAGCTTACTCAGCTTGCTCGTGAAAAACCGAAAATCTTTAAACTGAAAATCTTTAAACAATACATACTTTACTTTAAATGATATCGTTTCAACTACTTTCCATAAAGTCAATAATCACATGCTCGTATATAAATCTCATTAGAAAATATAAGCTCAAAACTTATGCTTAAAACCATTCATAGAAATCATGTATCATTCATAGAAAAGCATGTAAAACATCTAATCATGAACAACCGTTTGGAAATAATTTTCGAAATTTGTTTTGTCACTCATCGCCTTGGCTAGTTCCTTGGCCTGTAGACTCGACCTATTTCCTCTTGGCCTGTCAAACAAATCAAAACCGAGCATCAAAACCAACGATAGTCTTGTCTTTCCATGCTCATGAATTTTAAACACTTGAATCACACTTCACATTCTATTTTTCCAGATTTTCCAAATTTTATACCCTAACTTCCAACACTCATAACTTTCTCAATACTTGACCAAAATTAATGTACTATATATAAAACTCTTTATTTTGGAATCCTCTAAAACTTATCCGAAGGAATGAAAACGAGATGCCCAACAGATATTTCCAGAAATCCCCCGAACACAAAAAGTACAGATTCGAGCTTCTCTGCTATCCTCTATCTTATTCCTGAAATTAAACCTACTTCAAGTCCTTTTGGACTCACGAATCCTTCATGAAAGTTATAGGAAATTGAATAAACTTTCCAACCATACCAAATGGGGCTTCTGGTTCAACTTGTACACTCCAAAATGCTCGAAAAACCAGAGAAAACCAGAGATCCTTCTGGTTTGGACGAAAATTATGTGCTCTGTTTTCCATTCCAAAAACCATTAACTTATCATCAGATTTAGCTCAAGCTTCTTTCATGAAATTTGTTAGAAAGTGGATTAAATTTCAAGAAAACTAAGCCTCACCTCTTAGATCTTCTTGTGTAGCTCAAACCGAGTCAAAAACCAGAGATAGGCAGGTTGAAATCAGCCTCACCTCTCTTCGTCAACCTCAAAACCCTAGAAATCTTCTTCTTCTTCTTCCTTCACTTTCTCCCTTGAAATGCTCTATAAATTGGATGGGGAATGATGGGAAAAATGGGCTGAAAATAAGTTGTAAAGGAATCTTGTCGGTGGTGGAATTCACCTTAAAAGCACTAGCACCGAATGTGCTTTTGTTTTCCTTTCACCCACAGCTGCACTCTTCTCACTGTAGAATATTTTTGTGTCCACGGATATTGACCAATAACGGTAAGTCAATCCTTCACGAGTGTTCGTAACGCTAGTTGGGTCAAATTACCGTTATACCCCTGGGTTACCTCTAGATTCTTAAGTACCACTGATTTCTCTAATGAATAATCTGTTTATGATCCAATCAATAAACAGCAGTTCCTCTCGGGCCAGGAGAGGATGGGCGCCCTTGTTCAAGACCCGGAATCAGCCCTTAAGGGAACACACATTTGCTTACCCCAATAGGGGAAGGAGTGAATTTCATCTTGTAATGTTATGTTCCCAGCCCCCACTTGGTCTTGCCTCTGAAATGGTAGGTTTTTTGAGTCGACAAACTGCCCACTCTCACTAATACAAATCTAAGGACAATCCCTCCTGAAAAGGGGTTCATAACATACTCAGGATTGAGATTGAGTTACCTAGGTGACTATTGAAATAGAAACCTAAACTAGTTAACGGTGTTACATCTAGTGGTTACTATTTCGCGGTCCGGTCTTATGCAAACTCATTGCACATGATACCCCCACTCGCATGTCTCCTACATGGATGCTTTAGATCATTGCATCTATATCGAATACAAAGTGGGTCGTATTTCATAGTGTCACCAAGATAAAGTACCCAGCCTTATCCCTATACTATAGACCATTTAGGTTTTTACTTGAACACTGATCCCCGTATGTCCCCACATACTAGTCCAAGTTTCATCTAAAAAACCTAGGATCTTAGTTTATTGGATTTGGGTCAAATTGTGCAATTTCAGTAACAATAACTCTTTATAGTACAAATCTCAAAACAACGTATTAAGACAAGTGAACAATTTGTCAACATTCACTATCTACGAGTTTTAGGGCATAAAACCCAACATAGCTAAACTCGTTGGTATCGTTGGATTAGGATTATGTTTGAATGATATTAATCTTTGGCTGAGTTTTCTGGTTTTTGTGTTTTGTTCTTCCTGTCTTTTATTGAGTTTTACATGTAATCTTGTTTAAACCAATGCATGTAATCTTAGAATTGACGACCCTAGGAGATTTTTATTTGTGCATTCTATCAGTTATTTTTAGATAACCACTAGGCCGAGACAAGACAATCTCTACGAAGTTATTTCATCAATAGCAAGCTGTTGTCAGGAATTCATTCCTTTAAAAGAACACTTGTGATTTGTGACCTTTGAATCAAATATTCAGGGAGAATCAGTATTCTTCACTAATCACGTTTTCAAGACAAGTAAATGGAAATTACAGTCTTGGACAAGTTCTCTTTTGCTAAGTAGAGTTCTATGTCATATGTATCAAGAACAATTCTTAATGAACTAGACATATGGGGCATGAGGACATTCCTCAGTGAAGACTAATCGTCGACTTATTTACCACAATTTTTCGTTTAAGCTATTTGTATTACCGTTATTTATAAAATGGCGTAAGACAATGCACATATAAATTATTATATAATTGTTGAAGTAACAAATTACTTGTATTATTAATCGCACTAACCCATTACAAATAATCCAATCAAATTCTACAAAAACAAATAAGCAATCAAAGAAACCCTATAAAACTATTGATTTAGTTTTTGCAACGTGATAACTTCCCAAAAGGTAGTTATTTAGGCCTCAATTATATAGGGATTTGTGTGTCCTTTATGCTTATTAGGGTTGGTTTTGGATAGATATTACATGTTTTAACTCATTTGGAAGAATGGAAGCATTGGAAATTATTTTGTGCAGATTATGCTGCTGAGCGACTGGAGGGAGCAAATTCTGTGCTGCAGCAAAACTGGGAACAGAACTGCCACATCACAGCTCGTTAGCCAACTTCATGAACCGACTTCTGTTGAGTTATTTTCGGGATAAAGGAGCAAGGAGAGACCTACCCGTGTCCAAGTTGACCTAATTCATGTCTCCTATCCTTCTATAAAAGGAAGTAGCCGTCCAAGTCAAAAGTATTCCATATTTTCCCTTGGAAGCCGAATAGTATAGAGAAATTGAAGATCATCAAGAACACCATCATCCGCAAGCTGATTAAGGAGTTTATTTTCTTTATTAACTTGTGGTTATGGATATGCCTACTCAGATTGTGATTTGTATTTTCATGCCTATTATGAACTAAGTAGCTTAGGTGTTGGTTAGGAATAATGTGATTGTCGTGCTTCATCTTTAGTAATATATTGACTATCGCATTTTGGTTAATTGTTGTGCTTATTACCATCTTATGCCTGCCTGGCCAGCCGGTGTGAATAGCTCTCTCTAGTTTCAGGGATGATATAGAGAGTGTGTGGCAATTATCCACACTACGATCATTTTGTATTGGTGAACGCCAGTGACTGAGCTAGGGATAGCCATTTGCCTAGTGCTTGATCGGTCGTACTTCATTGGGTTTGAAACATATCCCGAAAGATCCGGAGTTCCGGGAGGAATCCGCTAATAATACTGCGAGAAATGCATGATCAATAATATTGCTAGAGCATCTTTTAAAACAATCACTAAATCCTAACCAGCGCCTGTCTTTAATCTGTCTATCTATTTGTTTACTTATTGTTCTTTCATTTACTTTGCTTCAGCATAATTCCGATAAAACCAAATCATTTTACTATTCTTGAAACCATTGGAAAGTTACACAAAAATAGGTAGAGTTGAAACTAATTCAGGACTCGGATTGATAATATTACTTGTTGCAGATTGTGTATACTTGCACAGGAATTCTAGAGTATTTTATATCATATTTTTACTCACTCTAGGAACCCAACAAGTTTTTGGCGCCGTTGTCGGGGACTTGAATAAGTTTTTATCTTATTTATTTTTGTGTATGTGTTTTAGTGGTTTGGTGCTAGAACTTTTTGATTGTTTCTTTTGTTTTTGCAAGTGTGATCTTGGTGCATGAGCGATCCGCCTGGGGTACGGTTTGAGCTTGATCCAGAAATTGAAAGGACATTTAGGAACAGAAGGAGGGAGCAGCCCAGAAACCAGATGGAGAACGTGTCGCGTCTTCCGGAGGCTCCTGAAGGTCCAGCAGCAGCAAACCCCCAGCAGAATCCGTTGCTGCAGCAAAATCCGCTGTTTAAGCAAAAGGAGCAGCAGGCTGAGAATCCTATCCTGATAGCGAACGATAGGACCAGAGCCATTCGAGCATATGCTGTCCCGATGTTCAATGAGTTGAATCCAGAAATTGCACGTCCCCAAATCCAAGCGGCAAATTTTGAAATGAAACCGGTAATGTTTCAGATGTTGTAAACCGTGGGACAATTCCATGGTTTGACATCTGAAGACCCTCATTTACATCTTAAGTATTTTCTAGGAGTTAGTGATTCTTTTGTAATTCAAGGAGTGCCTAGAGATGCTCTTAGATTAACTTTGTTCCCGTATTCTCTTAGAGATGGAGCAAAGGCATGGTTAAACTCTTTTGCACCAGGATCAATTAGGACGTGGGATGAGTTAGCTGAAAATTTTTTGAGTAAATATTTCCCACCTAATAGAAATGCTAAAATAAGGAGTGAAATAGTAGGGTTTAGGCAACTTGAGGATGAGACTTTTAGTGAGGCTTGGGAGAGGTTTAAGGGGCTTTTGCGAAAGTGTCCCCACCATGGTTTACCCCATTGTATTCAAATGGAAACATTCTACAATGGTTTAAATGGAGTAACCCAAGGTATGGTTGATGCTTCGGCTAGAGGGGCCCTTTTGGCAAAAACTTTTGATGAAGCTTATGAAATTTTAGGGAGAATATCTATTAATAGTTGTCAGTGGTCGGATGTTAGAGGCACAAATAAAAAGGTTAAGAGTGTATTAGAAGTTGATGGTGTGTCCACCATTAGGGCTGATCTTGCTATGATTGCTAACGCTCTTAAGAATGTGACAGTGATTAGTCATCAGCAGCCACCAGCTATGGAGCCTACTGCAGTGGTGAACCAAGTCACGGACGAAGCATGTGTCTATTGTGGTGAAGACCACAACTACGAGTTTTGCCCCAGCAATCCAGCAATCCAGCTTCTGTGTTTTTTGTAGGTAATCAAAGGAACAACCCTTATTCTAACTTCTATAATCTAGGTTGGCGCAACCACCCCAACTTCTCATGGGGAGGTCAAGGAAATAACGTACAAGCGCAACAGAAGATGAACCAGCCGGGATTTGCTAAAGCGCAGGTAATGCCCCAGCAAAGTAAGCAGGCTTTGCCCCAGCAAAATTCGGGAAATTCTCTCGAGGCGATGATGAAAGAATTTATTGCTCGCATAGATACTGAACACCCTAGAAGGGAAGGTAAGGAGCAGGTAAAGGCAGTAACTCTTAGGAGTGGTAAGCCGTTAGAAGAAAGAATTGAGCCTAGTAAAACCCAGGTTATAGATAAAAATAGTGATAATAATGTTGTTGTTGAGAAAGAGTTGGAGTCTGGTCAGGGTGCTGGAGGCATCAATAAAAATGCTGGAGCATCTGGTTCTGTTCCAGATGTGGAGCCCCCTTATGTGCCGCCCCCACCTTATGTACCACCTCTACCTTTTCCACAAAGGCAAAAGCCTAAGAATCAGGATGGTCAATTTAGAAAGTTTCTAGAGATTCTTGAGCAATTGCATATAAATATCCCTTTAGTATAAGCTATTGAGAAAATGCCTAATTATGCTAAATTTCTTAAGGATATTTTTACTAAAAAGAAAAGATTAGGTGAGTTTGAAACTGTATCTCTTACTGAGGAGTGTAGTGTTATTCTTAAGAATGGGCTACCACCCAAGGCTAAGGATCCAGGGTCATTTACCATACCTGTGTCTATAGGTGGAAAAGAATTAGGTAGAGCACTCTGTGATTTAGGCGCAAGCATTAACCTTATGCCTCTTTTGGTCTATCGGAAGTTAGGTATTGGTGAAGCTAGGCCTACCACAGTAACACTCCAATTAGCTGATAGGTCTATCACATATCCAGAGGGTAAAATTGAGGATGTCTTAGTAAAAGTGGATAAATTCATATTTCCTGTTGATTTTATTATTTTAGACTATGAGGCTGATAAAGATGTCCCAATTATTCTAGGTCGTCCATTTTTGGCTACTGGTAGGGTATTAATAGATGTTCAAAAAGGGGAATTAACAATGAGAGTCTGTAATGAGGAAGTGAAATTTAATGTGTTTAAAGCCATGAAATATTCAGACGAAATGGAGGAATGCTCCTTCATCAGGATTCTGGAGAGCACAGTTCTTGAGACAGCAATACAGGATTCGGCTGATAAGCATTCGGAAAAGCATGGAGAGGTTAGTTTAGAGGATTTAGAAATTTGTTCTTTAGATAGAAAAAATGAAAAAGAATTGTTTAGGTATGAGGATGTTTTTGAGTCTTTAGATTTAAATCAAAGGAAGGCTCCTCCAATTAAGCCATCCCTGATTGAGGCACCTACTTTAGATTTGAAACCCTTACCGGATCATCTAAAGTACGTGTGTCTTGGGGAAAGTGAGACGTTGCCCATTATTGTTGCATCAGATTTAATGCCAGAGCATGAAGAAGCCTTAATAAAATTGCTGCAGCAATACCGTAAGGCCATAGGTTGGACATTGGCTGACATTCAGGGAATTAGCCCATCTTTCTGTATGCACAAAATCACTCTTGAGGAGGGATCCTTTAGGAGTATTGAGCAACAAAGAAGGCTTAACCCTACAATGAAAGAGGTTGTTAAGAAGGAGGTAATTAAATGGTTGGATGCTGGGATCATCTATCCAATTGTCGATAGCAATTGGGTAAGCCCTGTCCAATGTGTTCCTAAGAAAGGAGGTGTCACTGTGGTGAGCAATAAAGATAATGAGTTGATTCCATCCAGGACAGTAACTGGCTGGAGGGTTTGCATGGATTACAGAAGACTTAATAAAGCTACCCGAAAGGATCATTTCCCTCTACCATTTATCGACCAGATGTTGGATCGATTGGCTGGTCAGGCCTACTACTGTTTCTTGGATGGTTATTCTGGGTATAACCAGATTACTATTGCTCCTGAGAATCAGGAGAAAACCACTTTCACCTGTCCTTATGGGACATTCGCTTTTAGGAGAATGCCTTTTGGCCTCTGCAATGCTCCAACAACATTTCAGTGGTGTATGTTAGCAATTTTTTCTGATATGATTGAGTCCACTATTGAGGTATTTATGGATGATTTTTCAGTGTTTGGAGGGTCTTTTCAGAATTGTTTAGATAATTTTGGAAAGGTGTTAAAAAGATGTGAGGATACCAATCTAGTTCTTAATTGGGAGAAATGCCACTTCATGGTGAAGGAGGCCATAGTGTTAGGACATAAAATTTCTAAAAATGGTCTACAAGTTGATAGAGCAAAATTTGAGGTTATTGAAAGGCTAGAGCCACCGAATTCAGTGAAGGGAATTCGGAGTTTTTTAGGACATGCTGGATTTTATAGGAGGTTCATAAAGGATTTCTCCAAAATCAGTAAACCTCTTTGTAACTTATTGTGCACTGATCATGTTTTTGACTTTAATGCAGATTGTAGGAAGGCTTTTGAGACTTTAAAAGCTGCTTTAATCTCAGCACCCATTCTTTGCGCACCTAATTGGAATTTACCATTTGAGGTAATGTGTGATGCGAGTGATGCTGCGGTAGGTGCGATGCTGGGGCAAAAGCAGGGCAAATTTATCAATCATATATACTATGCAAGCAAGGTTTTAAATGAAGCACAAGTCAACTATACAACTACTGATAAGGAGTTGTTAGCTGTGGTGTTCGCTTTTGAGAAGTTCCGGCCATATTTGGTTGGGTCCAAAGTCACGGTTTTCACGGATCATGCAGCAATAAGGTATCTAATGTCTAAAAGAGATGCAAAGCCTAGACTAATTCGTTGGATTTTACTGTTGCAGGAATTTGATTTGGAAATAAAGGACAAGAAGGGATCAGAAAACGTCATTGCAGATCATTTATCTCGTCTTGATCCGTCATCATCTTTGCTAGAGCAATCTGCCATTTCCAATTCTTTCTCAGATGAACAGCTCTTTACTGTTGAAGTAAAGGTAGTTAGGGATGTCCCTTGGTATGCTGATATTGCCAACTTTTTGGTAAAGGGAGTCACTCCTATTGACATGGATTGGAGGCAGAAGAAAAAGTTTAAGCATGATGCAAAATTTTTCTATTGGGATGAGTCATTTATGTATAAGCAATGCTTTGAGGGTATTATTCGTAGGTGTGTTTCAGGTGCTGAAGCAAAGGAAATCCTGGAGCAATGTCACTCTTCACCGTATGGAGGTCATTTCAGCGGTCAGAGGACAGTTATGAGGATTTTGCATTGCGGATTTTTCTGGCCTACGTTATTTAAGGATGCCCATTGGTTCTACAAGCAATGTGATGCTTGCCAAAGGAGAGGAAATTTGGGGCCTAGAGATGAAATGTCTCTTACTTACATTTTAGAAGTTGAATTATTCGATGTATGGGGTATTGACTTTATGGGGCCATTTCCTCCTTCTAATGGCAATGTTTTTATCTTATTGGCAGTTGATTATGTGTCCAAGTGGGTGGAGGCCATTGCATGCCATCAGAGTGATGCCAAGACAGTTGCAAAGTTTTTTCAATCGCACATCTTTGCATGGTTTGGGACACCTAAGGCTCTAGTGAGTGATGAGGGTACACATTTTGTTAATAATATCTTAACTAAGCTTTTAGCTAAGTACGGGATTAAGCATCGGATAGCTACCCCTTATCACCCACAAGCAAATGGTCAAGCTGAAATTAGTAATAGGGAAATTAAAGCTATCTTAGAGAAAGTAGTCCATCCATCTAGAAAGGATTGGTCCTTTAGGTTGGATGAGGCTCTTTGGGCTTATAGGACAGCTTATAAGACTCCTCTAGGTATGTCTCCCTATAGGTTAGTATATGGGAAAGCTTGCCATTTACCATTAGAGCTTGAGCATATAACATTTTGGGCTTTGAAAAAGTTAAATTTTGATATGAGTCGTGCAGGAGCAATAAGAATGTTGCAGCTTAATGAGTTAGAGGAGTTTCGTCAATTTTCTTATGAGAATGTGAAAATGTATAAGGAAAAGACTAAGCTGTGGCATGACAAGAAAATTAAATCTAGGGAGTTTGTCAAGGGTCAAAAAGTGTTGCTTTATAATTCTAGATTAAAATTATTTCCTGGAAAATTAAAATCTAAATGGTCAGGACCATTTATTGTGGTTGAGGTTTTCTCCAATGGAGCAATTACTTTGCAGGATGAAAAAGATGGGAGAGTGTTCAAGGTGAATGGACAGCGTGTGAAGCATTATTGGGGTGAGGAGTTTCGGTTGAAATATCCTTTCCTAAGGTTGGTTGATGATTGAGAGAGCAGGACTTTTGCGGGAGCATTTCACAGAGCAAAATTTTGAGCTCCCAGACTTTGTATTGATTTTATTTTTCGCTGATTTGATTTTAATTTCGGTTAGGTTAGATTTGATTCTGCATGATTTATTAGATTTTATCTTTTAAGTATTTTTATTATTTTTGGTAGTTTCGATTTTATCTATTTTTTATTTGATTTTATTTTATTTTCGGGTCATTTATTTAAATCATCTTTGAATTATCTTTTAATTGGTTTGATTTTTATTAGATTGTATCTAGATCTTATTTTTAGTTATTTGAATTCAGTTTAATTTGAATTAATAAAGATTTTCCATAGTTTATTCGGCTTCTTTTGAGAATAAAAGATTAAATTTGATTTGATCGGATAAATTTAAATTTGAAAGATTTAATTTTCTTATTTTGAAATTCAAATACTGTATCCAAGATTCTTCAGGTTGTTGCAGCAAGATTATGGCTGGAGCAAAATAATCCGAATTAAAAGGGTTTCCGTTGGAATTTATTATTTTTACCGTTGGATTTGGCTTTGAATTCTCACAGGTAAATGTGCGTACATCATCTTATGGGGCCACGTGTCGCAGAGTAATTATCCGAAGGCTTCAATGATGACAGCACATTGATTTTTACCATGGGCGTTTGGAATCCACGATTTTACCGTTGATGATCTTTGAATTTCAGGTTTGCATTTTTAAATTTAAACGGTAATATAATTAATGTGGAAAATCTTTTCAGTTAGGATTTGAATTTGCTGGAGCCTTATTTATTCACAAACTCTGGTACGTTCCTTCTCACTTCGTCTTCTTGATCTCATTTTTGTCGTCTGCATTCTTTCTTTTTCCCTTCCATTCTCTATCAACCCGTTGAGTCCTCCATGGCTAAGACAAGAGCTAGAAAAGAGAGGGAGAGTGAAGAGGAGGAGGTACCGGTCACGCCGGAAGTGCAAAAAGGGAAAACCAAGAAGAAAAGAACGCCGGAGGAAAAGGAAGCAAAGAAAAGGAGAAGGCAGCAAAGGGCTGCAGAACAGGAGGAAGTTCAGGAGGTGGTAGAAGTTGTTGCCACTACTACGGAGGAAGTTAGTACTCAAGAACCTGAAGTACAAAACTCAGTTACGGTTCAAGAAAAGATTGCTGAGAAGAATCAAGAAACGGAGGCTAAAGAGCAGGCCGCTGGTAAGCCTGACGAGGAAAAAACACCGGAGCCGGAGGCTCATGTTGAAGTCATAATGCCTGAACCGCCCAAGCGCCGCCGCATCAAAAGGAAGGCGGGTCGCGTAAGGGTGGTTTGGAACACTTCATCGCCTCCGACGTCGGACTCTGAGGAAGAAAAGAGGGAAGCTGAAAATAAGGCAAAAGAAGAGGAGGCAAGGAAGGCAGAAGAAGAGCATTTGCGCGAACAAAGAGAAAACAGGGGCAAAGGAATTGTCGAAGCATCGGGTGAGATTGAGGAGCCGAGGGTACCGTTCATTCGCTTCGTCAACGAACTTGCCAGAGCAAAATATCAGGAAGTACTGAGGCGTGATTTCTTGTTCGAGCGGGGATTTGGCAGTGATTTGCCCAGGTTTTTGGAGTCTGGAATAGAGAGCCTGGGATGGAGGCAGTTTTGTGCGAAACCTGATCCTATCAATGCCAACATCGTGCGGGAGTTCGACGCCAATCTCGACGTGAAGGATGATTTCGAAGTCATAGTGCGAGGAGTGCCTGTACAATGGAGCCCAGAGGCCATTAATAATTTGTTTGATCTCTAGGACTTTCCACATGCAGTTTTTAATGAGATGATGGTTGCTCCATCGAGCGACCAATTAAGTGCGGCACGAGAGGTAGGTGTTGAGGGGGCTCAATGGAGGGTGTCGCAGACGCGAAAGCACACATTTCAAGCTGCCTATTTAAAAAGTGAAGCCAACGCTTGGATGGGCTTCATTAGACTCCGCTTACTGCCGACAACGCACGACTCCACTATATCTCGGGACAGAGTGTTGCTTGCTTTTGCCATCCTTCGATCAATGAGCATAGATGTTGGAAAATTAATTGCTACTGAGATTGCGGACTGTTGGCGCAAGAAGGTGGGGAAGTTGTTCTTTCCAAACACGATTACAATGTTATGCAGCAGGGCAGGAGTGCCCACGGTTCCAGAAGATATGATCATGCTTGATAAGGGAATCATTGACACACCTAATCTGGCGCGGCTTCAGCGTACGCAAGAGGCTCGCCAGGGTGGGCTTGTGTATGGCGTTAATCAGATCCTAGAGCAACTGACAGTATTGGCCAGTAGGTTAGAATTTGCTGAAAGGCAAGCTCAGACCTACTGGACTTATGCTAAAACGAGAGATGATGCGCTCAGGGGGGCCTTGCAAACCAATTTCTCAACACCATATCAGGCCTTTCTAGTGTTTCCCGATGATTTGTTTAATCTTTGGATACCACCCCCACCTGTTGAACGAGAAGAGGATGTTGATGAGGAGCAGGGTTAGGAAGACTGACTGATGGGATGACCTGGAGCGAGCATTACTTTTGTTTCTCCATTTTTGTTTGCCCGCGCATTAGTGACCCTGCTCGCTGTTATAACTGCTTGTCTTTCTTTTTAATTTTTCTGCTTTGAAAAAATATATCTCTCCTTATGTAATATCTTTGTCTATGTTTTTAATGAAATTTCCAGTTGTTTGTTTTGTTTCATGAGCACTGGGCAACTCTAACTTAACTAATTTTCTTCTGAATTTTTGAAGTTTGGACTGATTACGCTTAATTAGATCAAGGTATTCTAATCTCCAGAAACCTTTTGCTTGAGCATTTCTTCTAGCCTAGACTGTTGCTGCGGCAAAGAAGATTTTGACGGTAGTGTGCACTTCTATGATCCACTTTAGGCTTAATCTAAGTCCCATGTTTAGTTTAAAAATTCAGATAGAAAAATTTAAGTTTGGGGGTATAATTGCTTTATTAATGATTCATTGGGGACAATGAATAATTCAAGTTTGGGGGACTTTTTGCTACTCCAATTATTTTGCTCGAGCATTCCTCTCCTTCAAAATTAAAATTTGTTAGGTTATTGAGTAACCGGGGACATTTGTGATACCCACAGTTTGTCTTCGTGTCAAAAGATGACCTAGGAAATATGAAAAAAATGATAAATGATTTGCTGAAAAGAATTGATTGTTGAAGATTTTGCTGAAAAAATTGATGGAGCAAAAGTTTTGAAGGATGAATGATGATCCATCAGTTTTTCTGTCTCCCATAACTTATGTGAGCTTCATCATAAAATGTCGTCATTCTGAGGGGCAAGAGATAGAATAACTAAGGATTTTTTAGCTTTATAATGAGTATTGAGCCTAGTTGGTGATGAGCTTGAGGCAAGGGTATACTGCACCATAAAGTGGGTCATCCCATGCTTAAGAGTTTATGACTGTAAGGCTGCGTTAAGTCTAATAAACAATGATATAAACCCCTTTAAAAATATGTTTTGAAATGTCTGATAATAGAGCTAGGCTGTGGTGAGTTCTTAGAATTAAGTTGAAAAGTGGTGATTATTTGTCCATGCCGGAGGAATCACTTTGCTGCAGTAGAGCTTGGTTTTGCAGAGTGCTCAGGTAAAGGTTAAAGGTAGTGTTGGACTGTCTGGTTTAATTAAGCTATTATTTGTCTAATATTCTGAATTCTTGAAGGAAGGTTGGTTAGTATTGTTCGGGACGCGCAATAGTTCAAGTTTGGGGGTATGATAACTGCCCAAAAGGTAGTTATTTAGGCCTCAATTATATAGGGATTTGTGTGTCCTTTATGCTTATTAGGGTTGGTTTTGGATAGATATTACATGTTTTAACCCATTTGGAAGAATGGAAGCATTGGAAATTATTTTGTGCAGATTATGCTGCTGAGCGACTGGAGGGAGCAAATTCTGTGCTGCAGCAAAACTGGGAACAGAACTGCCACATCACAGCTCGTTAGCCAACTTCATGAACCGACTTCTGTTGAGTTATTTTCGAGATAAAGAAGCAAGGAGAGACCTACACGTGTCCAAGTTGACCTAATTCATGTCTCCTATCCTTCTATAAAAGGAAGTAGCCGTCCAAGTCAAAAGTATTCCATATTTTCCCTTGGAAGCCGAATAGTATAGAGAAATTGAAGATCATCAAGAACACCATCATCCGCAAGTTGATTAAGGAGTTTATTTTCTTTATTAACTTGTGGTTATGGATATGCCTACTCAGATTGTGATTTTTATTTTCAAGCCTATTATGAACTAAGTAGCTTAGGTGTTGGTTAGGAATAATGTGATTGTCGTGTTTCATCTTTAGTAATATATTGACTATCGCATTTTGGTTAATTGTTGTGCTTATTACCATCTTATGCCCACCTGGCCAGTCGGTGTGAATGGTGATACGCAAATTGCTAACTGCAAGTGTACGGGCCCAAGTTATAATATAGTGATTTAAAATCGAATGTCGTCCTCTGGATTGGTTTTCTAATTCCCCTAATTATTAAAGGTATATTTGCCCAATTTTATTTAGAGAAAATAAACGAGAGATATGCAAAACAATCAAAAACTAATAAAAGCAATAAAATGTGGAAACTAAATGGAGAAAGACCTTAGGGAATTGATTTCACCTATTAGATGCATGGATTAGCAAAACGAATAATTAAGAACAAATTCGTAACAAGTTTATAAACCGAGGATTATGAATAATTAAAAGCATCTCCCGAGTGCAATTAATCCTTTAAGCAAACTAAGAAATTGATATCCCTATCTAATTTCAACAATAGGCCTAAGCAATAAGAACAACCCTCATGACGGTTTCTCAAGCAATTCCTAATCTCCCGATTTATGAATTACCTAAGTCATGCAATTGAAAGTCTAATCTAAACTACCCTCTCCCGAACGATTAGTTCAGAAACAACAACATACAATCCGTGATCAAGAGATTATAAGCATTAATCATACAATTGCATAAGTAAACCGCGTTACGAAACGTCCTAAAAAGCCGTAAATTAATCCATACAAACTAATGGCTACATCAAGCCCCTAAGAAACGAAATCTAGCTACACATGGTCTCTAAAATACAATCGAAATATGTCCCAAACATGCTACAAATCAATATAAGGAATAAGGGAGAAAGATTAAACTCGTTGGTCGTGATTCCCGTGCGTTCCCGTCACGAACCTCTCGATCCAAGCTCCTCGAAACTAGCTCTCTCGCTCTCTGCCTTGTTCTGGTCGTTTTTCTCTCTCTAGAAGTCGTTTTTCTCTCTCCAAAACAGCTCCCCCGTTCTGAAAGCATCGCAAAATATATATACTGCTGATTCTGTGTGACAGCGTCGAGACGCTGTGGACATAGCGTCGCGACGCTGTCGCGCGTACGCCCTGATTAAATCTGGAAAGTTCGCAGCGTCGAGACGCTGTGGAGGTAGCGTCTCGACGCTGCCCTGAATGCGCGCCTCTCCTGACTTGCGCCCAGCGTTGAGACGCTCCAAGGGCTAGCGTCTCAACGCTAGGCCTTTAATTGCCTTTTCTTGATTTCTTTTCTTGGCCCGAATTAATTCTTTCGCTCCTAAATTATCGGTAAAGCTCAGAAATGTCGATTTCCATTGAAATACTTGATTCCTACAAAACAAAACCAAATGGAGATAAAAATGCCCAAATAATACTCAAGACTAACGATAAAATTATCTAAAATATAGCCCAATAAATTGCGCTATCAAATACCCCCAAACTTAAGCATTTGCTAGTCCTGAGCAAAGTAAGAATCAAGCAAAGTAAGAATAACAAAATAATCTGCCAACAAAAATACTTGAGTAAGTGCTGCTAATGACTCTTGCCTCAGGAATCCCAAATTACAGATAAATCACACTGAAACATAATGATTAAACACATTCATCATGAAATGCTTCATTTATTTCAATCATCTCTTACGTGCGTGTGTGACTAGTCCTCCGTATCTTAATTCTTTAAACCCGGAACAGCTTTATGCAGCCTTTCGCTCGTTTTCCCCCTACTCTGGTCCTAAGTCCCAATCATCAAGCATTTCCACACTCAAGATGGTAATATGCCACTAGGGTGCCTAAATGAGGTACACAACCCCCAAACTTTGAGTTTTTTTTTCATAATTGAAAGTAGTGGTCACTAGCTTTCACACGCCTATTGCAGGGACCCTTAACCTGAGTTTTCTCTGGTTGGCCTAACTGATCACAACAGGGGTAGCTCTTTTTGACCTTAATTCATTTTTTTTTTCTTTATTCAACTCATTATTATTCTCTTTTCTTTCATTCATTCATTTTTTTTTCTTCTCATTAACATGCAAGATATGGCATCATTTTCTCCCAAGTGTAACATTACTAACTATCATGCAGATTAACTATCAAATCAGTTCCTAAACCTTTCGAGGTGACAACAAGATCTAGATCACATAACTCTATTCTAAGCTCGTCAAACTAAGACAGGAGACTACGTGCTCAAATGGTGCAAGAGATTCATAAAATAAAATCAACCTGTCTCGAATCCTGTTTTTAATTATTGATGCACAGAATAACTTACCTGTTTTCTGAAATTAGGTATCCTCATCGGCTGTCATAATCAAAACAACACACTCAAAGAAAATATATCTCAGACAGATAACACAATCAACTCAGATTTCAATGAAAAAAAAATAATAATAATAATAATTCAAAAAGATAACCTGAATAATCACAAAAATTACACCTGATAATCCAACAAAGAGAATGGTCAAAGGAAAAATATCAAATAATAATTACAGACCAAAATTAAAAGTAAATACTTTCCACCCCCAAACTTAGAAATTACATTGTCCTCAATGTAAAATAATAAGATATACATACCAATATGAGAACAAATACAATGAAAAATAAGAACTTGATACGGCGCCAAAAACTTGATACGCAAATTGCTAACCGCAAGTGTACGGGCCCAAGTTATAATATAGTGATTTAAAATCGAATGTCGTCCTCTGGATTGGTTTTCTAATTCCCCTAATTATTAAAGGTATATTTGCCCAATTTTATTTAGAGAAAATAAACAAGAGATATGCAAAACAATCAAAAACTAATAAAAGCAATAAAATGTGTAAACTCAATGGAGAAAGACCTTAGGGAATTGATTTCACCTATTAGATGCATGGATTAGCAAAACGAATAATTAAGAACAAATTCGTAACAAGTTTATAAACCGAGGATTATGAATAATTAAAAGCCTCTACCGAGTGCAATTAATCCTTTAAGCAAATTAAGAAATTGATATCCCTATCTAATTTCAACAATAGGCCTAAGCAATAAGAACAACCCTCATGACGGTTTCTCAAGCAATTCCTAATCTCCCGATTTACGAATTACCTAAGTCATGCAATTGAAAGTCTAATCTAAACTACCCTCTCCCGAACGATTAGTTCAGAAACAACAACATGCAATCCATGATCAAGAGATTATAAGCATTAATCATACAATTGCATAAGTAAACCGCGTTACGAAACGTCCTAAAAAGCCGTAAATTAATCCATACAAACTAATGGCTACATCAAGCCCCTAAAAAACGAAATCTAGCTACACATGGTCTCTAAAGTACAATCGAAATATGTCCCAAACATGCTACAAATCAATATAAGGAATAAGGGAGAAAGATTAAACTCGTTGGCCGTGATTCCCGTGCGTTCCCGTCACGAACCTCTCGATCCAAGCTCCTCGAAACTAGCTCCCTCGCTCTTTGCCTTGTTCTGGTCATTTTTCTCTCTCTAGAAGTCATTTTTCTCTCTCCAAAACAGCCCCCCGTTCTGAAAGCATCGCAAAATATATATACTGCTGATTCTGCGTGACAGCGTCGAGACGCTGTAGACATAGCGTTGCGACGCTGTCGCGCGTACACCCTAATTAAATCTGGAAAGTTCGCAGCGTCGAGACGCTGTGGAGGTAGCGTCTCGACGCTGCCCTGAATGCGCGCCTCTCCTGACTTGCGCCCAGCGTTGAGACGCTCCAAGGGCTAGCGTCTCAACGCTAGGCCTTTAATTGCCTTTTCTTGATTTCTTTTCTTGGCCCGAATTAATTCTTTCGCTCCTAAATTATCGGTAAAGCTCAGAAATGTCGATTTCCGTTGAAATACTTGATTCCTACAAAACAAAACCAAATGGAGATAAAAATGCCCAAATAATACTCAAGACTAACGATAAAATTATCTAAAATATAGCCCAATAAATTGCGCTATCAAATAGCTCTCTCTAGTTTCAGGGATGATTTAGAGAATGTGTGACAATTATCCACACTACGATCATTGTGTATTGGTGAACGCCAGTGACTGAGCTAGGGATAGCCAGTTGCCTCTTGCTTGATCGGTCGTACTTCATTGGGTTTGAAACATATCCCAAAAGATCCGGAGTTCTGGGAGGAATCCGCTAATAATACTGCGAGAAATGCATGATCAATAATATTGCTAGAGCATCTTTTAAAACAATCACTAAATCCTAACCAGTGCCTGTCTTTAATCTGTCTATCTATTTGTTTACTTATTGTTCTGTCATTTACTTTGCTTCAGCATAATTCCGATAAAACCAAATCATTTTACTATTCTTGAAACCATTGGAAAGTTACACAAAAATAGGTAGAGTGGAAACTAATTCAGGACTCGGATTGATAATATTACTTGCTGCAGACTGTGTATACTTGCACAGGAATTCTAGAGTATTTTATATCATATTTTTACTCACTCTAGGAACCCAACACAACGATACTTCAAAGGTTTAGAACAACAGGCACTGAAGGGGGGTCAGCTGCTCCTCCTTTGAATTGAGACAATCTCAACCAAACTCTAACACCGGAATAACTCATATTTCGTTAGTGTTTAGTTACCGTTGTTTGGTCAAGGATTCGTTAAGACATCTAACTCATCCCCGTAAGTGTAACCCTCCCACTTTAAGATCCTAGAGGTACACACCAATAGGCTACCGAAAGGAAAGACAACTGTTGGTAATTAACCTAAGTGACCCTATCCATTTTTGGAGTTTGTGGTGTTCCGAAACCTATGATCAGACCCTCCAAAGGGATGGTCGCTCCAGGACGACACACGGGCGGATCATAAGAATCTCACGGTGTGACCTAGGGGTGGAGACCGTAGGATACATTGACACGCGTCCTGCTCCCACTTACTATAGACATTGACACGTGTGAACTGACCCTTCACGCACAACTTTGAGCCGCAACGGACACATCTCCTTTGTTTTTTTTTAATTTTTTTCTGCAAGTTTCAGCCCTCTGTTTTCCAGAAAAAAAAAACATTTTCCAGCGCTATTCTCTTCAATTTTGGTCTCAAATCCGTTGATTTACATCCAATTTGCAACAATACACCCAAAAACACGGGCCCTTACATCGATCAAATCAACATAATTTTGCAAATCTAATTGCCAATAACCCAAAACATCTACCAGCAAAACCATACATCAAATGCATAATTCTAATCCCACCAATCAACCAATGCAAATTTTGTAAAACAAAATTAAAATTACGATCGGCTCTGATACCAATTGAAGGATTGGAATTCCTAATTTCGTTAAAGCGAAAGCAATTGGACCGTATCAAATTTAATTTCGTTTAACAAAATACTCATACATTGGCAAAAAGTTTAAGCAATGAGAAACATATTGTCGTCTGACGACTTTGAATTCAAGAGCACCTTCTTGATTGTTTTTCAATGGCGAACACCAACATAAAGTCTTTCCTGCTATCCTCTGAGATCGGGAACATGGTTGTGGGACCATGATCTTGAGCCTTTTGGGAAGAATAGAGAAGAGAAATTTCTTTCTCTGTTGTATGTGTTGAGAGAGAATTAGAAAGAAAATCTTGAGTGAGAGAAAGATGATTTTTTCTTGAAAACGCAGAATGATCAGATTCTCCAATGACCCCTAATCTGCGTGTAGTTTAGCGAAAGAGAAAATATTTTATTTTATTTTATTTATTTATTTAATTAAATAAAATAAATTTAATTTAATTAATTAAATATTAATTAATTAATCACATTAATCAATTAATCTTATGTGCATTTAAATCATATTTAAATGCATTGCTCTCACATAATATATAGTTTCAATTAATTTAATTAAATCCAATTTAACCAAATTAATATAAGCCAACTAATTAATTAATTTTATAATTAATTAAATATCTACCATATTTAATTAATTACATATTAGAATCATATTCTAATATATATCTCTCATATAATATAGCTTAATTAAATCACATTTAATTAGACTAAATTGAACAATTAATTAGTTCACAATTGATTAATTAATTTACTAATTAAATATCATATAC
This sequence comes from Luffa acutangula, assembly GCA_036850905.1. Classification (NCBI taxonomy): domain Eukaryota; kingdom Viridiplantae; phylum Streptophyta; class Magnoliopsida; order Cucurbitales; family Cucurbitaceae; genus Luffa; species Luffa acutangula. The sequence goes on along the minus strand of CM072090.1, from coordinate 26,372,723 downwards.
TTGATTAGTCATATATATTAACTCTTTCAAATATATTATTCTCTCAATATAATAAAGTTTAATCTTATATTAAACTTTATATTATTTTATTTTTTTTATTTTGAAAAAAATTAAACTTTATATTATAATGCATCATCATACATTATATTAATTAGTCCATCATTTAATTAACTTGATTCCCAAAAATTGAATTTGAACTATTCAAATTCTTTCAAGATAAATTGTTCCCAATTACTCTCTACGAGCTAACAGGGGGACCTAAGGGACCTACAGATCAGAAGCTCCAATGATATGAGGTTAACTGACTAAACTCATTAATCGAGTTAACCAATATTCATTAACTGTGGGTCACTCCACTAAAGACCCACAGTTGCACTCTTCTCACTGTAGAATATTTTTGTGTCCATAGATATTGACCAATAACGGTAAGTCAATCCTTCACGAGTGTTCGTAACTACAACTGGGTCAAATTACTATTTTACCCCCTATGTTACCTTTGGCTCCTTAAGTATCAGTGCTCATCTAATGAACAACCTATTTATGGTCCAACTAGTAAACAGAAAGTCCCTCTCGGTCCAGTGAGAGGGTGGGATCCCTTTGTTCAAAACCCGGAGTCACCACTTAAGGGAACACTCATCTACTTCTCCTAGAAGTGGGAAGGAGTGAATTTCATCTTGTGTTGTCATGTTCCGAGCCCCTCACTTGGTCTTGTCCCCAAGAAGGTAGGCTTATTGAGTCGGCGTGCAGGCCACTCTCACCCATACTAATCAAAGGACAATCCCTCATGAGAAGAAGTTCATGACACACTCAGGATTAAGACTGAATTACCTAGGTCATCCTATTGAAACAATAACCTAACTAGTTAATGGTGTTACATCTAGTGTTTTACTATTTCGTGGTCTCGTCTTATGCAAACTCATTGCATAGGATACCCCCGCTCGCATGCCTCCTACGTGGACGCCTTAGATCAATACGTCTATATCAAATACAAAGCGGGTTGTATCGCATAGGATACCCAACCTTATCCCTGTACTGTAGACCTTTTAGGTTGTTACTTGAACACTGATCCCCGTATGTCCCCACATACTAGTTCAAGTTTACATATCAAAAACCTTGGATCTTAGTTTATTGGATTTGGGTTATATTGTGCAATTTTAGACTTAAAATGACAATAACACTTTATTGCATAAACCTCAATAACACTTTATTGATACAAGTGTTTAATTCGTTAGCATTCACTATCTATGAGTTTTAGGACATAAAACCCAACATGTGGTCCAACCACCAAACCGAGTCCCTCTCGGGCCAATGAGAGGGTGGAGACCCTTGTTTAAGACCTGGAGTCAGCACTTTAGAGGGTGTTTGGGAGAAGAGAATGGAATCTAGATTACTGGGAATCCTTGATTGTAATCTGGATTACTGGAAATCCTGATGTCTGTGTTTGGTGTGTTGTATTTGGTCTGGATTATGTATGATGCCTGTGTTTGGATTGTAGAGTTGGATTTGGGCTGGAAGCGTATTTGCTGTTTTTTTAAGTTGTTTTATTCATTTATTTTTTTTTTATAAATATACTCAAATATTTTTCCCTATTTTAGTGGGTTCATTCTACATAACATTGTGTACATAGACTTTTTTTAGCCAATTGTGTCAAGTTTGTTAAACTTGAAGCCTCGTAATGTTTTGGAATATGAAAATGATTAGTAGAATTTAGAAACAAAATGTATATGTTACAAATGCATACAAGAACTTTAATTATGATGACTTAAATTTAAAAAAAAAAAATTAATTGTTTTTAATCATCATATTAAAATATATATATATATACATACATACATAAAAGTACTATTTACATGAAAGTATCAATGTTGATCAAAATATTTTTTTTTTGATAAATGATGAAGATTAGTGAAACATACTTTATTTGCTAAATGAGACTTGCATTTAGTTAAATATTGGTATTTAGTTACAAAATTATATTAAATATTGGTATTTAGTTACAAAATTGAAGAAGGTTGATTAAAAAGTGAATTAGAAGCTAGAGCTCCTAATTTAAGAAATAAATTTGAGAGAATTTTTTAACTCATATGAAAATATTTTTTTTAATGATCTATTGAACAAATTTTTATTAAAGGGAGAAAATTACAACACTTTTCAAGTCTAAGGTTAAAATTGCAACGCTAAAATTCTATCGGAATCAATTAAATAATAATAACAAATTTTATACCAGAAAAACACAATGTGAACATTTTTCTACAATCTATATAATAGAAAGAATACAAATAAATATTGTTTTTTAAAAGAAAAATTAACAATAAATTCATTATAGGAACAAATTTCAAGTTTTATTGAGAGTACAATGACTAAATTGAACATTTGAAAATATAGGGACTAAAAGGAAACAAACCCGAAAATATAGGGATCAAAATGATATATTAACCATCATTTAAAACATATTTTCCTTATCTTAAAATTATCAAATTTTATATATATTATACTATTGTTAATTAAATATAGATTAATGAAAAAATAAATTGTGAGAAAATTAAGAGAATAATGGTGGGATCCATCAAAATTTTGAAGACAAATGGAGAGAGAAATAGTGGGACCCACCAAAATTAAAAGGAAAATAGAAAGAGAAATGGTGGGTCCCACCAATTTCATAAAAAAAAAAAAAAAAAAGAGAGAGAGAGAGAAAAAAATATTGGTTTACAATAACTAGATTACGACCCACCAAACATTGGATTTTGGATTCCAATCCAATCCATTACCCTCCCAAACAACCCCTTATGGGTCGTTTGGTACAAGGTTTTGGAGATGGGAATGAGCAAGGGTTTTTTATACCCTTATTTGTTTCAAGGTTTCTGTGGTAGACCCCTAAGAATAAAGTATTCCCAGACATCATTTATGTCCATAGGTAAGGGTTTTCTATGCCCTTGCATGGGTTTTTCTTTGCCCATGTTTTCTTTTTTATTTTTATACGCAATTTTATTTTGAATATGGTTAATTAATTAACTAAGGGATACTAAATTAAAAAATAATATAATAAATTATTTAATTAGATTAAATAAATAATAATTTGTCAAGAATTTTAAGTTTTTTTTTTTTAAATAAATACTTGGTCCAAGTTTATTTTGGATGCAATTACATATTTACTAAAATTATAATTAATTAGTTAACATTATCGAAAATATATTTAATTATTGAATTAAAATTATTTAAATGAATTTAGTATAAAAATTCATTTTTCAATAATTATAATTAATGAATTTTGATTTCCAATATTTTTTTTTTTAAATTGGAAAATTAATTTTAGCCAAAATTGTGACAATTTTTTTTTTCTCTACCTTGGACATGAATTTGGAGGTAGATATAGGTACTTTGAACCAGAATTGGAGGTCTCTTGGCTTGTCAATTTTATTAGGCCAAAATTTCTCTCTTGATTCATGTAATTTGGAGGCAATTTTTTTACCTAAATAGCAATTGTAGGAAATTGATTAGGCAAAAATTTCCTTGGCCAAGCATCAACTTTTCCTGTGTTTGATCTAATTTCTCCCTTATAAATTGAATAAGTTGCATAGGTCAAGACACAAAGTCATTCAAGCAAAAAGTCTAGGTAAGAAAAATTCTCTCCTCTTTAATTTTTTTTTTTCTTTTCTTTCTTTCATTTGACTTCAAATGCTCATGTATTTTCCTCTTTGTGTAGGCCTTGAATTCGAGCAATAACCTCCCTTCGTGCCTTTTCATTGCTGTCGGTAAGAATTTTTTTATTCCTTTTATTGTCGTAAGCTTCTGTATGTACATACATATTTTTTTGTTTAATAATTTGCTTCCTCCACACTTTCCGCAGCCTTCATTTTTTTTTTTTTTAACCTCAATGTTTGTGGCAAGTTATGCAGCCGCCACTTTCAGTTTTTTATTTTTATTTTTTTTTTTTTAATTTTAATTTAGAAGTTGTTGCATCTCATATACACACATATAGTGTTTTAGGTTAAAAACAACAAACCACTTTCAATTTCTTTTAACTCTGTCGCACGCATCACATACATCAGGTAAGATTTTTTTTTTAACTTTATATATGTATTAATCCACTTTCTTTTTTTTTTCTTTTTTTTTTAATGGCATTTGTATCCCAACCGCAAGATTTGACATTCTTCTTTTTTTAATTTACATATATGTCCAGCATAACCTTTCTTCTTTTTTTTATTTTTTATTTTTTTATAAATGCCATTTGTGTCCCAGCCGCAAGCTTCTGTATATGTTTTTTTTTTTTTTTTTTTTTTTTTTTTTTTTTTTTTTTTTTTTAATTTTGAGTTTTTTTTTTTTTTTTTTTTTTTTTTTTTTTTTTTTTTTTTTGTAAATATGAGTTCTTTTTGTTTTGTTTTTTTAACGCCACCTTTTTTTCGTTAAATGTTTCATCTTCTTCTCTTTTTTGATAGCATATTTTTTTTTACTTACTTACCCTTTTTTTTTCTTTTTTTTACGATGCCGAAACATTCATTGATTTTTTTAATTTTGCTAATTATACCTCCTTTTTTTTCATAGCAATTGGAATTAGCAAATTTACTTGACGAGATCTCCCTAGACACGACATCAATCTTTATCCACCACTTGAAAGGTATATACATATTTAAACTTTTTTTTTCCCAATTTTTGAATATGCATATATTTCATCGGTGTCTTATTGAATATCACACATATGAACTGTTTTGATTGTGCCATAGATTTTCTTGTCTCCTACTTTTTTTTTTTGTGTGTGCATATATTATTGCAATATGTTTCTTTCTTGCTTGAATGTGTAAGCATCTATTGAAGGATTGAAATTCCCAATTCCATTACAGTGGAAGTAATTGGACCGAATCGTATTTTAATTTCGTTCTACAAAATACTAGTACATTGGCAAAAACGAATTCATAACTCTACAAAATTAAGGTTAAGCAAACTCACCGTCGTCTGACGACTCTGAAATAAAGAACGAACACCACCACTTGGTTTTCCCGCTATCCTCTGAGATTAGGAACAAGATGGTGGGATCCTTAATCTTGAGAGGGAATGAGAAAACAGAGAAGAAAAAACTCTATGTTTTTCGTTGAGAGAGAATGAGAGATTATCTTGGGAGAGATTCTGCAGAATTAATCATCAGGCCAAAAGACCCCTCATGCGTATTAAGTGAGAGAAAAGATTTGATTTTTTTTAAATTAATTAAATAAAACAAATTTAATTTAATTAATTAATCACATTAATCAATTAATCTTATGTGCATCTAAATCATATTTAAATGCATCACTCTCAGATAATATGTAGTTTCAATTAATTTAATTAAATCTAATTTAACCAAATTAATATTAACCAACTGATTAATTCATTCATAATTAATTAATTCAGTGATTAACTAAATATCACATATTTAATTAATCCAACATTTGAATCATATTCAAATTTTTCTCTCCCTTATAACCTATAGTTTTAATATGAATCTAATTCACATTAAAATTAAACTATAGATTCAATTTAATTAAATCACATTTAACTCAATTAAATTGAACAATCAATTAATTCAAAATTAACTAATTTTATAATTAATTAAATATCAATCATATTTAATTAATTACATATTAGAATCATATTCTAAAATATCTCTCATATATTATAGTTTAATTAAATCACATTTAATTAGACTAATTGAATAATTAACTAATTCACAATTAATTAATTTATTCACTAATTAAATATCACATATTTAATTAGTTATAAATTTGAACTCTTTCAAATATATAATTCTCTCAATTTAATAAAGTTTAATAACAAATTAAACTTTATATTATAATGTATCAACATACATTATATTAATTGTACTTCATACAATTAACCCGATTCCCAAATTGAATTTGAACAATTCAAATTCTTTTCAAGACAAATTGTTCCCAATTACTCTTTACGAGCTAGCAGGGGACCTAATGGACCTACAGAGCAGAAGCTCCAATGATATGAGGTTAACTGACTAAACTCATTAATCGAGTTAACCAATATTCATTAACTGTGGGTCACTCCACTAAAGACCCGCAGTTGCACTCTTCTCACTGTAGAATATTTTTGTGTCCACGGATATTGACCAAGAATGGTAAGTCAATCCTTCACGAGTGTTCGTAACTACAGTTGGGTCAAATTACCGTTTTACCCCTGAGTTACCTCTGGCTCCTTAAGTACCAGTGCTCCTCTAATGAACAACATGTTTATGGTCCAACCAGTAAACAGAAAGTCCCTCTCGGGCCAATGAGAGGGCGAGATCCCTTTGTTCAAGACCCGGAGTCACCACTTAAGGGACCACTCATCTACTTCTCCTAGAAGTGGGAAGGAGTGAATTCCATATGTGTTGTCATGTCCCCAGCCCCCCACTCAGTCTTGTCCCCAAGAAGGTAGGCTTATTCAGTCGGCGTACAGGCCACTCTCACCCGTACTAATCAAAGGACAAACCCTCATGAGAAGGAGTTCATGACACACTCAGGATTAAGACTGAGTTACTTAGGTCATCCTATTGAAACAGTAGCCTAACTAGTTAACGGTGTTACATCTAGTGGTTTACTATTTCGTGGTCCGGTCTTATGCAAACTCATTGCATAGGATACCCCCGCTCGCATGTTTCCTACATGGACACCTTGGATCAATACGTCTGTATCGAATACAAAATGGGTCGTATCACTTAGTGTTACCAGGATAAGGTACCCAACCTCATCCCTGTACTATAGACCTTTTAAGTTGTTACTTGAACACCGATCCACGTATGTCCCCACATACTAGTTCAAGTTACATGTAAACAATCTTGGATCTTAGTTTATTGGATTTGAGTCATATTGTGCAATTTTAAACTTAATATAACAATAACACTTTATTGCATAAACCTCAATAACATTTTATTGATACAAGTGTATAATTCGTTAACATTCACTATCTACGAGTTTTAGGACATAAAACCCAACACGTGCAACAGTCGTCACCAAATTCACTTGCAGTGATTTCGCTCCTGCTAGACCAGTCCCCTATTTCGTTGGGTGATCTGAGTAGCCTGCAGGGGTAGTCACTAGACTTGCCTTTAGTGATGCACTCCTGCTAGACCGGTCTCTATTTTATTAGGTGATCTGAGTAGCCTGCAGGGGTAGTCACCAGATTCGCCTTCAATGATGCACTCCTGCTAAACCAGTCCCTATTTTATTAGGTGATCTGAGTAGCCTGTAGGGTTAGTCACCAGACCTGCTTTCAATGGTTTACTCCTGCTAGACCAGTCCCCATTTTATTGGGTGATCTGTGTAGCCTGCAGGGGTAGTCACCAGACTTGCCTTCAGTGGTTCACTCCTGCTAGACCAGTCCCTATTTTATTGGGTGATCTTAGTAGCCTGCTGATAACTGCCCAAAAGGTAGTTATTTAGGCCTCAATTATATAGGGATTTGTGTGTCCTTTATGCTTATTAGGGTTGGTTTTGGATAGATATTACATGATTTAACCCATTTGGAAGAATGGAAGCATTGGAAATTATTTTGTGCAGATTATGCTGTTGAGCGACTGGAGGGAGCAAATTCTATGCTGCAGCAAAACTGGGAGCAGAAACTGCCACATCACAGCTCGTTAGCCAACTTCATGAACCGACTTCTGTTGAGTTATTTTCGGGATAAAGGAGCAAGGAGAGCCCTACACGTGTCCAAGTTGACCTAATTCAAGTCTCCTATCCTTCTATAAAAGGAAGTAGCCGTCAAAGTCAAATTCATTCCATGTTTTCCCTTGGAAGCCGAATAGTATAGGGAGATTGAAGATCATCAAGAACACCATCTACCGCAAGCTGATTAGGGAGTTTATTTTCTTTATTAACTTGTGGTTATGGACATGCATACTCAGATTGTAATTCGTATTCCTATGCCTATTATGAACTAAGTAGCTTAGGGTGTTGGTTAGGAATAATGTGATTACTGTGCTTCATCTCTAGGAATAAATTGACTATCGCATTTTGGTTAATTGTTGTGCTTATTCTTATTTTATGCCCGCCTGGCCAGCCGGAGTGAATAGCTCTCTCTAGTTTCAGGGATGATTTAGAGAGTGTGTGGCAATTATCCACACTACGATCATTGTGTATTGGTGAACGCCAGTGACTGAGCTAGGGATAGCCAGTTGCCTAGTGCTTGATCGGTCGTACTTCATTGGGTTTGAAACATATCCCAAAAGATCCGGAGTTCCGGGAGGAATCCGCTAATAATACTGCGAGAAATGCATGATCAATAATATTGCTGGAGCATATTTTAGAATAATCACTAAACCTAACCAGCGCCTGCCTTTAATCTGTCTATCTATTTGTTTACTTATTGTTCTGTCATTTATTTTGCTTCAGCATAATTCCAATAAAACCCAATCATTTTATTATTCTTGAAACCATTAAAAAGTTACACAAAAATAGGTAGAGTGGAAACTCATTCAGGGCTCGGATTGATAATATTACTTGCTGCAGACTGTGTATACTTGCACAGGAATTCTAGAGTATTTTATACTATATTTTTACTCACTCTAGGAACCCGACAAGTTTTTGGCACCGTTGCCGGGGACTTGAATAAGTTTTTATCTGATCTGTTTTGTGTATGTGTTTTAGTGGTTTGGTGCTAGAACTTTTTGATTGTTTCTTTTGTTTTTGCAGGTGTGATTTTGGTGCATGAGCGATCCGCCTGGGGTACGGTTTGAGCTTGATCCAGAAATTGAAAGGACATTTAGGAACAGAAGGAGGGAGTAGCGCAAAAACCAGATGGAGAACGTGCCGCAACTTCCACAGGTTCATGAAGGTCCAGCAGCAGCAAACCCCCAGCAGAATCTGTTGCTGCAGCAAAACCCACTGTTTGAGCAAAATGAGCAGCGAAATAATCAGGCTGAGAATCCTATCTTGATAGCGAACGATAGGACCTGAGCCATTCGAGCGTATGCTGTCCTGATGTTTAATGAGTTGAATCCAGGGATTGCATGTCCCCAAATCCAAGCGGCGAATTTTGAAATGAAACCGGTAATGTTTCAGATGTTGCAAACCGTGGGGCAATTCCATGGTTTGTCATCTGAAGACCCTCATTTACATCTTAAGACTTTTCTAGGAGTTAGTGATTCTTTTGTAATTCAAGGAGTGCCTAGAGATGCTCTTAGATTAACTGTGTTCCCGTATTCTCTTAGAGATGGAGCAAAGTCATGGTTAAACTCTTTTTCTCCAGGATCAATTAGGACGTGGGATGAGTTAGCTGAAAATTTTTTGAGTAAATATTTCCCACCTAATAGAAATGCTAAATTAAGGAGTGAAATAGTAGGGTTTAGGCAACTTGAGGATGAGACTTTTAGTGAGGCTTGGGAGAGGTTTAAGGAACTTTTACGAAAGTGTCCCCACCATGGGTTACCTCATTGTATTCAAATGGAAACATTTTACAATGGTTTAAATGGAGTAACCCAAGGTATGGTCGATGCTTCGGCTAGAGGGGCCCTTTTGACAAAAACTTTTGATGAAGCCTATGAAATTTTAGAAAGAATATCTATTAATAGTTGTCAGTGGTCGGATGTTAGAGGCACAAATAAAAAGGTTAAGAGTGTATTAGAGGTTAATGGTGTGTCCACCATTAGGGCTGATCTTGCAATGATTGCTAACGCTCTTAAGAATGTGACAGTGATTGGTCATCAGCAGCCGCCGGTTGTGGAGCCTGCTGCAGTGGTGAACCAAGTCACAGAGGAAGCATGTGTCTATTGTGGTGAAAATCACAACTACGAGATTTGCCCCAGCAATCCAGCTTCTGTGTTTTTTGTAGGTAATCAGAGGAACAACCCTTATTCTAACTTCTATAATCCAGGTTGGCGCAACCACCCCAACTTCTCATGGGGAGGTCAAGGAAATAACGTACAAGCGCAACAGAAGATGAACCAGCCGGGATTTGCTAAAGCGCAGGTAATGCCCCAGCAAACTAAGCAGACTTTGCCCCAGCAACATTCGGAGAATTCTCTTGAGGCAATGATGAAAGAATTTATGGCTCGTACAGACGCTGCAATTCAAAGTAATCAAGCTTCAATGAGAGCCCTGGAATTGCAAGTGGGTCAGCTAGCTAATGAGCTAAAGGCAAGGCCTCAAGGGAAACTTCCATCAGATACTGAACACCCTAGAAGGGAAGGTAAGGAGCAGGTAAAGGCAGTTACTCTTAGGAGTGGTAAGCCATTAGAAGAAAGAATTGAGCCTAGTAAAACCCAGGTTATAGATAAAAATGGTGATAGAAATAATAATGTTGTTGTCGAGGAAGAGTTGGAGTCTGGTCAGGGTGCTGGAGGCAGCAATAAAAATGCTGGAGCATCTGGTTCTGTGCCAGAAGTAGAACCACCATATGTGCCGCCCCCACCTTATGTACCACCTCTACCTTTTCCACAAAGGCAAAAGCCTAAGAATCAGGATGGTCAATTTAAAAAGTTTTTAGAGATTCTTAAGCAGTTGCATATAAATATCCCTTTAGTAGAAGCTATAGAGCAAATGCCTAATTATGCTAAATTTCTTAAGGATATTTTGACTAAAAAGAAAAGGTTAGGTGAGTTTGAAACTGTATCTCTTACTGAGGAGTGTAGTGCTATTCTTAAAAATGGGCTACCCCCCAAGGCTAAGGATCCAGGGTCATTTACTATACCTGTGTCTATAGGTGGAAAGGAATTAGGTAGAGCACTCTGTGATTTAGGTGCAAGCATTAACCTTATGCCTCTTTCGGTCTATCGAAAGTTAGGTATTAGTGAAGCTAGACCTACCACAGTTACACTCCAACTAGCTGATAGGTCTATCACATATCCAGAGGGTAAGATTGAGGATGTCTTAGTAAAAGTGGATAAATTCATATTTCCTGTTGATTTTATTATTTTAGACTATGAGGCTGATAAAGATGTCCCAATTATTCTAGGTCGTCCATTTTTGGCTACTGGTAGGGCATTAATAGATGTTCAAAAAGGAGAATTAACAATGAGAGTCTGTAATGAGGAAGTAAAATTTAATGTGTTTAAAGCCATGAAATATCCAAACGAGATGGAGGATTGCTCCTTCATCAGGATTCTGGAGAGCACAGTTCTTGAGACAGCAATACAGGATTCGGCTGATAAGCATTCGGAAAAGCATGGAGAGGTTAGTGTAGAAGATTTTGAATTTTGTTCTTTAGATAGAAAAAATGAAAAAGAATTGTTGAGGTGTGAGGATGTTTTTGAGTCTTTAGATTTAGATCAAAGAAAGGCTCCCCCAATTAAACCATCCCTGATTGAGGCACCTATTTTAGACTTGAAGCCCTTACCAGATCATCTAAAGTATGTGTATCTTGGGGAAAGTGAGACATTGCCCATTATTGTTGCATCAGATTTAATGTCGGAGCATGAGGAGGCCTTAATAAAGTTGTTGTAGCAATACCGCAAGGCTATTGGTTGGACATTGGCTGACATTCAGGGGATTAGCCCATCTTTTTGTATGCATAAAATCACTCTAGAGGAGGGGACCTTGAGGAGTATTGAGCAACAAAGAAGGCTTAACTCTGCAATGAAAGAAGTGGTTAAAAAGGAGGTGATTAAATGGTTGGATGCTGGCATCATTTATCCGATTGCAGACAGCAATTGGGTGAGCCCTGTCCAATGTGTTCCTAAGAAAGGAGGTGTCACTGTGGTAAGCAATAAAGACAATGAGTTGATCCCAACTAGGACAGTAACTGGTTGGAGGGTTTGCATGGATTACAGGAGGCTTAACAAAGCCACCCGTAAGGACCACTTCCCTTTGCCATTTATTGACCAGATGTTGGATCGATTGGCTGGTCAGGCCTACTATTGTTTCTTGGATGGTTATTCTGGGTATAACCAGATTACTATTTCTCCTGAAGATCAGGAAAAAACCACTTTCACCTGCCCTTATGGGACGTTTGCTTTCAGGCGAATGCCTTTTGGCCTTTGTAATGCTCCAGCAACATTTCAGCGGTGTATGTTAGCAAGTTTTTGGAGGGTCTTTTCAGAATTGCTTAGAAAATTTAGGTAAGGTGTTAAAAAGATGTGAGGATACCCATCTAGTTCTTAATTGGGAGAAGTGCCACTTCATGGTGAAGGAGGGCATAGTGTTAGGTCATAGGATTTCTAAGAATGGTCTAGAAGTTGATAGAGCAAAAGTTGAGGTTATTGAAAGATTAGAATCACCGAATTCAGTGAAGGGAATTCGGAGCTTCTTAGGGCATGCTGGATTTTATAGGAGGTTCATAAAGGATTTTTCCAAAATCAGCAAACCTCTTTGTAACTTATTGTGCACTGATCATGTTTTTGACTTTAATGCAGATTGTAGGAAGGCTTTTGAGACTTTGAAGGCTGCTTTAATCTCAGCACCCATTCTCTGCGCACCTTATTGGAATTTGTCATTCGAGGTAATGTGTGATGTGAGTGATGCTGCAGTAGGTGCAATGCTGGGGCAGAAGCAAGGCAAATTTATTCATCTTATATATTATGCAAGCAAGGTTTTAAATGAGGCACAGGTCAACTACACAACTACTGAAAAGGAGTTGTTAGCTGTTGTGTTTGCTTTTGAGAAATTCCGGCCATATTTGGTTGGATCCAAAGTCACGGTGTTCACGGATCATGCAGCAATAAGGTATTTAATGTCAAAGAAAGATGCAAAGCCTAGACTAATTCGTTGGGTTTTATTACTGCAGGAATTCGACTTGGAGATAAAGGACAAGAAGGGATTAGAGAATGTCATTGCAGATCACTTGTCTCGTCTTGATCCATCATCATCTTCGCTGGAGCAATCTGCCATTTCCGATTCTTTTCCAGATGAACAGCTTTTTGTTGTTCAGGTAAAAGTAGTCAGGGATGTCCCTTGGTATGCTGATATTGCCAACTTTTTAGTGAAGGGAGTCACCCCTATTGATATGGATTGGAGGCAGAAGAAAAAGTTTAAGCATGATGCAAAATTTTTCTATTGGGATGAGCCATTTATGTATAAGCAATGCTCTTACGGTATTATTCGTAGGTGCGTTTCAGGTGATGAAGCAACCGAAATCCTGGAGCAATGTCACTCTTCGCCGTATGGAGGCCATTTCAGCGGTCAAAGGACAGCTATGAGGATTTTGCATTGCGGATTCTTCTGGCCTACCTTGTTTAAGGATGCCCACTGGTTCTACAAGCAATGTGACGCTTGTCAAAGGAGAGGAAACTTGGGGCCTAGAGATGAAATGCCTCTTACTTACATTTTAGAAGTTGAACTATTCGATGTATGGGGTATTGATTTTATGGGGTCATTTCCCCCTTCTAATGGCAATATTTTTATCTTATTGGCAGTGGGTTACGTGTCCAAGTGGGTGGATGCCATCGCATGCCATCAGAGTGATGCCAAGACGGTTTCAAGGTTTCTCCAATCGCACATCTTTGCGCGGTTCGGGACACCTAGAGCTCTAATAAGTGATGAGGGTACACATTTTGTTAATAATATCTTAACTAAGCTTTTAGCTAAGTATGTAATCAAGCACAGGATAGCTACCCCCTATCACCCACAGGCTAATGGTCAGGCTGAGATAAGTAATAGGGAAATTAAATCAATTCTAGAAAAAGTAGTCCATCCATCTAGAAAGGATTGGTCTTTTAGGTTGGATGAGGCTCTTTGGGCTTATAGGACAGTCTATAAGACTCCTCTAGGTATGTCTCCCTATCGGTTGGTATACGGGAAAGCTTGTCATTTACCATTAGAGTTGGAACATAAAACGTTTTGGGCTTTGAAAAAGTTGAATTTTGATCTGAGTAGTGCAGGAGCAATGCGAATGCTGCAGCTCAGCGAATTGGAAGAATTTCGCCACTTTTCTTATGAGAATGCGAAAATTTATAAAGAAAAGATTAAGTTGTGGCATGACAAGAAAATTAGACCTAAAGAATTTGTCAAAGGTCAAAAAGTTTTGCTTTATAATTCTAGATTAAAATTGTTTCCTGGGAAACTAAAGTCCAAATGGTCAGGTCCGTTTGTTGTAATTGAGGTTTTCCCCCATGGAGCAGTTACTTTGCAAGATGAAAAAGATGGAAGAGTATTCAAGGTGAATGGTCAGCGTGTCAAGCATTATTGGGGAGAGGAGTTTCAGTCAAAATATCCTTCCCTAAGGTTGGTTGATGATTGAGAGAGCAGGATTTTTGCGGGAGCATTTCACAGAGCAAAATTTTGAGGTCCCAGGATTTGTATTGATTTTATTTTTCGTTGATTTGATTTTAATTGCGGTTAGGTTAGATTTGATTTCGCGAGATTTATTAGATTTTGTCTTTAAATATTTGATTAGATCTTATCTATTTTGTTTTGAATTTGATTTGATTTTCGGGTTATTTATTTAAATTATCTTTCAATTATCTTTTAATTAGTTAGATTTTATTAGATTTTATCTAGATTTTATTTTCAGTTATTTGAATTCTAGTTTTAATTAATTGAGATTTTCTCTAATTTATTCGGCTTCTTTTGAGAATAACAGATTAAGTTTGATTTGATCGGTTAAAGTTTAATTTGAACTTAAAAGATTTGATTTGCCTATTTTGAAATTTAAATTCCATATCTAAGATTCGGCAGGTTCAGAAGATTGTTGCAGCAAAGATAATGCTGGAGCAAATTTCTCGTATGCATAGGAAGGATTTTAGTGTGAGTAATTATTTTTACCGTTGGGATTTTTGAATTTCTATGGGCAGGTGAATTGCAGGGATGTTGCCACATGTCGTGAAGGGACAATCCAACGGTTTAGCCGTTGACAGCATGCCGTTATTTCCCATAGATGATTGGAGTTCCACAATTTTACCGTTAGGGATTTGAATTGCAACTTAATTGTGAACGGTAAAACCATTTATTACGGAGTAAATCCTTTCGGTTAGGATTTCAAATTGCTAGAGCCTTATTTATTTGCAGACATTGGTAAGTCTTCGTTCTACTTCGTCTTCTTGATTCTATCTTGCCATCTACATTCTTTCTTTCTCCTTTTCATTCTTTGCAAAACCCTTTGAGTTATCCATGGCCAAAACAAGAGCGAGGAAAGAAAGAGAGAGAGAGAGTGAAAAGGAAATACCCATTACCCCCGAAGTTCCGAAAGTGAAAACTAAGAAGAAAAGAACACCGGAGGAGAAAGAAGCTAAAAGAAGAAGGCGATAACAGAGGGCGGAAGAACAGGAAAAAGTGACAGAGGATGAGGCTGCTGCAGTGGTTGAAGAAAACCTGGAAGAACTGCAAGAACAGACCCCAGGAGAGGCTGATCAGAGACTTGCGGATACAGATACGGCTCGAGAGGAAAATTTTGAGGAGAATCAAGAACAGCAGGCTGAGATGGTGAGAGACGAGCAGGTAGACGCAGTGTCTGAAAGAGGAAACGAGCAGGACCAAGAAGCTCGTGTTGAGGTAATCATGCCCGAACCGCCAAAACGCCGCCGCATAAAAAGAAAGGTCGGCCGTATTCAGGTGATTCGGATTGATACCCCATCACCACCATCATCAGATTCTGAGAGAGAAAAGGCAGAGCGAGAGGAAAGAGAGAAGAAAGAAGCTGAGGACAAAGAAAGAGACGAAACAGATAAGAAGACTGAGGAAGAGCAGTTGCTCAAGCGCAGGGCAGAGAAGGGCAAAAATGTTGCTGAAGCATCGGAAGAACACGAGGCGATAGAAGAACAACAGGTTCCATTTGATCGCTTCGTCAACAATTTTGCCAGAGACAAATACGTTGAGCTTCTGAAAAGGGATTTCTTGTTCGAGCGCGGTTTCAGTGGTGATCTTCCACAGTTTCTGAGGACCGGTATTGCAGACCACGGCTGGGAGCTGTTTTGTGCGAAGCCGGAATCTGTAAATGCACAGGTGGTGCGCGAATTTTATGCTAACGTTGTCAAGGAGGATGGTTTCCAGTTAATTGTCCGAGGAGTCGAGGTGGATTGGAGTCCAAGTGCTATCAATGCACTGTACAACGTTCAAAACTTCCCCCATGCGGCATATAATGAGATGGCTGTGGCGCCATCTGATGAGCAACTAAGTGAGGCTGTAAGGGAGGTAGGAATTGAAGGGGCACAGTGGCAGTTATCCAAGACTCAGAAGAGGACATTCCAGTCGGCTTATTTGAAAAGGGAAGCGAACACATGGATGGGATTTATTAGACAGAAGATGCTTCCAACAACACATGACTCGACAATCTCCAGGGAACGGGTTCTCCTAGCTTTTGTCATCTTACGGTCTCTCAGTATTAATGTAGGGAGGATCATTGCGAATGAGATTTCTGGATGTTGGAAAAAGAAGGTGGGGAAACTATTCTTTCCAAACACAATCACGATGTTGTGCAGAAGAGCAGGGGTTCCGGTGGATGAGGGAGATGTGATCCTGTTTGATAAGGGGATCATAGACACGCCCAATTTGGCACGGCTCCAGCGTGTGCAGGAGGTACGTCAAGGTGGGCTTATCCATGGCATCAACTCGATTCTAGAACAACTGGCACTTTCGGCCAGTAGGCAGGAGTTTGCTGAAAGGCAAACTTTAACCTTCTGGAACTATGTTAAGAATCGGGATGCCAGCTTGAAGAAGGCGCTACAAGAGAATTTTTCAAAACCTTATCCAGCCCTTCCAGCATTCCCTGACGATCTGTTGAACCCCTGGATTCCGCCCCCACCTGTTGAAAGAGGAGAAGAGGATGATGAAAATGAACCGAGCCAAGAGGACTGAAGGATGAAGTGGCCATGGGCGAGCATAATTTTTGTTCTTAAATTTTTTATTGCTCGTGCATTTTCTAACCTCCTTTTCTATTATTGTTATGTTTGCTTTTCTTTTTACTTTTCTGCTGCTTTAAAAAAATATATCTGATATGTAATTTCTTTTTAATGAAATTTCTTGATGTTCCGTTCCATGAGCACTAAGCAACTCTAACTTAACTAATTTTTCTCTGAATTTTTGAAGCTTGGACTGATTACGCTTAATTAGATCAAGGTATTCTGATCTCCAGAAACCTTTTGCTTGAGCATTTCTTCTAGCCTGGACTGTTGCTGCGGCAAAGAAGATTTTGAAGGTAGTATTGACTTATATGATCCACTTTAAGCTTAATCTAAGTCCCATGTTTAGTTTACAAATTCAGATAGAAAAATTTAAGTTTGGGGGTATACTTGCTTATTTAATGATTCATTGGGGACAATGAATAATTCAAGTTTGGGGGACTTTTTGCTACTCCAATTATTTTGCTCGAGCATTCCTCTCCTTCAAATTAAAATTTGCTAGGTTATTGAGTAACCGGTGACATTTGTGATACCCACTGTTTGTCTTCGCGTCAAAAGATGACCTAGGAAATGTGAAAAAAGGAGAAATATGAGAAAAAAATTATTTGCTGAAAAATTATTTGTTGAAGATTTTGCTGAAAAAATTGATGGAGCAAAAGTTTTGAAGGATGAATGATGATCCAACAGTTTTTCTGTCTCTCATAACTTAGGTGAGCTTCATCACAAAATGTCGCCATTCTGAGGGGCAAGACATGGAATAACTAAGGATTTTTTAGCTTTATAATGAGTATTGAGCCTAGTTGGTGATAAGCTTGAGGCAAGGGTATACTGCACCATAAAGTGGGTCATCCCATGCTTAAGAGTTTATGACTGTAAGGCTGCGTTAAGTCTAATAAACAATGATATAAACCCCTTTAAAAATATGTTTTGAAATGTCTAATAATAGAGCTAAGCTGTAGAGAGTTCTTAGAATTGAGTTGAAAGTGGTGATTATTTGTCCCTGCTGAAGGAATCATTTTGCTGCAGCAGAGCTTGGTTTTGCAGAGTGCTCAGGTAAAGGTTAAAGGTAGTGTTGGACTGTCTGGGTTGATTAAGCTATTCTTTGTCTAATATTCTGAATTCTTGAAGAACGGTGAGTTAGTATTGCTCGGGACGCGCAATAGTTCAAGTTTGGGGGTGTGATAACTACCCAAAAGGTAGTTATTTAGGCCTCAATTATATAGGGATTTGTGTGTCCTTTATGCTTATTAGGGTTGGTTTTGGATAGATATTACATGATTTAACCCATTTGGAAGAATGGAAGCATTGGAAATTATTTTGTGCAGATTATGCTGATGAGCGACTGGAGGGAGCAAATTCTATGCTGCAGCAAAACTGGGAGCAGAAACTGCCACATCACAGCTCGTTAGCCAACTTCATGAACCGACTTCTGTTGAGTTATTTTCGGGATAAAGGAGCAAGGAGAGCCCTACACGTGTCCAAGTTGACCTAATTCAAGTCTCCTGTCCTTCTATAAAAGGAAGTAGCCGTCAAAGTCAAATTCATTCCATGTTTTCCCTTGGAAGCCGAATAGTATAGGGAGATTGAAGATCATCAAGAACACCATCTACCGCAAGCTGATTAGGGAGTTTATTTTCTTTATTAACTTGTGGTTATGGACATGCATACTCAGATAGTAATTCGTATTCCTATGCCTATTATGAACTAAGTAGCTTAGGGTGTTGGTTAGGAATAATGTGATTACTGTGCTTCATCTCTAGTAATAAATTGACTATCGCATTTTGGTTAATTGTTGTGCTTATTCTTATTTTATGCTCGCCTGGCCAGCCGGTGTGAATAGCTCTCTCTAGTTTCAGGGATGATTTAGAGAGTGTGTGGCAATTATCCACACTACGATCATTGTGTATTGGTGAACGCCAGTGACTGAGCTAGGGATAGCCAGTTGCCTAGTGCTTGATCGGTCGTACTTCATTGGGTTTGAAACATATCCCAAAAGATCTGGAGTTCCGGGAGGAATCCGCTAATAATACTGCGAGAAATGCATGATCAATAATATTGCTGGAGCATATTTTAGAATAATCACTAAACCTAACCAGCGCATGCCTTTAATCTGTCTATCTATTTGTTTACTTATTGTTCTGTCATTTATTTTGCTTCAGCATAATTCTGATAAAACCCAATCATTTTATTATTCTTGAAACCACTAAAAAGTTACACAAAAATAGGTAGAGTGGAAACTCATTCAGGGCTCGGATTGATAATATTACTTGCTGCAGACTGTGTATACTTGCACAGGAATTCTAGAGTATTTTATACTATATTTTTACTCACTCTAGGAACCCGACACCTGCAGGGGTAGTCACCAGATTTGCCTACAGTGATGCACTCCTGCTAGACCAGACCCCATTTATTGGGTGATCTGAGTAGCCTGCCGGGTAGTCACCAGATTTTCCTACAGTGATGCACTCCTGCTAGACCAGTCCCTATTTTATTGGGTGATCTGAGTAGCCTGCAGGGGTAGTCACCAGACTTGCCTACAGTGACGCACTCCTGCTAGACCAGTCCCCTATTTTATTGGGTGATCTAAGTAGCCTGCAGGGGTAGTCACCAGACTTGCCTACAGTGATGCACTCATGCTAGACCAGTCCCCTATTTTATTGGGTGATTTGAGTAGCCTGCGGGAGTAGTCACCAGACTTGCCTACAGTGATTGTCGTCAAACTCACTTGCAGTGATTTCACCACCTGTCTAGACCAGTCACTTTGATGACTGTAGTGTCTTACAGGGTTGATTACCTTATTTTTTTATTTATTCATTTTTTTTATGATTGATTATTTATGCATCACTTTCTTGCCTTCATAACTTCTTGAATAAGATTGAAATCAAATCTTTTTTTTTTTTGTGTGTAAAGAAACTTATCTCCATCATGGTGTATTTCACTGAGCATCCTAATCTAGAGAAAAACTGGTTGGTCATCTTGAAGGATTGAGATCAACCTGTTGAAAATGGCGTTATTCTTCCTGTAGGAGAGACAATATGTTGTAATTTTAGGGGATCACAACATTGTCTAGATAATTCAACCTTTTTGTCTAGATGGTCTGAAGAAAGACTTTTGAGTCACGACTCTTCATTGAAGGAGTGGTTTTTAGAGTCTCCAATGCATTACAAGGCGCCGAGTGAAAATCTAGAATCAACTTTAGGTCATCGAATTATTGGAGATGAGCAAGTTCGCTAGGGTAGTTCAATGAGAATTCATGGAGAATTCTTTTATATCCCTGATTATTGGGAATGGTTAGAGGTCGTAATTTCTTTAAATACGCATATACTGAAGAGGGCTCGTCTGTTTGATGTTGTAATGACTTCCTTATACACTTATGATCGTAATAATAATATAGTTCGAGCTTTTTGTGAAGCATGGTGTCCATCCACAAATACACTTCATACATCATCAGGAGAGTTGTCTATCTCTCTATGGTACATGTGGAGATTAGGATGTCTTTCCATCAAGGGTAGGTTTTATGATGAAGTTTTTCTTATTGGGTTTTATGCCCTAAAACTCGTAGATAGTAAATGTACATTTGAGCGAACATTAATAAAAGTGATGTATTATTCAATGTTTGTATTATATCTTGCTTAATAACCCTAATCCTATAAGCTAAACATCCAAGGCTAATAGAATGAGGCTTGAACTAGTATGTAGGGACATACGGGGATCAATGTTCAAGTTTTAGCCTAAAGGGTCTGTAGTATAGGGATAAGGCTTGGTACCTTGTCCTGATGACACTATGGATAGACCCGCTTTGTATATTGATACAAACGTAATGATCCAACGCGTTCATGTAGTTGACATGCAAGTGGGGGTATCTTGTGCAATGAGTTTGCACAAAGATCGGACCGCGAAATAGTTTACCACTAACTGTAACACCGTTAGTTAGCTTGGTTTCTTTTCCACTAGGATGACCTAGGCAACTTGGCCTTAATCCTGAGTGGATTATGGACTCTTGTCCATGAGGGATTGTCCTTTGATTTGTACGGGTGAGAGTGTTCTGTTCACCGACTCAATAAGCCTACCATTTTGGGGACAAGACCGAGTGGGGAGCTGAGAACGTAGTCTTACAAGATGGAATTCACTCCTTCCCAATATTAGGGTAAGTAGAGGTGTGTTCCCTTAAGTGGTGTCTTCGGGTCTTGAACAATGGGTCCTACCATTTTTATGGCACGAGAGGGACTTCTGTTTGTTGGTTGGACCTCAAACAGGTTGTTCATTAGAGGAGCACTGGTACTTAAGGATCAAGAGGTAGCCTAGGGGTAAAACGGTAATTTGACCTAGCTGGGGTACGAACACACGTGAAGGGCTAACTTGTTGTTGATGGTCGATATCCGTGGACACAGAAATATATCTGCAGTGAGAAGAGTGCAGCTGTGGCTCTTTAGTGGAGTGAACCACAGTTAACGAATATTGATTATCTTGGTTAATGAGTTTAGCCAACTAATCTCATATCGTTGGAGCTTCTGATCTGTAGGTCCATCAGGTCCCATCGGTAGCTCTATAATGGTGTTGAGGTAAATTTCTAAGGGTGAATTGAGTATTCGAAGGGGTTCGAATATTAAATTAAAATATGAATTTGATTCATATTAAAAACTATAAGTTATAATTAATACACATATGATGTATATTAATTCTATAGTGAATTTAAGAGATATAAATATATAATTAAATATATGATATTTAATTATGATATTAATTAATTGGTGAATTAATTAATATTATGGTTTTAATTTTAATTAAATTTGATTTAATTAAGCAATATTAAAACTATAGGATAAAATGGAGGTTTGTATAAATATGTTTATACAAAAACACACTTATATTAAATTAAGGGTTAATTTAATTAAAAAGATTAATTGATATTTAATTTTATTTATTAAATATTAATTAATTTTTCTCATCAGTTATTCTAACTGATGGGAACGTGGTTTCCTCCTGTTATGCGTGGTTGAGAGAAGATTAAGGAAGAGGTTGGCCTCTTTACGCTGGAATTCATTCAGTTCTCTCTCTCAGAAAAATCCTCAGAAGTTTTTCTCTCTCAACCCTAGAGTTCTCTGCAGTATTTTCCCTAAGAACACAGAGACCCACATATTCCCTTAGAGGTTTTGCTCCCACAAGCTCCCAACGCGCATTCCCTTTCGAGAATACCGGTGCAATCAAGTGGTGGTGTTCGTGGTGTTTTTCCAACGAGTTTGAGGAGTTCTTCGCTGCTGTTTTTTTTTTTTTTTTTTTTTTGTGGAATCAAAGGTTTTGGTGAGATCTCGTCAAGAAAACTACAAAGGTATGGGTTCTCTTGATCTAGGATCATTAGGATCCTTCTTAGATTAGATCTAAGTGTTTTATTCCTCATGATCTCAGCATGCTTTGTATGTTTTCAGCAAGTATAAATTTTTCTTATGTTGCTGTAAAATTTATCTTTGTGATCCGTATTGGTATTTTAATTATGATTCGAAATCAGTATGGTTTTCTGTCCGTTTCCGCTGCACTAGGGCTTCAATCCCTGCAGATCCTTACTGTAAGGAATTATTAGGTTCACCTGATTGAGAGGATGAAGATTGCCCAAAAAGCTGTGAGTACCTTTTTGTTGTGTACTATCCCATTGCATCTCAACAACGCGACCGCCTTCAAATTCCTATCAAATTGTGGATTTCTTTCTAGTTTAAAGGGGATTCGAAATATGAAAAACCTCCTTCCCGAAAGTCGAAGAAGACTTCTCGTCCACATCAGACCCATAATCTGGATGGAGCTCCTATCGAGCGTCACAACTGGTCTGACAAAGAAATTGATCTATTTTGCATGTTGGGCGTAGAAGATGAATTGAAAGATAAGACATATTTGACTGCCTTTCTTTCTTGTTGGTTGTGCGTATTTGTATTTCCCGACCAACGTGCTTCCCTTCGTCTAGGAGATTTTAAAGTCGCCAATCTTATGGCTGAAGGTTACGTTTTCAGTCTTGTTGTTCCTGTTTTAGCCAATATTTATCATGGACTCGGTCAGATTCATAGTGCATCTCCTTCTGCTGGATTTTCAAAGGCTTGTTTGCCTCTGCACTATGTCCATGCTTGGCTGGCTTATTATTTTAACACTCATTATGCAATTCCAGAGAAAGTTAGGGGCCCAATGATGGTTGAGTTTTTCGGAGAGGGTGGAGCTAAATACTTTAATGATTTTGAGGCTCGTGTACATATCCACAAAGGTAAATATGTATCGTGGTATGCGAATTTTCCTCCTCGCAATAAAGGCATGGTTCTGACAGATCAAGCTATCATTTTGGCATTCCTCATTCTTTATAAGCATTCGATCATGCTTCTTATCTTCACAATGTGGGTCTTCAATGGTCATTGAATCTTATAATCCTTGTCGATTTAGCCGACAATTTGGATTTTACCAAGACGTGCCAAACGACCTAAGTGAAGAAGTTCCTGAAGCCAACTTATATAATGTATTGCGCCTTTGGATGATATGTGTTCGAGCAAAAACATTGTCTCAAGTTTATCTCCCTGAGTACGCGATGAAGCCACATATCCAAATTACCCAATGCTACCGGAGTTGGTGGTTGGCAAAAAATGGAAATTATCTTGAAGAAGGCATAAAAAATTTGGTGGCTAGTGCCATTATATTCCTCTTCCTCCCAAGCCGAAATTTCCCAAAAAGGTTGGTGATAACAACGGAGGCAAAAGAATTCGCATGTTTGAGCCTGGTGAATTTTGTTCTAGAGATAATGATGGTAGTCAGAGCAGTAGCGGCGGTCATCATTGGAAAAGGCCTAAAAAGTCCAATCAACCATCAGTATGTGAAGATGAACTTTTTGATGGAGTTCCCAGCGCATCACAATTTCCTGAACTCCCTGTACTACTGGTAAGTGTTTTCATTCATTCTTCATTATAATATTTTACTATTATTATTATCATTATTACTTACCTCTTTTTTTTCCAGTCACCTTTAAATGATCCCCTTATAAAGGTTGAGGGGCATCATAGTCCTTCTTTTGTGAGTCCAGACGTTTTTTATTCTGTAGTTGCGCGTGTAGGCAATTTCAAAGCGTCGATGGATAGAGTTGTGACTCAATCTTGTCATCCTGTAACTGATGCAATTTATGGACAAATGAAGACAACAACCCATGCAGTTGCGTCTGAAATCTCTGATTATTGTGCTGACAATGTGATTTCCAACTATAGGAAACAAGCTTTCCTTGCCCTGTGGGACAGCATACATCAAAAGATCATACGCACTCCCTTCGACAAAATACCTCGCCTTGAACAAGAGACAGTCAAAATATTTCATGCAATTTCTGAGACTCGTGCACCCGCCTTGGATCCTCTTAAAGAGAGTGTAAGTGCATATTTCAAGAAGGTAGAGAAGTATAACCAGCTGCAGTGGTCATTTTCTTCTCAATTAACTTCGGAGAGTAAGAATCGCCAATTGGAATAAACTAAGTTTAGCTTGGAGAAGATACTATATAGTAAAAGTGAACTACTCACAGCGAAAGGTATACTTCAGCAACAACATTTGCAAGCAACGCGAGAAGAAGAAGAATTGGAAGCTAAGCTTGAAGCTGTGAAAGCTAGGCGAGGTGAGATTTCTAAGTTGATTGTCGAGAATGAGAACCTTTTAAAACAACATCAACTCGAGGTTTCCAAACTGCGAGGAACTATAAGTAGTATTGAAGATGCTCCTGTTCTTACTGATGTTGATGCTAAAACTCTGACGATACTTCGTGGGATGTTGGAAGTTGCACAAGAGGAGCTGAAGAACTACAAGTGGATGCTGTGATCAGATTTCAATTTCTTTTGTAGCAATTTTTTTTTTTTTTATATCAAAGATGTATCCCCTTTTTTTTTTTTTTTGTAATAGGCAAACTTTTTCATTCAATATCAGACTTGTTTCTCATCATAGTTCACTTACAATTTTTTTTTTTTGTATTATTCAAGAATGAATTTCCTTTTTACCTACATGGGATAATGATTTTTTTTTTTTTAATTTTATGGACTGAGCTTAAAGTTTCCTTTAAGTTGCCTACGTACCCATTAATATATGGGATCAAGTCATAACGTAGTTCAGGGTACAAATTTGATTTTTTTTTTTTTGGTCGTTCACCTTTTTAACTCATGCGGGCCAAGAGTATCATGTAGTTTATACTCTTACGATAAGGAGTATTACATTTTAAGCATAATATTTCTTGAGAAACCTGTCGTTGATTGGGCCAATTTTGAGTCCGTCTTTGTCAACTATCTTGTATGCTCCATTTGTGTAGACTTCTTTCACCACGAAGGGTCTATCCCATTTAGGTGTAAACTTGTGTCCTGTATGCCGAGTTGTGATGATAGGTCTTCAAACTGCGAGTACGAGCTCACCAACTTGAAATGAACGAGGTCGTACCTTTTTGTTGAAAGCTTTAGACATGCGCGCTTGATAGCATTCCAAAGCTTGTTGAGCATCCAATCTTTTTTCATCTAATGCTTCTAACTCTTGAAGACGTAACTTAGCATTGTCTTCCACAGTCAAACCTTCTTGCACCGCCATTCGCAATGATGGGATCTCTCTTTCTAGGGGGAGAACAGCTTCTACTCCATAGACAAGAGAGTAAGGTGTAGCTCCTGTTAGAGTACGATAAGTGGTCTGGTATGCCCATAACGCTTCACCAATTCTTTCTTGCCAGTCTATCTTCGTCTTGGAGACTACTTTCTTCAACAAGTTGCATAGCGTCTTGTTGAATGTTTCAGCCAAACCATTCGCAGCAGCATTGTACATAGACGAATTATATTGTTTGAAGCCAAACTTTTCACATAACTTGTCCATCAAACTGTTAGAGAACTGTCTTCCATTATCTGTCACGATGCGATGAGGAATGCCATATCGATAAATGAGATGATTACGAACAAAATCTGCTACATTTTCTTTCTTTGCTTCTTTTAATGCAACAGCTTCAGCCCATCTTGAGAAATAATCAGTTCCTGCAAGGATATAAGAGTGTCCTGCCGATGATCTGGGTGTTATAGGACCAACAAGGTCAAGTCCCCAAGCTTCAAATGGCCATGAAGCTACAGTTGGGTGAAGCGGCTCTGGCGACTGATGTATGAAGTTGGCGTGAAATTGACAAGTTTCACACCTCTTTGCATATTGCATCGAATCCTGAACCATCGTAGGCCAGTAGTAGCCCATTCTCTTTAGTTGAAAATGAAGCTTTGGCCCGAATTGATGAGCTCCACAAACACCTGAATGTGCTTCGTCTAATGCTTGCACTGATTCCTCTTTTCCCAAACATCGAAGATAAAACCCTTCATATGAGTGACGATATAGGGTATCTTTGTAGTAGATAAATCGAGATGCTCTTCTTCGTATCTCAGTCTTATGACGCGTCTCGACATGAAGCTTTCCATGCTGTAGGTAATCTATAATCGGTTGTCGCCAATCTTCTTCTTCAATCACATAGACAAATATTGCATTCGTTTCTTGACTTTCCTTTTCAGTTGGAGGTACAACCCATCTTTGGCAGAGTGGAATGTTTAGAACTTCACCTTCTGAAATCGTCAGAGCAGTGGCTAAATTTGCCAATGCATCAGCCTTTGTATTTTCGAATCTTGGAACATGTTCTTGTAGGGATAAAGCCCTAGCGCAGCGGAAACGATCAGAGACCTTATCAGTTTAATTATCGATTGGGAAACCAATACGATGGCAAAACAATAAATTTACAGCAAGATTAAGAAAATAAACATGCTGTAAAACCATAAAACATGCTCAAAACAGAAACTAAAACACTAGATCTAATCTAGAAAAGGATCCTATTGATCCTTGGGTTCAAGAATTCTTACCCTTGAAGAGCTCTTGACAAGAAAAACGCCTTTTTCCCTTGATGTTTGCAGAAAAAAACAACAGCAAACAGATCTTGTTCTTCGCTACGAATCCCACACGAACACCACCACAAGGATACACCAATGGTCTCTGAAAGGTAACTTTGAGGGAGATGGTGGGATCTAGTTTCTTAGGAAAATTTTGCAGAGAGAGTTTGAGAGAGCAGTCGAGATTTTTCTGGAGAGAGTTTTCTGTAATACCAAGAGGCCACGATAACCAAAAATGAACTGCTCTCCAAAAATGCGTAACCAACCCCTTTTTAGGCGTGTGAGGGAGATAATTTAGGTCAAAAAACCACGACCTAGTAATTGATCAGATGTATCTATTTTAAAATCAATTTAATTAATTAACAATTAATTAAATTAAATTAAAATTAAGTTATTAAATTCATAATTAAATAACAAATTCATTTAAACTATATTTAAATGATTATCCCTCACATAACCTATAGTTTTAATCTAATTAAATCTAAATTTAATTAAATTAAAACAGTAATTAATTAATTCTATAATTAATTAATATCATAATTAAATATCACATATTTAATCATAATTCTCTCATAATAACTATAGTATTAATGCACATCTAATGCACATTAATTATAACCTATAGTTTCATCATGAATCATATTCATATTTTACCTTTTTATTCGAACACTTTCGAATACTCAACTTTCCCTAGAAATTAACCTCAACACCTTAATTGAGTCATCGGTGGGACCTAATGGACCTACAGATCAGAAGCTCCAACGATATGAGATTAGTTGGCTAAACTCATTAACCAAGTTAATCAATATTCGTTAACTGTGGTTCACTCCACTAAAGAACCACAACTGCACTCTTCTCACTGCAGATATATTTCTGTGTCCACGGATATTGACCGTCAACAGCAAGTTAGCTCTTCACGTGTGTTCGCACCCCAGCTAGGTCAAATTACTGTTTTACCCCTGGGCTACCTCTTGGTCCTTAAGTACCAGTGCTCCTCTAATGAACAACCCGTTTGTGGTCCAACCAGCAAATAGAAATCCCTCTCGTGCCATAAAGAGGGTAGGGCCCATTGTTCAAGACCCGGAGACACCACTTAAGGGAACACACCTCTACTTACCCTAATATCGGGAAGGAGTGAATTCCAACTTGTAAGACTACGTTCCCAGCTCCCCACTCGGTCTTGTCCCCAAAATGG
Source organism: Luffa acutangula (assembly GCA_036850905.1). NCBI lineage: Eukaryota > Viridiplantae > Streptophyta > Magnoliopsida > Cucurbitales > Cucurbitaceae > Luffa > Luffa acutangula. Next base: position 26,344,894 of record CM072090.1, on the reverse strand, counting down.
TAGGCTTATTGAGTCGGCGAACAGGTCACTCTCACCCGTACAAATCAAAGGACAATCCCTTATGGACAGGAGTCCATAATCCACTCAGGATTAAGGCCAAGTTGCCTAGGTCATCCTAGTGAAATAGAAACCGAGCTAACTAACGGTGTTACAGTTAGTGGTTAACTATTTCGCGGTCCGGTGTTTGTGCAAACTCATTGCACAGGATACCCCCACTCGCATGTCAACCACATGAACGCGTTGGATCACTACGTTTGTATCAATATACAAAGCGGGTCATATCCATAGTGTCACCAGGATAAGGTACCCAGCCTTATCCCTATACTACAGACCCTTTAGGCTAAAACTTGAACATTGATCCCCGTATGTCCCTACATACTAGTTCAAGCCTCATTCTATTAGCCTTGGATGTTTAGTTTATTGGATTAGGGTTAATAAGACAAGATATAATACAAACACTGAATAATACATCACTTTATTAATGTTCGGTCAAATGTACATTTACTATCTACGAGTTTTAGGGCATAAAACCCAACAGTTCTATCGTCACGCTCTCGAAGTTTTCCAATAATTGTCTAGCATAATTGAAGTAAGGTATCAAATCTTCATGTTTTGCCTCATATTGGAGCAACAATTGATTGACTATCAATTTTGAATCTCCAAAAAATTCAATATACGTCACTCCGATCTCTTTGTCTATTTGAAGACTAATGATGAGCGCTTGATATTCAGCGACGTTGTTCAAGCACACTTCTCCAAATGTGAAGCTATATGGCAACATATGTTTTTCAGGCGAAATGAAAACTACTCCTGCCCCTACGCCATTCCTTCGAGCTGCTCCATCAAAATACATAGTCTAAGGCTCAGTCAATTCAATGTAGAATATCTCTTCTTCAGGCAAGGCTTCAGATAATTTCCAGTCTGACGGTACCGGATGGTCGGCTAAGAAGTCAGCCAAGGCTTGCCCCTTCACCGCCTTTTGCGGAACATAAACAATGTCGTATTGCTGAAGTAAGATTGCCCACTTAGTCAACCTCCCTGAGATAATTGGTCTAGACAAGGCATACTTGATTGGATCAGCCCTTGCCACCAAGTGCACCATGAAGGCTTGCATGTAATGTCTCAGTTTTTCAATGGCAAAGAAAAGTGAAAGGCACATTTTCTCGATGGGTGAATAATTTAGCTCTGCCTCATTCAAAGTTCTACTTAGATAATACAGAGCACATTCTTTGCCTTTCACTCCCTCTTGAGTGAACAATGCCCCAAGTGATCTTTCTTGTGCAGCAATGTACAATATCAACGGTTTTCCTGCAATTGGAGCGCTTAAGACGGGAGGATTAAGCAAATACTTTTTAATGCTATCAAAAGCATTTTGACAAGCTTTATCTCATTCAAAAGTTGTGTCTTTTCTCATCAGTCTTTGAAATGGCTGACATCGACCTGCTAAATTGGAGATGAACCTTCTGATATAGGCCAGATGCCCTTGGAGGCTTCTTAATTCCCGCAAGTTTCGTGGTTCTGGCATTTTTTGAATGGCGTCAATCTTTGATTGGTCGATTCCAATTTCTCGTTGCCTTACTACGAAACCAAGAAACTTTCCTGATGTCACACCGAAGGCGCATTTAAGAGGATTCATTTTCAACTGGTACTTTCTCAAACGGTCAAAAACTATCTTCAAATCTTGCAAGTGGTCCTCTCGTTTCTTGAATTTGACCACGAGATCATCAACATAGCACTCAACACGTTTGTGGAGCATATCATCGAAGATCTTCTACATGGCTCGTTGGTAAGTTGCTCCGGCATTCTTTAATCCAAAAGGCATCACCTTGTAACAGTATATTCCTTTTGGAGTTTGAAATGTTGTCATCTCTTCATCTTCAAGGGCCATTCGAATTTGATTATACCCTGATGATCCATCCATGAAAGATAAGGCTTCATGTCTTGTAGTGACATCGACCATAAGTTTAGTGATGGGCAATGGAAAATCATCTTTGGCACATGCATTACTCAAGTCACGGAAGTCTACGCATACCCGCAGTTGTCCATTCTTCTTTTTTACTAGCACAATGTTTGCTATCCATGTTGGATATTTCACTTCTCGAATGAACCCCGCTCCTATCAACTTGTTGACTTTAATTTCAATTTGAGGAACGAGCTCCGGTTGGAAACGCCTTTGGGCCTGATTAATAGGTCGATATCCTTGTTTAATCGCAAGATGGTGGACTACTATTTTTGGATCGAGTCCTAGCATCTCATTGTACGGCCAAGCGAAGACATCTTTATATGTAACGAGCAAATTCAAGTATTCACGTTCCTCTTCAACCCTAAGTGACGCACTGATGAATGTCAGGCGTGGTTCTTCTGTCGTACCCAGGTTTACCTCTTTGAGTTCATCAATTGTTGATTGACTGCCATCTTCTAACGATGCGGGTGCTTCTTCAGCATCTTCTTCAGAAATTTCAGTATCTGGCTTTTCTTCGAAAGAAATATGGCAACAATTGACCTGTTCTTCTTCAAGCTCTTGGTTCACCTTCGAAGGGTTAGTTAGAATGACTAACTGTCGCTTTACTTTTAATGCATCTTCTATATTTATGAGAACAAAAGGTTTTCTCTTCATCCGTGAAGGAACAGTACTGGAAAATCCATTGTTGTCATTCATCTCGTTGGATTCTTCTATTTTTGTGACATGTTCTTTCTTCTGTAGTTTCGGAACATGTGAGGCTCTCTTTGAACGGAATGTTTTTTTGCTTCTCTTGGAAGATGTCTCTTGCAAATTCTTGCTGAAGCCAAATAACAACCGCCTTTAATGTCCCGAACTGGATCAAACTTGCTATTGAACCATGAACCGGGCTTGGAGCTACTCGGTTGTTCAAATTTGTTGCTATCGTCGCATGATTTGATTGAGCTACCTCATCAAGATCTAACTCAATCTTCTTTTCTTTAGCTAACTTCAAAATTGGCTCCTTCAGAACGAAGCACTTTTCCACCGGGTGGCTGATGACTCGGTGATATTTGTAGTAGTTAGGATCATTAACTCTCCCCATCTCTTCAGGTCGCTTGCATTCTGGTAGTTCAATAAGTTGTTTTTCCAGGAGTTGTTCTAACATATCTGAAACGTCATAATCTAGAAAAGGGTAAACTTTCTCTTGTCTTTCTTTCAAGGTCAGACGACGTCTATCACCTCCCTCTTGTTGTTTCTCTATCTTCTTTTCTTTTCCTTTTGAAGAAAACTTGAAAGGAGCTGCATTGACTACCATTGATTCTTTCGTAGTGCTTTTGGTAGCTTTCTCAGTATTCTTAACTTCTTTCTTTTCTTTCCTGCCGTCAGGGACAATAGAATCTTTGTTCCCTCTAGTAGCAATGCTCAATTCCATGTCATGAGCGCGAGTTGCCAACTCCTCGAAAGTGCGGGGCTTTATTCCCTGCAGGATATAGAGGAGTCCCCAATGCATGACTTGGATGCACATTTCAACAACAGACAATTCGGTGAGTCGATCCTTGCAACCTAAGCTCAAAGCTCTCCAGCAGTTAATGTAGTCAACAACCGGTTCGCCTTTCCGTTGTTTAGCGCTGGTGAGCTCCGTCATACTAACGGTTCGTCTTGTGATGTAGAAACGGTTGAGGAACTCCTTCTTAAGTTGTTCCCGACTATCGATAGTCTCAGGCTCAAGGTCGTTATACAAGTCGAAAGCATTCCCCTTCAGTGTTCGTACGAACTGCTTGACTAGTTGGTCTCCTCTAGTACCAACGTTTTCACATGTCTCAACGAAATGAGCAACGTGTTGCTTGGGATTGCCATTCCCGTCGAATTGTTGAAACTTTGGTGGCTGATATCCCTGAGGCATTCTCAGATTGTCGATTCTCTTGGTATATGGCTTGGAATACAAGAGAGAGTTCTAAGTCGGTCCACCATATTGAGCTCTGATGGAATTCATGATCATATCATGGAGCTGCTGGACGGACAGTGAAGCAATAGAAGCGGAATGTTGTGACTGATCTTGTGCAATAATTTTTCCCTTATCTTTGATGGCAGGGGTCTGACTCAATTCAACAACATCCCGACTTTCCATCTGGTTCCTGAGAGAGGCGATTTCTTGGTCTTTCTCTTCGACCATCTTCAGAAACATGCTGATTTTCTTCTCAACTCCAGTCATTCGTTCTTCACTAGTTCCAGCATCAGTCATCATAACAGACATCACATCAGGACTGGAGGTTTCGTTTGGTTGCTGAGAAGAATAGATGAATTTGCCGAGCATCAAATTTTCTGTAGTGGCGATTTCAAGTTGATCAGATTCTGTCATGTGTCTCAGCATCTTGTTTGCAATGACAGTAAATCATGGTGTAGACCCCTAAATTTGTCCAGAATTTTATTCTTTTAATTGATTTTGTCTTTTTAAAAAATAATAATAAATACAAGAAAAAAAGTGTTCTAGAGCTTTTAAATAGCCCAATGATATTTATTAATTTTGGTGAGAATAATTAGGTCAAATATTTTATTTTGATTAATTATTTTTTCAAATCAAATATTAGGTTTATTTGGCAAGGTTAATTAAACAAAATATTTTGTTTCCTTGGATGATTGATGATCAAATAATATTTTGTAATTTTGGGAGGTAGAATTTGTGTATTTATTTATTTCCCTTTTCATTTTTTATTTTATTAGATTTTTATTATTTTATTATTTTATTTGATTCATTCCTACTATGTTGTGGTTAGAATTGGCTATAAATAGGGATCCCATCACCCTTGCTTTTCAGGATTTTTGGGGCCTTGTAGTACCCTCTCTACACGTTTTTTTGGGCTAAAAATAGGCTCCCAAATTTCTCTCCCTTCAAAACCTAGATACACTTTCCTCCCTTTCCCACCTAACTTCCCTCTCATACTATAACGCTTTCTCTTTTCCTCTCCAACGATTTCACCCCCTCACCATCACCCTCTCTCTAAATTTCACGTCTGTAGACCCCTAAATTTGTCCGGAATTTTATTCTTTTAATTGATTTTGTCTTTTTAAAAAAAATAATAAATAAAAGAAAAAAAAAAGTGTTCTAGAGTTTTTAAATAGCCCAATCATATTTATTAATTTTGTTTAGAATAATTAGGTCAAATATTTTATTTTAATTAATTGATTTGTCAAATCAAATATCAGGTTTATTTGGCAAGTTTTAATTAATCAAAATATTTTGTTTCCTTAAAGGATTGATTGGCAATTAAAATTTTGTAAATATGGGAGGTAAAATTTGAGTATTTATTTGTTTCTTCTTTTATTTTATTTTTAATTTTATTTGATCACATTCCTAATATGTTGTGGTTAGAATTGGCTATAAATAGGGATCACATCACCCTTGCTTTTCACGATTTTTGGGGCCTTATAGTACCCGCTCTACACGTTTTTTTTGGGCTAAAAATAGGCTCCCAAATTTCTCTCCCTTCAAACCCTAGATACACTTTCCTCCCTTTCCCACCTAACTTCCCTCTCATACTATAACGCTTTCTCTTTTCCTCCTCACCATCACCCTCTCTCTAAATTTCACGTCGCCACTTCTCCAAGTCTTATTCTCAATCCAACGGTCACACATGTTTTTTGTAAGTATTTTTTTTAACCTTTGTTTACAATTCTTTCTCCGATAATTTTCTTTCTTTTCATGCTTTATAAAGTTTAGTTTATTTATTGTTTCTTTGCTTTATTTCTTTCTTTTACATTTAAGAAGTTATGTGATTTTTCTTTAGGGAACATTTGATAATTGCATGCATGTTTCAATTCCAACTTTATCATTTTTTTTATTTTGGTGTAATCAAGCATTTAGAGTTAACTGTTATATGTTGTTTATGTTCAACTTTGTTAATTTTATTTTACAATAGAATCTAGAATTATTATTTATAGTTTTAGCCATATATTTTCATTAAATCAATATGTAAATACTTTTGCTTAAACAAATGCTTCTTTTGTTATTTGTGTTCAAAAAATGATATAAAAAAGGTCTCCAATGATAAACTCTCAAATTTTTGGAATGCCAATGTTTGAGTTTCTTGAGGTATACGTCTTGGAATGCCAAGATTTAGTTTTAATATGTTCCATTAAAGCAATTGAATTTAATAAAATTTTACTTCTTGTATATTATCCCCTTTTAGATATTCTCTCAATTATATGTTTCTTTTTATTTCTCTAAGTTATGATATTTAATCCAAAATTCTGCTGTAAATTTCTTTCCCTTAATTAAATAGTCTTCAAAGCAAAAGTCTTCCAACGATGGAATCTCGAATTTTCGGGATGCCGATATTTGAGTTTCTTGAGGAAAAAATAAAATCTCGGGATGCCGGGATTTGACTTTAATATTTCATTCCTTATAAAGCATAAATAAAAATTCTTCATATTTTTCTTTTAAAACTTTTGTAAAGAAGCATATTTATAAAAGGCATTTTCTTTAAAAGGAACGCATTAAAAACTTTTTGGCTAAATGTATTTCATTAACTTTATCTTCAAAACAATAAATCAATCCAAAACTATTTTCCATAAAAATGTCACTTGCTTTAAAAATAAAATTAATTAAGAGTTTCCCTTAAAAGAAATATTCTTTACTCACACAATTTTCCAAAACTAATAAACCAAATGTTTAAAAAAAATAAATAAACTTTCCTATGACGGAAATTAGGAAATCAAGATATTGACTTTCCTAATATTCTTGAGGTATAATGAATTTAAATTTGGGATGCCAAATTAAATTCAAACAAATATTGAATGACTTTATGTCGCCCACAATTATTGTTCATTATTTATTTATTGAATAATGAAAATTAAAATGTGGGACATTTAAAAATCAACAAAAAAAATCTTCTTTAGTATTTATAATAGCCAATTTCCTTAAATAACACAAGACAAATAAAATTTCGTTCTTTGAACGAGTGTTGTGGGGTGCTAATACCTTCCCCATACACCAAAGACCCCCGAACCTTAAATCTTTTGTTTGTAGACCATCTTAGCATATTATTGGGTGCCCAGTCACGCCCTCTAAATCAAGACTGGTGGCGACTCCATTTTCCTCCTCTTGGGAACAAAGTCGGCCGCTCCGCGTCGCAAACCTGTAGCGACAACGTCGCCACTTCTCCAAGTCTTATTCCCAATCCAACGGTCACACATGTTTTTTGTAAGTATTTTTTTTAACCTTTGTTTACAATTCTTTCTCCGATAATTTTCTTTCTTTTCATGCTTTATAAAGTTTAGTTTATTTATTGTTTCTTTGCTTTATTTCTTTCTTTTACATTTAAAAAGTTATGTGATTTTTCTTTAGGGAACATTTGATAATTGCATGCATGTTTCAATTCCAACTTTATCATTTTTTTTATTTTGGTGTAATCAAGCATTTAGAGTTAATTGTTATATGTTGTTTATTTCAACTTTGTTAATTTTATTTTACAATAGAATCTAGAATTATTATTTATAGTTTAGCCATATATTTTCATTAAATCAATATGTAAATACTTTTGCTTAAACAAATGCTTCTTTTGTTATTTGTGTTCAAAAAATGATATAAAAAATGTCTCCAATGATAAACTCTCAAATTTTTGGAATGCCAATGTTTGAGTTTCTTGAGGTATACGTCTTGGAATGCCAAGATTTAGTTTTAATATGTTTCCATTAAAGCAATTGAATTTAATAAAATTTTACTTCTTGTATATTATCCCTTTTTAGATATTCTCTCAATTATATGTTTCTTTTTATTTCTCTAAGTTATGATATTTAATCCAAAATTCTGCTGTAAATTTCTTTCCCTTAATTAAATAGTCTTCAAAGCAAAAGTCTTCCAACGATGGAATCTCGAATTTTCGGGATGCCGATATTTGAGTTTCTTGAGGAAAAAATAAAATCTCGGGATGTCGGGATTTGACTTTAATATTTCCTTCCTTATAAAGCATAAATAAAAATTCTTCATATTTTTCTTTTAAAACTTTTGTAAAGAAGCATATTTATAAAAGACATTTTCTTTAAAAGGAATGCATTAAAAACTTTTTGCTAAATGTATCTTCAAAATAATAAATCAATCCAAAACTATTTTCCATAAAAATGTCACTTGCTTTAAAAATAAAATTAATTAAGAGTTTCCCTTAAAAGAAATATTCTTTACTCACACAATTTTCCAAAACTAATAAACCAAATGTTTAAAAAAAATAAACTTTCCTATGACGGAAATTAGGAAATCAAGATATTGTCTTTCCTAATATTCTTGAGGTATAATGAATTTAAATTTGGGATGCCAAATTAAATTCAAAAAAATATTGAATGGCTTTATGCCGCCCACAATTATTGTTCATTATTTATTTATGGAATAATGAAAATTAAAATGTGGGACATTTAAAAATCAACAAAAAAATATTCTTTAGTATTTATAATAGCCAATTTCCTTAAATAACACAAGACAAATAAAATTTCGTTCTTTGAACGAGTGTTGTGGGGTGCTAATACCTTCCCCATACACCAAAGACCCCCGAACCTTAAATCTTTTGTTTGTAGACCATCTTAGCATATTATTGGGTGCCCAGTCACGCCCTCTAAATCAAGACTGGTGGCGACTCCATTTTCCTCCTCTTGGGAACAAAGTCGGCCGCTCCGCGTCGCAAACCTGTAGCGACACATGGTAGGGAAATTGGGGAAACCAAGCATAAGTTTCAAAAACCAAAAACTAAAAATCAAATGATTATCAAACGGTCCTAAGTTATTCTTTAAAAATAAAGAAACTTATATAATAAATGCATGCATAAATTTAAATATGAAATTTAAATTCTCAAATACTAAAATAGTTGAACCCACTTTCAGTTTTTCTAATTAAATAGTTTAATTTCTTTTTCATTAATTGTAAATACAAGAACTTTTAATATTTATTATACTTAAATTTATGTCATTGATTTTAGTGGAAAGTTTTTAATACTATTAAGGGAAAAATACACATTTGGTCCCTGAGTTTGGGTTAAGTTACACTTTGGTCCTTGAGTTTTCAAACTCAACAATTTTACCCCTGAGGGTTGGATTTCGTTACACTTTTGGTCCCTCCGTCAAATTTTCTGTTAAACCCTCACGAAATGTTGACGTGACACATATTTTTTATTAAAAAATCATTTCCTAATTTTTTAAAATAAAAATATATTAAAATAATTAAAATATATATTTATTATTATTATTTCTTTTCTTCTTCTTCTTCTCCATTACCTTTTCTTCCTCTTCTTCATTATCCATCTTCTTGTCATCTTCCTTCTTCAACTCAACCCTACCGTCAACGACTGCCTCCCTCCTCTATTTAAAAAAAAGAGAAAAGAAAAGAAAAGAAGAAAAGTGGGAGAAGAGAGAAGAAGAGGATGAAAGAGAAAAAAAATTCAGTCGCCGACGGCGGCGGCCGGCAGAAGGGTTGAGTTGAAGAAGGGAGATGAGAAGAAGGATAATAAAGAAGAGGAAGAAAGGGTAATGGGGAAGAGGAAGAAAGGGTAATGGGGAAGAAGAAGAAAGAAATAATAATTAAAAAAATATATATTTAAAATTATTTTAATATATTTTTGTTTTAAAAAATCAAAAAATGATTTTTTTAATAAAAAATATGTGCCACGTCAGCATTTCGTGAGGATTTAATAGAAAATTTGACGGAGGGACCAAAAGTGTAATGAAATCCAAACCTCAGGGGTAAAATTGTTGAGTTTGAAAACTCAAATACCAAAGTGTAGCTTAGCCCAAACCTCATGGACAGTGGGAGAACAGAGAAGAAAAGGAGGAGGAAAGAAAAAAAAAATTCAGTTGTTTACGGCGGCGGGCGGCGGTAGGGTTGAGTTGAAGAAGGGAGATGAAAAGAAGGATAATGAAGAAGAGGAAGAAAGTGTAATGGGGAAGAAGAAGAAAAGAAATAATAATAAAAAAAAATTATTTTTTAATTATTTTAATATATTTTTATTTTAAAAAATCAGAAAATATTTTTTTTAATAAAAAATATGTGCCACGTCATCATTCCGTGGGGGTTTAACAAAAATTTGATGGAGGGACCAAAAGTGTAATGAAATCCAAACCTCAGGGGTAAAATTGTTGAGTTTGAAAACTCAGAGACCAAAGTGTAACTTAGCCCAAACCTCATGGACCAAAAGTGTATTTTTGCCTACTATTAATTATTTATGTGTTTTTATATTAGAAAAGACAATTTAGCATATAGTAACTTACTTGATTTTAAAAGTTACTTGACTTTTAAAAAATTGATTATTAGTAGAATTTCATATTGTTTTATTTATATTCTTGATATGATAATTATTAAATTTATTGTCAAAGTTTAAATTAAAAAAAAATATATGTGCAATGTACGTGTGTGCTAATATTATGTCTATATACATACTATATGTAATAAGAAATCTTTTATTTTTATCACTAATTTTCAAAAGTTTGTAGTAATTAAACTAAAAATTATATGGTATTTGTTTATTACATTACATATACTAAAAAAATTGCTATTTTCTCTTATTCTAACTTAAGACTATACAATTTCTCTCTTAAAAAAAAAAAAGACTATACAATTCCACTTACATTGCACGTGTTTATCCAATTAAAATTTTTTCATGATTATTAATTCATTAATTTTATTACAGAAATTATAGTAATTAGACCATTTTGGAACCAATATTTCACAAATGTCCAATTATGAAAAAATTTTCAGCTTTGTCTTGGCTCAAGATTTTCAAATTAAATCTTCCCTATTTTGCCCTCCAAAATTCTTGTAACGCCTTCATTTAAGGTATTGTGAGGGAAGGGTATTTTGGTAAATTTCTTGAATTTGGAAGGAGACCTAACCCTAATCAATTACTTATTCTCTTCAGCCTCCACTTTCCCTCCTTCACGCGCGTGCAGCAGCCGAAAAGCCTCTTTCTTTATTTCCTTGCGCCTTCTTCTCCTCCTAGTCGCCGCTCACCCTTCCTTCCTCTTCGACCGCCAGCGACACGCCTCGACACCGGCGCCGACGACGATCTCCTCCGGTGACGCTCGATACCCACTACGGCGGCGGCGGCTCCGTCCCTTCGGCCAGTAGGTAATCTCCCGTTTTCTTTCCTTTTCGTGGACGTTTTCTCGCGGATGTTGCACCTCTCGTCGATCTCTCATCCTTGGTTCTTTTCTTCTGTTTTAGTGCGGTTTCAGCATAGTCGTGGTCGGATTTAGCGGCGTTTTCCAGTGAGCCATCAGATAGGTGCAGACAGCAGCTCTTCAGGGGACGTTTTCTGCGTTTTTCGGGTGTTGTAGGTGAGTTCTCTCATTGGGTAAGTTGGTTGAGGCTTATGTGGGTTAGTTCCTGCATTTAAGCATTTACCCATTCACTTTCCTTTCCGTTCAGCAAGCTTTTGCTCCGTTTTCGGCGGTTATCGCAGTGGGTCTTCGAGTTTCCGTGTCGTGGAGCATTAACGGTGGTGGGTAAGTGTTTTAAGCTTGAGATTTGTTGGTTTCATGGTGTTAGGGGCTTACCCATTAATTTTGGTTTGTGTTTCCAAGGTCTTTTTCACGTTCAGCGCGTTAATCGTCGTTTTGGAGTGAAATTGTGAACCCGGACAGCAAGCTTCATTCGGTTCTTAGTTGGATTGGATAGGGGCTTGGAAGCTAAGGGACACTTTACTGTGTTGTCGAGCAAGTTTCCTATCTATAGTAAGTAGTTATTGGATTTTATTGCAAGTTTAGTCCCTACTAAGTAGTTATTGGATTTTATTGCAAGTTTAGTCCCTACTAAGTAGTTATTGGGTTTTATTGCAAGTTTAGTCCCTACTAAGTAGTTATTGGATTTTATTGCAAGTTTAGTCCCTACTTGGTGTTATTGGATTTTATTGCAAGTTTAGTCCCTACTTGGTGTTATTGGATTTTTATTGCAAGTTTAGCCCCTATTGCGTGTTATTGGATTTGATAAACGCTTAGCCGAAGTTTTGAACTAGTTCTTTGAGATGTTGGCATGCTAGCATGAGTTTAAATTGTGAGCCTTGAACACGTTTTGGATTCCTATGCGTTTAGTAGTACTGCATGGTAAAATATGTCCGGGTATGAAAGTGGAGTTTCTTTTGGCATGTCTGATAATGTTTGGGGGTGGATTTATAATTATTAGTTTCTTTGATCGTATGGTTTGATGGTTCTGCATGTCTGAATGGTTGTGGAAGCGAGGTCCATCTCGCTCTGGTTTGTGGTGATCTGTAGAGCCTTATGGCTTGTGGTTGGATAATGAAGATCATAGAAGTGTTTATTTTTCCTTTCAGGTAAATAGAAAAATTTTGGGTTCCCTATATGTATGCCGTTATGCTGCCGAATTTTCGGTAGCCTCATGGTTTAGGAATCATATTTACCCTTGAGGAAAGACTTAGAATAGGGACCTCGACCACGTTTCAGGGCCTCAAGAAGACTTATTAGATTCCTTAAGTCTTACATAGCGAGAGTATGTTCCTTCCCCATCTCAGGACTGATAGAACCCAGGCACGTTTACGTGTGTTCTATTAGTTGACTGTTAGAGCTCAATTTCAGGCACGCCAGCGTGCGCTCTCTCAGTTCAGGACGGTGTTGAGCTTATGATCAGGCACGTTGTTCGTGCGCCATTTGGCACCAGGCATGTTTACATGCGTCAGTTGCTCCACCGTATTTTTATCTTTATATTCAGGGGTGTTGTGTTGGGATAGGTGTAGTTCTGCTAGAGGTGGCCAGCTAGTCTCTAGTTACTTACCTTAACCGACTGACCCACACAACACTCTAGTTGGCACCAGGTTGGGGATAGGTTAACACCCTAGACATAGCATGTTTATGGGATCAGCTGTGGCCCTAGAGTTAGAGACCCAGAAGTTCAGGAACTCAGTTTCAAGTTACTAGATCTCATGATTTCAGTTTCGACCCTTAAGTGGGCTACTTACTGAGTATATTCTTATATACTCACCCATGCTACTCCTCTTTCCTTTTCAGGTGGTACTTGAGAGCGTTAGCGATTGGCGAGAGTCGTGGCTTGGCTGGCTATAGGACTGCAGCTGCAAGTTTTTTGTCATTTTCCTTAGGAACTCAATTCCTTTCATTCCAATAACAGTTTCATGTTGAATTGTAGTTTTAAACGATTGTTTTGTTTTCATTCGGAACTCATTCAGATGCTTTCATTTCATTATTTGTTTTTAGAAACTCTTTTATGTTTTGGGCCCTATTTGAATTATATGAAAAACTTTATTATTTTCCGCTTTAAAGTTTACAAAGTTTTTCGTGCTCATGCATGTAGTAGCGACTCCTTTGTACGTTTTTATCCCCTCTTTAGTCGGGTCGTTACAATTCTGCACATCAAAAATTGATTTATATTAATTATTTCCATAATAAAAACTACTATTAAGATTTACCAATATCTAACTCTAATCTTAAATACGTTTTACCAAAATCTTTCAACAAATTATTCCTCCAATTGCCGTCAATTTGAAGTTTTTTTTTTTTTTTTTTTTTTTTTTTTTTGAGGATCCATTAGCGGTGGGACAATCTCAAATTTCTCTGCAACTCCACCTACAATTTTTTTTTTGGTTAAACAGTATGAATATCATGACCTATATATTTGTCTATTTTTTATTTTTTATTTTGTCAAACAGTATGAATAGGAATCCAATTACATAGTTTGCATTTTTTTTTTTCAATTTTGTTATCAATAAATATTTATTGTTAGGGAAAAATACACTTTTGGTCCCTGAGGTTTGGGTTAAGTGACACTTTGGTCCCCGAGTTTTCAAACTCAACAAAAATACCCCCGAGGTTTGAGATAAGGAGCAATTTGGTCCCTGCCGTCAATTTTTATGTTAAACCCTAACGGTAAGCTGACGTGGCACTATTATTTTAATTAAAAAAATTAATTTTTAATTTTTTTAAATAAAAAATATAAAAATATTAAATATATTATTATTTTTAAAATTCTCTCTCTCTTCTCCATCTTCTTTCTTCTCCACCTTCTTTCTCCCTCCATCTTCTTCCTTCCCCCTCCCATCTTCTTCAGCTCCGGTGACCGGCCGCCGCCGGCTGCCGGCGAACGGCGGCGGCGGCGGCGGTCGCCGGAATTTTTTTTTTTTTTTCTTCTTTCTTCTTCTTCTCTTCTTCCCTTCTTCTTCTTTCTCTTCCTTTCTTCTGTTTTTTTTTTTTTTTTTAAAGAAGGGAGTTTCGGGGAGGAGGAGCTCCTCCTCCCCGATTCCGGCGTCGAATCGGACGGTTTATCTTTTCACCCTTTATTCAGCCACCATTTCTTGGTTTCTTTTTCACATCCTATATATTCTATTTATTATTTAGCCTTTTCTTTCTGCCATAACACAATTTCTTCAAAAATTTAATAATCAAACAAACTTTGAGCTTCAAACTAGAAGACGAAAAAGAATTACCCAACAATTCTTTAATCAAAGCTGTCTTTAAGCTTCAATCAAACCGTCCGAAACTATTAATCAGAGAGTTCTAAGATTACGGTCGAGGTTACAGTACTTTAACTGAGTTTCGAAGGAATTTAAACGAAACATCATCAACCAAGTCTTACCAAAAGGGACAGGAAACTTGCTGAACAGAGTTCTAAATCGCTCGAATTCGTATGGATTGGGTACTCAGATTTGAAGTCGATCAGATCGTCCGTGTTGTGGGCCGAGTGTCAAAGCGCCGATTGAAGGATGTGTCGCCGCTATTCAAAGGATGAACATTCTGCCGTTCATTCGAAGAACCGTTGGAGATGGAGGTCGCGCGGGTGTGGGTCGGCACGCGAAGTAGAAAACGCGAGGGGGTAAAGGTCACCGACGCTCGCGAAAAATTGCTGCTGTGAAGACCAATCGCCGGTGTTTGTTCGAGGAAGAAGACGTCCGTCGGTCGTCGAGCTCGGTTGCTGCAGTCGCTAGAAGCTCGTGGGTCCGCACCGCCGCCAAATCAAGATCTCGCTGTCGCGTGAGAGAGGCTGCGGGGTCGTGTTCTGGTCGCCTACGTCGTCTCCGGCGTCGAAAGCGAAGGGGGTTTTCCCCTTCGTTTTCTTTTTTTCCTTTTTTTTTTAAAAAAAAACAGTGAAAAGAGGGAGGAAGAAGAAAAATAAAAAAGGGAAGAGAGAAATTAAAAAAAAAAAAAAAAAAAAAAAAAAAAAAAAAAAAAACCAGTCGCCGGCGACGGCAAGTGGTGGCCGCCGACCGCCGGAGATATGAAGAAGAAGAAGGAAAGGATGAAGAGGAAGAAGATGGAGAAGGAGGGAAGTAAAGAAAGAGAATGAGAAATAATTAAAAAAAATAAAAAATAAAAATATTATCTTATTATTTAATATTTTTTATCTAAAAAAATAAAAAAAAATTATTAAAATAATAGTGCCACGTCAGCAACCGTTAGTATTTAACAGAAAAATAGACGGCATGGACCAAAGTGCTCCTTATTTCAAAACTCAGGGGTATTTTTGTTGAGTTTGAAAACTCAGGGACCAAACTGTCACTTAACCCAAACCTCAGGGACCAAAAGTGTATTTTTCCCTTATTGTTATTAATATCTTATATTATAAGATGTTTCTAATTTACACCAACCCTTATTTACATCTAATCACTCATTTGATTGTAGAATGTAATGTTTATTCAAATAATAAATATATACCATGCATTATAATATATAATCAATATACTGAACCCATTATATATTATATATTCATCATTGTGTATTCAGTTCATAAATCAAACGTCAGAATAATAAATATATACTAGGTTGTATATTATATCATAAATATATACTTGGAATTATATTATATAAACCTCGGTATATAGTATATATACGTCATGATTTGTAAAGTTCATAAGTGAATTTTCAAAATTATAAATAAATTAATGTCATGCAACATAATCCTTGTTAAATATTCTTCATACATTTTTTTATAGGTAATAATCTCATTCCCATACGGATGGTGTTTGACGGTCGTTGCTTATGCTTCCTTTTCTTTTTTATACACATTTTTCGTGGACAACCCCAACAATCTTTGACTTCTGCCGTTTGGATTCTTATTTGAAGATTTTTTTTCTCTCTCCATTGCTTAATCTATTATCTCCATACACATAAAACTATATTTTAGTAAATAAAGAGCATGCAATACCCTATATTCGCACCTTTGTATTATTCAAATGCAATTCTTTAAATAAATTTAAATTTCAAAAAATGCACATCTCTATATTTTTATTGACCATGATTATATTCGAATATAAAAATCATATAAAATATGTTATCCTTAACAGAAACCATCTAATATATATATATATATATATATATATATATATATATATATAAACCATTCAATCAACCATCAGTTTGTTTTATATAAACCACCCGATATATTATATAAACCTCCAACTAAATGATATATTATCCAGATTATATAATTTTTTATAAACCCACATTAACAAACCCAAATATACCAAACTAACAGAATATTTTTTATAAACCACAAAAACCCAATAATCATGACCGGAATGATTTTTATAAACCCACAACTAAGTAAATTTGGAGTATATTTTATATACTATGCGAAATGATTTGTATAAACCCACAGCTAAGTAACGGTATATTTTATATAAACTACCTAACAAACCCAAATATACCTTTGAATAAACTCTAACCTACCAAGACAATGTCGCCGACGGATTGAAGACGTTTTGTCTAAACATGAAAAACATAAGAAGAACCGCACCAAAAAAAGAAAAATAAAACCGAAAAAAGAAGCATCGATCGGTAGAAGCGTCGCTACCGGGCCACTGGCCAATGCCGGCGACAACACAAACACCAACGTCGTCGGATGAGACGACAACAAAACACATGGCGCTTAGAGGAGGAACATAGACGACGGGAACCCAGGCGACGGTCAGAGGATGAGACAACGGGAACAAAGCAGCACGCGATCGAAGTATGGATGACGAAACATGAGTGGGCGTGAATGGCCGGCTAAGTGTGAAGCATAAAGTCGCGAGGGAGGGGGGAGACCAGCGTGATTACGTGAAGAAACGACGATGAGATTATATTTAGGAGATATATTTTGGGGTTTGAAAATAAAATATTGAGAAAATCGATGAGTTATTTGGGGGGTGTATATGAAAAGATTTTTGCAGCAACTAATTATTACGATAAGATATTTTGGGAAAATATATTGATAATAACCATATTTATTTTCTTGATTATAATATAATGGGCATTGATGTACATTAACATCTATTTTGGCTTGGCTTAGGACAAAGCTGGAATTTTTTTCAAGATTAGACATTTATGAAATTTTGAATCCAAAATGGTCTATCTATGTGGTTAACCCTTTTTATTAATACTTTGAATTAATTTTGATTATTTTATTGATTAATTTATTAAAATTACATAAAGTTTACATGATTAATTCTAAAAAATAAATACATACATAATTCGTTTTCATAAAATCCTGATGACATTCTCATGCACAACCAAACACAATTATCTTTGATTCCCATCAATTTTATTCCTAGATCACATAGTATTCCCAGACATCATTTATTCTCAGGCATCTATAAAACCTTAAACCAAACGACCTCTAGGCTCCGTTTGATAACCATTTGGCTTTTGGTTTTTTGTTCTTAAACTTATAAACACTACTTTCAACTCTAAGTTTCTTTGTTTTTTTTTTTTTTTTTTATCTACCTTCTTTCTATGTTTTAAAAAACCAAGCTACTTTTTGGAAACTAAAAAAAAATTATTTTCAAAAACTTGTTTTTGTGTTTTAGAATTTGGTTAGGAATTCAAGTGTGTCTTTGACAAAAATGAAAACTATGTAACGAAATTTAAAGAAAACAAGTCTAATTTTTAAAAACAAAAAACCAAAAACGAAATGGTTATCAAACGGCCTAATGTTTTCCCCTAATTCTTTGCATTTCACAACGTATTTTTGGATTTGAATTTGATTAGTTTGATGAACTCAACTGGAACCTTCCCCCACACAAAGTTATAATAGAACAGGAACGAATTTCAAGTTCTAATGGCGGGGGAATTAATTTAAAATAAAAAAAAAAAAAAGTTAGAATAATAACAATAATTTTTTTTATAAAAAAAAAACAGTTTAACAATAATGTTAAATATTTTATCGATAAAAAACCGATGCTAAATTTTTTTTAATAAGATCCAATAAAATATAGATGAATTTCTTCAGTGTGATATAAGAAAACATTTTCATTCAGAATAATTTTTTTTTCAAATATTATTAATTAAAAGTATTCCAAAGAAGTAAATAATGTGATTAAAATAGAAAATGTTATAATGTAGGCCCCGTTTCACAACCATTTGGTTTTTGAAAATTAGGTTTCTTTTCTTTAAATTTTCTCACCATGGTTTTCCTTTTTGTTAAAGACACTTGAATTCCTAACCAAATTCTAAAAACAAAAACAAGTTTTTGAAAACTACTTTTTTTAGTTTTAAAAAAATTGGCTTGGTTTTTGAAAACATGGGAAGAATGTAGGTGAAAAGCCAAAGAAACTTAGAGTTGGAAGTGATGTTTATAAGCTTAAAAACCAAAAACCAAAAACAAAAACCAAATGGTTATCAAACGGGGTCGTAGAGTTCATAACTTGATATGCACAAACATATTTTGATTGAAGTTGGACAATAGAACCCATACATCCGCCTCCATTTTATAATAAAAATGTGGAAAATTGTAATGGGTGTGGTTAAATTATAATGGTTAATTGCAAATATAGCAAGTTTTATAAAAAAAAAAATTGCAAATATAGAAAAAATTTTAAATCGTTTTTTTTTTTTAATTCTCGTTTTGCCCATGTTTTGATTTCTATCAATAATAGATTTCTATCACTGATAGAATCTATCACTAATAGAAATTCATCGTTGATAGAATCACAGTGATAGAAATCCAGTGATATGATGGAAATTTTTCGCTAAAAGAAATCAATAGTGTATTAGATAAAAACCAATAGTGTATTTGATTACGTGATAATTTTGTACATATCTTTTGTTTTTCCTTTTTCTTGTTTTGTCGAGGTTTCCCCTTCTTTAAATTTCAACTTTCGCTTTGTGTTTTTCTTTTCTTCCAGTTCAATTTCCATGTTGTTTTGCTTCGACATCTATAAAAACAAAATCAGTGACATATGTTTTAGAAACAAAAATGATAGTTTTATATTAGTGATTGAAATCTAACTTTCTATCATTGATTGGAATCTAACTTTCTATCACTGATAGAAATCTATACTGATAGAAACCTATCACTTATAGATTTCTATTAGTGATAGAAGATTTCTTTTCGTGGTAGAAATCTATCAATGACAGAAATCTATCAATGACAGAAAATCTTCTATGACTGATAGAAAACAATAACAACTTTCAATCAAAATGCAAAAATCTTCTATCGATTCTATCAGTTATAGAAATATAGAAATCTGCCAGCGATAGGTTTCTATCACTGATAGAAATCTATCTTTCTATTACTGATAGGAATCTATCAGTGATAGATTCAATCACTATAGAAATCTATTGTGGTACTTTGATATTTTTTAAACAATATTTTTTATGTTTTTTTTTATTTTTTTCCAGGTTGATCCTATTACAATGTATAGTAACAAAAGTAATTGACAGATATAACTATTTTTTATCACTAATAGAAACCTTTAGATCTGTATTGTTGGAGCAGAGAATGCAAGAGAATCTGAAAGATGTGAACTGAAATCTCTAAAATTTAATTGATTATTGTTAAAAGATAATTAGAATATAAGGTAAATTAGTGAGTTGAATCCATTGGTGATAGAAATCCAACTTTCTATCATTGATAGAATTTATCAATGATATGTTTCTATCACTAATAGTAACATTTCTATTAGTGATAGAATGATAGGAGATTTCTATCCGTGATAGAAATATAGATTTCTATCATTGATAGAAATCTATAAGTCATATGTTTCTGTCAATGATAGAAACGTAATAGAAAGTTAGATTTCTATCACTGATAGAAAACTATTTAGTGATACGTTTCTAAGTGATAGATTCTATCAATGATATAATTCTATCGGTGATAGGAAGGGTAATTTAGTAATTTAGACCCTTTGAGTATAATATTTTGTCATTTTTGCAATTATTTGCTGCTGGATGTCATTTTTGCTAATATTTTGGTCAATTTTATTATATATGCAACTGGCCCTAAAAATATCTTGACCACGACGATGTTCAAGAAGCCCAATTAAACCCTCTACTTGGCCCAAAAAAGTTGAGTTGAAAATCTCAAATTTAAATGGCCAAAATAATAAACTGATTTTGAAAGATAGACAATAAAAAAAGGGGCAACAAGAAAAATGGCTATAAATAAATAGGTGGCTTGAAAAATGGCTACGAACGTTTATAAATTAAATAGATTGCTAAACAATTTACTGATTAATAAATCCATATTTGTACAAGACAAAAATGCCCTCCCAACAAACTTCCTAACGTGTTCTTAACGTTTAAAACCAAAATCAGAGTTTAAGAGAGATAAAATACACCCCTAAAAATAAGTTGGAGACATTTTAGGAGGTTTGAAATTAAAAAATCCCTAAAAATAAGTTGGAGGCATTTTAGGAGGTTTGAAATTATAGAATCCCTAAGAATAAGTTGGAGACATTTTAGGAGGTATGAAATTAAAAAATCCAAGAACACAAAACTATTTTGAAAATCAGACGATGTATCATATTATTACTACAGGAAAGAGTTGTTCCCCGGAAAAAGGAGTAAATACCTTTATTGGGGAAGGAGTACAAAGTTCAACCTCCCTCAGTAGAGAGAAACACCTTCGAACTCCATTAATCGGAAACAACAGTCCTGTCAATAGGAAGATTTACTACCTGCAACTAAGAATACCTGAAAAATTTTAAAAACAAATAAGAACACAGTAATTATGATACCTTACCTGCTGCAATTATGAGTTGTCATAACACCGCCCACCCTCCCACCAGAACCGCCTTCATGCACCAGCCCGTCCGTCCATCTTCATCTTCCACAACCCTCCATTCCAACCATTTTCCACCCCTTGAAAGACTTAATCCTCCATTTCCCACCATTTTCCACCCCCAACACAGAGTGTATCCAAATCCCTACCTCTCGCATCGCTCCGACGACCCACATCCGCCGTGCCGACGACCTTCTTCCGCCGTGTCGTCGAGACTCTTGCTCGCCCCACATCCTCCATCGATTCTCCTTCTACGCGAGGACTGTAAAATTTCTCAGAAATTCAAACCAAGGTAACAACTGTTGGGTTTTATGCCCTAAAACTCGTAGATAGTGAATGTAACCGTTGACCGGATATTAATGAAATAATATTGATATATTTTTCCATTAATTGTTATTAGTTATTTTATGTTTGTCTTTGCCTAATAATAACCCTAATCCAATAAACTAGACATCCAAGGCTGTAATATGAGTCTTGAACTATATGTAGCGACATATGGGATCATTGTTCAAGAAACAGCCTAAAGGGTCTATAGTATAGGGATAAGACTGGGTGCCTTATCCTGATGACACTATGGATACGGCCCACTTTGTATTTGATACAAACGCTGCGATCCAACGCGTTCGTGTAGGAGACATGCGAGTGGGGGTATCCTATGCAATGAGTTTGCATAAGACCGGACCGCGAAATAGTAACCACTAGTTATAACACCGTTAACTAGTTGTTTTTTCTATTTCACTAGGACGACCGAGACAACTTAGTCTTAATCCTGAGTTAATTATGGACTCCTGCTCATGAGAGACTGTCCTTTGATTTGTATGGGTGAGAGTGGCCAATACGCCGACTCAATAAGCCTACCACTTTGGGGACAAGATCGAATGGGGAGCTGGGAACATAATCGTGCAAGATGGAATTCACTCCTTCCCGACTTTAGGGAAGCAGATGAGTGTTCCCTTAAGTGGTTACTCCGAGTCTTGAACAAAGGGCCCTACCCTCTCAATGGCACGAGAGGGTTTTCTGTTTAATGGTTGGACCATAAACAGATTGTTCATTAGAGGAGAATTGGTACTTAAGGAAATAGAGGTGACCCAGGGGTAAAACGGTAATTTGACCCAGCTGGTGTTACGGACACTCGTGAAGGACTAACTAGTCGATATTGGTCTAAGTTCCGTGGACACAGAAAATATGTCTGCAGGGAGAAGAGTGCAACTGTGAGTCTATAGTGGAATGTACACACAGTTAACGAATATTGATTATTGTGGTTAATGAGTTTAACCAATTAATCTCACATCGTTGGAGCTTCTGATCTGCAGGTCCATTAGGTCCCACTGGTAGCTCGTAAAGTAATTTGAGGCAACTAAGTAATTAAATGTAAATTGAAAATGTTCAATTTACTAAGGGAAATAAATATAATATATATTGACATATTATTATGAGAGAAATTAATATTTGAAAAGTTCAAATATAAATTTATGGAAGATTGAAAAGAATTAATTAATTTAAGTCCTAAAAGTGTTTGGGCAAAATTAATTAATTCAAGGCCGAAAATTAAATATGTGATATTTAATTGGTGGTTAATTAATTAAAGAATTCATTAACCACAAATTAATCAATTATGTAAATAATTAATCACTTAAGGAAGTGATTAATCATTTATGGGAATGATCTAATTACTTATGGAAGAAATTAGTCATTTATGGAAAAGATTAATCAATTGGGGAATTGATTGATCATGATTGATTAATTAAGGAATAAGATTGAATCAATTTTGGAAAAAATTGATTTAATTGAATATTTTATTCATGGCCTCTCTTCTATAAATAGAACACTAGACCTAATTGGTCATGACACTTGACACTCTTGAAAGACAAGACCTAGAATTCTCTCTAGCCTCCCTCTTAGAGAAAGACTCCCACAAGTCTTTGGCCTCCTAGACTTAGAGACATACCGGTGTAACCTCTGTGGTTATTGTGTCATTCAAAGAAGAAAATCCAGCGATCAAGAGGTGAGAAGGCTGCTGCGTTTTCGTTCGTTGGAGCGTTGTCGGCGAAGAACGGTCAAGTCTACAATGGAGGTTTGTAACGGTTCTTCCTCTTTTCGTTAGAAAAGTTTTTAAAATAAATTTAGATTTATTTTAGCATGTTTTAAACCGTTTTACAGCGACTTTAAAGTTAGTTTAAAGCTTTGTTTGAGTTATCGTAACGGTTTTTTAATGTTAATTAATATACGGCGTAAGGTCCAATCGATGCGCTTCCGCTGCGCGGGGACTTTTATTCCCTTCAATCGGCATCAGAGCCATCGCTGTCCCTATTAATTAATTTTAAAAAGTTGCGATAGGCTCTAATAGGTGGGATTTATGCATAATGTATGTTCGGTTTGCATTGAACTGTTTGGGTTAATTTTATGGCCATAGATTTTATTTTTATGTGATTTTGATCATGTAAGGCCCGGTGTTTCGGGTATTTTATGTAAAATCGAGTCCTATGTAAGTCCGGGTCTAGAATAGGTTTTTATGAGATAAAAATTGGAGCAATCGTCGCTGAAATCGAGGCCGAAATCGGAAAAATCGTTGCTGTTTTGCCCAGAATCTGCCTCCAGACGCAACAGCGTCGGGACGCTCCTTCAACAGCGTCTCGACGCTGTCTCGATACCGAAGGCGCTCGGTAAGGAAAGCACACAGCGTCGGGACGCTACCTCAACAGCGTCTCGACGCTGTCTCGATTACGCAGGCGCCAGATATGGAAAATGCACAGCGTCGGGACGTTAATCTACACAGCGTCTCGACGCTGTCACGATGGAGGCGCGCACTAGGGTTTCAAAAGGCGCGGTTCAAGCGAGGCCGGTCCGGTTCGGACCGGTTCGGCTGGGCTGGGACCTATTTGGTCCGGTTCAGCCAATTTTTGGCATGGTTCGTGATTTTGGAGGCCGGTTCGAGGTGGTTCGGGGCGGTTCGTGCTGTCTAGGCCAATTCCGGAGCTGTACATGGATATTTTAGGATAGAATTTAGCTAAATTAATGTAATTTAATGCTTTATTTTATCCTAGGGGCCAAAATTAACCGGTTCAATTGCTATTTATATGCTTTATGGATGTCATATAGATTATTTAATCCCACCTTAGGTTACAAACATGCTCATGCATTTTTTTATATATTATAAATTGTTATAATGTATGTTTAAATGCATGGAATTGTTTTCATATTTTTAATATAAGTGTATATTAAGTATATGAAAAATTGGAAAGCATGAAGCATGTCATTACTTAAATTAAATATAAATAGTTATGTTTAATGTGATGAATGAAGCATGCTTGGTTGATTTTCTTGATTGGCTTATAATTGTTATAATAAAAGAAAATCAAAATTGCATGAAGCATGAAACATCCATAGTTAATAATATAATTGTTATATTATTCATGCAATTAGTGTGGTTTAATTATTTAATTTGAATGAGATTGTTGAATGAATTAAACCCTAGATTCTTGATTATAGGATTAATCATTAAAATTTTGAAATAGCTCTTTATTATTAATGATTAGAAACCGTCAATCTATAATCAAGATTTGCATGCAAACATAAGATCATAGGATAAATTGAATTAATTTTAAATTGTTTAAAATTAATTAGACCTAGATCGATTTCTAATAGGATTAGAATCTTTTCTTACTTAGAATTAAAAATAGTTTTAATTTACTAAGTAGGAAGAACATTGCTATGATTATAAGGGAACTCCACCGGTAATGTTCTGTCTAAGGCTGGGGGTATTTAAGTTGACGGTTTACGGAACACCTCCTACCTGGGAACTGATCTGGAATACCGGAGTTGAATTAATCATAGTTAAATGTTAGCATGTAATGTCACTAGGTTTATTAAAAGTGTTTAATGCACCTAGATCTTTAGAGTAAAGACCTTACATTACTGAGGTTATAAGGGAACTCTCTCGGTAAAGTTCTGTCTAAGGCTGGGGGTATTTAAGTTGACGGTTTACGGAACACCTCCTACCTGGGAACTAACCGGATTGAGTTGAATTAACCATAGTAATGTTGACTTGCAATGTTGGGTTTATTAAAAGAAGTTTAATTCACCCAAA
Organism: Luffa acutangula; assembly: GCA_036850905.1. NCBI lineage: Eukaryota > Viridiplantae > Streptophyta > Magnoliopsida > Cucurbitales > Cucurbitaceae > Luffa > Luffa acutangula. The sequence goes on along the minus strand of CM072090.1, from coordinate 26,319,889 downwards.
AGATTGCAGTTGAATCCTTTCCATAATTGTTATAATAGGATCAGACTTAGATAGATTGACTTAGCCGAATACTATCTAAGTTAAACAACCATATATTAACCTTAGGACATTTTCAGTGGGAGGAAAATTACAGAACGAGATTTAAATCAAGTTTTGCTCCTACGTCCCTATATTCACAACGTGAGATTCATGCTCGGCTTCGAGTCGCCCTAGGAGTGGCCTCCCTTCGGAAAGTGTTTGCATGGATCAATATCAAGGTGAATGGGAAAAATGTCTAGAGTAAGTGGGAGCGGGACACGTGTCAACGTATCCCTCGGTCTCCGCCCATAGTTCACACCGTGAGAGTCCTATGATCCGCCTGCAGGTTGCCCTGGCGCATCCATCCCTTCGGAGGGCCTGGTCATAGGATTCGGAACATCGTGAACTCCTGAAAAGGATAGGAGCTCTTAGGCTAATCACCAACAGTTGTCTTTCCCTTCGGTAGCCTGTTGGTGCGTGCCTCTGAGATCTGAAAGTGGGAGGGTTACACTTACGAGGATGAGTTAAAATTGTTAACAAATCCTTGACCGAACAACGGTGGCTAATGTCTATAGGAATATGAGTTATTCTGGAATTAGAATTAGCTGAGAGGTGTCTCATTTCAAAGGAGGAGTACCTGATCACCCTTCGGTGGCTGATATTCTAAACCTCTGAAACGTCGTTGCAAAACTAAATCAATAGTTTTAGGGTTCTGTGATTGTCTGTTTTGCTAAATTGATTGGATTGTATGCAATTGTTTGCTTGTATGATGGGTTAAGGCAAAGATAACTAATACGGTCATTGTTTGTTTAAATTTCAGCAATGTCTTCCTCAATAGTCTCTCTGCTTAAAAATGAGAAATTAACCGGCAAAAATTATGCTACGTGGAAGTCGAACTTGAATACGATTCTTGTTGTTGATGATCTGCGGTTCGTCTTAACGGAGGATTGTCCTCCAACCCCTGCTCGTAATGCATCCCAGGCAGTTAAGGATGCTTATGACCGCTGTACAAAGGCCAATGATAAGACTCGCGTCTATATCTTAGCCAGCTTATCTGAAGTTTTGGCTAAAACGCATGAGGGCATGGTAACAGCGAGGGAGATTATGAACTCTCTCCGGGAGATGTTTGGACAACCGTCCTACCAACTCCACCATGACGCTCTCAAATACGTTTATAGCTGTCGCATGAAAGAAGGCACGTCTGTTCGGGAGCATGTCCTGGATATGATGGTCCAATTTAACGTGGCAGAGGCAAACGGGGCGGTCATAGATGAGCGTAGTCAGGTTGCATTCATCTTAGAATCTCTTCCAAAGAGTTTTCTGCAGTTTCGAAGCAATGCAATGATGAATAAAATAACATTCAACCTGACTAGCCTCCTTAATGAGCTACAGCTCTATCAGTCTCTTCTTAAGAACAAGGGACAGATAGAAGGAGAGGCAAACGTTGTTCACTCCAAAAGAAAGTTCGAGAAGGGTTCATCCTCTGGAACTAAATCTGTAGCCACTTCTTCAAAGAAAACGAAGAAGAAAGGAAACAAGGGGAAAGCTCCCAGTACTGCTGCTAAAAGCAAGGGAAAAGCCAAAGCTGTGGCAGACAAGGGCAAGTGTTTTCACTGCAATGTAGATGGACATTGGAAGAGAAACTGCCCAAAGTACCTTGCTGAGAAAAAGAAGGAAAAGGAAGGTAAATTTGATTTACTGGTTTTAGAAACATGCCTGGTAGAACATGATGAGTTTACCTGGATACTTGATTCAGGAGCAACTAATCATGTTTGCTCTTCTTTTCAGGAAAATAGTTCCTTTCGGCAGTTGAACGATGGAGAAATGACACTCAGGGTCGGAACTGGAGAAGTCATTTCAGCTAAAGCAGTGGGAGCTGCGAAGTTATTTTTTAGAAATAGATTCTTGCTTTTAGAAAGTTTGTTAATCGTTCCCAAGATTAAGAGGAACTTGATTTCTATTTCATGTTTGATTGAACAATCGTATACAGTTACTTTTGATATGAATGAAGCGTTCATTTATAAAAATGGTATACTTATTTGTTCAGCCAAATTGGAAAATAACTTGTATGTTTTAAGACCAACCGAAAACAAAGCACTTTTAAATCACAAATTATTTAAAACTGCTGAAACTCAAAGTAAAAGGCAAAAGATTTCTCCATCAAGTAACAATACTCATCTTTGGCATCTTTGACTTGGTCATATAAACATCGATAGGATCGGTCGTTTGGTAAAGAATGGACTTCTAAGCAAGTTAGAAGATGATTCACTACCACCTTGTGAATCTTGTCTCGAGGGAAAAATGACCAAAAGACCCTTTACTGGAAAAGGTTACAGAGCCAAAGAACCCTTAGAGTTAATACATTCGGATCTATGTGGTCCAATGAATGTAAAAGCTCGAGGAGGGTACGAATATTTCATCTCATTTATAGATGATTATTCAAGATATGGTTACTTATACCTAATGGGACATAAGTCTGAAGCCCTTGAAAAGTTTAAGGAGTTTAAGGCTCAAGTTGAAAACCTATTAGGTAAATCTATTAAAGTACTTCGATCTGATCGAGGAGGGGAGTATATGGATCAAAGATTCCAGGACTATATGATAGAACATGGAATCCAATCTCAACTCTCAGCCCCTGGTACACCTCAGCAGAATGGTGTGTCAGAAAGGAGAAATAGAACCTTGTTAGACATGGTTCGATCAATGATGAGCTATGCTCAATTGCCTAGCTCGTTTTGGGGGTATGCAGTGGAGACTGCAGTATACATCTTGAACAATGTTCCCTCGAAAAGTGTTTCTGAAACACCTTTCGAGTTATGGAAGGGGCGTAAACCTAGTTTGCATCACTTTCGCATTTGGGGTTGTCCTGCACACGTGCTTGTGACAAATCCTAAGAAACTGGAACCTCGTTCGAAACTGTGCCAATTTGTTGGTTACCCTAAAGAAACGAGAGGTGGTTATTTCTACGACCCACAAGAAAATAAGGTGATTGTATCGACAAACGCCACTTTCTTAGAGGAAGACCACATGAGAGATCATAAACCATGAAGCAAAATAATATTAGGAGAAGCTACTAAAGAATCATCAAGAGTTGTTGATGAAGTTGGACCTTCAGCAAGGGTTGATGAAGGAACTAGTTCTTCAGATCCATCCCGTCCATCTCAAACGTTGGGAATGCCTCGACGCAGTGGGAGGGTTGTATTACGACCTGACCTGTAAACCCGGGACTTCTCTAGGATCATTTTGTCTTGTCATCTATTGTGGAAGTTGAATTAAAAGTTGTTTCATTGTTGAAGGACAATAGCAAGTTTTGTGGTTATTGTGGTTTGATTGTTGATTTAAGGAGTTGGAACTTACCAATTTACAAGAAGAAATGGAACAAAAGTGAAAAATGAAAGAAAAGGAAAAGAAAGTGAAATGGGAAAAAAAAAAGAAAAATAAAAGAAAAAGAAATCAGCAAAGAAGGAAAAAAAAAGGAAAAAAAAAAAAGAAAGAAAATGGAAATGGACAGCAATGACTCCACCACCGACAACAATTTTTATCAGCCCATTTCCATCTCATTTTTCATCCTTTTCCATTGAAACTTTCAGAGAACTTTGAGGAGAGAGTGAAGGAAGAAGAAGAAGAATAATTTCGTGGTTTGAGGTTGAGGAAGATAGGGAAAGGCTCATGCAAAGCCAACCATTGCAGAATCTGTGTTCAACCTGTCAACCTCTGATGTTTTAGTCGGTTTGGGCTACACAGTAATAATCAAGAGGTGAGGTTTGATTTTCTTGAAAGTTAGTTCATTTTCTAATAAATTTAATGAAGTAAGCTTGACCTAAATCGAATGGGAAGTTGATGGTTTTTGGAATGGAAAACAGAGCACAGGATTTTCGAGCAAACCAGGAGGATCTCTGGTGTTCTATGATGTTTTGAGTATTCTTGAGTGCACAAGTCGAATCAGAAGCTCTATTTGGTATGGTTGGAAAGCTTATTCAATATGCTAAACCTTTCATGAAGAATACGTGAGCCAAAAAGTACTTGAAGTAGGTCTAATTTCAAGAGGAAGATAAAGGGTAACAGAGAAGCTCGAATCGGTGTTGTCTGATTTCGGGGCGTTTCTGGACAAATTGGTTGGGCATCTCGTTTTCATTTCTTCAGGTAAGTTGTAGAGTGTTCGAAAATGAAGAATTTGATGTGTATTTCATTAATTTTGGTTAAGTATTGAGAAGGTTATGGGTGTTGGAAGTTAGGGTATAGAATCTGGAAAATCTGGAAAAGTAGAATGTGGATGTGGTTTTTAATTCAAGTGTCGAGAATTCATGAGCATGGAAAAAAACAAAGCTATCTATGGTTCTAATGCTCGGTTTTGGTTATTTGACAGGCCAAGAGGAAATAGGTCGAGTCTACAGACCGGGGAACTAGATAAGACTGTGAGTGACAAAATGAATTTCGAAAATGTTCTTAAACGGTTGTTCATGATTATATGTTTTACATGCTTTTCTATGAATGATACATGGTTTTGTGAACGGTTTCAAACATGAGTTTTGAGCTTAGATTTTCTAATAAGGTTTATATACGAGCACGTGGCTAATGGCTTTATGAAAAGTAGTTGAAACGATATCTTTTAAAGTAAAGCATGTGTTAGCAAATATTGTTTAATGATTTAAAGTTTTTCACGAGCAAGCTGAGTAAGCTTGAGTTTTACGAAAGATAACGATAAGCAGGCATGTTTTAATGTTTTCATGTGATTTCCGAGATTTCTATTGACTACATGACTGAGATATTGAGCCCGAGGCTATATGGTACCATGTGCACACAGGTTATGTTCCGTTGTTGACGTTGAGTGTACTCCGTGACAACGATGCTGTCGTGAGTGCTGGGCGGGCCCCACTACGACAAAGACGATGGGAGTGCTGGGCGGGCCCCACTACATCGTAGGACTAGTAACGTTGGTTGTACTGGGCGTGCCCTACACAACGTAGATCGGTCATGTTAGTTAAAACGTTTGATGTACTTGATATGCCTTGCTAGATTTTTATTGACGAACTTGCGAGATATTTTAGAAAACCTTTTCCATTACACGTCTATGTTAAACGCTTTGATTGAGCATATTTATACGTTCAAAGGTTTATCTCGTGTTTTTGACTTCCAGATTTAGAGTTTTAAAGTTAGTCACTCACTGGGCTTCGTAGCTCATTCTTTCAAAATGTTTTTCCACTTTTCAGGTAGAGATCGAGCTCCCGGTGCCTGATACACTGCCAACGTCTGCTGAAAGTTCTGGATCAAGCTTCAGTACGTGGGTGGAGTTGTAAATTGAGTCTGTTCATATTGTAAATGTTTTGTAAGGATTGGATAATATAGTCCTAGAGGTCGTGGTTGTGGAAATCCTAGTTGTACATGTCTTTGGTTATGATATTTATACCAGGTTATTTCCAAACCGAGATATGTCATGGCGACACCTCGTATATGTTGATATGTTTTCAGGGTTTCCGTTATGTTGCGGTTCATATGGAATATATTTTGTGTCCATAATTAGTATGTTTATTAGGTTCAAAGTTTCAGTAGGGTCAACAGGGATCATTAGAGGTGATGATGTCTGTTGGCTTCACACCGTCTTTCGGGCTAAGCTAGCAAAGTGGTCCGGGAGGGGGTGTGACAACTTGGTATCAGAGCAGTTAGCTCCATGGGAAAAGAGACATGGTAGTTAGTGCTAAGAAGAATCCAGGAAGTAAATAGTTACACGTTGGGTCAGTTCATATAGAACTAGCAGAGTATGGTCCGAGTATTGCTGAGAGTGAGTCTAGTCAGGACTAGAATGTGTGTATAAGTTTAGTATCATGCATCTGAGTTAAGTATCTATAATATGTCTGATGTGATGATATGTTATAGGAGTCATGCCACCACGTACCAGCAGACGACGCAGGCAGAATCAGGACGGGACGCAGGATCCTACCCAAAGTCAATCGGAAAGGGGATCCAGTACCCCGAGAGGTCAGAATGAGGCAGGGAGTGAGCAATTTGCTAGATCTGCGCAGGAGATCGGTAGGCCAGAGAGAGCAGGGCCTAGTGATCCGGAAAAGACGTATGGGATTGAACGGTTGAAGAAGTTGGGAGCCACAGTGTTTGAGGGTTCCACAGATCCAGCTGACGCAGAGGTCTGGTTGAATATGTTGGAGAAATGCTTCGACGTGATGAGTTGTCCTGAGGAGCGAAAAGTCAAATTAGCCACATTCCTTTTGCAGAAGGAGGCAGAGGGATGGTGGAAGTGTATTATAGCCAGGCGCAGTGATGCACGTACGTTAGATTGGCAGACATTCAGAGGCATATTTGAGGAAAAGTACTATCCTGCCACATATTGTGAGGCAAAGAGAGATGAGTTTCTGGAGCTGAAACAAGGGTCACTTTCAGTGGTTGAGTACGAGAGGAAGTATACCGAGCTTTCCCGGTATGCTGAAGTGATTGTGGCATCTGAGAGTGACAGGTGTCGCAGGTTTGAGAGAGGGCTACGTTTTGAGATACGTACCCCAGTTACTGCTATTGCAAAGTGGACGGATTTTTCTCAGCTAGTAGAGACTGCCTTACGTGTGGAGCAGAGTATTATAGAGGAAAGGTCGGTTGCGGAGCCTAGTCGTGGAGCTCCAACAGCAAGTGGTTTTCGAGGTCGTGAGCAGCGGAGGTTTGCACCTGGAGTGAATGTTTCAGGCCGTCAAGACTTCAAGCGTCGATCTGGTGGCCAATTATCGAGACAAATGAGTTCGGGTAGTGCCTATCAGAGGCAGAGTCAGAGAGCCCCCAGTCAGTCTGCGAGTTCAGTAGCAAGACCGCGGATGGGTCAGGAGTCCGTTGCTAGTGAATCCAGGAGAACATCATGTGCAAGTTGTGGCAAGAATCATCGAGGTCAGTGTCTTGTTGGCGCTGGTGTGTGTTATCAATGTGGACAACCAGGGCATCTCAAGAGGGATTGCTCACAGTTGAAGGCAACAGTTCAGAAGGACCAGGGAGTTGAGTCCCACACAGTTGAGCAGCCGAGAGTCTTAGCAGGCGCAAGAGAAGGCACTAGTGGTGCAAGGCAAAAGGGAGTTGTGGGGAGACCTAGGCAGCAGGGAAAAGTCTACGCCATGACTCAACAGGAAGCAGAGGATGCCCCAGATGTGATCACTGGTACAATTTTGATATGTAATGTACCTGCACGTGTTTTATTAGATCCAGGCGCTACGCATTCCTTTGTTTCTAGCATGTTTTTAACTAAGCTGAATAGGATGCTAGAGCCTTTATCTGAGGAATTAGTCATATGCACTCCAGTTGGTGACGTTTTGTTAGTCAAGGAAGTGTTGCGTGATTGTGAGGTTGTAGTAGAAGGTCTCTGTATGTTAGTGGATCTTCTTCCCCTAGAGTTGCAGGCGTTGGATGTGATTTTGGGAATGGATTTCTTATTCACTCATTATGCTTCTATGGATTGCCATACGAAGGACATGACTTTTAAGAAACCAGGTTTGACTGAAGTGGTTTTCAGGGGTGAGAGGAAGATTATTCCTACGTGTTTGATTTCAGCTCTTAAAGCTGAGAAGTTGTTGAGGAAAGGTTGCACAGCGTTTCTTGCACACGTAGTAAAGGTGCAAGAAGAAAAGCTAAAACCAGAAGATGTTCCTGTGGTAAATGAATATCTTGATGTTTTTCCAGCTGATCTATCGGGTTTGCCGCCTGATAGAGAGGTGGAGTTCACTATTGAATTGTTACCAGGAACAGCACCTATTTCACAGGCACCATACAGGATGGCTCCAAGCGAGCTTAAGGAGCTGAAGGTGCAGTTGCAAGAACTAGTTGACAAGGGATACATCAGGCCAAGTGTATCACCGTGGGGAGCTCCAGTGTTATTCGTGAAGAAGAAAGATGGTACCCTGAGATTATGCATTGACTACAGGCAGTTAAACAAGGTCACGATACGTAACAAGTATCCTCTACCACGCATCGATGACTTGTTTGACCAGTTGAGGGGAGCAGCAGTGATCTCTAAGATTGATCTGAGGTCAGGATACCACCAGTTGAATGTTAGAGAATCAGATATTCCTAAGACAGTATTCAGGACGAGGTATGGGCACTAGGAGTTTTTAGTGATGCCATTCGGTTTAACGAATGCGCCAACAGTTTTCATGGACCTCATGAACAGGATCTTCCACCAGTATTTAGATCAGTTTGTGGTAGTGTTCATCGATGACATTCTAGTATACTCAATTGACAGGGAAGCCCATGAGGAACATCTAAGGATTGTTCTGCAGACACTACGTGAAAAACAGTTATACGCTAAGTTCAGCAAATGTGAGTTCTGGTTGAATCAAGTGGTGTTCTTAGGGCATGTAGTTTCAGCGGACGGAGTTAGTGTTGATCCGCAGAAAGTGGAAGCTGTTGTCAACTGGGAAAGACCAGCTAGTGCAACAGAGGTACGTAGTTTCCTCGGCCTAGCAGGATACTACAGACGTTTTGTTGAGGATTTCTCACGGTTAGCATTACCCTTGACAGCCTTGACAAGGAAGAATGTTAAGTTTGAGTGGTCAGACAAATGTGAACAGAGTTTCCAGGAGCTGAAAAAGAGATTGGTGACAACGCTTATTCTAGCACTTCCTGTAACAGGGAAGGAGTATATGATCTATTGTGATGCTTCGAGGCAAGGACTAGGTTGTGTGCTGATGCAGGAAGGAAAGGTAATAGCTTATGCTTCAAGGCAGTTGAAGAAGCATGAGTGTAATTACCCTACCCATGATCTTGAGCTAGCAGCAGTTGTTTTCGCACTGAAAATCTGGAGACATTATTTATTCGGTGAGAAGTGCCACATTTTCACAGATCATAAGAGTTTGAAGTACATCTTTGATCAGAAAGAGCTGAATCTGAGGCAGAGGCGATGGCTAGAACTAATTAAAGACTATGACTGTACCATAGAATATCATCCGGGTAAGGCTAACGTGGTAGCAGATGCATTAAGTAGGAAGTCGAGACTTCCGAAGAATGCCTTGTGTGGTATTCGAGCGAGCTTGCTAAGTGCGTTAAGAGGTTTCAAGGCAGTTATGACTACAGGAAGCTCAGGGAGTCTTTTAGCTCAATTTCAAGTTAGGTCTTCTCTAGTAGCAGAGATTGTGAGAAGACAGTCAGAGGATAGTAACATACAGAAGATGCTTATAAAGTCCAAGCAAGGCCCAGAGGCAGAATATGAGTTGAGAGCAGACGGAGCCATAGTTAAACAGGGAAGACTATGCGTTCCGAGTATTAGTGAGCTTAAGAGTGCTATATTAGAGGAAGCTCACAGTTCAGCTTACGCTATGCATCCAGGAAGCACCAAGATGTATAGAACTCTGAAGAAAACTTACTGGTGGCCTGGTATGAAGCGGGAGATAGCTGAATATGTCGATAGATGCTTGATCTGTCAACAGGTTAAACCAGTGAGACAGAGGCCAGGAGGACTCCTTAATCCACTGCCAGTGCCGGAGTGGAAGTGGGAGCATATTACCATGGATTTTCTATTTGGATTACCCCGTACTTCTAGCGGACATGATGGTATATGGGTAATAGTAGATAGACTCACCAAGACAGCACGGTTTATACCGATTAAAACGACGTCTACACTAGATCAGCTAGCTAAACTATACGTCGACAGGATTGTAAGTCAACATGGAGTGCCAGTGTCCATAGTTTCAGATAGGGATCCGAGGTTTACTTCTAAGTTTTGGCCTAGTGTGCAGAAAGCAATGGGAACAAAGTTGAAGTTCAGTATAGCGTTCCATCCCCAGACAGATGGTCAGTCTGAGAGGACCATCCAGACCTTAGAGGACATGTTGAGAGCATGTGTCCTTCAGTTTAAGGGAAGTTGGGATACTCACTTATCACTTATGGAGTTCGCTTATAATAACAGCTATCAGTCTAGTATAGGCATGGCACCATTCGAGGCTTTGTATGGCAGACCATGCAGGACTCCTGTGTGCTGGAACGAAGTGGGAGAGCGAAAGCTAGTTGGTCCTGAGTTGGTACAAGTTACGTCAGACAATGTTAAGCTAATTAGGGAAAATCTGAAAATAGCACAGGATCGACAGAAGAGCTATGCAGATAAGCGACGAAGAGACTTAGAGTTCCAGGTTGGAGATCAGGTTTTCTTGAAGTTATCTCCATGGAGAGGTGTTCTTCGCTTTGGGAGGAAAGGTAAGCTGAGTCCTAGATATATTGGCCCTTACCAGATAATGGAACGAGTTGGACCAGCAGCCTATAGACTTGAGTTGCCAGCGGAACTCGCTCGAATACATGATGTTTTTCATGTGTCCATGTTGAGGAAATATATACCAGATCCATCCCATGTGTTGAAAGTGCAACCAATTGAGCTGAAGGAAGACTTGAGTTATAAGGAAGAAGCAGTTCAGATCCTCGACAGAAAGGAGCAAGTTTTGAGGAACAAAACGATCCCACTCGTGAAGGTTCTTTGGAGGCATCACGGAGTTGAGGAGGCAACTTGGGAGTCCGAAGATCAGATGAGGAGGAGTTACCCGACACTCTTCACCTAAGGACTTCTAAATTTCGAGGACGAAATTTGAAAAGGGGGAAGTAAGTTGTAAACCCGGGACTTCTCTAGGATCATTTTGTCTTGTCATCTATTGTGGAAGTTGAATTAAAAGTTGTTTCATTGTTGAAGGACAATAGCAAGTTTTGTGGTTATTGTGGTTTGATTGTTGATTTAAGGAGTTGGAACTTACCAATTTACAAGAAGAAATGGAACAAAAGTGAAAAATGAAAGAAAAGGAAAAGAAAGTGAAATGGGAAAAAAAAAAAGAAAAATAAAAGAAAAAGAAATCATCAAAGAAGGAAAAAAAAAAGGAAAAAAAAAAAAAAAGAAAGAAAATGGAAATGGACAGCAATGACTCCACCACCGACAACAATTTTTATCAGCCCATTTCCATCTCATTTTTCATCCTTTTCCATTGAAACTTTCAGAGAACTTTGAGGAGAGAGTGAAGGAAGAAGAAGAAGAAGAATTTCGTGGTTTGAGGTTGAGGAAGATAGGGAAAGGCTCATGCAAAGCCAACCATTGCAGAATCTGTGTTCAACCTGTCAACCTCTGATGTTTTAGTCGGTTTGGGCTACACAGTAATAATCAAGAGGTGAGGTTTGATTTTCTTGAAAGTTAGTTCATTTTCTAATAAATTTAATGAAGTAAGCTTGACCTAAATCGAATGGGAAGTTGATGGTTTTTGGAATGGAAAACAGAGCACAGGATTTTCGAGCAAACCAGGAGGATCTCTGGTGTTCTATGATGTTTTGAGTATTCTTGAGTGCACAAGTCGAATCAGAAGCTCTATTTGGTATGGTTGGAAAGCTTATTCAATATGCTAAACCTTTCATGAAGAATACGTGAGCCAAAAAGTACTTGAAGTAGGTCTAATTTCAAGAGGAAGATAAAGGGTAACAGAGAAGCTCGAATCGGTGTTGTCTGATTTCGGGGCGTTTCTGGACAAATTGGTTGGGCATCTCGTTTTCATTTCTTCAGGTAAGTTGTAGAGTGTTCGAAAATGAAGAATTTGATGTGTATTTCATTAATTTTGGTTAAGTATTGAGAAGGTTATGGGTGTTGGAAGTTAGGGTATAGAATCTGGAAAATCTGGAAAAGTAGAATGTGGATGTGGTTTTTAATTCAAGTGTCGAGAATTCATGAGCATGGAAAAAACAAAGCTATCTATGGTTCTAATGCTCGGTTTTGGTTATTTGACAGGCCAAGAGGAAATAGGTCGAGTCTACAGACCGGGGAACTAGATAAGACTGTGAGTGACAAAATGAATTTCGAAAATGTTCTTAAACGGTTGTTCATGATTATATGTTTTACATGCTTTTCTATGAATGATACATGGTTTTGTGAACGGTTTCAAACATGAGTTTTGAGCTTAGATTTTCTAATAAGGTTTATATACGAGCACGTGGCTAATGGCTTTATGAAAAGTAGTTGAAACGATATCTTTTAAAGTAAAGCATGTGTTAGCAAATATTGTTTAATGATTTAAAGTTTTTCACGAGCAAGCTGAGTAAGCTTGAGTTTTACGAAAGATAACGATAAGCAGGCATGTTTTAATGTTTTCATGTGATTTCCGAGATTTCTATTGACTACATGACTGAGATATTGAGCCCGAGGCTATATGGTACCATGTGCACACAGGTTATGTTCCGTTGTTGACGTTGAGTGTACTCCGTGACAACGATGCTGTCGTGAGTGCTGGGCGGGCCCCACTACGACAAAGACGATGGGAGTGCTGGGCGGGCCCCACTACATCGTAGGACTAGTAACGTTGGTTGTACTGGGCGTGCCCTACACAACGTAGATCGGTCATGTTAGTTAAAACGTTTGATGTACTTGATATGCCTTGCTAGATTTTTATTGACGAACTTGCGAGATATTTTAGAAAACCTTTTCCATTACACGTCTATGTTAAACGCTTTGATTGAGCATATTTATACGTTCAAAGGTTTATCTCGTGTTTTTGACTTCCAGATTTAGAGTTTTAAAGTTAGTCACTCACTGGGCTTCGTAGCTCATTCTTTCAAAATGTTTTTCCACTTTTCAGGTAGAGATCGAGCTCCCGGTGCCTGATACACTGCCAACGTCTGCTGAAAGTTCTGGATCAAGCTTCAGTACGTGGGTGGAGTTGTAAATTGAGTCTGTTCATATTGTAAATGTTTTGTAAGGATTGGATAATATAGTCCTAGAGGTCGTGGTTGTGGAAATCCTAGTTGTACATGTCTTTGGTTATGATATTTATACCAGGTTATTTCCAAACCGAGATATGTCATGGCGACACCTCGTATATGTTGATATGTTTTCAGGGTTTCCGTTATGTTGCGGTTCATATGGAATATATTTTGTGTCCATAATTAGTATGTTTATCAGGTTCAAAGTTTCAGTAGGGTCAACAGGGATCGTTAGAGGTGATGATGTCTGTTGGCTTCACACCGTCTTTCGGGCTAAGCTAGCAAAGTGGTCCGGGAGGGGGTGTGACATGACCGCTACTTGGGTTTAACTGAAACTCAGGTTGTCATACCTAATGACAGCATTGAGGATCCATTGTCCTATCGACAGGCAATGAATGACGAAGAAAAGGATGAATGGGTCAAAGCCATGAACCTGGAAATGGAGTCAATGTACTCCAATTCTGTATGGGAACTTGCAGATCTACCATATGGGGTAAAACCCATAGGGTGCAAATGGATCTATAAGAGAAAAAGGGATGCAGCTGGAAAGGTACAGACCTTCAAAGCTAGACTAGTGGCAAAGGGTTATACCCAAAAGGAGGGGGTTGACTATGAGGAAACCTTTTCTCCTGTAGCCATGTTAAAGTCCATAAGAATTCTTTTATCCATTGCCACATATTATGACTATGAAATATGGCAAATGGACGTCAAGACTGCCTTTCTGAATGGTAATCTTGAAGAGAATATCTTTATGTCTCAACCCGAAGGGTTCATAGCCCAAGGTCAGGAACAAAAGGTTTGTAAGCTAAATCGATCCATTTATGGATTGAAACAAGCATCCAGATCATGGAACATTAGATTTGATACTGCAATCAAATCTTTTGGCTTTGACCAAAACGTTGATGAGTCTTGTGTATACAAGAAAGTCAACAAAAGGAAAGTAGCTTTTCTAATACTTTATGTAGACGATATCCTACTCATTGGGAATGATGTAGGATACCTCACTGACATTAAGAAATGGCTAGCAGCCCAATTCCAAATGAAAGATCTGGGAGAGGCTCAATATGTTCTGGGAATCCAAATCATTAGGGATCGGAAGAACAAAACGCTAGCTCTGTCTCAAGCAACGTATATTGACAAGATGTTGTCTCGATATTCGATGCAAAACTCCAAGAAGGGACTCCTACCCTTCAGACATGGGGTACACCTGTCTAAGGAACAATCTCCTAAGACACCTCAAGAAGTTGAGAACATGAGACACATTCCCTACGCCTCAGCTGTGGGCAACTTAATGTATGCCATGCTCTGCACTAGGCCTGACATATGTTATGCAGTGGGAGTAGTCAGTAGGTATCAGTCTAATCCAGGGTTGGACCACTGGGGAGCGGTTAAGAATATCCTCAAGTATCTTCGGAGAACGAGGGACTACATGCTTGTGTATGGAGCTAAGGATTTGATTCTTACTGGATACACTGACTCTGACTTTCAAGCTGATAAGGATTCTAGGAAATCCACATCAGGGTCAGTATTCACCCTCAATGGAGGAGCAGTAGTGTGGAGAAGCATCAAACAAGGATGCATAGCAGACTCAACCATGGAGGCTGAGTATGTAGCAGCTTGCGAAGCAGCTAAGGAGGCAGTATGGCTCAGAAAGTTCTTGACTGATTTGGAAGTAGTTCCGAATATGAACGTGCCCATAACACTATACTGTGACAACAATGGGGCTGTAGCCAACTCAAAAGAACCTCGTAGCCACAAACGGGGTAAACACATCGAGAGGAAGTATCACCTGATACGGGAGATTGTGCAAAGAGGAGATGTGATCGTCACTAAGATCGCCTCGGAGCACAACATCGCTGATCCATTTACAAAGGCTCTCACGGCTAAAGTGTATGAGGGTCATCTAGAAGGTCTAGGTCTACGAGATATGTATGTCATCTAATCTAGGGCAAGTGGGAGAAATGTATAATGGGTATAAGGATGCCCTAGTTCATTGAATTTCCAGCTTTAGATTATTGCATTTACATCCCACTAACTAGTGTTTTAGTTCAAGTGGGAGTTTGTTGGGTTTTATGCCCTAAAACTCGTAGATAGTGAATGTAACCGTTGACCGGATATTAATGAAATAATATTGATATATTTTTCCATTAATTGTTATTAGTTATTTTATGTTTGTCTTTGCCTAATAATAACCCTAATCCAATAAACTAGACATCCAAGGCTGTAATATGAGTCTTGAACTATATGTAGCGACATATGGGATCATTGTTCAAGAAACAGCCTAAAGGGTCTATAGTATAGGGATAAGACTGGGTGCCTTATCCTGATGACACTATGGATACGGCCCACTTTGTATTTGATACAAACGCTGCGATCCAACGCGTTCGTGTAGGAGACATGCGAGTGGGGGTATCCTATGCAATGAGTTTGCATAAGACCGGACCGCGAAATAGTAACCACTAGTTATAACACCGTTAACTAGTTGTTTTTTCTATTTCACTAGGACGACCGAGACAACTTAGTCTTAATCCTGAGTTAATTATGGACTCCTGCTCATGAGAGACTGTCCTTTGATTTGTATGGGTGAGAGTGGCCAATACGCCGACTCAATAAGCCTACCACTTTGGGGACAAGATCGAATGGGGAGCTGGGAACATAATCGTGCAAGATGGAATTCACTCCTTCCCGACTTTAGGGAAGCAGATGAGTGTTCCCTTAAGTGGTTACTCCGAGTCTTGAACAAAGGGCCCTACCCTCTCAATGGCACGAGAGGGTTTTCTGTTTAATGGTTGGACCATAAACAGATTGTTCATTAGAGGAGAATTGGTACTTAAGGAAATAGAGGTGACCCAGGGGTAAAACGGTAATTTGACCCAGCTGGTGTTACGGACACTCGTGAAGGACTAACTAGTCGATATTGGTCTAAGTTCCGTGGACACAGAAAATATGTCTGCAGGGAGAAGAGTGCAACTGTGAGTCTATAGTGGAATGTACACACAGTTAACGAATATTGATTATTGTGGTTAATGAGTTTAACCAATTAATCTCACATCGTTGGAGCTTCTGATCTGCAGGTCCATTAGGTCCCACTAGTAGCTCGTAAAGTAATTTGAGGCAACTAAGTAATTAAATGTAAATTGAAAATGTTCAATTTACTAAGGGAAATAAATATAATATATATTGACATATTATTATGAGAGAAATTAATATTTGAAAAGTTCAAATATAAATTTATGGAAGATTGAAAAGAATTAATTAATTTAAGTCCTAAAAGTGTTTGGGCAAAATTAATTAATTCAAGGCCGAAAATTAAATATGTGATATTTAATTGGTGGTTAATTAATTAAAGAATTCATTAACCACAAATTAATCAATTATGTAAATAATTAATCACTTAAGGAAGTGATTAATCATTTATGGGAATGATCTAATTACTTATGGAAGAAATTAGTCATTTATGGAAAAGATTAATCAATTGGGGAATTGATTGATCATGATTGATTAATTAAGGAATAAGATTGAATCAATTTTGGAAAAAATTGATTTAATTGAATATTTTATTCATGGCCTCTCTTCTATAAATAGAACACTAGACCTAATTGGTCATGACACTTGACACTCTTGAAAGACAAGACCTAGAATTCTCTCTAGCCTCCCTCTTAGAGAAAGACTCCCACAAGTCTTTGGCCTCCTAGACTTAGAGACATACCGGTGTAACCTCTGTGGTTATTGTGTCATTCAAAGAAGAAAATCCAGCGATCAAGAGGCGAGAAGGCTGCTGCGTTTTCGTTCGTTGGAGCGTTGTCGGCGAAGAACGGTCAAGTCTACAACGGAGGTTTGTAACGGTTCTTCCTCTTTTCGTTAGAAAAGTTTTTAAAATAAATTTAGATTTATTTTAGCATGTTTTAAACCGTTTTACAGCGACTTTAAAGTTAGTTTAAAGCTTTGTTTGAGTTATCGTAACGGTTTTTTAATGTTAATTAATATACGGCGTAAGGTCCAATCGATGCGCTTCCGCTGCGCGGGGACTTTTATTCCCTTCAACAACTTCATTCCCATTCCCTTATATTAGCAACAAACTGATACATTCCCCGAGATTTTAGGGATTTCGTTTCTTCCATGCATTTTGAGAATATTACGCTCGATTGTAAGCAGAGACCAAAAAAGACTAAGCTCGTGGAGGTAAGACTCTGTATTTACTCTTTAGGTTGTGTAAAACATGCTATAATTACCCCCTTGTGAATTACAAATTAGAGAATTAAACTCCCTAATTAACATCCAAGATGCGAAGAGACTCAAAGGGAAGGACAGACAGACAAAAAAGGATGAAAATGAGGAGGTCGAATCCACCAGAGCGATATGTACTGATAAATACTATTCCATCATTGTTGCAAACTCCTCTGGAAAGTATGTTGTGGTGTGGTCATATGAAAGAGTGTGAGATGAGTTATATACCCCCTTGCACCTTGCAATCTATGTATTGGCAAGTCTGTGTACATTGTCTGTCTGTGAACGTGTATGTATTAGTATATACATCCATGATCTCACACATTTATATACTGATATGTACAACTACTATCTCGTACATCTATATGCATACATGCTCGTACGTACGTGTGTTTGAACAGTTATATACCCTTCATTGTCTGCCTGTGAACGTGTATGTATTAGTATATACATCTATGATATCGTACGCCTGTTGTCTGTGTAGATTGAACTGTTACATACAACTATGGAATTGTTTGATGTTTTTTTTTTTGGTAATTCATCTGTTGACTGCTTCATGCCGCTGAAAAAGATAATTTTTTACCGTTAGAAAGTCTAAGCCTGAAAAATAGGTAAATCAGGATAAAAAAAAATTGTCAACCGATCCCATGTAAGTAGGGATCCATCCACCACGCAAAAAGAGGACATTTGCAACAAAAAAGACTGTTAATGGCGTTTGTATATAACCGTATATACCAGGGGTAAAAACGTCCAAAAAAAGCAAGGAAACGATTCCTAAAATTTCGGTAGCCACGCCTACAAAATCCGAACTTCCGTAGCCAAAAATCAAGAATGCTTTTTTTTGTAGTCATTTAGCACAATTCCCCATAAAAAAAATATTTGAAATATGGCCAAATGTGAGTTGCACGTGCATTGTTTTTGTTCACAAATTTCCATTTTTACCCTCTCAGTAGAATCAGTAACCTCTCTCCAAATCTTTTGTAATTCAAATCCCAAATCGTACAATATCTTTTTATAGAATATATGATTTGTAGCGATTTTTTGATGATAGCGAAACTTGGAGTACGATGTTTGTTAGGGCTCTATGCTTCCGTCGCAGCTCCTTCCTCCTGCACATTTAGTAAACCTGTCTGTTGTTCTGTGATTCTCTGTAAGTCGAAGGCGCTGAATATGAACCACCAATGTTATCAACATATACATTAAAAATCTCGATGAGAAGGTCAAGAAAGAAGGCGACTCATTTGCAGAGACCATCAAACTTCTGTATTCTATCGTCTGTGAAAGCGAAATCGAGGATAAATCAGCTAAGGCGAGAAAAAGTGCGTTCGTCACCCTTGGAGTACACTGTCAATCTCCACAAACGCTTCATGGATGCACATTCAAGAAGAAGGCACCAAAGGCTATTAAAGAATAACTTAGAAAGTTTACTTAGAATGCTATGGGTACTAGTGATGTTAGAGTAGATGTAAAACACTTAGCAAGCATATATGGAATTGTGGAATTAGGAGCGTGTCAAGGAGGGTCCGTGTCCACATTGCGATGCCAAGGAGGA
The DNA here is from genome assembly GCA_036850905.1 of Luffa acutangula. Taxonomy (NCBI): domain Eukaryota; kingdom Viridiplantae; phylum Streptophyta; class Magnoliopsida; order Cucurbitales; family Cucurbitaceae; genus Luffa; species Luffa acutangula. The sequence goes on along the minus strand of CM072090.1, from coordinate 26,301,396 downwards.
ATTCTATTCCTTAGTAATTGTCGTAGAGATACATAAAGAGGGATTGAAGGGCTTGGGTACCAAGTGATGAAGAGGACTAGATCATTAGTAGGTAAATTTGTGTTATTGATATTGTCTCACAAATCCATTTTTAGTTGAGGGTTTTTGCAACTTTGGTGAAGAAATCGTTTATTTCACCTATATCCAAGTTATATGCATAATTCATGTATATAGTTTGGGATTCTCCATACCAGATATTTTTCCTAACTATGCTCAATTTTTTTCATATATTTTTGTTTCAATGTTTGCATTTTTAAGAGATTTAAAATTAATAAGATAATATTTTTATTTCCCTAAGTAATTTGATAATTATTTAAATTCTTCTGTATTTGTAGAATAACCTATTTTAATGGAAATTTCAAACAAATTTTGTTTAGTTATTGAATTGAAGATTTTGTTTAACTACTATGTAAATGTTTATAGCATTTTTTTAGGAAATTTCAAACTAATTTTGCTTACTCTATAAATCTTAATTGTTTGTTGGTATGTATTTTTTCATTAAAGGATATTTTGGTAAGTTGTTAATTTTGATTTTTTAATTCAGAAAATTAATTTGGTCATTTATCTAAATAATAGGGTTTGCAGCTATATTTAAAAATAGCCTTTTATTTTGTCTATTCTTACAGTTAACCCTTTATAATTTTTTGTGTCTGCACTTTTCATTTTCGCATTTTACCCTTACTTTCTTTCAAACTTTCAAATGAGTTAAAAGTTTAACTGCTTAGCTTTTATATTTACAAGTTAAAAGGGTTTAATTTTTACCATTAAAAGTTTTTAGATTTCAATCTTTACCATTGTATAAATTTGAGAGCCAAATTTTAACAATTGTGTAAGTTATAGGGTTTAATTTTTACCATAAAAAAAATTTGGAAATACAATTGCAACAAAGACTATACTTTAGGGATAATTTTATCAAATTGTCCTTCTATTAAATATAGGTTAATGGATTAAGTTTCTTGATTTTTGAATCGGTCATAAGAATATTTTATTAATTAAAGTATTGATTTCATAATTTCATAATTAGTTTAAATTATTAGTTTAAAATATAATTACATTGTCTATTAGAATGTTTTCTAAGTAAGATGAAAAAAAATATTCTATCTCAAATTGGAATTTGAAATCTGTCAATGAAATAGACATTTTAAAAATTCAATGACTAAAATAGAATAAACTTGAAACTTTAGGGACTAAAATAAAGCACCAAAATATAATAAACTTAAAAGTTTATTGGCTAAAATAGAATTTAAACCGATAACAAAGAAGAACTTTATAAATTTGTAGCTTTTCCTTTTTCAAACTCTAAAATTGCAGTTTAAAAATAGAAAGTTTTTCAAAATTGGCTTTCCTGCTGCAATTCCACAACTGCCCGCCAAAAACAAAAATCACTCTACTTTCCAAATCACAGTCTGCAGAGCTTTCGCGCGGATCGACCTTTACAGCTGTCGATCGATTTTAAATCCAATGGACGACGCATTTCCCAAATGAACTTCAATAAAAAAAAAAACCAATTTGTCATTCCATAAATATCCCAAATCGCCACATTCCGACACCAAGCCTACAATTCGCCATTTGGCTCACCTTTACCAATGCTGAGCTCCTCTCTTTCTCTCAACTTCTAAGTCTGAGATTCCAAATTAAGCTTTTTCTTCTCCTTAGTTTTTTTTTTTTCTTTTTTTTTTTTTGGTTTAAATAAACTCAAAATAAGCTTGGTGAAGAAGATGATTTTTTTTCTGCAATCATACATATGCATCATACTTTTTTTTTTCTCTATCACAAATTTATTCTTAATTACAGTAAAAGAAAATAATATAATAATTATTTTTTTAATGTTTTGTGTAGATATATTTATAAGTTATTGCAGTTATAATGACATCAATCAGTTCTACAAGTATTTCACGCAAGGGTAAATTAAATAAAATTTTCATCCTATAGAAATAAACAATGATAATTTTCAATCTTCTATGTAACTGACTATTGGTTATTTTAATTGCAGAGTTACAAAAAAATGAAAGCAAATGAAAGAAATAGGAAAAAATATGCAAAGTTATCAATGGAAGACCAATTAAAAAAAAATTGAGACGTCATCTCATCAAATAATTAATCTTCCCCCCAAAACAATGAATCTAAGGAACAATTTATTAATAGAAGACCTATCTCACTACCATAGTGAAGGTTAGAATATTTATTTTTCATACATATTTTATTTTATCATGTATTAGCATATTTAAGTTATACAAATATTTATGGGCCGGTTGCAAATATAGCAAACCGGCCCAAAATATTTGCACATTTAGTGGGCCGGTAAAAAATTTTGCAAAAATGGCAAAATTTTAAGTTTTAGAATGTGAATTTACTAAAATGTCTTTTTTTTAACCCGTCTCTTCTATCAGCTTCTCCATCTCTTCTATCAGGCTTCTCATTTTTTCTATCAGTCTTCTCCGATTCTTTCGTCTTTCCCGATTTGTTCGTTCGGCACGTTCGTCTTCGGTTTGTTTTCGCTCATCCTTTTTCTTTTTTTTTTCTTGATTTCTATCAGTTCATTTCTTTGCCATTCGTTAACTTACCACAAAACAAAGAACATGATAAGTCCTGAAGCAATGTTGTCAATTTTTCTATCACTGATAGAATCTATCAGTGATAGAAACACTTTCTATCAGTTCTATCACTGATAGAATTAACTTTCTATCACTGATAGAATCTATCAGTGATAGAAACACTTTCTATCAGTGATAGAAGATTTCTATCATTGATAGTTATCACTGATAGAAAGTGTTTCTATCACTGATAGATTCTATCAGTGATAGAAAAAATTTTCTATCAGTGATAGAAAGTTAATTCTATCAGTGATAGAAGATTTCTATCACTGATAGAAAGTGTTTCTATCACCTTCTATCAGTGATAGAAAGTTAATTCTATCAGTGATAAAGATTTCTATCATTGATAGAAAGTGTTTCTATCACTGATAGGAAAAATTTTCTATCAGTGATAGAAAACTTCTATCACTGATAGAAAGTGTTTCTATCACCTTCTACCTTCTATCACTGATAAAAAGTGTTTCTATCACTGATAGATTCTATCAGTGATAGAAAACTTCTGTCAGTGATAGAAAGTTAATTCTATCAGTGATAGAAGATTTCTATCAGTGATAGAAGATTTCTATCACTGATAGAAAGTGTTTCTATCACCTTCTATCACTGATAGAAAGTTCTATCACTGATAGAAACACTTTCTATCACTGATAGAATCTATCACTGATAGAAAGTTAATTCTATCAGTGATAGAAGATTTCTATCACTGATAGAAAGTGTTTCTATCACTGATAGATTCTATCAATGATAGAAACACTTTCTATCAGTGATAGAAAACTTCTATCATGATAGAAAGTTAATTCTATCAGCGATAGAAGATTTCTATCACTGATAGAAAGTGTTTCTATCACTGATAGATTCTATCAGTGATAGAAAAAATTTTCTATCATCTTCGTGATAGAAATAGAAAGTTGTTTTTCTATCACTGATAGATTCTATCAGTGATAGAAAAACTTTCTATCACTGATAGAAGCTGATAGAAAGTTAATTCTATCGGTGATACTTTCTATCACCGATAGATTCTATCAGTGATAGAAATCTTCTATCACTGATAGAATTAACTTTCTATCAGTGATAGAAAAGTTCTATCACTGATAGAAACCTACCAAAATAAAAAAGAGAGGAGAGAATTCCACGTCGACCGGAAAGAAGAAAACGAAGATGCGCGCGCTCCAAGGGCAAAACGGGGATATGAAAAATTAATTCAAAAATTTTGCCATATTTGCAAATATTTTAAAAAATTGCTAAATTTGTCATTATTTACCCTAATTTTGCCACCCATTACAATTATCCAATATTTATTAGATGAATTGTGTTATTTGTAAAATAAGAATATGTTCTTTTCCTCAAGAAACAATATGTTATGAATTGAAAGAGAGGTTCCATTGTTGAAGTAGAAATTTTAACCAATCACAAATTGCCACGTCATTATTTGAAATTAATAACGAAATTACAAATAATTAAATTTGGGACCAATTATAAATTGACATGTGTCCCAAACTTAATTTGAAGACAAAGTTGGCCAATTATAAATTTTTAGGGCCAAATGTCCATTTGATCAATTAATTAAAAATAAATTATTTTGATTAGATTAATTGATTTGACCAATTAATTAAAGAAAATAATTAATTGGATCAAATTTGGGTCTTTTAAATATTTGGGTCATATGGTTTTGGGTCAAATATAAACCAGACCCAAGCCCAATAAAACTCAAGCCCAAGTTGTTAGGCCCAAAAGTCACCAGGGCCCATCCAGCGAGAACTCTATAAATAGAGGGGTTCTCCACCATTTCAAGGATTCAGAAATTCTACACTCTCACAAAAGACGAAAGTTCAGAGTTTCAAAGCTCTCAAACAGAACCAGAGAATTCAGAGAGACTCCACAAGTCTGAATCCATAAGTTCAAGTGTTGAACACTTCTTGAAGACCAAACACTCTTCAAGACTTCCACATTCCTTGAAGACCAAACACTCTTCAAGACCTCAACACTTCTTGAAGATTGAAGACTCCTTCAAGACTGGAAGACTTCAAGCTCCAAGAATCCATTGAAGTTTCAGACTCGAGATCAAGCGTTCCAGCCCTCGAGTGAAACACACTCACACACATAAGAGAGAGAATCAGAGGATTAAAGTTAGAGATTGTACGCCCACATGCATATTATATCAATTCAATCTATTATTTATTCCACGTGTCTCCATCTCCGAAGTTACGTGTGAACAAATTGGCACGCTCAATGGGCATGCCCCAACACTCGTGCTGAAAGGCGGGGCGGTGACACAAGTCCAAGGAGCATGTCCATGCACTCGTGCTGAAAGGCGGGGCGGTGACACAAGTCCAAGGAACATGTCCCTGTACTCGTGCGGAAAGGCGGGGCGGCGACACAAGTCTAAGGAGTATGTCCCTGTGCTCATGCTGAAAGGTGTGGTGGCGACACAAGTTCAAGGAACATGTCCCTGTACTCGTGCTGAAAGGCGGGGTGGCGACACAAGTCTAAGGAGCATGTCCTTATGCTCATGCTGAAAGGTGTGGCGGCGACACAAGTCCAAGGAACATGTCCTTGTACTCGTGTCGAAAGACGTTGTACCTGCAAATAAAAAACAACACTACAAAAAAAAAAAGGAAAAAAACGAAAATTCAAAAAAAAAAAATAAAATTAAAAAAATAAAAGAGGGAGAAGGAAGTTTCCTACTTGAATCTTTTCTTGAATGCTCCCTGCAATTGATGTGTGCTCTCCCATGCTGAGGTTCAATCCTATTTATAGAATGGAAAGTTGGATTCAAATAGATAAATCTTATCTCCAACGACAATCTTCATCAATTTTGGGATGAGTTCAAATATAAATCTTATCTCCAACGACAATCTTCATCAATTTTGGGATAAGTTCAAATATAAATTTTATCTCCAACAGCAATCTTCATCAATTTTGGGATAAGTTCAAATATAAATCTTATCTCCAACGACAATCTTCATCAATTTTGAGATGGGTTCAAATATAAATCTTATCTCCAACGACAATCTTCATCAATTTTGGGATAAGTTCAAATACAAATTTTATCTCCAACAACAATCTTCATCAATTTTGGGATGGGTTCAAATATAAATCTTATCTCCAACGACAGTCTTCATCAACTTTGAGATGGGTTCAAATTTTAACCCAAAGATATGAGATTTGATTTAAATCAAATTGAAAGATAAAAATTTGGAGATTTTGTTTCAAATTTTAATCCAAAGTATGAGATTTGATTTAAATCAAATTGGGAGATAAATTCAAATTGATTTGATAAACTCCTAAATAGATTTGGATTGAATTAAACTGAATTTGAGTATAATTAAACTCTTATCCCAAATCAAATTTTCTAAGTTCCATATGAAAATTTTATTCCAAATTCCTACCAAATTTTGGATGCAGTCTTAAATTTACTTAAATTAAATTTTGGGCATAATCCAAATTTTATCCAAAATGAACCAAAGTCCAAACCTCAAATTCTATTCCAAATGCAAGTTAAAATTGGGTAGGATTTTACCTCAAATCAAAATTTGGGTATAAACCAAAATTTGCTCAAACTTCAAATCAAAGTTTGCTGCCAAATAAGAAAAATCAAAATTTTGACCAAACTTCAAATTTTGATTAATTGGCGATAAAAGTGTGTCAAATAAAAAAAAATCAAAATATTGACCATAATTCATATTTTGATTAAATTGACACACCAAATGAAGTCAAAATCAAGAACAAATACCTTGAATTTTTATTCCAAAATATCTTTTTCGAGATTCACTCACACATAACTTGTGTCTAAATCTCGAAAATGGGCATTTGTTGAAGGAGAAATTTTGACCAATCACAAATATTTGAAATTAATGACGAAATTACAAATAATTAAATTTGGGACCAATTATAAATTGACATGTGTCCCAAACTTAATTTGAAGACAAAGTTGGCCAATTATAAATTTTTAGGGTCAAATGTCCATTTGATCAATTAATTAAAAATAAATTATTTTGATTAGATTAATTGATTTGACCAATTAATTAAAGAAAATAATTAATTGGATCAAATTTGGGTCTTTTAAATATTTGGCTCATATGGTTTTGGGTCAAATATAAACCAGACCCAAGACCAATAAAACCCAAGCCCAAGTTGTTAGGCCCAAAAGTCACCAGGGCCCATCCAGCGAGAACTCTATAAATAGAGGGGTTCTCCACCATTTCAAGGGTTCAGAAATTCTACACTCTCACAAAAGACGAGAGTTCAGAGTTTCAAAGCTCTCAAGCAGAACCAGAGAATTCAGAGAGACTCCACAAGTCTGAAGACCGAAGACTCTCTGCAATTCATAAGTTCAGGTGTTGAACACTTCTTGAAGACCAAACACTCTTCAAGACTTCAACACTCCTTGAAGACCAAACACTCTTCAAGACCTCAACACTTCTTGAAGATTGAAGACTCCTTCAAGACTGGAAGACTTCAAACTCCAAGAATTCATTGAAGCTTCAGACTCGAGATCAAGCGTTCCAGCCCTCGAGTAAAACACACTCACACACATAAGAGAGACAATCAGAGGATTAAAGTTAGAGATTGTACACCCACACGCATATTATATCAATTCAATCTTTATTTATTCCATGTGTCTCCATCTCCGAAGTTACGTGTGAACATCCACCATGCAAACATTGCAAAGCAAAAAGATTTGAATATGAAACACCAACTTTTTGTTGCTACAATGGAGAGGTTCGCCTTGCAGACAATAAGATCCTTGATCATTTACTTCATCTTTTTACATCTCAATCACAAGAAGGGGTATTCTCTAGAAAAAATATTCGAGCCTACAATAGTCTTTTTTCATTCGCATCATTTGGAGTCAATTTAGACAAAACTTTAACATCATCAAGAAATGGTGTTTAATTGCTTGATTACCTCTCATATGTTGTTTACCACCCACCAATGTATATGACTTAGGGGCCGTTTGGCCCACTGTGTTGGTTATAATAGCCCCTGTTATTATAACCAACCCAGTGTTTGGGGCACCAACAAAAATAAGGGGCGGAGTTGGTTATTTTTCCCCTCCGTGTTGCTACAGTAACCACTATTCAACTCACCCCAATTATTCTATCCATTCTCTACAGTAACTCTTTTCTCTCTTCTTCCATGTGACTCATTGACTTTTCTACCGACGACCGGCCGACGAATTTTCCGGCGACCACCGACAACTTTTCCGATGACCGCCGTTGACTTTCCGGCCACTTTTCCGGCAATCACCGATGACTTTTCCGGGGACTTTTTTTTTTTTTAAAGAAAATCTTCTTCTCATTTTCATTTCGAAAAATATTAAAAACGAAAAAAAAGAAAAAAAAGAGGTAGAAGAAAATGAAAGGAAAAAAGAGGGAACAATTTTCGATCGTCGAAAAATTTGTTGGTGGTCGTCGGAAAAATCATAAAATTTCTAGGGAGAGTTAGATACTAGGTTATCTTTGTACATATATATAAATATGGAGTTTTATTACATAATTACTTTTGATAATGAAGAATATGAATGTTTACCTTCATCGTACCATATTTTTCATTCCAAATTATACTTATCGTATTTAAGTTTATCGTGATAATAATAATTTAAAAAAAAAATACTACTCAAGTTTTTATTTTATGTGATTTCTATTTTATTTGATTCTTTTGATAATAAAGGTAAAATGAGTTTTGAATAAACATTTACCATTTTTATGTTGGAAATACATAAATGAAACAAATATGGTTTTTCAATATGAAATCATAAAATGACTTATTTTGTGAAAAAACCATGACTCTAAAACAAAGAAAATCAACATTTACTTTAGGTTATTTTTGTTTCCTTTTAAGCTAAACACATAATTTAACCCCTGTACCCAAAACTTTTATTTTTTTTACAACTAAACCTTTTTTTTTTATTATTAATATTTGAAGTACAAAGTTGTATGAGGAATATAAACAAAAAAAAAGTCAAGAAAAAGAAAACAGTCAGCTTGAAACATAGATTATTTGAACCCAGACTAAAATAATTTGCATCCCAAAACACTGCACCCCAAACATAGATTATCTTATCCCAGACTATAATAATCTGCACCTCAAACACAGACTATTTTATCCCAGACTATAATAATTTGCACCCCAAACACATACTATTTTATCTCATACTATAATAATCTGCACCCCAAACACAGACTGTTATAACCCACAGGCTATTATAATCCCCCAGCTATTATAACCCCCCAGCTATTATAACCAATCCAGCGCCCCAAACAGCCCCTTAGTTGATAGTCCTTAGTTCAAACATGGTTAACATAAATTAATAAAAAAAAACATGGTTAATATATTGTAACGGAAGTAATTTGTTGTCATAGTTAATAAAGATAAATATATATGTAAGGTCCTAGAAAACAGAATGAAAGTTTAATAATTTAAGACACTGTGTCTTTGGACCCTTTATGATCAGTTTAATGGAGGTGAGTCATGAACACAATTTTATTTTACAATTGTGAATTAGTAGAAAGTAGAAAGAAACTGTAAAATAGATGGAAATGTAAAAAAGATAGATAAATAATAAAACATGTTTTTTAAATATATAACAAAAGATTTTAAATACTCAATTTCAAAATAGTGATTCTACAAAATCATTGAAAAAACAAATTGTCTTATTCAAATTTCTTTACTATTAATATTATTTCATAGACGAAAGTTTTTTTTTTTTCAAAATGTTTTAAATGGACATTCTTTAAAATGAACATTTTGAGGGAAACGTCTTTTGACAAGTTTTAAAGTATATTACAATTTAAAAAAAAATAAAAATATACTATTATATGTTTCATTAAATATTCACATAAATAATAAAAATTAGAATTTCATAGTTTGTGGGAAAAAAAAATTAATTTTTTTATTCCTTTACTGCGAAAAAGTATAAATGAAATATTTACTATTTAAACTAAATGAAAAATGTTCATTCAACCTTTAAATTTTACCATAAAAATTTATGTTCTGAAATTTTTTAATCTCGTGCATCGCACGTGTCTTTTTAATAGTGTAGGCAAATATACAAATATTTTTTCATCTTTAGTAAATTAATTGCATAAAAAAACTTAATTCTATTAAAACAAATGTGTGATTTAGGTTCTATTTTATACGTATATATTTAGTTGGATAGTTCTACAATAGTTTATTATAATTTGTAATTAATTATGTATCGATGCATTTAAAATTACTAGGTTTTTACCATGTGTATTGCAAGTGTAATAATTTTAGTAAAATATTTGGAAGCAAAATGAATTTAAAACTAATTAAGAGTAATTCTATACATTTTTACATTACTTTTCTTTTCTTACACTTGAATGACGATTTCTTGTCTTCTAATCTAATTAAGAATTATGAAATTTATTGCTAGACCTAAAAACCAATTGGAGAAGATGTACAAGGGAATTTAGAATCAAACTCTAATTTGATATTATTTGGAATCAAATTACATATTGAAAGAGTAGTTTCCATTTCCATGACAATATTATTAGATTCCAAATAGTGGTTGCAAAATAAGATTTGGATAAGATGAAACACAACCTCTTACCTAGAACAAGTCGTTTCAAAAGTTGAGAGCATTTCATTTACATATAAAACAATCTTTTTAAGCAAAAGGCAAAAGGTAATCATATTTGGAGTTATTAGCTCAGTTGCATTTAAAGCGTTGGTTGTTTTTCCCCCATTTAATTTTGCGGGGATCGGGGTGGAGATTCCCTATGGGGAATTTGCGGGGATCGGGTTCCTTGCGGGGAATTATTCCTGTTTCTTTTTTTTTTTAATTTTTTTTATCAAATGCTAACCAAATGATAAGCGTCAAATATGCTTGAGTTTACAAAGCTAGAGGTCCTTCTAGGATCCTTGTAAACGGACACAAATAAGACAAACTTACCGAATGATTCCAACCAAGAGTTTAGTTAGAGGATGAATCACTCTTAGATCAAACTTAGAATCTAGGATTGTCACTCTAAGATCCTAAGACGACTCACTCCAGAATTAGATTGATCAAAACTAATCCAATGAATCGATTGAACATCAAACCTAAGACAAGATTTGAAAGAAAAGACAACACCAAAAGGTGTAATAAGCAAAAGCTTTTTAATTCATAATCTTCAACTTGTTTTCAAATGACAAATTACATCCCTATTTATACTAAATGAAAAGCCACCATGAAAGGGCACAACCCTTCATCTTTGTGGTCTAAATTCAACCCCCAACTTTTCAAATCCATGCATGAACCTTCATAAATACAAGTTCATGAATTCACAAGATACATAATACATTAAATATGTGAATGAATATTTTTTTGGTTGAATAGGTGCCTTCGTGAATCTTGAAAGGATGCAACTTTTCACCATAATAATTCCTTAAATCCGAGATTCCTCTTCCAATCAGCATATTCTAAAGTTTGTAATCATCTTGGGTTCTTGTAGCTTGATTAAGACACCTCGGTTCGTATCACAATTGCATTTCTTTTTAAAAAATCTATAAAATATCCTAATAAAAAGAACAATAATACTTCATGATAGAGTTTAAAATCTTCAAACATCATTTCTAAAAGTTTAAATTTCAATATTAAAATATGGTTTTCAACTTAAATAAATCACAATTACAACATAGTCTCAAATATAACAAATTTTAAAATAATAACAACAATAAAATAACAAGTCTAAAATTAAAAACTAACAAAACTATGGTTTTACTATTTATACTTACAAACTACACCCTAATATTATAATAATAAAATTAAATTATATATATATAAATTATTATAAAAAGAGTGGGGCGGGGCAGGATTGGGGTTGGGGATGGGGACGAGGAATATAATCCCGTCCCCGCCCCCGTTTAGAGAATGGGAAAAATTTTCTCTCCACCCCCTCCCCCATTCCCCCGTGTAAATGGAGATTCCCCACCCTGTTCGGGGCAGGTCCCCACGGGACCCCGGTCCCATGGGGTAAATGGACATCTCTACATTTAGGTCCCTCCGTTTTCAAATTCAACAATTTTACCTCTGAGATTTTTCTCCCCACTCCCTCCCCCACTCCCCGCCCCGGTCCCATGGGGTAAATGGTCACCTCTACATTTAGGTCCCTCAGTTTTCAAATTCAACCATTGATTTAGTTTCATTTTGGTCCTTTAGTTTTTCCGTTAATTAGCTAACAAGAAGTTGACTGGTTCATTTCATAATTTTTTAAAAAATTTTCCCCTCTATCCCCACTTTCTCTTCTTTTCTTCTTCTTCACCATCTTCTTCTTCTTCACCATCACCACCACCTTGCCGGTCGCCACCGATCTTCGACGACCAGCGAACTTTTTTTTTCATTTTCTTTTTTCTCCTCTCTTTCTTTCTTCTTTTCTTCTTCCTTCTCTTCACTTTTGAAAAAAAAACACACACACACATAAAATAACAGATCTGACTTCATGAAAAGACGGGGCGACGTGAGTTTTTCAGATCTGGCTTTGCGTGGAAAGATCTTGCTCCTGATGTAAAAATCTCGAAGACAAACAACACAAACATCACGAAAATCTGGAAATAGCCGAAGAGATCTGGATTCGCGTGGGTATTCCTTCTGGAATCTTGGACACGAACCCGAGAGACAGATTTGGAATCGCCTCCGTTGGTTACTTCATGGTCTCAGATCTGATAGACAGAAGAACCCGAGAGAGAGATCGCCGACGGACTGGGTTTCCTCATTTTTTTTAATCGTGGGTGGACTGGAGCAAAGAGAGAGAGATCGAGGGCTGGGTTTTGTTGTTTTTTTATGGCTGGTCGACGGCGGACTGAAACTAAGAGAGAGAGAGATTGAGGCCTGAGTTTCCTCGTTTTTTTAAATCGGTGACGGAATACTGAAACTGGAACTGGAGTGAAGACGTTGGTCACCGGCTGAGCGAGATATAGATCGAGGGCTGGTTGTCGGCGAACTGGAACTGGAATGAAGATAAATCACGAGCGAAAGGAGAACGACGGTGGGGAAGAGAGAGATCTAAATCGACGGTAAGATCGACTTTCCTCGTTTTTTTAAAAGAAAAGTTGGACAAAAAGAGAGAAGAGAAGAAGAAGAAGAAAAGAAGAGAACGAGGGAAAAAAAATCCGGCCGCCGGCGGGCGGTGGTCGCTGGCCATGTGCAAAAGAAGAAGAAGAAAAAGAAAAAGAAAAAGAAGAAAGAATAAAAAATTTAAAAATAATAATATATTTATTATTTTAAAAAATAAAAAACAATTTTTTTAAAATAAAAAAATACCGCCACCTCAGCCAACCGTTAATTTTTAATGGAAAAATGGATGGAAGGACCAAAATGAAACTAGAACCAAACCTCAGGGGGCAAAATTGTTGAGTTTGAAAACTCAGAGACCAAAATTAAACCTAATCCAAACCCCAGGGACTAAAAGTGTATTTTTCCCTTAAAAAATAGAGGAAAAGAAAGATAGATACCTAAAAACAAAAGTGAGTTAAATAGCGTATAAAAAAATTCCCAAAAGAATCTAAACATTGTAAATTATAATATATAATATAATATTCAAGAATGACATCCTTATTCAATTGAGGAAAAAATTAAACAAAAACAACATATAAATATTTTCTTAAAAAATATTTGAGAATCAGGAATAATTTCAAGAGGTACCTGAAACCAACCATTGAAAGAAACGTGAACAAGAATTTAGAGGGAAATTTAGATTCAAATTCTAATTTGATATGGTTTCGAATCAAATCACATATTATTTTGAATTTTATTAAATTATGAATTTTGATTGATATATGATATTTGAAAATAATAAAATTTGACGGATGTAATTAACTAAAATTTAGAAGAGCATTTTGGTCTAAAAATGTTTTTCAGAAATCCAGATAGATATAGATTATATAAAGGTTAAATTACAAGTTTGCTATTTGAATTTTTAAATTTATGTTTAATAGATCTCTAAAATTTGAAAAGTGTCTATGATCTCTCTAGACTTCCAATTTTGTGTCTAATGAGTTTTTAAACTTTAAAAATGTATAATAGATTCATGAATTTTCAATTTTACATCCCTTATACATCTATTTTATTAGATGTAAATTTTGTATTATTAGATTATAAATTTAACCTTATATGAATTTGTACTAGCATAAAATTATGAATTTGTCACTAGATATTTCAAAACATAAAAACTAAATTGATAATTTAGGCCCCGTTTAATAACCATTTCAGTTTTTTGTTTTTGGTTTTCTGTTTTTTAAAAACAAAAACCATATATGTTTGATAACTGTTTTTTGTTTTCTGTTTTTAAAAAACAGAAAACTAACCTTGTTTGATAACTGTTTTGGGTTTTCAGTTTTTTAAAAATTAGAAAGATGAAAAGATGTTTTAGAGAGAGAAAAATGTGTAGAGACGTTGAAACAAAAATTTAGAAACAAAAATATAAATGTTTTCGAGAGTTTTTTTTTTTTTTTTTTTTTTTTAAAGACGAGAGAAAAGTTAAACCTAGAAAATTTAGAGAGGTGAAAGAAAATGTTTAGAAAGAGAATATTAGTTAGACTCGAGAAAAGATTTTAATTAGAGAAAAAGAGAAAAAAAAGTTAGAGTAAAAACGATAAATTTTATATAAAAAATTTAAATAAACAAAGAAAATTTAGAGAGATAGTAAGGTTAAGAGTAAAAAATAAACTAAAGAAATAACGATAAATTAGAAAAAATAAAGAAAAGTTGTAGCGATAGAAAATTTTGGAATTTTTTTTTCAAAAGGAAAATTAGAATATGTTTATTAAGGAGAGAAGAGATTGATAATTTTTTAGAAATAGATAAGTTATAGAAAAAAAAAGTTTTGAGAGAGAAAATTTTAGAGAGAGAAAAATAAATTTAAAGAGAGAAAAACGTTTTAGAGAGAAAAAAATAGAAAAAAAAAAGGAATTTGTTGGAGAGATATGTAAAAGAGGAAAAAAATAAGCATTAGAAGAAAAATGAGTTTTTTAAAAACAGAAATCTGTTTTTAAAAACTATTTTTTTTTTTTTGTTTTTGAAATTTGCTTATAATTTCAAAAACGTTTTTAAAAAACAGAAAACAGAAAACATAAATGGTTATCAAACACCCATGTTTTTTAAAAATGAAAAACAAAAACAGAAAACCGAAAACGAAATGGTTATCAAACGGCCCCTTAATTGTCAATTTAAATATACTTCAACTAATTAAAATATATATTATCAACTAAAAGGTTAGAAATGGTTAAACTAAAAAAAAATAAAAAAGAAGGGACAAAAAGAGAGTTCATCAAACGTAAAATACTAGTTAAAAAAAAAAGAAAAAGAAAAAGAAAAAGAAAGTGCATTTAGGTAATTTTGGCACACAAAACCCTAATTGGGTGGATTTGGAGCGTGGTATTTATATCCCATTCCACGACCCAAAAACCTTCCGTCCCTCTTCACTCTCTCTAAATCCTCTCACAGTAGCCGCTTAGCTCCTTTGCCGCCTCGATCCTTCGCCGCCGGTAACTCCTTCCCCAATTCTATCTCTCTTCCCCTCTAGTTCCATGTTTTTCTTGTTGTAATTGTCGCTGAGATTTACAGGAATTGGTTCATGTATCTGTACTTCATGCCTTGAAATACTACATCTGTTGTAGTTCTATTTGTCTTGTTCATGTGAGTTTTATCTACTTAGTTATCATTCAGAATGTAAATGGTGTTAGAATTGTATTTGAGAAGGGTCTTGTGGGGATTCATTTTGAACCTGGTACACTGCTATGAATTTAGGGGGATTTCCCCCCTTTTTTTTTGTTTTAAAAATGCCTTTCATGAATTTTTATTCACATATGATATCTTTGACTCGTGAATGTGGCGACCAAAAGGATCTGAACTTTTAAGACTCATCTCTCATGTTAAGTGATAGAGTTCTGTCCTCACCCAGCTGTAGAGATCTGTATTTGGGATGGGTTAATGCTTCCTTTGTTATTTATTTATTTATGATTTCTTGATGTTATTTATTCTTATTGTATTTTTTGTTTATTTTGTGTATGTCGTCATGGATGATTGCTACAAGTTATAAATGAAATATGTGGATAGGTAATAAGATAGTAATCCTCCTGCGTAATGTCAACTGGACTTGCTTGAAATATGTTAAACACATGTGTGTTTGTCCTCGTCTACTTTCAACCTCTTGATTGTGTCATATTTTGTTACCACAATACATGTTTTTTTTTACGCTGTGTTATCATCCCTAGGCCATCATGATCTTACACGTGATGTGATGTGCCAATGTTTGCTGAAAGTTATTTCGTTATAAGGTGGACAATATGTTTTTACAAGCAAATCAAATCATGGTTAAGATAAGACAGGCAAGAAAGTTCGAGCATATTATGTCATGGTTTCATTATTGCACTTATATTATATGCATTTGTATCTAATTTGTTCCCTGTTTGTGAGTACGCTTACTGACTACAATTATATTCTCCATTTTTTTAAATATGCTACCACTTTTTGCCTACACACTTGACATGTTTTTTTTATGGAGTGGGTCATAAGTGATAGGACTAGGTAGTATGGATGCCAATTTTCCTTCATAAGACCCTCTCCCCTTCTGAGTCGTGGGAAGTTTTTGTTCCAAATGTGATTAAGAAAAATACTTTTTATTATTTAAATTTTATAGACAGACCAACACCAAGATTTTCAGCACTGAGTCCTGACTCTGTTTTTTCTTTTGTAGGAAACTCTGTTTTTCAAAATTATATTTTGTGATAATTAATATATTAAACTCTTAATGAATTAAGTAATAAGAGATCAAGTTTTATCATTTTAATTTTGAGTTTGGAATTGTTACTTTTGTGGAATTCTGGTTTGATTACTGATGGAATTCATTTTGAGGAGAAATTTGAATGATACTGTCCCTAAACCTTTCTCTCATAAGGTTCTCTGGGTTGTCTCTCGCGGGCTTAGTGTGAGAGATGAGAGAATGTAGACTCTACATTAGTATTGGTTCTAGTCTTATGGTGTTTCTCTCATTTTATCACCAGATCTACAGTCTGCTATCGTCCCCATTCATAATTGAATTTTTGGAGGTTAGAAATTCCTGACATGTTGCCTCATTTTTAGAGGAAAAGTATGGCCTTTTAATTTAAGTTAAGACCAGAGAAGAGGACGTTATATGGAGTACATTGAGTGTTTAGAATTGTATGTCCATCTAATTTGAACAAGGGAGAAAATGTAAATGATTAGGAATCCAGATACATTACGTGTTTACTCAACTCTAGTGCTCACTCTTTGTTTTTATGTTCTTCAGGTTCAATGGCCGTTGAAGTTGATGTGGTAAACCAGGAACTGACCCAGCCTCATCATGATGTGAAGCTGTTCAACCGGTGGACCTTCGATGATGTCCAGGTGAATGACATCTCTCTGGTTGATTACATTGGGGTTGCTCCTGCCAAGCATGCCACCTATGTACCCCACACAGCAGGCAGGTACTCTGTCAAGCGGTTCCGAAAAGCTCAGTGCCCAATTGTGGAGAGGCTCACAAATTCACTTATGATGCACGGTAGAAACAATGGGAAGAAGCTTATGGCTGTCAGGATTATTAAGCATGCAATGGAGATCATTCATCTTCTAACTGATCTCAACCCAATTCAAGTCATTGTTGATGCCGTTGTTAACAGTGGACCACGTGAAGATGCTACTCGAATCGGTTCAGCCGGTGTTGTTAGGCGCCAGGCCGTTGATATATCCCCACTGCGACGTGTTAACCAAGCAATCTATCTTCTTACAACCGGTGCTCGTGAGGCTGCCTTCAGAAATATCAAGACAATTGCAGAATGCTTGGCTGATGAACTTATTAATGCAGCAAAGGGTTCGTCAAACAGTTACGCCATCAAGAAAAAGGATGAGATTGAGAGAGTTGCAAAGGCAAATCGTTGAGGTTATTTTTCAGGGTTGGTTCTTATGTTGGCACAGCAGGAGGAGGTTCCCTTTTTCTTGTGTTTACGTTATTCTTCTAATGAACACTATAGCCTAATGTTCCGTTTTGTTTTCTTTGTTGCGACAATTCATCTCTACTTGTTTTAGACTTGAAAATTTTGGTATCAGTGTCATTTCTTCAGAACAAACAAATACTGTGTTGTTTAGGGGCTGTTTGGGGCGCTGAATTGGTTATAATATCGGGTGGTTATAATAATTTGACAATTATAATAATCTGGGGGTATAATAATCTGTGTTTGGGGTGCAGATTATTATAGTCTGGGATAAAATAATCTGTGTTTGGGGTTTTAATTTGGGATAAAATAATCTGTGTTTGGAGTGTTGATCTGTTTTAACATGAGGTTCTGAATCAAAGGTTCAAACTGACTGTTTTCTTTTTCTAGTTTTTTTTTTAATGATATACAACACTTGATTTGATTTAGGGTTATGTTTTTTTTTTTTTTGTAATAAAGAAAAAAGTTTAGGTTTTGCTATAGAAAAATCATATTAGTTAACTTAGTATTGCCAAAATAAAAATTGTAAATGTTTAGTTCAAAAATCATATTAGTTTTTTTTTTTTATCAATAAAATCATTTGAAATAAACTTGAGTGTGGTAAATATAATTTCGTTTGAATTTTTTTTTTAAAGTTGATTAACCTTCGATGTTGTCAATGACTTTTTCGGCAACCTTTGATGTTTTTTTTTCTTTATTTTTATTTTTTATATTTTTCAAAATGAAATTGAGAAATATGGAAAAAAAAAATTGGTGGCCGGAAAAGTCATCGGCGATCGCCGGAAAAGTCGTCGGCGGTCGTCGGAAAATTCGTCGGAAACTTCGTCGGCTGACGGCGGCCGGCGGTCGTCGGAAAAGTCAAGTAGTCGCATGGTTACTGTAGAAAATGGATAAAATAACCGGGGGTTAAAATAACCCACCTCACCAATTATTTTTGTTGGTGCCCGAACATTGAATAGGTTATAAAGGGGTTATTATAACCTATTCAGTGCCCCAAACACCCCCTTAAAATTTAAAGTATGCTTTCTAGTATGGATGGAGTATAACATTCTAACTTTATTTATCCTACCAATGCATATACCCTCAATCAAAAGTTAATCCACTCATGAATGTGTTAAACTCAATCACCCATCAGATTTGCCCATTTTACACAACTTACTATTTGACTTGAAATTACGACAAAATTAGTATACTGATCATTGACAAACTCATGAAAATTACTATCATTAAATTTTTATCGTCAAATATTAAATGAAATCTCCTTTTTTTTTTTTTTTTTGAAAATTAAAACCTTCAAATTTTAAATGAAACCTCGTTAAACTAAAAATTCTGAATTGGTGATTGTCCTTACTAATTTCATATAAGTAGACAGTCCAGTTAAAAAAATTTGCAAGACGACATTGGGTTGTTGATTCTCAAAATAAGCAACATTTTTAGCTGAAATACAAAATATGTGCTTGGTACCAACAGTTGTTGATTTGAGTTTTGACCATTTTTTCTCTCTTTTCTGTCTAAAAATGTCATGGAACTTCATTAACAAAAGCTTTTGACGGTATGATTGACTCAGTAAAATAAGTTCATATGTATTTTTTTAAAACGAAAATAAATTCATATTTAGTCGAGAAAAAGAAATATATAAACTCAAAAAGCATTTTGGCTTTCAAAAAAAAAAAAAAAAAAACTCAAAAAACATTTTGAAGTTTGCATTTTGACCTTCTTGATGGAGTTTATATATTAATTGTTAAATAAAAATATAACATAGTCAATTCGAGCATAGTTTAGAAGATAAAACATCGATTACTATTTTAAAGTTTGATGGTTTCAATAACTTACCCCTACACTGAAAGAAAAAAAAAAAAATATTGACTGTTTTAAGTTTGATGGACATCAACATTTCCCATCTACAAAACGCACATGATATAAACAATAACCTCCTCACTTTCTATTTCTTTCCATTGTTTTATTATTTATTATTTTTTATTTTTTATTTGAAAGAATTTCTTCCTATTTTTCTAAGCTTGGTGTCCATGTGGCAATGTTACCCATTGTTTATTTCTCCATTCTCATTGTCCACAAATTATAAAAATAATTTTCAATAAACTTGTTTATTAAAGGAATTGCTGCGCCCATCCTCATAAATTATATATACAGTGAAGTATTGAAATATTCATATGAAATTTAAAAAAAAAAGTAATTTTCCATCTCACTTTCTAAGAGATTAGCCACAAATAGTGTATAGCAGAATTCCTGATTTTAATCAGCATATTCAAAAGGGAGGGGGAAGATTGTCCCCTTTGTCCTTCAAAAGAAAAAAAGAAAAATCAAACATGAAAATCATCTATCTTTGGAAGGGCAAATTGGCCCCTTTTCTACTGTCACAATAATTGGGGAACTTTGAGCAGCAGCAGCAGCAACAACAACAAACTTTACAAGCAAAATTAGCCAAAATATGTAATAATCTCTCTTAAACAATGTATTTACAGAACTTCGACCAACTTCTTCTTAGTCGAGATAAAAAAGTGTAACAATTTTTCGGAGATTTTTTGCCTCTTGACAAGTTTCCATGAGCAACCTACTATCATGAAATGCAAAGCAAATGACTTGCTGCACATGCGAAATGATGTCCATATTACATAACCTGCAACTTTCAACAAAGCCATATTTAGATGGAGGAACATCCAACCTGGACTTTTTTGTTAAACAATGTAATCATACATTTACAAGCTACACACAAATTCCATTATCATCATTTCATTTTAACTTCAGTTGCAACCCGAGGTAGAGAGAATTGCAACTTCATGTCGTTGGGAAATACATACATATATATTTTTTCATTTAAAAAAAAAAAGAAAGAAGAAAGAATACACAAACATACAAAAAAAAAAAAAAAAAGCTCACAAGAAAAAAGGGAGCGAAACTACACTTCTCCGAAAATGCAACTTTAAGATGCCATTCATGGATCATGAATAGCAGCAATAAGGGACTTTGGCTACACAGAATGAGGGCAAGGTGGAAAAAAGGAACATAAACTATGCAAAAGCACATTTGGATGACTTTTCATTACTAAGTAGGTATTGCTTTGAACTTTAGTAAACAGCAAGAAAACAACATTGAACCCCAATATCATATACTTGAGAAGTTTTGAGTGGGGGTTTGCTTGGTGACAAAATTCTCAGACGTCTTACTCTGAAACATTAATTAAAAATTATAACAATCTAGAATGTAAAATTTAAGTTAAATCAAATGTTTTGTCCTTAAACTTTTAAAGTGGTGTCTAATCAGTCTCTAAACTTTACAAAGTGTCTAATAGATCCCAAAACTTTCAACGTTGTGTCTAATAAGTCTAGTATGCAAATTTAAAAAAGAATGTTGAATAAGTCCAAAGACTATTGGACACAAAATTTAGTATGCAAATTTAAAAAAGAATGTTGAATAAGTCCAAAGACTATTGGACACAAAATTGAAGTTTAGGGATCTATGAGACACTTTTGAAGTTCATTGAAAATGTAGCGACCTACTAAGAAGCACGGATACGGACACGAGACACGGATACGACACGACACGGACACAGGGACACGCCATTTTTTTAAAATCTAGGACACAGACACGACACGGACACGTTTAGAAAAATATACATTTTTTAAAATATATTATTGTTTTTATACAAGAAGGAAATTCAAAATCAATAAATTTATGCATTTATATGCTTGAAAAAAAAAATTAATGTATTTTACTCTAAAATTTATTATTTTTGTCATTTAAGCATTGTGTCAACTAGTGTTTGTCACATATCAATTGTGCTAACAAATGTCTGATACGTGTCCAAAAAGTGTCGGAGCGTCCAACACGGACACGCTAGCCAAACTAAAGTGTCCATGCTTCTTAGACGACCTATTAGACATCTTTTAAAATTCAAGGACCTATTAGATACAACCTTAAAAGTTCAATAACTAAACTTGTAGTTTAACCTAAATTTTGTTAAAATAAATTAAAGAAAAAAAAAACTAAAATATCACATTAAGTAGCACATTGAACATCTAGACATGAGTATACAAACGATTAACCATAGGTACATCAAAGTGAAATTTTGATTAATAAGAAATAATTAACCATAGGTACATCAAAGTCAACTTTTATTTAATCAAGTATAAATCTTTAATTAACTGATTTTTTTTTTCTTTATGAACAAACTATTATCAATAATCTAATGAACTCCTTTCCTTGAGGCTGGAGGTTCAACTCCCCATGCCCCATTTGTTGTACTAAAAAAAAATAATGTGTAATTATTTTATCAATAAAATGGTTTATCGTTTCCTACCCAAAAAAAATATATATATATATTATCTATAATTATAATTTTACCATGTGAAATTCTAATTCACCTTTATTGTCAACTAAGAGAGAAACCACATGCATACCTGCTAGCTTCTATTAAAGGTAGATGATCGTTGTGGGGCTTCTCTATCACATTCTTAACCTACAAGTGTCAAGATAATCATAATAAATAAATAATTTACTAAACGGACTAATACAGTTGAACTCATCAACAATAAAATCAAATCACCTAAACATTTATAAACAGGGAATAAGTGTATGACGAAAGGGACACTTCCAATTTATTCCCTATTAACAATAAATCCCGAAAAGAACACCAGCAAAAGACTTGGGAAGAAGACTTCAAGACGAGGCCTATTCTTTTTAATACTCAAACAAGAAGAAGGGGCATTATTATTTTCCTCACGAGGGGCGCAAAATTTTCTTCCAATGAGGGATTAATAGGCGCCAAACAACAACCAACAGCTAATATTTAATAATGCCTCAAAAGTGCTCCAAGTGGTTTTAAATAAGGGAAACAAAAGAGTAAAGAGAAAAAAATATATATATAAATTTTTTCCCATACTTCTTAAGCCATTTTTAAATTACTTCTCAAAGCAGTTTAAGAACAATACAACAAGATTTAAGTAAATACTTTTATAGCGAATCAATCTTACTTTGGACAATAATTCCTGGCTCTCAGGAGGTTGTTTTTTCAAACTTTGTGGCAAAATGACTGTAAGCAGTTCTGGTTTTTCAGCCCTCAATGCACCTCTGATAACTGCTGCATTGGTTCCAGATGCTCCTGAAGTATAGATGTGGTTCTTCTGCATACAGAAGTTACTAAGCAATATGAAGTTTATGAACTCATCAAACACCAAATAGCCCTCACGTATAATCATTGACATCAAATCACATATCCTACCGTTATAACCATCGCATAGCTAAGAATCTCAATGAGTTCTTGATGCAAGAAACCCATATTTCGTGTTCCAAAGAAACCAATGGCTCTGGGACCTTGTTGTTGAATGGCCAATAACTCCTGCAGAAATAAAAACACATTGTAATTTGGAAGGAGCTTCACACAAACACTATAATGGAGAAATTGTGGGCACTGACTAACTAAGATCTATGACTCAAAGGTTAATAAAAGGTCACCCAAAACATTTGCTTCCTCAGGAAATTGTACCATTTTTGCAGATTCAAAATGCATTAGAAGAAAAATACAGTCCATTTTTCCTTCCAATCATGTTTTGCAGAAGATGGCTGACATAACTATTCTTCCACTTCTTTGATCTTTTTTCATAACTACGGTTACATCAAGAAAAATGAAAGGATTGTGGTTCAAAGTTTTATAACTATTAACCAATATGGATAGGACTTTTAAACTTTTCCTTTTTTTTGAGTAAGGATAGGACTTAGAACTAGTTTCATAGCCATTAAAGAGAAAGAAAACGATAATATAAGATTCTGAAACACTCACCTGTAGATAATCAACATCAGGAACTGGCTTGAACTCGGACACCATAACTGATCCTGATCCTTCGACAATGGATTGGGCCTGGGTTGGAATTTGAGTGCCTGTCTCATCATTAGACCCAAATCCAAACATCCGTGTTGTATTCTTCTTCTGATGCATGCTACTATCTCCATCTCTGTCTCCTCTTATATGCCCTTGAATCCACTATAACCAGTACATAAAAAAGATCCCCTGATAGTAAATCATTAGTGAAAACCAACTGCCCACAAATGTGGTGATGTAAAAACTCCTATTTAACCATGCCAACTCTAAAACAGTCTCAATACTGAACAAACGTTCCAATTAGAAGTTTGAAGAGAATCAAGTCAACTGGGAATCAAAATCTGTTCAGTTAACCAAACAAGATAAGAATATCAACTTTTTTGAAAAAAAATGAATCAATGATTGGCATTGCATATAGATGCAAAGATAGGAATGAAGCTGACTAATCATCATAACTCATCGAAGAGTCGAAGACAAATCAGTTACAGAAAATACCAAGTTAATCACAAGTAATTGTCAACTTAGATACCTAAATGGTGCCCTGAAAAACAAATTCATCTACACAAGAAAGATTTACATGACATTGACATTGGCATAGAAGGGATAATGGATCAGTATGATTCCATAAAAGTTGACCTAGAATTATGTTCTTGTTAATTAATCATACAAATAAGATGTGGGTTTGTATTAACTGTACTCAATGAAGTTTCAACATTTCCAGCCATAGCTTTTGGATCTTGACAATATATGGGTAATATCCCCAACCATCCAACTTCAAAGATCAACCGACAAATAATAACAATAATGTGAGAGTTTTTAGTGACTCACTTTGCTAAGTTCTAGATAAAAACAGAGTTTTTTCCAATATACATATTTTATTGAGTTCAATGATGTGGGGGTGGAAATTAAAACACCTTACCTTTTAGGACAGATGTATAAATTATGATGTCTAAGCTAGTTGAGCTACGCTCTGGTTGACTTTTCAGAACAAATTTTCAAGAGAAAAGGATATTTAAAACAATGTAAACTAAATGCACTTGAACAAAATTTTGGAGGAAGGTCATTGAGGCGAAATTTGGCTTCCAATTTTGGCAAGAGGTCAGACACTCTCACTTCATTCTCCAAAAGGATCTTGGAAAAATATTCTCAAGCATGAAGACCTCATTTACTTTGTAGGCTTTGACTCTTCAACATACTTTGGAAAGATCTTTAGTTGGACAATGTGCGTTTTGCTAAAGCATTTCTAAGACTTTATTCTTGATCTAGCCAAAAAGTGTCATCCATCAAAGGCACATGGATTTCTTCAAATAGAGGCTGGAATCTTGGTATAAG
Organism: Luffa acutangula; assembly: GCA_036850905.1. Classification (NCBI taxonomy): domain Eukaryota; kingdom Viridiplantae; phylum Streptophyta; class Magnoliopsida; order Cucurbitales; family Cucurbitaceae; genus Luffa; species Luffa acutangula. The sequence continues at coordinate 26,276,643 of CM072090.1, read as the reverse complement.
AAGAAGTCTCAAGGGTGATGAGATCCTTGAAGCCTAATAACCACATCGATCATTGGACTTGGACGGGATCCTTGAAAGGCTTTCTATCAAATATTTTGGCAGATTTCCAACCTAATAACCACATTGATCATTGAACTTGGATGAGATCCGGATGGCAGATTTAAAGTGAGCTCTCTTCTGATAGATATGATGAGCAAGGGGAAGAGTAGAGTTATCTTCTTTACAATATGATTTGGAAACACCACTACCCGAAGAGAGTCAAATTTTCTTTTTGGGATCTCAACTCAAGGGTCTAATGCCTCCCTCCCTTCTTGTGTATTTTTTCCATGGTGATGTACCCTTTGAAAGAAAGATTGAAAAGCATAGGGGATCACCTTTTCTCAACTGTCCCTTTGCAGGTAATTGTTGAACTTCCTTACTTTCCATTTGCAATTGGCACTTGACCATTCGCAAGGACACCTATGAATATCCTAAACGTACAATTACTTTGTGGTTCAAAATGAAGAACTATAGTTTCTTACTAAAGAAAATCAATGCCTTACATCTGCGAACTCCAGATTATCTACCCGCGTTTAAGAGTTCATAATCGAGTGCTATAACAATCAATTGCAATTTCTAGTCCATATAATAATTTCTTTTTCTCTCTGTCTCTCTCTCTTCTTTTTTTTTTCTTTTTTTTGGGGGGTATAACTTATGGGTACAAAGATCCGACAAACCTTTTAAGCATAAAAACGTAAAAAGATTGGGTCCCTTTCAAACCAATAAAGAAGAACAAATTAACAAGCGGAGAAGTGCAAGGTTTGTAAAGAAACCTATATAATCCTCGCAAGTATTCAGAGCCATTCATTTGAACAAGAGATTTGCCAATACTAACCAATCCAAATCCCCCGCACCCCAAAACAAGAATCACAACAATATCAGCAGAAAACAAAAAAAATTAGAAGCAAAAACAGAAATGAAGCGTTAGAAGAAACAAAAGAAAAGGGTAAGCAGAAATATATATATATATATATATATATATATATATATATAGAGAGAGAGAGAGAGAGAGAGAGAGAGAGAGAGAAAGAGAAGTTACCAGAGTTGTATGGAGAGAAGGGCAACGCCTGAGGGGGAAATTAGGGCTTGGGGAGAAGAAGGGGTTGGAAATGTTAATGTATCTGAGAGAAGGGGAAGAGGAAAAAGGGAAGAAGAGGCAGCACAGAGATAAAGATGAAGAAGAAGAAGTCATCCTCTGGACCTCTCTCTCTTTCTCTCTTTCTCTCTCTCTCTCTCTCTCTTTTAGTGTTAAGCAGAAGAAAAGTTATTGCGCTTTGCAGCCTTCCTTTGCTCTCTCTTCTGATTTTCTATTTCTCTCCACTTTTCCATCATTTTTTTTTCTTTTTTTGTTTTTGGTTGGGAATAAGAGCAGCTAACCAAATCCTCACTCTCACACCCTCAGAAACTGCATATCATCCATTTCTAATTATATTACAACATTTTTTCTTTTCTTTTCTTTTTGTTAGGAATAGGAATAGATACCATTCTAGTTTATGATATTTTTTTTATATCTCTAAAAAATGCCACTAAATTTTTAAATATTACAATTTGTATACTATAATAATAAAAGTTGATGTGCAACTTTTTTTTTTCCTTCACTTTTAGTTTTGTGTTGATGTGACAATTTAATTAATTTTTAATTTTAAAAATTATCACCGTGCTTTTCTATTCTCTCTTTGGGTTGAACTATCAATGTATTAAATTTCCGTCAATGTGTCGACATTTCTATCGACATTTCCACATGTCCATGGGTTTGACATCGACACGAATGGGTGAATCGTCATTTGAATTTCCTACCATAAAAAGTCTATTAAAATAACAACAAAATGTAATTAATGTGGAGATAATACTTATAATAAGTATTTTAATTTATTTTAAAAATGTAAAACATTTATTTATTGCTTTAAATATTTTGTTTGAATTTGTTTTTAAAAATATTTTTGGGAAAAATACACTTTTAGTCCTTGAAGTTTGTGTTAGGTTTCATTTTGGTTCCTAAGCTTTCAAACTCAACAATTTAGTCCATGAGGTTTGATTTTAGTTTCATTTTGGTCCCTCCATCCAATTTTTCGTTAATAGTTGATGGAATGCTGATGGGAAAATATTTAGATAAGTAGGGTGCCGCGTTTCCACGTGTCAACTTTTTTTGTTTTTTTTTTTTCGATTTTGTATAATTTCAAAATTTTCTTTTTCAAACTATTTTTTTTAAGATTTTGAACCTACTGATTTTTTTTTTTTAAACTGACTTGTAATCTAAAATAATTGGTTTTTTTTTTAAATGGGAAAATACACTTTTGGTCCCTGAGATTTAGGTTAAGTGACACTTTAGTCCCTGAGTTTTCAAACTCAACAAAAATACCCCTGATGTTTGAGTAAGGAGCACTTTGGTCTCTGCCGTCAACTTTTCTGTTAAATTTTAACGGTTGTTGACGTGACACTATTATTTTAATAAAAAAATTTATTTTTAAAATTTTTAAAATAAAAAATATTAAAATAATAATATTTTATTATTATTATTATTTTTTTTTCTATTTCTCTTCTTATTCATCTTCTTCAACCTTCTTCCTCTCATATCAACCTTTTCTTCTTCCGTTCTTCTTCAGCAGGTCGTCGGCGGCAACTTTTTTTTTCTTTCTTCTTCCCTCACCTTTTCTTCTTCTTCTTCTCATGTTCACACCAATCCATTCTTTTTTTTAAAAAAAATCTCGTCGAAAATCCATTCTTCTTCTTCCCTCCCGACGACGCCGTTTTATTCTAGATCTGGCAGCGGGCAACAAGCCGGCGGTACGAGCTTTCTCCTTCCCGACTGGAGATCTGAGTGACAATACAACCCACATATCTGGTCACTGTCCGACATAGCTACAAACCGCCGGTAGCTCGCGTTCTCCCTCCCGACAACGTCGTTTCATTCCAGATCTGGCAGCGGGCAACGTTGGTAGCTCACGTTCTCCTTCCAGACGGGAGATCTGAGCGGCGTGGGTCAGCTTCGACGTGCACGAGCTTCGACAGTTCGTGGGCAGCTCTTTTTAAACCCCAAATCTCTCTCTAACTCTCGGTCTTTCTCTCCCTCTCATGTCTGTGTTTTTTTGCGAGCAGCTCTCTTTAAACCACAGATCTGTGTGTCCTGAAGGGGGTTCCTCAGATCTGTCCGTCGGAGAAGAAGATCTGAGTGACAACCTTTTTTTTCTTTTTTTTTAAGGTTGGAGAATAGGAGAAAGGAGAAAAAAAGCTGTTGCGGCCGGCGAGCGGCGGTCGCCGGCTTCCGGCTGCCATTGGCAGGTGTGGTGATGAAGAAGTCGACGGGTGTGGTGTGAAGAAGTGATGAAGAAGCTGGCGGGTGTGAAGAAGAAGGAATCAAAAATTAAAAGAATAATATTTTTTTAATATTTTAATATATTTTTATTTAATTTTTTTAAAAAATAATAGTGCCACGTCAGCAACCGTTAAAATTTAACAGAAAAGTTGACGGTAGGGACCAAAGTGCTCATTATCTGAAACCTCAGGGGTATTTTTGTTGAGTTTGAAAACTCAGGGACCAAAGTGTCACTTAACCCAAACCTCAGGGACCAAAAGTGTATTTTTCCCAAAAAAAAATTATTTTGAACATTGCTATTTTCTTTTTCAAACATATTTATGTATAATTTACATGTTTTAAGTTTATTTTTTATCCTTTTATCTGTATATCTATAATTTATATAAAAAATGGAAAAATACATTTTTGGTCCCTGAGGTTTGGGTTAGGTTTTATTTTGGTTCCCGAGTTTTTAAACTCAACAATTTAGTCCCTGAGGTTTGGATTTTGTTTCATTTTAGTCTCTCTATCCATTTTTCCGTTAACTCCTAACAGAAAGCTAACGTGGACTCTGTTTTTTTTTTTATTAAAAAAAATATTTATTATTTCAAATTTTTAATAAAAAAACCTTTTTATTAAAAAAAAATATATGTTTTATTTCCTTTTTCCTTTTACTTTTTTCTCCTTCTTCTTTCCCATCCTCCATTCTTCTTCCACCTAACCCTAAAATCTTCATCCTCCTCTACCATTGTCGTCGCTGATAACCGCCACTCAACTCTGACGGCCGCTGTTCGCTGCCGATGACCACTGTTCGCTGTCGATGACCACTGTTGCCGGTATTTGTTTTTTCTTTTTTCCGTTTTCTTCATTCTTCTTTCCATATTCTTTTCCTCCCCTTTCTCTCTCACCTCTTCCCCTAACTCCAAGTCTTCTTCTCTTCTCCTTACATTCCTCCCTACCATCAAGCTTGTGCGCACGAAAACGTTGTCATTTCAGATCTAGAAAATCGAGCCATTTCAGCCACCAACAGTCATTTCAGATCCATCGACGACAGTCATTTTAGATCTACTGTCGAAAACCTTTTCAAATCCGTTGTTCCTCTCTACCGTCGTACCTGCACTGGAATTGCCGTCAAACGTTCAGATCTGGTATGGTGGGCGTTCAGATATAGTGTTATGGTTCGAGGCATTTAGATCTGGTGTCGTTGTTGCGTGCAGATCTTCACGCTCCAGATCTCCCCCTCTCTCATCTCCGATTGACGAGCTTCAGTGGGCGTCTTCCACAAGCTTCAGACGGCGACGTTCTCGTGCGGACAGATTGGTGGCAACAGATCTTCACGAAATAACTTTGGGGGTCTCGATTTTTCATATCATGGGTCTGCTTGGGAGTCGATGTTCCAGATCTAAAAATGGTCTACTTAGGGAGTCGGTTTTCACGAAAAGAAAGTAAAAAGGAATAAGAATAAAAGATAAAGAGAAAAAGAAGGATAAGAGACGAGAAAAAAATAGATGAAAATTTTTTCCCAACGATGATGGTGGCGGCCAACGGCAGGGTGTCGGTGGTAGAGCCTAAACTAAATTTAAGATTTAGAGAAAGAAGATGAAGAGGAGAGAAGATGGGAAAAAAAAAAGGAAAGGAAAGGAAAAAGAAAAGAATTATAAAAGAAAAAGAAAATTAATAAAAAAAATATTTAATATATTATTTTATTTTAAAAAATTAATTTTTTTTAAATAAAAAACCAAAGCCACGTCAGCTTTCCCTTAGAAGTTAACAGAAAAATAGATTGAGGGACCAAAATGCTACTAAACTCAAACCTCAGGGGTAACAATGACCAAAATGAACTTAACACAAACCTCAAGGACCAAAAGTGTATCTGTTGAAGGAGAAATTTCGGTCAATCACAAATTGCCACGTCATTAATATAAATTAATGATAAAATAAATTTGGGACCAGTTACACATTTACACGTGTGCCTAAATTAAATTAATAGACATTAAAATTCGGCAAATCAAAGAATGCCACTTGTCTATTAGTGATCCATCAGATAACATCAGCCAAGTTCAATCAGATTATGCCACGTGGCAATTGGACCCAAGCCCAAACCCATATGAGGTCCATCAAACTCTATAAATAGAGGAGACGACCATTCATTCAGGGGGGATTCAGATTCGGAGATTCAGATCAGAGAACTCAGAGTCAGAGAATTCTGTCAGAGTCCAGAGTCATCAGAAGTCAGAGAGTCTAGAGAATTCAGAAGATCCTAGATTCAGAATTCAACCAACTCAAGACTTAGAAGGTTTGAAGACTAGAAGACTCTAAGAAGAGATCAATAAGCCAACCGACCGATCAAGAAGATCAACAAGTCAGCAGGCCGACCATCCAAGAAGAGATCAGCAAGACTCAGAATTCAACCAACTCAAGACTTAGAAGGTTTGAAGACTAGAAGACTCTAAGAAGAGATCAATAAGCCAACTGACCGATCAAGAAGATCAACAAGTCAGCAGGCCGACCATCCAAGAAGAGATCAGCAAGCCAACCGACCGTTCAAGAAGATCAACAAGTCAGTAGGCCGATCATCCAAGAAGAGATCATCAAGCCAATCGACCGATCAAGAAGATCAACAAGTCAGCAGACCGATCATCCAAGAAGATCAACAAGTCAGCAGACCGATCATCCAAGAAGATCAACAAGTCAGCAAACCGATCATCAAACCGATCATCCGAGAAGATCAACAAGTCAGTAGACCGATCATCCAAAAAGATCAACAAGTCACAACAGGTCGATCCAAGAGATCATTAAGCCAGCATGCCGATCATCCAAGAAGATCAACAAGCCAATAAGCCGATCCAAGAAGATCAACAAGCCAATAGGCTGATCCAAGAGATCATCAACCTAACAGACCGATCATCCAAGAAGATCAACAAGTCACAACAGGCCGATCCAAGAGATCATTAAGCCAGTAGGCCGATCATCCAAGAAGATCATCAAGCCAACAGGCCGATCCAAGAGATCATCAACCTAGCAAGCCGATCATCCAAGAAGCTCAACAAGCCAACAGGCCGATCATCCAAGAAGATCATCAAGCCAACAGGCCGATCCAAGAGATCATCAACCTAGCAAGCCGATCATCCAAGAAGCTCAACAAACCAGCCCAAGAAGATCAAGAAGCTAGAGACCAAAGTTTATATATTTAAGAGAGAGAATCAGAGGATTAAAGTTAGAGATTGTACACCCACACGCATACAACATTAATACAATATATTATTTATTCCACGTGTCTCCATCCCCGAAGTTACGTGTGAACAGTATCTTTTCAAAAATAAACTCACTATATATCCATATTTAAATAATGATCTTGAGAAATAACTAAATTATTCATAAATCTTAATCATGACCAATCTAGATTATAAATTATTGAAATTTATAATGGAACTTGAGAATTTGATAATCTCTTTTTGTAACCAACATTAATTATAATTTTCAAAGTTCAAATTTAAAAAAACATCCAAATTCAAAATTCAATAATAATTTTCAATTTTTTTTTCCGTATTTTTCTCGTGATTTTCTGGACTTATCTTACATATTTCTATGGTAAATAGACGAAATTATCTAAAAATAAGTTGATTTCATTATTTTATAAATAATAAATAATGTATCAAAATGTCGTAGTAAATATACCATATTGATATAAAATAAAATGAAATACAAATGAACGTGCCATATTGATGTAAATAAAGAAATTACTACTACTAAAAAAAATCAAGGGAGATAAGTGAATTTCTTAAAATATTGTGATAAAATAAAGATAAAAACTCATTAATATTCCAAAAAAAAAAAAAAGCACAAATAAGAAATTAGCAACACTACCAAAACAAGGAAAAATGTAGAAAATACTAATGAGGAGTATGTAGTCTTCTGTGATGACAAAAAAGTCGATCTCCGAAAAAGCAAAGGAATATCAATTGAACTTTGAATTTAGATAATTTTTTAAATTTGAACTTTGAAAATTTTAATTAATGTTGGTTAAAAAAAAAGAGTTTTTTTGGAATTAATTTTAATAATTAATTCATATGTGGGTAACAGATTAAATAACAATTATGTTTGTGCTATTTAATGAGCATATTATGTGGTCTTGATTATGGGTCCATGACTTCTCATAAAGAGGTGTGGCCTGGGCAGAAACCAGCCTGTTGATCCTAAGGGATTATGGGAAACCTTAGAATCAACTTATAAATACAAGCTTATGGTCCCCAATACACTATGCTCTCCTATACCCATCTGATAGAGAGAACTGCTCATTCAAGGTCTAAGTTGCATAGTTGAGGATGACCTAAACCACACACGTTCCATAATAGAGTGTTTCATGGATCCAAGCATTTATACATCTCTAATTAATTTTATTTTGGCTTGCTTCCATGCTTAGATCCTATTATAACTCTTTTCATGGTTGTTCTTGTTGAATGATATTTATTTATTTATTAATTCTCGAATAATCATGAATTGAGATTTAATGAATAAATTCCAACAAGTGGTATAAGAGCAAGTTTTTGCATGGTTGCTTGCTAAAACATTAGTTTTCTTGGCATGTTGTTTATTAATTCATCGATTGTTTTGCCCGTAATACATGCTATCAAAATTACTTGGATCAATTAGAAGTCGATCAATTTTGCATGATCTAGAATTCTTTGTTACATAAAATTTTTCGAATTCTATGATTTTGCATAATTGATTTGATCAAGTTTGATGTTGTTCCGATTTTTTCTTTTCTTTCATTGATTTGATTCTCCAATTTTAAAATTCTTCTATTCAAAGAAAGAAAGAGTTTGGAGAGATGATAAAAAAAAAAAGGGAAAAAAACAATTTTTACCCCTGAACTTTGCAAGCTGTATCAATTTTAACCCTAAACTTTCAATTTTATCAAATTGAACCCCAAACTTAACAAACTGTATCAATTTGAACCTCCAACTTGCATAAATGTTACAATGTAGACCTTTGGCCAACTTTTAATTTGAATTGCTATTAAAACATGTAATTGACAATTTCATTTTCTTTTTTTTTTTCTTTTTTTTTCTTTTCTTAATTCACATTGCATTTGAGTTAGTGTTTTGTGAGAAATTTTTTGAAGAAAAAACTCTTTAAGAAATCAAATATCTCAAACTATTCTTCTCATTATTATAAAAAAAAAAAATCACCGAATTATTAGCAACAAGAAAAATCTAGCAAATATGAGAAATAAAAAACTCGAAATTTCTTTATTTTTATTTCCTAGATTTGTACATTCTTCTAATTAGCAAGAAAAAAAAAACATTAATAGAAGGGGGAAAAAAAAAACCCACAGTTCTTAGCAACAAGAAAAAACCAACGAATATTTGAAGATACAAAACTTCCCAAATTTCTTTGCTTTCGTAATCTTAAATAGTAGCAAAAAAAAAAAAAAAAACCCTCACAAAGTTCTCAACAACGAGAAAAAATCATCTAAAAGAAAGTTTCTGTAATATTTTATTTGTAAGAAACCAATTCAAGTGCAATGTGAATTAAGAAAAAAATAAGAAACAATCAATTACGTACCGTGGTTCAAACAGAAAGTTAACCAAAGGTATACATTGTAACACTTATGCAAGTTTAGGGTTAAAATTGATACAATCTGATAAGTTTGAGGTTCAATTTGATGAAATTGAAAGTTCAAGGTTAAAATTGATACAACTTGTTAAGTTTAGGGTTCAATTTGATGAAATTGAAAGTTCAGGGTTAAAATTGATACAACCCCAAAGTTTAGGGGTTAAAAATGATTTTTTCCCTAAAAAAAAAATCCCATAATAGAACTCAAATTCATAAGGATATATATAAGTTTAAATTATATACATATATTAATTTGTTTATTATTTATATATATAATTTTATTATTATTTCAATAATAATATTATTGGGAAAAATACACTTTTGGTCCCTGAGGTTTGGATTAAGTGACACTTTGTTCCTCGAGTTTTCAAACTCAACAAAAATACCCCCGATGTTTGAGATAAGGAGCAATTTGGTCCCTGCCGTCCATTTTGCCGTTAAACCCTAACAATTTGCTGACGTGACATCATTATTTTAATTAAAAAAAATGAATTTTAAATTTTTTTAAATAAAAATATATAAAAATATATAAAAATATTATTATTTTTTAAATTCTCTCTCTTTCTTCTCCATCTTCTTCCTTCCCCCTCCCATCTTCTTCAGCTCTGGTGGCCGGCGGCTGCCAGATTTTTTTTTTTTTTTTGCCTTCTTTCTCCTTCTTCCCTCCTCCTCCCCGAAACTCCCTTTAAAAAAAAAACAGAAGAAAGGAAGAGAAAAAAGAAGAAGGGAAGAAGAGAAGAAGAAGAAAGAAGACAAAAAAAAAAAAAAATTCCGGCTACTGCCACCGTCGTTCGCCGGCAGTCGGCGACGGCTGGTCACCGGAGCTGAAGAAGATGGGAGGGGGAAGGAAGAAGATGGAGGGAGAAAGAAGATGGAGAAGAAAGAGAGATAATTTAAAAAATAATAATAATAAAATAATATATTTAATATTTTTATATATTTTTATTTAAAAAATTAAAAATTAATTTTTTTAAATTAAAATAATAGTGCCATGTCAGCTTACCGTTAGGGTTTAACAGAAAAATAGACGGCAGAGACAAAATTGCTCCTTATCTCAAACCTCAGGGGTATTTTTGTTGAGTTTGAAAACTCGGGGACCAAAGTGTCACTTAACCCAAACCTCAGGGACCAAAAGTGTATTTTTCCCAATATTATTATATATCTCCTGTTGTGGGTAATTTTGGCTTGGCAGGTACACCAAAGAAGGAGGGCGTCGGACCCAGCTGAAATCGGCCCGAGGAGACGAAAGCCCGCCAGAGGTGGAATTGGACCTCGGCCTCGGCATTGGCCAATTAATGCCACTGGCCGCTTGGGCTGCCCGGATCAATCCCCTTGGACCCAGTGGCAGGAGGCTACGTGCGGTGGACGATGCGGAAAGGGAAAAAACCCTAGCGAGAGAGGTATAAAAGGCTAGAGATGATCCAGAAAAGGTGACTAATATCTGAACTCTAAAACGGAACTGAACTAGGTTTTCTGGACGGGGAGACCGGCCGGATATTCTCCGATCACTGACTTAGGCATCGGAGCCTGTGTGGCAAGCACCACACCGGTGTGCAGTGCTTACTTTCTTTCTTTTCAGGTCACGTCTTCTCCATATCATAACAAATTCATTGTTGGTGTCACGTGGGGGACAGGTGAGCGCTTGGCCAGATTTTGGCATCAACAGTTGGCGCCGTCTGTGGGGAAGTCTGTCGGATTGAGAGCATTGTAGGCCGGTGCAACAGGGTAATGGAACAGGAGAATCCAGCGGGCGAGATAGGTCAACAGTCCAAGGTGAGTGCCCCGGGCACTGAGATGGAGGACCTCAGAGGAAGGGTGAACGAGATGGGCCAGAGTTTGGCAGAGATTCTGGGTATATTGAAGCAACCGAATCCTGGTACGACGTACAAGAGAAGTTCCGTGCGGGACCAAGGGAGGAAGAGAGGGGCCTCCGGCGAAGAGGAAGATGAAACGGATAGTGCCGCCAGCAAGCTGCGTCAGCCAAGGGGTGGTGAAAAACCTGTCTTGAAGGAGCTAGGGCCGAGCAGAGGGGCAGAGCGCAAGGGTGCACTCGATGTCCCGGATGAGGTTAGCACAGTAGGCTCGCACAGGAGAATCGAAGCCGAGGCCGAGGCCGAGGCCGAGGCCATAGCCAAAGCCAAGATGCAGGAAAAGGTTGAGCTCGAGGCAAAGATCAGGGTTGAGCTAGAAGGTAAGCTGAGGGCCGAGGCCGAAGCTGCTGCCAAGGCAAAGCCCGAGGCCGAGCAGCCAAAGGTTAAGGCCAAGGGGGGCACCCAGGGAAGCACACGCCCTAGAGATGCGGACAGGGATTATTTGGAAAGTCTGATAGGGCAGGCTGACCCACCCTTTGTCGATGAAATTATGCAGGCCGAGGTTCCACATAAGTTCAAATTACCGACTTTCCCGCAGTACGACGGGAAAAGAGACCCGGTGCAACATTTGGACACCTACCGATCTTGGATGGGATTTCATGGGGCATCCGAGGCGACTAAGTGCCGGGCGTTTTCGTTAACCCTAACCGGAACGGCACAGCAGTGGTACGGTAAACTGCCACCTAAGTCCGTTGATTCATTCAAAGAATTGTCCCGTCTTTTTGCCACTCAGTTTTTGGGAGCAAGGGATCGGAAGAAGCCGCAGTTCAATTTGTTGACCATAAAGCAAAGGCCAGGGGAGAGCTTGAATGGGTATATCACAAGGTTCAGTAACGAGGTTGTGCAGGTAGAGGGGTATGACGATGCAGTGGCGCTGACCGCAGTTATCGCCGGGTTACAGGATGAAAGATTGTTGAATTCCGTGGGGGAAGACCAGCCACGAACGTACACGGAATTCGTGGCCAGAGCACAAAAATACATAAACGCAGAGGAGCTGATGAAGTCCAAGCGGGCGGAAAGGGAAGCACAGAGGGTAACCACCATCGATAAAGGCAGACGAAAGGAGGAGAGGGGCAAACGGTCGCGTGAAGAGGACGAGGGCCGGAGCCGTCTCAGGTACTCTGTGGGTCGGGGCCGGCAAGACCAGAAGGAAGGCCGAGGCCGACCAGAATACAAAGGAAAGTATGAGAGGTACACTCCCCTCTCTGTGTCACCCGACCAGGTCTTGGCAGCGATCAATCATACGGATTTGCTGAAACGCCCGGATAGATTGAAAGGTAACCCCGATAGAAGAGATAGGAGCAAATTTTGCTACTTTCATCGAGATCATGGTCACACGACGCGAAATTGCATACAACTTCGAGACGAGATTGAAAATCTAATCAGGGACGGATATCTGAAAGAGTTTGTGGACGGTGAGGAGAGCAAAAAGCCGAGGCCGACCAGAGGTGATGGCAAGGCGGAGGGCAATGACCCCCCACTGGAAATTAAAACAATTTTGGGAGGACCCGTAGGAGGAGACTCGAACCGGAAAAGGAAAGCAGCAGCTAGGGAGGCAAGGTATGATCTGGATGAAAGAAGGGTGTATTCGGTACGACTCTCAAAGGGGTTGCCGTCAGTAGAGTTCACCGAGCTGGAGGCTTCCGGCATACACCAGCCTCATAATGATGCACTGGTGGTGAGCCTGACAGTTGCCAACACGCGGGTTCATCGGATTTTGGTTGATGGAGGAAGTTCAGCAGACATCCTGTCCACGAAGGTGTTTGAGGCCATGAAATTGGGGAAGGAACGGTTGAGGACGAGCGCCGCACCGCTGGTTGGTTTTGGTGGAGAAAAGGTGCTACCAGAGGGAAGCATCGAGTTGCCGGTGACCTATGGGGAAGGACAGAATGTGGTGACAAAAATGGTTAATTTCCTGGTAGTAAATTGTGTATCCGCCTATAACGCCATACTGGGAAGGCCAGCTCTGCATGAATTGAAAGCGGTGGCATCGACATACCACCAAATGATGAAATTTCCCACCGATAGCGGAATAGGAGTAGTGAGGGGGGAGCAACAAGCTTCACGAGAATGCTACTACACCGCGCTCAGAGGAGCAAGCCAGCAGGCAAGGCAGCACGGCTCGGCCCAGGACGAGGGCCGAGGCCGACCAGTCCAAGGCCGAGCAGAGGGATGCCCGTTGTCAATGGAATTCTGATTGAACTACTGTGTTTTCCTTTATAAGCTTTTCGCATAGGATAGTTTTGCTTTCTGTTAAGTCTCTGAATTTCATTCAACAGCGAATGTAGCTAGGATTGAACTCTGGATTTTGTTATTAATAAAGTTTATTAAGTGATTTCGTGATAACAGGTGTTTAACCAAAAAAGTCCTTGTAGGAGTGGCAATGCCTATACTCCTAGGGCGTGCCCCGGTGCATCTACTGTCAAAAAGTCCTTGTAGGAGTGGCAATGCCTATACTCCTAGGGCGTGCCCCGGTGCATCTACTGTCAAAAAGTCCTTGTAGGAGTGGCAATGCCTATACTCCTAGGGCGTGCCCCGGTGCATCTACTTGTTGAAAAGTCCTTGTAGGAGTGGCAATGCCTATACTCCTAGGGCGTGCCCCGGTGCATCTACTGTCAAAAAGTCCTTGTAGGAGTGGCAATGCCTATACTCCTAGGGCGTGCCCCGGTGCATCTACTTGTTGAAAAGTCCTTGTAGGAGTGGCAATGCCTATACTCCAAGGGCGTGCCCCGGTGCATCTACTGTCGAAAAGTCCTTGTAGGAGTGGCAATGCCTATACTCCTAGGGCGTGCCCCGGTGCATCTACTGTCGAAAAGTCCTTGTAGGAGTGGCAATGCCTATACTCCTAGGGCGTGCCCCGGTGCATCTACTGTCAAAAAGTCCTTGTAGGAGTGGCAATGCCTATACTCCTAGGGCGTGCCCCGGTGCATCTACTGTCGAAAAGTCCTTGTAGGAGTGGCAATGCCTATACTCCTAGGGCGTGCCCCGGTGCATCTACTGTCAAAAAGTCCTTGTAGGAGTGGCAATGCCTATACTCCTAGGGCGTGCCCCGGTGCATCTACTGTCGAAAAGTCCTTGTAGGAGTGGCAATGCCTATACTCCTAGGGCGTGCCCCGGTGCATCTACTTGTTGGAAAGTCCTTGTAGGAGTGGCAATGCCTATACTCCTAGGGCGTGCCCCGGTGCATCTACTTGTTGAAAAGTCCTTGTAGGAGTGGCAATGCCTATACTCCTAGGGCGTGCCCCGTGACAACAGAAAAAGCGGGGGCTTGGAAGTTTTGCAGTGAAGTGAACGATACCCAAGGTATATTTACTCAAGTATTATTCAAAATTCGAGATAACACTTGAGTAGGGGGCTGGAGGCACGAGAGTTGTCATGATCGAACCGAGGCCGAGCAGACGAAGGCCGACTTGGCCTGCTACACAGGTTTGATTTATGGACTTTTTCAGTTCCTCTTATTTTGTGCTAATGTGCTGAGATAATGGTCGACCTTAACATTTGCATGAGGCCGACCGTGTGCATTTGTTCTAGGATGGTCATGCCTAGGCCGGGCCGAGGCCGAGCAGACCAAAGCCGATTTGGCCTGTTGCAAAGTTTTGATTTATAGACCTTTTCTTTCATTCCTTGTATTGTGCGAATGTGCTGAGATGGTCGGCCTTGGCATTTGCGTGAGGCCGACCGTATGAATTGGTTCTGGGTTAACTCAGGGCTGCCAGAAAAAGGTGATCAACGAAGAAACAGGACATTTTCATTAAAAGATTAAAAGAAGACGCATAAAGGCTACACAAGGTTACATCACGAGAAAGCAAAGGCAGATAGCAGAAAGTACAGCAAAGACCCTCAGAGGTCCATATGATCTCTACCGCCGGAGGAGTCATCAGAAGAGGCAAAGGCATCAGGATTGGCGGCGAGAGCAGCAAGGTCTTCTTGGATGAAGGAACCATCCACGGTGGGGTGATGTTTGTTGTATCTCTTTTGTGCCCACTTTATGCCGTCGTTCCATATCTCGTCTTGCATGGCATAGAACTCGCTGGTTTTCTTGAATTCTTCAGCCAGAAAGTCGGCGCTGGCCAAATGGGCTTTAGCCTCCATGAGTTGAGCTTTTGTGGACTCCAGCTCGGCATCCCTGGATTTGAGTTTCGCTCGCACTTCCTCTAGCAGGCGGTTGGCCTCGTTGAGCCTCTCTTGGGCTTGAATGAGCTCGCTCCGTGGGACGCTGTTTAATTGAAGTTCGTTGATTTTGTTTGCCAGGCTAATCGCAGAGGCCGTGGCCTTCGTGAAAGCCTATACCCAAAAAGGGAAGCTAGGTAAGGGAGGGGAGTAACAAGAGTTGAGTTAAAGGGATAGAAGAGCTTACGTCACGAAGGTGCCTCTGGAATTCTCGCATTCCTTGGGCAGGATCCTCAACTCCTAGCTCACCTTCTGGCCTCCGAGATTGCAATCCTTGCCAGCACATGAAGTTTTGGGTTAGAACCTCTACCTCATTGCCGCCGCTCCCGTAGTCCTCGGGAAGGGCAAAGACCGGGATGCCTGTGCTAAGATCTGTCTCGGTGACTGTGGAGCGCGTCTGATACCGGGTTCTGCGGGCAGCAGCTGCAGGACGGCGAGAGGTCTCAGCAGCAACCCGTGGAGCCTCATCCTCGGTTAGGTCCACAGAGGCTCGGGAGGTTCCGGCCCTGTTGCGTGCTTCACGTCTTTTCCGCTGAGAATCGTACATTCCACGGAAGGCCATTTCTGTGAAAGAATGGGGAAAGCAATGTTACAAAAAAAATTAGCGAAGCCGAGCCCGACCGTGCCGAGGAAGACCGGGCCGGGGCCGACCGTGCCGAGGTCGACCAGGAGGAAGAGGCGTTGGGAGGTTTACCTTCAGGATTGATGGTGCGGCGCCTGGCTAGCCCAGATGCTTCGAGGACACTTTGATCGACTAAAAAGGGACCGTGGCGATTGATCTTTTCGAGGGTCAAGACGTATTTGGCGAACTTCTTGGCAGTCGGGGAGCGTCGAACGTTGCGAGGTACTGAAAAGCAAAGAGAAAAGTCAGCAAAGGAAAAGAGAAGCAACAAAGATTGGATTCCAATGGGGAGGAGAATAGAGAGCTCACCATATTCTCCAAACCTCATTGGAACCCCGAAAAAACAACCGTCTTCTGTTCTCTCAAGCCAATTGCCGCTAACGAAGAACCAACCATTTTTCCACTTTTTTACGGAAGTGGGTCCGCTGATTAAGGTGCCTTTTTTGGTACTTGCGTAATAAAAAAGGTCACCAAAAGCGGGGTTGCGATTGATGGTATGCAAGGACAAGAAATCGTCAACGGTCATTAGAGATCCCCCACCGTGCATCGCCCAAAGGGTGAAGCAACCGATGAGGTGGCACCACCCATTTGGAGCAAGCTGGGCAGGGGCTAGACCCGTACAAACCAAGAAGTCTTGCAAAAACAATGGCAGTGGCAAGCGAACCCCAAATTTAAACATGGCGTGGTAAAAAGCAACCTCTCCATCCGGGGGATTCTCAAAGTTCTCGTCAGCATTAGGGAGCCGAAGATGCACATCGTCGGGAATATCATACTTGCACCGCAAGAGCTCTAAGCGGTCTGCGGTCAACGAGGATGATAAGTCCGATGAGTGCGCAGGGGGCTCCCCATCACTGCTATCCGAGATCTCTGGGTCCACAAAGCAGCCCGAGCTTGAGGGACCGTCATCGGAATAAGATTCCTCCACGTCCGGAGAGGTAACAGAGCCTTCGCTGGCCATATGCGTAGCAAAAGAAAGTAAAAGGATAGCTCTCGCAAGAAGCCTACCGTGGTTAGTCGGAAATCAGCAGGAGGGCAAGCAAAGGATGCAGGTGTTGATGGAGAAGAGTAGAGGAGGGAGGAAGGCTTTTATAAGCTCGGATTGATCGAAATGGTGGGAAATTCAAAATTCAAAATTTGAATTTCCGGAGCACTAGGCAAGACTTGGCATGGCAGGACCGTGAGGTCCCATCAGGTGACGTCGGCCTCGGCTTTTTGCCGAGGCCGAGGCGTGCCTGCAGCAAGACAGGCACGCCAGACGTGTCAGGGGCGCCGCCTGACACGCCAGACCGAGGCAGATGAGCCTCGGTCCACGTTTTTTCTCTCTCCTCTCCCCTTTGGGAAGCATTTGTCTGATCGAAATGGCGGGAAATTCAAAATTCAAAATTTGAATTTCCGGAGCACTAGGCAAGACTTGGCATGGCAGGACCGTGAGGTCCCATCAGGTGACGTCGGCCTCGGCTTTTTGCCGAGGCCGAGGCGTGCCTGCAGCAAGACAGGCACGCCAGACGTGTTAGGGGCGCCGCCTGACACGCCAGACCGAGGCAGATGAGCCTCGGTCCACGTTTTTTCTCTCTCCTCTCCCCTTTGGGAAGCATTTGTCTGATCGAAATGGCGGGAAATTCAAAATTCAAAGTTTGAACTTCCAGAGTCTAGGCAAGGTGCATGACATGACAGGACCATGCGGTCCCGTCAGGTGACGTTGGCCTCGGCTTTTTGCCGAGGCCGAGGCGTGCCTGCAGTCAGGCAGGCACGCCAGGCGTGTCAGGTGCGCCGCCTGACACGCCAGACCGAGGCGGATGAGCCTCGGTCCCCGTTTTTTCTCTCTCCTCTCTCTTTTGTAGCATTTGTCTTTTTCCCATTTTTTACTAACCTCACCGCCCCAACAAGATTGACTCAATTGCAATCCAACCACTCTGATATTTGTCCAACTAGAGGAGTTTGATTAGAACTTCCATTTGAGGGTGGATTCGAGCTTGTTGCGCATTCTCTGATGAACTGCCAAAATTGAGTTATGCTCTCCAACTGGGTTATTGAAACTAGCCGGATTAAGGCAAAACACTCATAACCCAGTTAAGAGAGCGGGGGCTTAATGTTGTGGGTAATTTTGGCTTGGCAGGTACACCAAAGAAGGAGGGCGTCGGACCCAGCTGAAATCGGCCCGAGGAGACGAAAGCCCGCCAGAGGTGGAATTGGACCTCGGCCTCGGCCCAATGCCGAGGCCGAGGGTCTGGTCGGCCTCGGCCCAATGCCGAGGCCGACCAGGCCAATTAATGCCACTGGCCGCTTGGGCTGCCCGGATCAATCCCCTTGGACCCAGTGGCAGGAGGCTACGTGCGGTGGACGATGCGGAAAGGGAAAAAACCCTAGCGAGAGAGGTATAAAAGGCTAGAGATGATCCAGAAAAGGTGACTAATATCTGAACTCTAAAACGGAACTGAACTAGGTTTTCTGGACGGGGAGACCGGCCGGATATTCTCCGATCACTGACTTAGGCATCGGAGCCTGTGTGGCAAGCACCACACCGGTGTGCAGTGCTTACTTTCTTTCTTTTCAGGTCACGTCTTCTCCATATCATAACAAATTCATTGTTGGTGTCACGTGGGGGACAGGTGAGCGCTTGGCCAGATTTTGGCATCAACATCTCCAGTATTTTATTTTAGACATAATAAAGTATGGAGGACGGTTTAAATTTTCTCTTTGTTGTGCTAATTTAAAGAATAATTGTCTGTCATGATTAGTTGATTGACAATTTATTAAGTATACGACACAATTTGTTTAATTTCTTTAAATGTTTCGATAAATAAAATATGCTACCAAAGTAGCTTCTGTGTTTATAAATTGGAACATTTAAAGTTATTAGATGTGGTGTATTTGTTGCTTTTATGCGAGTTGTAATCGACTCAAAGAAAGGTTACAATTTGGCCAAACAACAACTACATATGCAATAATAAATATGAATAATATTTGATTATTGCATCAAGAGTATCGTTTGTAAATTAACTTTTTTTTGTCCAAAGACTAAATACTAATGTTGCATTAGATATCTCACATTTGTCCTCATAAAGTTTATTTCCGATGTCATGAATATTTGTATATTGTTTATGACATTACTTATGGCCAAACAACAATAATAAATATGAATAACATAATGATGTGCTCTTGAATTTGTTAGTTGACCCATAGGAAGACTATCATCTAACAAGGGATAAGTTATTAATATTTAATTATTGGATTTCAATTTGGTGTCCAAATGTCTATGTTAGGTTGTCAAGTGAGTTAAAAACCCAATAAAGTTTCTTTTTGGGGCACACCCTTTTTTTATTTTAGAGGACTTTTCCCATTACTAAATTATGCATGTAAAGATATTATTATTGAATTTGAAAATGATTTTGGTAATTTCTTTTTTATAAAGATAAAATTAAGAATAATAATTAAGGATAACTGTTTTGCATAATAATCTAATTTTCTTTGATGGTGTTGGTTTGATGGATCATGTTGCCATAGTAGCCTCTGATTTTTGATATTGACATCTTCATAATTAATTGGGTCAACGATATGGCCAAAATTAAATACGCGTTTTGAAAAATGGCAACCTGACTCATTTTTTAGATAAATGGCCAAACCGAATTTATGCATTAATTAATATGGAATAACGATTTACAAAAATACCTCCGAACACTAAAATAACAAATACCAGAGAAATACATGGTACATCTAACAAACTACATGATTTAATTTAAATAAACCAAATTCAAATACAGAATCCTAAAAATAATGAATCCAAACTTAACGATAAAAAGAGATTTAAAATTCAAATTTTAAACCTAGTGATACGAAAAATCAATGATACAGAAAAATTTCATACCAAAAAATTCATAATGTTTTCACAGAATCTGCCGATATGAATACTGAGGAAATTAACTAAACACAAACACTAAGTAAGAGCTGCAATGCTAGCAAAATGATATTAAACCATTAATTAAAGCATAGAATAATTCAAATGTCAAATCACGATTTTGACAAGAAAAACAAGAACTTAACCCACGATTTCAGTTAATCAAATGAAGAAGAAATTAAAAAAAAAAAAAACCTTAAAAAAGCAGCAGGAATAACAAACTTGAAAAAAAAACACGATTTTGGTTAATTACCTAGGGTTTTACCACGTCACATTTGAAATTACACCTTCAGACTTTTCCACTTCAAAAAGAAAAAAGCACCTTGGGAGAACCAAAAACCCTCCAGCTTCTTCAAGATTTTTCATCAATCTCTCACATCCTCCCATCTTCTTCTTCTTAATCTTCTTCAGCCTTTTCCCGTCTCCTTGGTGTTTGACTGTTGAAAGTTGATTTTTCAGTGAAGAACTTTGGTTTTTCAGCCTTCAGCCTTTTCCCGTCCCAACTTCTTCACGCATGCACGTCGATTTTGGATTGTAGTTCGGTTATACTCAAATCTTTAAGATTCCCCTTTTTTAGGAAGTAATGAGAAGATACGAGATTTGAAAAAGTTGTTAGGATGTTTCCTCCCTAATATATATTAAATTTTTGGGATAAAAAATCTAGAATCTAACTTGGGGCCCGAGTATGTCGTACTACTTTTCCTATGCTCGATTGAATTTTTTTGGGATAATTTTTTTTAAATTATAAGGAAAAATACTACGTCATTCTTGGATACTAAAGACAATCATTTATAAGAAAAATATTATACATATAAATATAATGTATTTGGTATGTTTATAAAATTCTCAGTTGTCAGTTAAAATAGCGTTGTTTACAATTAGGAAGAAATTATGGTGCAATTATGGGAATAATTACCATATGTGTCCAATGTGTACAATATGCATTATGCAATTACTAAATACAATCAATTATAAGGGAAAATATTATACTTATAAATACAATGTATTTGTTGTGTTTATAAAATTCTCCGTTGTCAGTTAAAATAACGTTGTTTACAATTAGGAATAAATTATGGTGCTATTATGGAAAAAATTACCATGTATGTCCAATGCGTACAATATGCATTATGCAAATACTAAATACAATCAATTATAAGGAAACATATTATACTTATAAATACAATGTATTTGCTATGTTTATAAAATTCTCAGTTGTCAGTTAAAAAAGCGTTGTTATCAATTAGGAAGAAATTATGGTGCTATTATGGGAACAATTACCATGTATGTCCAATGTGTACAGTATGCATTATGCAAAAACTAAAGACGATGAGAATAGTATAAATATCCACAAACAACAAAAAGTTACAATGTATCTATTATACCTATAAGATGCATTATAGGGACGAAACAACAAATCAGAAAGAGGCTGTAAATACCTTTTTTCCTCTGTTGTATAGATAAAAATCGATTGCAACAAAACTAAGCTTCTTTAAGGGAGGTTTAGACAAATCGAAAACCGATTGAAATACTAAAGCGTAGAGAAGAGGGAAAAAACTGAATATTTAGCATACGGAAAAAATCCAACTAAAAGGAAGATAATATCTGATTTTCAAATTAAACGATACATTTGAAAACAAAATCTAGGGTAAACTAAATCTATTTGATACCAAGAGAGAGAAAACGTTTGATAAAAAAGAGAGAGAAAACGGTTGATAAAAAAGAGAGAGAAGGAGATTACAATTATAGTTTCCTTACTTTTAGGAAGGAGACAGTTATGAGAAGGGCAAAACTGGAAGTTCAGGTAACAAATACATCTGCGTGGGTCCCATGATTTTGCCATTTTCCCCCCTTTTTTTTGTCTATCTATCAAAACCGTCTATTTTTTTTGGCTATTCCCAAGGTTTTCCCTAATTAATTAGATGTTTATGGACTTGTTGTTTATGCATTCTGTTATAGGCCCAAAGGAAGATTTCAGTTTGGCCAAATAACAAGTTCACCTATGGTTAACTGGTGATGAACATGAATAATATAAAGTTATGCCATGTAAGTGATTGTCGACCCAAAGGAAGACTTTCACTTGACAGGATTGGTTATCAATGTTCCATCACCATGTTGAGAGTACCGTTTACAAATTGATAGTCGACCCAAAGGAAGGCTGTCAATGTTGTGTTTGGTATCTTGTTGTCCTCATTAAGTTTATATAATGCATTTTTATAAATACTAATGTCATTTCCGAGCATGTTTTGTTATCGGTTGTGTTGTATTATTGCATTACTTAGTTTTAAATTTTTAGAATATTTTTGTTTAAATTGCTTTTTTCTTAAAACTTGTGATAAGGAAAGAAACACTTCTATTTTTCACTTAGCCGTCCCTTTAAGATTAAATGGGACTTTGAAAAATAGAATAATCTTAGTTGCATAAGTTTTATGATGATAAATTGCAACATTCAAGGGAAACATGTTTTTGATGAGGAAATAATTAAGAAGTTCCTTTAAAAGATTAGGATTGTTAAAAAATGAACATAAATAAAGAGACATTTAAACTTTTGGTTGAATAATGTTTCTTAATGAAGAACAAAGGAACTTAAGGGAGTACACTAAAAGATTAAATGCACCAAATTTAATTAAAATATTTGAGGATTGATGACTTGTGCATTTGGTGCTTATTTTAGAAATATATAGTTCGTATGTGGTTGTTTATGACACTCGAAATAGTATATGAACTCTTAATGAGCATCGTTAACAGTATGTTCGTGAGTTAAGTATGAAAAGAAAAGGTACTCGATTCGTTATTTCCTTATATGAAGAAATTAATTAAAGTTGACATAAAGCTGCATTTTGAACATATTAGTCCAAATCACTAAGAATTAGGATCCGGGCTTCCCCTAATACTTTTCAGAAATTTTGGGCATGAAGAAAAATATGTTCCTATTACGTCATTACATGATGTATAAAGAAAATATGACTTCTCACTTTGGATTCAAACAAAGTTAGTTTGACTCTTATATGTCTAATCTTACTATGGTACTTCTACTAATGGATAATTAGATTTTTTTGATTTAATAGATCTTCGAGTCTATATTAGGTACAATTAGAAGATAATAATGAAATAGTCAAATTAAGTGCCTTTGAGAGCTTCAACATCTTGGAAACTATTTTTAATTTCACAGCCTATTCCCTATGGCTTCTTGAAATGCTTAACAACATTAAATGATGTTCTAAGAAATAGACTCTCATTGAAAGCACCCATATTTGATATGAGAGAAATATTTAGTTCTAGATATCTTAAAAGTCATTGGTTTGTAGTGGTGAAACACTATGACAATATGATGGATTAGGAAGAAAAGATCCAGGGCATTTTGCTAACTCGTTTGAGAATATACAGAGCCATTAAGTTAATACAATTTTTTTTTGAAAAACTTGAGAAGTGTATTGCTTATAGAGTGATTCTAAGCTCATAAAGATTTGGTGAGTGCAAATAATCATTCTTCTTTGCACTCAATGCCTATTGAGAAAAGCACTCAAGATTGTAGCATAAGGTTTAAGTGGTGTACCATATAGAGCAACAACTAAATCTCTTGCAATTCAAGGTTAAACAAATGCTTAACATTAGGTTTGCATTTAGGAATGTTCAAGTAATATTTGGTCTTGAAGGCCAATAAGAAAAAACTTGGACTTACAGATTATTAGTTGTTACTTTTGGTGCACTAGTCATTTTCATGTTTTCTAAAATTATTTCCCACTTAAAAGTTAATGAGATCTTAAAGTTTCTTAAGGATGTTGAGTTTGAGGGGGAAGATAAAATGAGGAATGTTGTTTTTTTTTGTTTTTTTTTTGTAATAAGACTGGTAAAGGCTCTCCTCATTTAAGTAAAACAAACTCAACATTATTAAAAGTGTTATTGAAGCAAACAAAAGGAGTAGGAGAAATACAAGTATAAGGTTTTAAGTTTGACTTAAAAGTAAAAGGAAGATGATTCAATTACCTTTCCTAAAGTCAAACAAGGACTTGTCTCTTAATTATTAATAATAATAATATTGTCATAAAGAATTAGGTGAAATGATAAACAACAATTTTATTATTATTATTATTTTTTTTTGGTAACTTGTCATATTGTCTTTAAAAGGTAATGTTTGAGACACATATAGTTTGTCTGGTTATTATAGGTGTCATTACTTATTAAGAGACGTTCCTTTAAATAAATGACAAGTTTTGGAGCTATGTTGAATGGTTATAAAGATTGATTTTTCAATTGCATAATTATAAGATCATAAAGCTTGTAAAGTTTAGAAACGTTTGATCCAATATCACAAAAGTTTCAAGGATTTAAATTCATTTGTGAGAACTTATTTATAATTTCACAAGTTCCATTCATAATTATCACATTTAGGGTCTTGAGGTAAATAAGAGTGATAATCATGCATTACAGGTTTAGTGGGAGTAAATCCAGTTTCCTAGTGTAATATGTCTATGACATAGTAAGGCTATGATATAAGTTGAAAACTTATATGGACATCTCTTTTATATTGTGAGATCAATCTCAAGTAACATTGAGATTTCACAAAAGGGTTATGTCAAAAAGTTTTTTTTCAAGTTTTCTAGCATAAAGATTCATGCACTAGGGAAATCGTTAAAGAAAACAAACTTAGTCTAAAAACAGTCCCTTGAATAAAGAAATGAAGAATTTCATGCTTAAAGTTTAGATGCTTCTGCTTCAATATTCATATCAAGAATAAAAGGCAAAAATTTCGATAACTCTTAATTGGATCTAAGAGTTTTAAGATTCTTAACAAAAAGGATACATGCTCAGTTATCAAAATCAAATAAAGTAGAGATCATAAGTCAAATTGATTTTGATAATATGAGTTGCCAACAAAGATCCACTTTCGAGATTGTTCACTAGTTTGTGTTCATAGCATTTTTCGTTTGACAATAAACTCATAAAATTTTAAATATTTTCATTAGGTTGTCTTGGCAAGAATTTGTTATTCATATATCAACTAAAGCTTGCAACAAAAGCTTTTATAGAAGAATTATAAGCTTTAGTCGATGAAGAAAATTCAGAGTTTTTTCCTTGTGTCTAGTGGAATACAACTCCATCATTGCGGATCCGCCCATTAAAAACTTTCACACAATATTTTTGGAGCATATTGCTCATACAGGTGTGAAAATTATGGTATATCAGTTGAGGGAGAGTTTGTGCTTTCTTAAAATAGACACAAAATTTTGTTTTCTGTAGAATAAGGAAGATGAATTATCTTTTGTTACTCTGAATTACTTTCTTTCTAACTGTAGTTTAACCTAAGGATAGAAAGAGTAAAGTTTGATATCTCTAAAGAATAAAGTTGGACCAATTGGGAATAGACATGTTTAGATCACATCACTGTCCATTTGCTTCCTTCAAGCTCGAGACTCTGTGCGAAAACAAAAGCCGTTGCTTTTCCTCTACACTTTTTCCTTTGCTTTCCCCCCTTGTCTGACTACTGCACCGTCCTCTGCATGCTAAGGTATATATGCTCCTTTATGTACCATTTTGCATATACAAAACATTTTCTAATCACTGCAAGTAAGATATTGGGTGTACTGTGATCTTGGGGTGTCTTGTGATTTCAAGGTTTCCTTTCTGCTGAGTTGGGTAATTTGTGCCGTTGTTTAGATTTATAGAGTTTAAAGTTAAACTTCTAGAGGGATTTTCATGCTAACACTAACATACCGGCTCAGGATTTGAGGGTTGATGTTTAGAAAGATTTGCCATCTCTCCTATTTGCCCTTTTCCAAACTTCCTTGCGATTCAAATTTGTGACTCCCCCCCTTTTGTATTGTAGCTATGGTGAGAGAAAGCGCTCGTCTCCAAGCAGCCAGAGTAATGCCAAAACGGAAGACTGCAGAAGACCAAGTCCTAATTGATTTGAGAATTGACCTAGGTGATAATGCTTTTTAATCCTGTGACGAATAAGTTAGATTTAAACTTGTGATCTAACTTTCATTATGATGCCGTGGACAGGGGAGTGCTGAAAAAATGGATGATGCTGTGGAGTTTAGAAGAACAGAGACTCCAAAAAAGGGGTCAAAGTCAGGAAAGGACAAAAAAAAAAAAAAAAAAAGGAAGAAAGACAAGAAGAAATATGAGAGGAGCACAAAAAGGTCAAAGAAGGAAAAAGTATCCTAATGTGACACAAACTAATAACCTTAAACATGTAAATAGTTGTTTTGATATTGAAAACAACATTAAACTATACAGGAGTTGAAGAACTCACCTGAACCTAAGAAAAGAGATAAGGAGTCAGAAAGGGTAGCTTTAGGGAAGACTCCAGTGACTCCGAGGTTTGTAATGTATACTGGGGTGTTTGTGGATTTGTGGTATATGTGTTTGGTGACCATAATCACATACGAGTATTTGTGACTATAGGTGTTTATCTTTGATTGATGAAAGTAGTACAGACAATGGGAAAATAGATGACGAAGAAGAATCCAGACAACATTCGACGTCTGAGTCTAGGACTGACATTGTATCTGGAGTAAGACAAGAAAAAAGTGCCAAGGAAAATAGTCCGACAAAGAAGGTATGCATTATGTGTATTTTTGTTACAAAAATGTGCAAATATTAACTCATTAAGTAATCCTAGGCTCCATAATGTTAGTTGTCGCTAAGGTTGATAAGGAAAAGCATAAGTCAGTAAAAGGCATTGCGTCGGGGCGACCTAGGCCGCAATAGAATTCTAGGGAAGCACTAGAGGTAAAAATGCTTTCCTGTTGTATGTTATCATCTACTTACGAATTATACTGATTCCATCTATTTTTAATGGGGCAAAAATAGGATAACTTGTACTTAATGCCGAAGGTAAAAAGGACACAACCTCTGAAAATCCTGTTTGCACGCAAAGCCTGATGTCATAGAAAAGATAAAGACAAACCTACCAAATAGGGTGTTGGAAAGATTTCGGCAAAGCTGCTTTGGAAGCTACCTTGATTTTGTGATAACAAACCAGTCTTCCTAGTTGCTGCTACACTTGATACACAGGCAGTGCTATCGTTCTCCACAGGGATTGATGCAACGAAAATCACTATCCTTAAGCCTATTTTCAATGAAATTCAAAGTAACCAAGAACCAAATATTAATTAATAACTAAGATGCACTAACGTAAATAAAGTTGAGTGAAATTAAAGAGAATTGAAAGTAAATAACACAAGAAAAACAACTGGAAGTAGAGGAGAAGTAAGGCTCGGATTAGGGATATTCTGTATTGTTTCCAGGGATTGCTATAGCGAAAACTGTGCTAATTCATCTCACCCAGATTTTAACACGGGAATTTTCCAATTCTCCAAAGATTAAGGCGATTAAACTCCCATTTAACCCCTTATTTTTAGCTCAATTTTATTAGTGCCTTAGGTGGTGATTTATCCCTAAATACCCACTCATTTTCATGATCGTAAAAGACTAAGGTAAAGTAAAGTAATCGGTTACTAAATGTTTTCCCAAACACCCAATAACAATGCTAGAAAATGGATGGCCAATCAAAATTCCAGCTTAAACAATAAATAACACTTTACTTTTAGATGAAAATAGCACGGTTCAACTACAAACAACTCCTCGTTACAATATAGGCCCCCTAATCCTCACCTAAAAAGGATTAGTTCATGTTCAAAGAGAAAATGAGTCCAATACAGTAGAGACCACTCATATTCAACATACTTTTCAGTTTCTTACACAACCAATACCAATGGGAAGGCAAAAAGATAAGAAGAAAAGACCAAAGAAGAAGCTCCCAAGCTCAAATTCAGCTTTCCCAAGCTGAACATGGACTCCACGGCAGCTCCACTCTGTTTTTCCTCTGTTTTTGTGCTCAAAATCAGCTCCCAATCGTGAATCTCCTTCCTCTCCAGCTTCCTTTCCAAATTAGGGCCACTTTCTTTAAATACCCAGCTTCAAACGTGGGAGTGAGGGCTGATTAGACACTCCAAGCCCACATGGAATACCCACTAAAAGATGAGAATAGCCTCTTACACCAGCTGGAAATGACACCTCATTAAATGAAGCTTTCCACGTTGAAAACAGCTCCAGCCACCAATCTGCCTCTGCTAGGTCATGCTACAACATAATATGCACAAACTGGAGTTCCAAGTCAGCTTAAATACGAAATTAACGTGAAATTAAAGCCCAAAGCCTCTAATCAACATTCTCACTAAATAACATTAAATTCAACTAATTCCAGCTCAAATAATTGTTGGGTTTAATATCCTATAAACTCGTTGTTTGTAAATCGTTAAACATATTTCTATTTCCAATAAAGTCGTTATTGAGGTTATTCAGTAAAAGATGTTATTGAATATGTAAATTGCGAATGATTAACCTAAATCCAATAAACTAAGATCCTTGGCTATAAAATGAATACTCGAACTATATGTAGAGACATATCATAGGATCAAGTTCAAGTTTATAGTCAAAATTGTCTATAGTATAAGGATACGATTGGGTGCCTTAACCTGGGGACACTATGGACGCGACCCACTTTGTATTAAGTACAAACGATGAGATCCTAAGTCCCAATTAATTAATTCATTAATTAAATATTGTTGGGTTTTATGCCCTAAAACTCGTAGGTAGTGAATGGTGACAAATTGTTCACTTGTCTCAATACGTTGTTGTTGAGGATTGTACAATAAAGAGTTATTGTTACTAAAATTGCAAAATTTGACCCAAATCCAATAAACTAAGATCCTAGGTTGTTTAGATGAAACTTGAACTAGTATGTGGGGACATACGGGGATCAATGTTCAAGTAACAACCTAAATGGTCTATAGTATAGGGATAAGGCTGGGTACCTTATCCTGGTAACACTATGTGATACGACCCACTTTGTATTCGATACAGATGCAATGATCCAAAGCATCCATGTAGGAGACATGCGAGTGGGGGTATCCTGTGCAACGAGTTTGCATAAGACCGGACGGCGAAATAGTAACCACTAGATGTAACACCGTTGACTAGTTTAGGTTTCTATTTCAATAGGATGACCTAGGTAACTCAATCTCAATCCTGAGTCTGTTATGAACTCCTTTTCAGGAGGGATTGTCCTTAGATCTGTATGGGTGAAAGTGGCCAGTTCGCCGACTCTATAATCCTACCATTTCAGGGGCAAGACCGAATGGGGGCTGGGAACATAACAGTACAAGATGGAATTCACTCCTTCCCCTATTGGGGTAAGCAGATGTGTGTTCCCTTAAGGGCTGATTCCGGGTCTTGAACAAGGGCGCCCATCCTCTCCTGGCCCGAGAAGAACTGCTGTTTATTGATTGGATCATAAACATATTGTTCATTAGAGGAATCAGTGGTACTTAAGGATCCAGAGGTAACCTAGGGGTAAAACGGTAATTTGACCCAGCTGGCGTTACGAACACTCGTGAAGGATTGACTTACTGTTATTGGTCGATATCTGTGGACACAGAAATATTCTACAGTGAGAAGAGTGCAGCTGTGGGTCTTTAGTGGAGTGACTCATAGTTAACGAATGTTGACTAACTTGGTTAATGAGTTTAGCCAATTAGTCTCGTATCGTTGGAGCTTCTCATCTGTAGGTCTATTAGGTCCACCTACTGCTCGTAAAGGGTTCTGAGGTTAAATAGTCTTGAATAGAATTTGAAGTGTGTTCAAATTCATTAAGGGAATTTTATTGTATTTGATACAATTAAAATAATGTATAAAGATACATTATAATATAAGTTTAATTGGTGAATTAAACTTTATATTATAAATTTATTTTGGATATGATTCAAAATTAATTAACGAGAGAATTAAATATTTGAAGGAGTTCAAATATTAAATATGAATTAGATTCATATTGAAACTATAGGTTAAATTTAATGTGAATGAGATTCATATTAAAACTATAGTATATGAGAGAATTATTTGAATAATGATTCAAATAGTAAATTAATTAAATATATGATATTTAATTAATGAATTAATTAATTGGAGAATTAATTAATTTAATTTAATTAAATGTGATTTGATTAAATTAATTCTATAGTTAATATTAATGTACATTTGATGCACATTAAAACTATAGGTTAAAATGAGAGAGATTCATTTGAATATGATTCAAATGTGAAATTAATTAAATATTTGATATTTAATTAATGTGGGAACAATGAATTAAGAATTAATTGGATGGCCTATTTAATTCAATTGAATATGATTTAATTTAGTTAAAACTTTATATTATAATTGATTTAATTAAAATTGGTTTAATTAAATTAATTATAAATAATTAGATAATTAGTTATTTAATTTAACGACCTTGATCTCGTTGATTATGATCAACGGTGGAGATTGCGTATGGAAGTTAACTTCCCTTATTCCCACGTATCAGTGAGGGGTTGATGGCTCTCACTTTCATTCTGACCCTTTCACACAGAAAAAAAAATTCTCTCTCAATCTCTCCCTCTCTGAGATTCTCTAAAAAAAAATAAAAAAAAATTTTCCAGCAACATTCTGCTGGAAAATTATTCCCAACTCAAGATTGGATCCCACAATCCAAGCCTCATGAATTCAGAGGATAGCAGGTGCTCTTTGATGGTTGTGTTCAAGAGATCGTGACGAAGTGTTCGTTGAGGAGCATAGTGCTGTGAAGAACGGTCTTCAACAAGTAAGTTTCTAAAATTCTAAATCGTTTAGAATTAGTAATTGCATGCTTAATCTAGTTTAGAAAACAAGTTTCTAATTTTACCCAACGTACCGGTATTCGAAATAATTGAAATTAAATCACGCACAATTCAATTTGCTTCCGCTTAAGGATTCAATTCCTTCAGTTCATGTGGAGACATGCGAGTGGGGGCGTCCTATGCAATGAGTTTGCATAAGACAGGACCACGAAATAAGTCACTTTCTCTTTATAACACCGTTTACTGAAGAAACTAACTATTTCTCATAGATGACCTAGGTAACTCGTTCTTAATCCTAAGCTAACTATGAACTCTTGTGTATACAAGATTATCCTTTGATCTGCATGGGTGAGAGTGGCCAGCATCGCCGACTCAACAAGCCTACCATTTTGGGGATAAGATCGAATAGATAGCTGGGGACATAGTTTCGCAAGGCGGAATTCACTCCTACCCATTTCAGGGATAACAGAGAGGTTGTTCTCTTAAAGTACTAACTCCAGGACTTGAACAAGGGGCCCCACCCTCTCGTTGGATCGAGAGGGACTTAGGTTTGATGGTTGGACCACAAACCGATTGTTCATTAGAGGATTAGTGGAACTTAAGGAACAAGAAGTACTATAGGGGTGAAACAGTTATTTGACCTAGCTATAGCTACGAACAACCTATGAAGGAGCGACTTACTGAACATGGTTAAATCAAGTGGACGGAAATATATCTATAGTGAGGGGAGTGCAACTATCGGGCTATAGTGGAGTGTCTCGGTAGTTAACGAATGTTGTCTAGCTTAGATAATGAGATTAGTCGGTTAGCCTCAAATCATTGGAGCCCATGATCTATAGGTCCATTAGGTCCCCCTACTAGCTCATATTAGATTAAAGCCTAGAATATATTGATAGGAATCTTTGAATCGTTCAAAAACGAGAAATAGAGTTTTATCGTTAAAAGTGTTCGACACAATGATTTAATTATGAATTAAATTAGGAATTGAGAGATAAGGTATTTAAAAGTGTTTTAAATACCATATATATGTATTAGGAATCATATATAATTAATGGCACTAGGTGAAAATGATTAATTAGATTAATCATGACAAATTACTTGGAAATGTCCCAATTAATTACCTAGAAATCAAATTTAATTTAGAATTGAATTAGGGTAAATTGCAAGCTGAAAAATTCAGAATCAAGATTCAATTTAGTGGATTTAGTGGCAATCTCACTATTGCATGTTGATGCATAGTGGAAAACAACACAACCATGCACTAGTTGCATGTGTTGTAAGTTAAACACCTAGAATCCACTTTGAGTTGCATTTTCACCATGTGTCTAGTGTCATGAAGCTTGTCTTTGCATGGAAAAAGTCTATTTAAGTGCTTCAATCTGATTCACAAGGCAAGAGAGTGATTTACCTAATGTTATGCTGCTGGAATTTACTCTCAAACACATAGACCTCCATAGATCTCTCAAGAGCTTGTACCTTCAAGCATTCCCTTCCCTTTCCCTATCACTATAGACTCCCACAAGTCATTCTTAGCCCAAGAGAATAGTAGGGAAGACTCTAGAGGTAGTCCAAGAAGCATAGGAGAGGAAAACGCCACAAGGAGTTCCACATTAGTGAGCTACAAAGGTTGGTGTTCTCGAACTCTCTATTCTGTCTTTTTTAGAACATGCATGCTTTAGGAGTAAAAT
Organism: Luffa acutangula; assembly: GCA_036850905.1. NCBI lineage: Eukaryota > Viridiplantae > Streptophyta > Magnoliopsida > Cucurbitales > Cucurbitaceae > Luffa > Luffa acutangula. The sequence continues at coordinate 26,244,786 of CM072090.1, read as the reverse complement.
TGAATGAGTTAAGTGCTTTCGATCTTCAATTGCTTCCGCTTGTGTTATATGAACACCTTCAATAATAAATTCTCAAAGCAAAGCTAAGCCTTAAAGCCCCAAAATCATGGCTAACAACTCTTATTTCTAAGAGTTATCAGTTCCTTAGGCATCTTGCCCTATACCACCGAACAATCTCTTTCATGCTTTTCCTCTTATACCATCTTTATGAGAACCGATATCGTCTATCCCTTTCGAGATCAAACTCACATAGCATGCAAAGTCTAAGTGATCAATTTACGCTCAACAAGATCAGAATGATAATCAATAAAGAATGACATGCATTGAATAGAAACTCAAGCAAATAAACAATTTCAAGCTATTGAACCATAAGGGAATTCACCATATTGAACCCCTCAACGGAATTTAGCTAAGCATGGTGGAATAAAGTGCAAATGAGCAACTTTCTATTGAAAATAAAATGTAAAGAATACAAAAGAATGAAAAGTGACAAGTGCTGGAAATAATGGCAATAGCTAAATATTAGGGTTTTTTCTTTTATCCAATCCTTCTAGAGTTCGCTTGACACTCCACTCTCTCGTTTTTACAAGTGGGAATGAGTGAAAATCCCTACAAACCCTAAGGTTTGATGTCTAACTTGTTGGGTTTTATGTCCTAAAACTCATAGATAGTGAATGATTAACGAATTATACACTTGTAACAATAAAGTGTTATTGAGGTTTATGCAATAAAGTGTTATTGTCATATTAAGTCTAGAGTTGCACAATATGTCCCAAATCCAATAAACTAAGATCCAAGGTTGTTTACATGAGACTTGGACTAGTATGTGGGGACATACGGGGATCTGCGTTCAAGTGACAACCTAAATGGTCTATAGTACAGGGATAAGGCTAGGTACCTTATCCTAGTAACACTATGTGATACGACCCGCTTTCTATTCGATACAGACGTATTGATCCAAGGCGTCCATGTAGGAGACATGAAAGCAGGGGTATCCTATGCAGTAAGTTTGCATAAGACCGGACCACGAAATAGTAAACCACTAGATGTAACATCGTTAACTAGTTAGGTTACTGTTTCAATAGGATGACTAGGTAACTCAGTCTTAATCCTGAGTGTGTCATGAACTCCTTCTCACGATGGATTGTCCTTTGATTAGTACGGGTAAGAGTGGCCTGCACGCCGACTCAATAAGCCTACCTTCTTGGAGACAAGACCGAGTGGGGGGCTGGGGACATGACAATACAAGATGGAATTCACTCCTTCCCCTATTGGGGCAAGTAGATGTGTGTTCCCTTAAGGGTTGATTCTGGGGCTTGAACAAAGGCGCGCCGTCCTCTCCTGGCTCGAGAGGAACTATTGTTTAGAGGTTGGACCCTAAACAACTTGTTCATTAGAAGGATCAGTGGTACTTAAGGATCCAGAGGTAACCCATGGGTAAAACGGTAATTTGACCCAACTGGTGTTACGAATGATGTGGACTTTTCCTACCGCAAGCGCACGGGTCAAGTAATAATATAGTGAATGTAATTCAAATGTCGTCCTCTGGATTGGATTTTTAAGCAAATCAAGTATTGTGAATTATCTTGCTCAATTTTATTTAGGGAACACAATGTGATGATTGAATGATATGAAAACTAAATCAAAACAAGTAAAAAGTGTGGAAATTCAATTGGGAAAAATACTTAGGGAATTGGTTTCGCCGATTTAGTCTAGGATTGATTTTAAGGAGTAAGTTATTATGCACAATGAAATCATGAGCCAAAGACCCTTTAATCATACCTCTCCCGAGTATAATTGATTCTCATGCAAATTAACTAACTTGATATCCCTATCTAAGTTTATTAATATGCAAGGCAATGAGATCTTTTGACTAATTCCAAAGTTAATCTAAAACCGTCACGAATTAGAAAATAAACTCTAGTCATGCAATCTTGAGTAAGTCTATATTAAATCCCCTCTCCCGAGCTAGATTCAAAACTTAAATCATCCAACTAATGGCCAATTAATTGAAAGCATTAAATCAAGATTACAAACATAATAATTATTGCACAACTTAAACCATAAATTCAATCCATAAACTTAATCAACTACATCAATCCCTAAGCTATGAGTTTAGCTACTCATGAATGTAAATACAAGCTCAAGTAAACATATAAAAGCCATAAATCTAGCTAAAGAAAGGAAAGGGAAAAGAAAACTCAATGTAGGCCGAGTCCGACGTCCCCATCACGATCCCCACGAACAATGGGTTGATTTCCGATTTTCTCCCTTAGCTTCAGCCTTCAAATCCTCTGTTTTAGCTCTGTTTACAGCCCCAAGAAGTCCCAAAATTGATTCCCCCAAAAACCTAGCCGAAAGGATGCTTATATAGCAAAATTTCGTCGTAGCGTCGAGACGCTGCCTCTTATACGTGCGTGTCTGGAAAGGAAATGTGGTAGCCTCGAGACGCTATTGTCACAGCGTCTCGACGCTGTGACCTTATTGCGCCTGATTCGATATGGAATGCCAGCTTCGAGACGCTAAAGAAGCAGCGTCTCGACGCTGGTCTATATTTGACCCGAATTTGACTTTTTTTCTCTTTGAAGCTTTTCCATTCCTTTGCATCTTTTTGCGTTCCGAACACCAGATTGACTCCAATATTTCATTTTAGCTCCAATCCACAATTTCCTACAAAATAAACAATTAAGTGCACTAAAATAGCCAATAATCATCAAAGACTAGCTAAATTAAATAAGTAAAGATAGCTAGCTATGCTCGCTATCAAATACCCCCAAACTTAAGCTTTTGCTAGTCCTCGAGCAAACTACAAATCAAACATACAGTAGAAGAATGGATGCAATAATCATGACTCAATCCTCAAGGCTCAAAAGTCAATAGTCAAACAAGCAAGAGACATGCACACAAGGACCAATGAGGGAGACAAATTAAAATTTTTCCAAAATTAACTTGCACAAGTGAGATCTAACTCAACAAGATTAGACTCTACTAGCCCGGGATTGATTTATTAAACTCTCAGCTCATCTTCCCTCTACACTGGCACTAAGGTTTCACTAATGAGTTAATGGAACAAATTAGTTTGTTTATCTCCATACTATGGTGCTTATAATTAACAGTTAAATTAAGCATGTATATGTGGCACTAGCTTTCACACACTCATTGCAGGGACCCTTAACCTGAGTTTTCTCTGGTTGGCCTAACTGATCACAACAAGGGTAGCTCTTTTTGCCTTAATCTTTATTAACCATTGCATATTGTGCGCAAAAGTCATGACTTTTTGTCTGTTTCAACAATAACAACAAGAATGATTTTTCGTTATGAACATGATAAGCAGATATTCTTTTCTTTTCTCCTAAGCAAGATCAAACATGCTAATTTGCAAAAAGTTAACTCTTTAGCTCTACCCTACACCTATCGAGGTGACAACAAGCATATGAATCCAATAATTCACTCCTAAGCATTCAAATCCAAATCTAGCCAAGACAAATATTCTACTCATGCAAGCCATCTCCTAGAAAAATTTTAAAAAGTCTCCCTTTTTGGGCTTCATGCTTACAACTCATCACAAGCTTGAAAATTTACAAGAAAGCCTATCCTAGGAGGTCATAATCATGCAAAAATACATCCAGACAACAACCATATGCATAATTCAAAGAAAGCTCAAAACAATAGCCCGAACTCAGATGCTCAAAGGCTCCACAAACATGCTAATCCACCCCCAAACTTAAAACTTGCATTGTCCTCAATGTATACAGAAGATAAGGCATAAACAAGCATGAGAACAATAAAAGAATAAGAGGAGTGAACGATACTGGCCTGGAATGATGCTGACTTCTTGACTGAAAGCTTGGAATCTTGAAAGCTTGAAAGCAAAGGAGAGAAAGAAAACAAGACCTACAAAACAAAAACAAACAATAAATAAAAAACAAAAAGAAAACACACTAAACTTACTTGGGTTGCCTCCCAAAAGCGCTTGTTTAACGTCATTAGCTCGACGTGTTGACCGTGCTTCAAGGAGGCTTATGTTCTGTGAATCCAACAGAGGTGCTCTTTCTTGCACCTTTCCTGTAGCCCATGAACAACACTTCATCTTTAGAGTCTTCAACTGCTTTAAAAATTTCTTTTTCGTTCTTGACTCTAATAGTGAGCTCCCTACGCTCAATATCAACAACACTCGCCTAGTAGCGAGGAATGATCTTCCTAATATGACAGGCATTGAAGGATTTTCTATCATGTCCATAACATACAAGTCAATAGGGAGGAAAAATCTACCTACTCTGATTAAAACATTTTCTACAATGCCAACTGGTCTAACCACAGACTGATCAGCCAATTGGAGCTTTACAGGAGTAGATTTGATCTCACCTATGTCTAACTTTTTACACAAGGACAATGGAATAATATTAATGCTAGCACCTAAGTCACATAATGTTCTAAAAGAGTAAGTACCAAAACTACAAGGAACAGAAAAACTCCCTGGGTCAGCTACTTTTTCAGGTACCTTCTGTTGTACTCTGGTGCTGCATGTGGAAGCAAGGTATACAGTGTCAACCTTCTTTTCCTTTCGCTTCTTTGCTAACCACTCCTTCATGAACCTGTTGTATTAGGGCATCTCTAATGCATCTGCAAAAGGAATATTAATGCTCAGATTCATAAAAGCATTCATAAATTTATCAAACTGAACCTGATTGTTCTTTTTTTTCTTTTTCTTTTTCTTTTCCTTGGGAACCATCAGTGTGGGAGAAGGAATAGGAGGCTTAGGGTTAGGCTTTTCAGCCTCATTTGATGATGTGTCCTCCTCAGCTTCCCCTGTAGGCGTTTTATAGTCCTCAGATTCAGGCTCCTCTTCAACTTCCTCCTTGTGCATAGTGATTGCCTTACAGTACTCCATCTGGGTTTTCTCTTGCTCAGCTGGGGCCTTACCTTTATTCATAGAGCTCACAATATTTACCAACTGTCCCAGTTGAGTCTCAATATTCTTGATGGCAGCACTGTGGCCATTCACTGTTGAGTTGATGACAATGACTGCCTCCTCCAATTTAGTTGTCCTGTTACTAGACTCTGCAATGAAAGCTCCAACAAGATCTTCTAACTTTTTATTTTCTTGAGTTTGAGGGGCAAACCCAGGGGGGTTAAGAACATTCTTAGTATTTGCATAAGAGAAATTTTCATGGTTCCTATTGTTAGGGTGATAATGTGTAAGTGTAACATTATTAATATATCCCCTAAAATTAGAATTTGATACATACTGAACCTGTTCGATGGTCTCCTCCTGAGGTCTGGATGCTAAAGCAGCAGCTGATTCAATTGACTGTGCACTCCCTGTACCTGAAAATTTCATAAAAGCATTAGCAAGGGAGGTCATCTGGGCCTGGAGTGCACTTACTTTATCAACCTCAAACACTCCAGCAACAATCTTTTTGGGTGTAGACCGCTCAGATGGCCACTGATAGCTGTTGGTGGCCATATCCTCTAGAAGTGTGCGAGCATTTTCTACGGTCTTGGACAACAGAGTCCCACCTGCAGCTGCATCAACAATAGTTTTTGTACTAGGAGTTAAACCATTATAAAACAATTCAACCTGAAGCCAGTCGGGATATCCATGCTGAGGGCACTTCCTCAGTAACTCTTTAAATCGCTCCCAAGCTTCGAACAGCTACTCATCAAATTTTTGTTGGAATGTCCCAATCTCGGTCCTCAGCTTGACCGTTTTTGCAGGAGGGAAAAATTTCTTAAAATAGGCCTGGACTAAAGCATCCCAGGTGGTGATGCTCCCAGGGGTAATAGACTGCAACCAATCTCGTGCTTTATCCTGCAAAGAAAAAGGAAATAAACGTAAGGGAATAGCATCCTCAGAAACTCCATTTATTTTTAACTGTCCCACAAATGTCCAAAAATGATTTAAGATGAGAATTTGGATCCTCGGTGGGCGATCCTCTGTATGCACAGTCTCGGGCCATTTGAATGAGACCAGTCTTCAGCTCAAAGTTGTTGGCATTGATCGGGACATAGACAATCCCCAATTGCTGTCCCTGAAACACAGGCTGAAAATAAACTCTAATAGGCCTAGGCTCCTTAGGTGGATTTTGGTCTGCCATTTGAATAATTTCTCTATTTTCCCTTCGAAGCCTATGAATTGTTCTTTCTATCTCGGGATCAAATGGTGCTAAAATTAAATCTTTACTACTACGCATACAAAACTAAACTACCCTAAAAAGGAAAGAAAACAATTATGGAAAGAAATAAAGAAAAGAAAACAACTAATCTAAATATGGAAAATATAATCTAGAAAAGGAAACAAAATAACCTAATATGAAATGCAAAAATAAATATGGCAAAACACAAATATGGAAAGAAAAACAAATAAGGAAAAAAAAAATGCAATCAACCTAAAAAAGTAAAAATACACCCTAAATTAAGATCAAACAATTTTTTCACAATATCAATCTAGCTAAATGTGCCAATCCCCGACAACGACGCCAAAAACTTGATGTGGACTTTTCCTACTGCAAGCGCATGGGTCAAGTAATAATATAGTGAATATAATTCGAATGTCGTCCTCTGGATTGGATTTTTAAGCAAATCAAGAATTGTGAATTATCTTGCTCAATTTTATTTAGGGAACACAATGTGATGATTGAATGATATGAAAACTAAATCAAAACAAGTAAAAAGTGTGGAAATTCAATTGGGAAAAATACTTAGGGAATTGATTTCGCCGATTTAGTCTAGGATTGATTTTAAGGAGTAAGTTATTATGCACAATGAAATCATGAGCCAAAGACCCTTTAATCACAACTACCTCTCCCGAGTATAATTGATTCTCAGGCAAATTAACTAACTTGATATCCCTATCTAAGTTTATTAATATGCAAGGCAATGAGATCTTTTGACTAATTCCAAAGTTAATCTAAAACCGTCACGAATTAGAAAATAAACTCTAGTCATGCAATCTTGAGTAAGTCTATATTAAATCCCCTCTCCCGAGCTAGATTCAAAACTTAAATCATCCAACTAATGACCATTTAATTGAAAGCATTAAATCAAGATTACAAACATAATAATCATTGCACAACTTAAACCATAAATTCAATCCATAAACTTAATCAACTACATCAATCCCTAAGCTATGAGTTTAGCTACTCATGAATGTAAATACAAGCTCAACTAAACATATAAAAGCCATAAATCTAGCTAAAGAAAGGAAAGGGAAAAGAAAACTCAATGTAGGTCGAGTCCGACGTCCCCGTCACGATCCCCACGAACAATGGGTTGATTTCCGATTTTCTCCCTTAGCTTCAGCCTTCAAATCCTCTGTTTTAGCTCTGTTTACGGCCCCAAGAAGTCCCAAAATTTATTCCCCCAAAAACCTAGCCGAAAGGATGCTTATATAGCAAAATTTCGTCGTAGCGTCGAGACGCTGCCTCTTATACGTGCGTGTCTGGAAAGGAAATGCGGTAGCGTCGAGACGCTATTGTCACAGCGTCTCGACGCTGTGACCTTATTGCACCTGATTCGATATGGAATGCCAGCTTCGAGACGCTAAAGAAGCAGCGTCTCGACCCTGGTCTATATTTGACCCGAAATTGACTTTTTTTCTCTTTGAAGCTTTTCCATTCCTTTGCATCTTTTCGCGTTCCGAACACCCGATTGACTCCAATATTACATTTTAGCTCCAATCCACAATTTCCTACAAAACAAACAATTAAATGCACTAAAATAACCAATAATAATCAAAGACTAGCTAAATTAAATAAGTAAAGATAGCTAGCTATGCTCGCTATCAACGAACACATGTGAAGGATTGACTTACTGCATTGGTCAATATTTGTGGACACAGAAATATTCTACAGTGAGAAGAGTGCAACTGTGGGTCTTTAGTGGAGTGACCCACAGTTAACGAATGTTGATTGACTTGGTTAATGAGTTTAGTTTATCAATCTCGTATCGTTGGAGCTTCTGATCTGTAGGTCCATTAGGTCCACCTGCTAGCTCATAACGGGTTCTGAGATAATATAGTCTTAATATTAAAGGGAATTTAAGTTAGTTGTATTTTGATACAATTAATATAATGCATGGAGATACATTATAGTATAAGTTTAATTATTGAATTAAACGATATAGTAAAATTAATTTTGGATGTGATTCAAAATTAATTAATGAGAGAATTATGAATTTAATTAAATATGTGATATTTGATTAAGTCATGAATTAATTAATTGGAGAATTAATTAAATTAAATTTAATTTGGTTAAATGTCATTTAATCAATTTTTTTTTTAGGAAAATTTAATCAAATTAATACTATAGTTTATATTAATGTACATTTTGATGCACATTAAAACTATAGGTTAAATGAGAGAGATAAAATTGAATATGATTCAATTATAAAATTAATTAAATATCTAATATTTAATTAATGTGGATTCAATTAATGAGATTAATTGAATGACCAATTTAATTCAATTGAATATGATTCAAATTGAATTAAATACTTATGTTATAATTTATTTAATTAATATTAATTAAATTAAATTAATTAAATTAATTAATTATTAAATATTTATTATTTAATTAATAGACGGCCAAGATCGTTTGGATTTGATCCAACGATCTAGATTGAGTAGGGTTTTAACTCCCTCCCCACTTATCGTTAAGTGGAGAGGGGTTACCCAATTCATCGGTTGACTCTCATTTTTTTGACTCAAAAAACAGAGAAGGTAGAACTCTCTCTTCTCTCAACTTTTCTCTCAAAATAAATCATTTACCTTGCTGAATTTTTCCCTTCCAAGACGAGTTTTGGGTTCCCACAAGCCAATCTCAGAGATCCAAGAGAATAGCGGGTGTTCTTGCGTGGTGGTGTCCATTTGGAGATCAAGAACGAGATCCTTGGAGCATTGTGCAGTGTTCTTCGAAATCCAGTAAGTGTTCTTGATCTTGAATCAATTTTAGCATGCTTAATCATTTTATAGAAATTAGTTTCTGTAATTTTTGGTTGCCAACGTACCGGTTTTTCTAAAATTGAAATCTAATTCGAGATCGGTCTTATTTGCTTCCGCTGCCAAAGGGATTTCAACCATTCATAACTAAGGTTAGAATTCAGTCTTTTAAGAAGGACCTCGGGCATCTTTACTCATGGGCGTCTACTAGGGTTCTGTCACCACCCTCTTCTTTCCAGTGAGTTCTGCTTGAATTTTACTTCGAATAAGGGCCTTATGTAGTGTTGGAAGTAGTTGAGGAGCCACGAAATAGGTGCTGGTAGGTAGCCCATGTTGGGTTTTATGCCCTAAAACTCGTAGATAGTGAATGTAACTGTTGACCGGATATTAATGAAATAATATTGATATATTTTTCCATTAATTGTTATTAGTTATTTTATATTTGTCTTTGCCTAAAAATAACCCTAATCCAATAAACTAGACATCCAGGGCTGTAATATGAGTCTTGAACTATATGTAGCGACATATGGGATCATTGTTTAAGAAACACCCTAAAGGGTCTATAGTATAGGGATAAGACTGGGTGCCTTATCCTGGTAACACTATGGATACGACCCACTTTGTATTTGATACAAACACTGTGATCCAACGCGTTCGTGTAGGAGACATGCGAGTGAGGGTAGCCTATGCAATGAGTTTGCATAAGACCGGACCGCGAAATAGTAACCACTGGTTATAACACCGTTAACTAGTTGGTTTTCTATTTCACTAGGACGACCTAGACAACTTAGTCTTAATCCTGAGTTGATTATGGACTCTTGCTCATGAGAGATTGTCCTTTGATTTGCATGGGTGAGAGTGGCCAATACGCCGACTCAATAAGCCTACCATTTTGGGGACACGACCGAATGGGGAGCTGGGAACATAATCGTACAAGATGGAATTCACTCCTTCCCGACTTTAGGGAAGCAGATGAGTGTTCCCTTAAGTGGTTACTCCGAGTCTTGAACAAAGGGCCCTACCCTCTCAATGGCACGAGAGGGTTTTCTATTTGATGGTTGGACCACAAACAGGTTGTTCATTAGAGGAGAACTGGTACTTAAGGAAATAGAAGTAACCCAGAGGTAAAACGATAATTTGACCTAGCTGGAGTTGCAGACATTCGTGAAGGACTAACTAGTCGATATTGGTCTATATCCATGGACACAGAAAATATGTCTGCAGTGAGAAGAGTGCAACTGTGAGTCTATAGTGGAATGAACACACAGTTAACGAATATTGATTAATGTGGTTAATGAGTTTGATCAATTAATCTCACATCGTTGGAGCTTCTGATCTGCAGGTCCATTAGGTCCCACTGGTAGCTCATAAAGTAATTTGAGGCAACTAAGTAATAAATGTAAATTGAAAATGTTCAATTTACTAAGGGAAACAAACATAATATATATTGATATATTATTGTGAGAGAAATTAATATTTGAAGAAATTCAAATATAAATTTATGGAAGTTTGAAAGAGTTCAAATAATCAATTAATTAATTTAAGGCCTAAAATCTATTTGGGCGAATTAATTAATTCAAGGTCGGAAATTAAATATGTGATATTTAATTGGTGGTTAATTAATTTAAGAATTCATTAACCGGGAATTAATCAATTATGGAAATAATTAATCACTGAAGGAAGTGATTAATCATTTATGGAAATGATCTAATCACTTATGAAAGTAATTAGTCATTTGTTGAAAAGATTAATCAATTATGGAATTGATTGATCATGATTGATTAAAAAAGGAATAAGATTGAATCAATTTTGGAAAAGATTGATTTAATTGAATATTTTATTCATGGCCTCTCTTCTATAAATAGAAAACTAGACCTAATTGGTCCATGACACTCTGCTTTTGCTCTTAGACTCTCAAGACAAGACCTAGAATTCTCTCTAGCCTCCCTCTTAGAGAAAGACTCCCACAAGTCTTTTGCCTCCTAGACTTAGAGACATACCGGTGTAACTTCTGTGGTTATTGTGTCATTCAAGAAGGATTTTTCAGCGAAGAAACTTAAAAGGGGGCTGCTGCGTTTTGATCGTTGGAGCATCGTTGGCGAAGAACGGTCAAGTCTGTAACGAAGGTTTGTAATGGTTCTTCCCATTTTCTTTAGAAAAGCATGAAAATAAATTTAGATTTATTTTTTAGCATGTTTAAACTGATTTTCCAGCAACTTTAAAGTATGTTTAAAGTTTTTTTGAGTTTTCGTAACGATATTTTAATGTTAATTAATATACGGCGTAAGGTCCAATCGATGCGCTTCCGCTGCGTGGGGACTTTTATTCCCTTCAATCGGCATCAGAGCCATCGCTGTCCCTATTAATTAATATTAAAAGTTGCGATAGGCTCTAATAGGTGGGATTTATGCATAATGTATGTTCGGTTTGCGTTGAACTGTTTGGGTTAATTTTATGGCCATAGATTTTATTTTTATGTGATTTTGATCATGTAAGGCCCGTTGTTTTGGGTATTTTATGTAAAATCGAGTTCTATGTAAGTCCGGGTCTAGAATAGGTTTTTATGAGATGAAAATCGGAGAAATCGCCGCTGAAATTGAGGCCGAAACCGAAGATTTGTTGCTGTTTCTGCCCAGAATTTGCTTCCAGACGCAACAGCGTCGGGACGCTACTTCAACAGCGTCTCGACGCTGTCTCGATACCACAAATGCTCGGTATGGAAAGCGCACATCGTCAGGACGCTGTGATGATAGCATCTCGACGCTGTCACGATGGAGGCGCGCATTAGGGCTTCAAAAGGGGCGGTTCAAGAGGAGGCCGGTCCGGTTCGGACCGGTTCGCTGGGCTGGGACCTATTTGGTCTGGTTCAGCAAATTTTCGGCATGGTTTGTGATTTTGGAGGCCGGTTCAAGGCTGTTCGGGGCGGTTCGTGATGTCTAGACAAAATTTCGGAGCTGCACAAGGATTTTTAGGATAGAATTTAGCTAAATTGTAATTTAATGCTTTATTTTATCCTAGGGGCCAAAATTAACCGGTTCAATTGCTATTTATGTGCTTTATGGATGTCATATAGAATATTTAATCTCACCTTAGGTTATAAACATGCTCATGCATTCTTTATATATATTATAAATTGTTATAATGTATGTTTAAATGCATGGAATTGTTTTCATATTTTTTAATAAAGTGTATATTAATTATATGAAAAAATTGGGAAGCATGAAACATGTCATTACTTAAATTAAATATAAATAGTTATGTTTAATGTGATGAATGAAACATGCTTGATTGATTTTCTTGATTGGCTTATAATTGTTATATTAAAAGAAAATCAAAATTGCATGAAGCATGAAACATCCATAGTTAATAATATAATTGTTATATTATTCATGCAATAAGTATAGTTTAATTATTTAATTTGAATGAGATTGTTGAATGAATTAAACCCTAGATTCTTGATTATAGGATTAATCATTAAAATTTGAAATAGTTGTTTAATATTAATGATTAGAAACCGTCAATCTATAATCAAGATTTGCATGCAAACATAAGATCATAGGATAAATTGGATTAATTTTAAATTGTTTAAAATTAATTAGACCTAGATCGATTTCTAATAGGATTAGAATATTTTCTTACTTAGAATTAAAAATAGTTTTAATTGACTACCCCTCACGGTAAAGTTCTATCTAAGGCTGAGGGTATTTAAGTTGACGGTTTACGGAACACCTCCTACCTGGGAACTGACCCGAACATTGAGTTGAATTAACCATAGTAATGTTGACTTGCAATGTTGGGTTTATTAAAAGAAGTTTAATTCACCCAAAAGATTGCAGTTGAATCCTTTCCATAATTGTTATAATAGGATCAGACTTAGATAGATTGGCTTAGCCGAATACTATCTAAGTTAAACAACCCTATATTAACCTTAGGACAATTTCAGTGGGAGGAAAATTACAAAACGAGATTTAAATCAAGTTTTGCTCATACGTCCCTATATTCACAACGTGAGATTCATGCTCGGCTTCGAGTCGCCTTAGGAGAGGCCTCCCTTCGAAAAAATGTCTAGAGTAAGTGGGAGCGGGACACGTGTCAACGTATCCCTCGGTCTTCGCCCATAGTTCTGCAGGGATAAAAGCCCTTGCGCAGCGAAAACTTACAGAACCTTTACTCAGTTTTTAATTTGGAATAAAATACCAATACGTTTGGCAAAATAATAAAAATTACAGCAGTAAAATAAAAAAAAACTACTGAATTTTTAATAATAAAACATGCTAGTTCTTATTTAGATCTAATCTAAATTGGATCCTTATGATCCTAGAATTCAAGAATGACTTACCCTTGAAGATTTCTTGAATTGCTTCGCCAAAATTCCTTGGTTCTCCGCTGAAAAAAAAATGTCACGAACACCACCACGAGGTTTCACCAGTATACTCAAAGGGATACACGCCGAGAGCTTGTGGGAACTCGAAAACTCTAAGGATTTCTTCTGGGGAGCCACACACTGATTTCTCAGAGAAAACCAAAACAACTGAGAGAGCGAGAGGGAGGGAGAGAGGCGTGAGATTGGGAGAGATATCTGCAACCACCCACTGACCACGTCTCTTTATTTAAAAAAGAAAACCCATAATTTCAGATAACTGAAATATCAGTTATCTGATAACTTAATTAATTATAATTTTAAAATCATAATTTTAAATTATAATTAATTATATTTTAATTAATCTAAATTAATTAAAATAACATTAATTTAAATCCAATTTAAATTAATATCCCTCTTATCTTATAGTTTAATTAAATCAAATTTAATTAAACTAAATCAATTAATTAATTCGAAATTAATTAATAAAAATAAAATTGAACATCACATATTCAATTACTATTTTCTCTCTCAAAACTATAGTATTAATATACATCCAATGCATATTAATTATAACCTATAGTTTTAATATGAACCAAATTCATATTTTAGTAAAATATTCGAACACCTTCGAATATTCAATCCATCCTTAGAATTTTACCTCAACGCCCTAAATGAGCTACCGGTGGGACCTAATGGACCTACAGATCAGAAGCTCCAACGATATGAGATTAGTTGGTTAAACTCATTAACCAAGTTAATCAATGTTCGTTAACTGTGGTTCACTCCACTAAAGAACCACAGCTGCACTCTTCTCACTGCAGACATATTTCTGTGTCCACGGATATTGACCGTCAACAGCAAGTTAGCCCTTCACGTGTGTTCGTACCCCAGCTAGGTCAAATTACCGTTTTACCCCTGGGCTACCTCTTGGTCCTTAAGTACCAGTGCTCCTCTAATGAACAACCTGTTTGTGGTCCAACCATCAAACAGAAAACCCTCTCGTGCCATAAAGAGGGTAGGGCCCATTATTCAAGACCCGGAGACACCACTTAAGGGAACACACCTCTACTTACCCTCATATCAGGAAGGAGTGAATTCCATCTTGTAAGACTACGTTCCCAGCTCCCCATTCGGTCTTGTCCCCAAAATGGTAGGCTTATTGAGTCGGCGAACAGGCCACTCTCACCCGTACAAATCAAAGGACAATCCCTCATGGACAGGAGTCCATAATCCACTCAGGATTAAGGCCAAGTTGCCTAGGTCATCCTAGTGAAATAGAAACCAAACTAACTAACGGTGTTACAGTTAGTGGTTAACTATTTCGCGGTCCGGTCTTTGTGCAAACTCATTGCACAGGATACCCCCACTCACATGTCAACCACATGAACGCGTTGGATCATTACGTTTGTATCAATATACAAAGCGGGCCGTATCCATAGTGTCACCAGGATAAGGTACCCAGCCTTATCCCTATACTACAGACCCTTTAGGCTAAAACTTGAACATTGATCCCCGTATGTCCCTACATACTAGTTCAAGCCTCATTCTATTAGCCATGGATGTTTAGTTTATTGGATTAGGGTTAACAAGACAAGATATAATACAAACATTGAATAATACATCACTTTATTAATGTTCGGTCAAAAGTACTTTTACTATCTACGAGTTTTAGGGCATAAAACCCAACAAACTCCCACTTGAACCAAAACTCAAGTTACAGGGAAAGTATATACAATATAATCCAAAGTTGGAAACGGTACATGTATGTTGTACATTACATAAAAAGTAAATATACAAAATACAATAAACTAGGGCATCCTTACACCCATTACACATCTCCCACTTGCCCTAGATTACGCTATATACATGTCTCGCAGACCTAGACTCTCTAGATGACCCTCGAACACTTTAGCCGAGAGGGCCTTCGTAAACGGATCAGCAATGTTGTGCTCGGAAGCGATCTTGGTCACGACCACATCTCCTCTTTGCACAATTTCACGAATCAGATGATACTTCCTTTCTATGTGTTTACCTCTTTTGTGGCTACGAGGTTCCTTTGAATTGGCTACAGCCCCACTGTTGTCACAGTATAACGTAATGGGCAAGTTCATATTTGGAACAACTTCCAAATCTGTCAAGAACTTCCTTAGCCAAACAGCTTCCTTAGCTGCTTCACAAGCAGCTACATACTCAGCCTCCATTGTGGAGTCTGCTATGCATCCTTGCTTTATACTCCTCCAAACTACAGCTCCCCCGTTAAGGGTGAAAACTGACCCTGACGTAGATTTCCTTGAATCCTTGTCAGTTTGGAAGTCAGAGTCGGTGTAACCCGTGAGAACTAACTCCTTAGCCCCAAACACCAACATGTAATCTCTCGTTCTCCTAAGATACTTGAGGATTCCTTTAACGGCGGTCCAATGGTCTAACCCTGGATTCGACTGATATCTGCTGACAATCCCTACAGCATAACAAATGTCAGGCCTCGTGCATAGCATGGCATACATTAAGCTACCCACGGCAGATGCGTAGGGAATCCGTCTCATATCCTCAACCTCTTGAGGTGTCTTAGGAGACTGTTGCTTAGACAAGTGAACCCCATGCCTGAAAGGCAACAAGCCCTTCTTGGAGTTCTGCATCGAATATCGAGCCAACATCTTGTCGATATACGTTGCCTGAGACAGAGCTAGCGATTTGTTCTTTCTATCCCGAATAATCTGGATGCCAAGAACATACTGGGCCTCACCCAAATCTTTCATTTGGAATTGAGCTGCTAGCCATTCTTTTACGTCAGACAGATACCCTACATCATTCCCAATGAGTAGGATGTCGTCTACATAAAGTACGAGGAAAGCTACTTTATTCTTGTCGATCTTCTTGTATACACAAGGCTCATCAACATTCTGGTCAAAACCAAAAGATTTGATCGCAGTATCAAATCTAATATTCCAAGATCGAGAAGCCTGTTTCAACCCATAAATGGATCGATTCAGTTTGCAAACTTTTTGCTCATGACCTTGGGATATGAACCCTTCGGGTTGAGACATAAAAATACTCTCGTCAAGATTGCCATTCAGAAAAGCTGTCTTGACATCCATTTGCCATATTTCATAATCATAAAATGTGGCAATGGATAAGAGGATTCTTATGGACTTTAGCATAGCAACTGGAGAAAAAGTTTCTTCATAGTCCACTCCTTCTCGTTGGGTATAACCCTTTGCTACAAGTCTTGCTTTGAAAGTCTGTACTTTCCCAGCAGCATCTCTTTTTCTCTTATAGATCCATTTACACCCAATGGGTTTGACCCCCTCAGGTAGATCTACAAGTTCCCAAACCTGATTGAAGTACATTGACTCCATTTCAAGATCCATGGCTTTGGCCCACTCGTCCTTATCTACATCATTCATTGCCTGACGATAAGACAATGGATCTTCTACGCCGTCATCAGGTATGACTACTTGTGTTTCTGTTAAACCCAAGTAGCGGTTAGGTTGTGTCACAACCCTCCCACTGCGTCGAAGCTCTCCCACTACGTGAGTAGGACTAGATTGACGAGAAGAACTGCATTCTCCAACAACTCTTGTTGAAGGACCAGGTTCATCAACAACCCTTGTTGTCCCTTCTGTAGCTTCTCCTAATACTAACTTACTTCGTGGTCGATGATCTCGAATGTGGTCTTCCTCCAAGAAAGTTGCATTTGTCGATACAAATACTTTATTATCTTGAGGGTCGTAGAAAAGACCACCTCTCGTTTCTTTCGGGTAACCAACAAATTGGCATATTCTCGTACGTGGTTCCAATTTCTTAGGATTTGTCACTAACACATGTGCAGGACAACCCCAGATTCGAAAGTAACGCAAACTAGGTTTACGCCCCCTCCATAACTCAAAAGGAGTTTCAGAAACACTTTTTGAGGGAACACTGTTAAGAATATGTACTGCAGTCTCTACTGCATACCCCCAAAACGAGCTAGGCAACTGAGCATAGCTCATCATAGATCGAACCATGTCTAACAAGGTTCTGTTTCTCCTTTCTGATACACCATTTTGCTGAGGTGTACCGGGGTCTGAGAGTTGTGATTGGATTCCATGTTCTATCATATAGTCCTGGAATCGCTGATCTAAATACTCTCCACCTCGATCTGATCGAAGTGTTATAATTGTTTTACCTAATAAGTTTTCTACCTCAGCCTTAAACTCCTTGAACTTTTCAAGAGCCTCAGACTTATGGCCCATTAGGTACAAGTAACCGTATCGTGAATAATCATCTATAAAAGAGATGAAGTATTCAAAACCACCTCGAGCCTTTACATTCATTGGACCACAAAGATCCGAATGTATCAGTTCAAGTGGTTCTTTGGCCCTATAACCTTTTCCGGTAAAAGGCCTCTTGGTCATTTTACCCTCGAGACACGATTCACAGGGTGGTAAAGATGTATCTTCTATGTCACTTAGAAGTCCATTTTTAACCAAACGATCGATCCGATCGATGTTAATATGACCAAGACGAAGATGCCAAAGATACGTGTTGTTACTTAAAGGAGAAACTTTTTGCCTTTTGTTTTGCATTTCGGCCGTTTTAAACATTTCATGACTTAAAATAGCCTTAGCATCATTTGGTCTTAACACAAATAAATTATTCTCACGCTTAGCTGAACAAATGTAAACTCCATTCTTTGATATTAAAGCTTCATTAAGCAAGAAGGAAACTGAATAACATTGTTCTAAGAAAGCTGAAACAGAAATAAGGTTCCTTTTAATTCTAGGAACCAAGTACAAGTCCTCTAAAATTAAAAACCTATTTCTAAAGAATAATTTTGCAGCTCCCACTGCACGAGCTGAAATGACGTCTCCTGTTCCGACCTTGAGCGTCATTTCACCCTCTGCCAGCTGCTGGAAATTATTTCCCTGAAAAGAAGAACAAACATGATTAGTGGCTCCCGAATCTAGTATCCAGGCAAACTCATCATGTTCAACGAGACAAGTCTCTAACACAAGTAAATCAAATTTACCTTCTTTTTCTCTTCTCTTCTCAGCAAGGTAGCGGGGACAGTTGCGCTTCCAGTGACCATCTGCATTGCAGTGGAAGCATCTACCTTTGTCGGCCACGACCTTGGCCTTCCCCTTCCCTTGCACAGCCTGTGCAGGAGCCTTCCCCTTGTCTCCCTTCCTCTTTTGGATCTGCTTCGATGAAGAAGCCTGAGGTACAAATTTAGTCCCTGAGGATGAACCCTTCAGGAACTTCTTCTTGGAATGGGCCACATTGGCCTCTCCTTTAACCACATTCTTTCCCTTGCTCTTTTGCAGGGACTTGTAAATCTGTAACTCCGAGAGGAGGGTAGTCAGGTTGAACTGAATCTTATTCATGCTCGCGTTCGTCCTGAAAGACAGATAGCTCGCCGGGAGCGAGTGAAGGATGAACGCAACCTGACTGCGCTCGCAGACAACCCCGCCATTTGCCTCAGCTATGTTGAACTGGTTAATCATGTCCAGGACATGTTCCCGAACAGATTGACCTTCCAGCATCTTGGCATTGAAGACGTTCTTCAAGGCGTCGTGGTGGAGCTGGTAGGACGGAAGTCCAAACATCTCCTGCAGGGAATTCATAATTTCCCTGGCAGTTGCCACGTTTTCGTAACGCTTGGCCAACACTTCAGACAAGCTGACCATAATATAGACTTTGACCTTTTCATTGGCCTTGGTCCAACGTTCGTAGGCGTCCTTAACTGCCTGAGAAGCAGTGCGAGGGGGAACGGGAGGACATTCCTCCGTTAAGACGAATCTTAAGTCCTCAACCACGAGTATTGTATTGAGGTTTGATTTCCATTGTGGAAAATTCTCGCCGGTAAGTTGTTCATTTTTAAGCAGGGATATTATAGAGGAAGACATTGCTGAAAAACAAACAAGTGACCGTATTAGTTATCTTTGCCTTAACCCATCACACAAGCAATACAAACAATTGCATACATCCAATCAATTTTGCAAACAAACAATCAAAGAACCCTAATAAAACTATGATTGTGTTTCGCAACGATGCTTTAGAGGTTTAGAAGAACAGCCACCGAAGGATGATCAGTTGTTCCTCCTCTAAAATGAGACTCTTCTCAGTCAATTTCTAATACCAGAATAACTCATATTCCATTAGATATTAACCACCGTTGTTCGGTCAAGGATTTGTTAACAAATTAACTCCTCCCCGTAAGTGTAACCCTCCCACTTTTAGATCCCAGAGGCACGCACCAACAGGCTACCGTTAGGAAAGACAACTGTTGGTAATTAGCCTAAGTGACCCTATCCTATTCAGGAGTTCACGGTGTTCCGAATCCTATGATCAGGCCCTCCGAAGGGATGGTTGCGCCGAGACAACACGCAGGCGGATCATAGGAATCTCACGTTGTGACCTAGGGGCGGAGACCGAAGGATACGTTGACACGTGTCCTGCTCCCACTTACTATAGTCACTTTCCCCATTCACCTTGGTATTGACCCATGCAAACACTCTCCGAAGGGAGGCCGCGCTAAAACGACACAAAGCCGAGCATGGATCTCACGGTGTGAACATCACAGGGACGCAGGAGCAAAACTCGATTTAAATCAAGTTTTGTAATTTTTCCTCCCACTAAAGTAACCTATTATTAATTTTTAGGGTTTGATTAAACCTAGATAAATCCGGCTAAGTCATTTATCTAAGTCTAGTCCTATTATAACTATTATAATAAGACCTAATGTCTAGGTGTATTAAACCAATTTAATTAACCTAGCGACACTATTCTAACATTAACCTGAGATTAATTCAACTCCGGTGTTCCAGATCCGTTCCCAGGTAGGAGGTGTTCCGTTTACCGTCAACTTAAATACCTCCAATCCTTAGACAGAACTTCACTGGTAGAGTTCCCTTATAATCTTAGGAATGTTCGTCCTACTTAGTTCATTAAAACTATTTTAAAACTAAGTAAGATATTCTAATCCTATTAGAGAATGATCTTAGGTCTAATTAATTTTAACCCATTAAAATTAATTTAATTTTAACCTAAGATCCTATGTGAACATGCATACATTGATTATAGATTGACGGTTTCTAATCATAAAATTTTAAACTATTTCAAAATTTTATAATGATTAGCCCTATAATCATGCATACTATAGTTTTTAAAACAATTAACAATCATATTCAAGTTAATGAAATTAAAACTATAGTACTCTGCATTTCATGATAATTAATATAACTCTTATATTAACCTATGGATGTATCATGCTCAATGCAATTTGATTTCCATTTAAATAATAAACAACTTTATTATTGCCAAACATGGAAAATCAACTTAGCATGCTGCAAACAAATAATTTTTAATATAACTCTTATATTAAAACTATGTAGTTGCATGCATCATACTTTTCCATTTTCATGACTTTAACATAACTCTACTATATATTAAATAAATCATGAAAATCAAACCATGCATTTCAAACATATATTATAATCTAATTATAACATACATAAATGCATGAGCATGCTTTATATCCTAAGGTGGGATTTCTAATTTTATATGACATCCATAAAGCATATAAAATAGCATATGAACCGATTAATTGGCCTCTAGAACAAAATTAAAGCTAAATTACAATAATAAAGCAAAATTCTATCCTATTACAGCCTTCTGCAGCCCCGAACCGGACCAAAACCGCTCCAAAACGTGCCAAAACCACCCAAAACAGGTCAAAACCACCAAAAATTGGTCAAAACCGCTTGAACTAGCTGGAAAACCACCGAACCAGGTCAAAAACCGGCCAGAGTTGACCGAACCGCACCCCAGTCAGCAACCCAGGCGAGCCGGTCAACGAACCACTGCTTCAGTCAACGAACCGCGCCTGAACCGGCCTGATGCAGACCGAACCGGACGAGCTGGACCGCGCCTCGCTGACTGCACCTGAACCGCGCCTCGCTGACGTCAGCATGGTGTATGCTGACGTCAGCCCTACCTGACGCACGCGCTTTTCCGTCCGATTTTCCTTTTTTTTTTTTTTTTTTTTTTTTTTTTTTCGATTTTCTGGAATTCCAGCACTGTTCCAGCCGCAATTGTTCGTCGTTTTCCGCCGTTTTTGGCCAAATTTGGTCCCGATCTTCATCGTTCTTCAGCCTAAACTAGACTTGGACTTACAGAGACTCGATTTACAATTTAATTGCCCAAAAACACAGGGGCCTTTACATTTGATCGCATCAAAATAATTGTAAATCTAAGGCCAATTAATCTCCAGTTCATAGCAAATTAACATTCATAATGCAATTAAATCCCACCTAAAACCAACGCAAATTTTAATTCACAAATTAAAATACAGAGAAGGCTCTGATACCAATTGCAGGGATAAAAGCCCTTGCGCAGCGAAAACTTACAGAACCTTTACTCAGTTTTTAATTTGGAATAAAATACCAATACGTTTGGCAAAATAATAAAAATTACAGCAGTAAAATAAAAAAAAACTACTGAATTTTTAATAATAAAACATGCTAGTTCTTATTTAGATCTAATCTAAATTGGATCCTTATGATCCTAGAATTCAAGAATGACTTACCCTTGAAGATTTCTTGAATTGCTTCGCCAAAATTCCTTGGTTCTCCACTGAAAAAAAAATGTCACGAACACCACCACGAGGTTTCACCAGTATACTCAAAGGGATACACACCGAGAGCTTGTGGGAACTCGAAAACTCTAAGGATTTCTTCTGGGGAGCCACACACTGATTTCTCAGAGAAAACCAAAACAACTGAGAGAGCGAGAGGGAGGGAGAGAGGCGTGAGATTGGGAGAGATATCTGCAACCACCCACTGACCACGTCTCTTTATTTAAAAAAGAAAACCCATAATTTCAGATAACTGAAATATCAGTTATCTGATAACTTAATTAATTATAATTTTAAAATCATAATTTTAAATTATAATTAATTATATTTTAATTAATCTAAATTAATTAAAATAACATTAATTTAAATCCAATTTAAATTAATATCCCTCTTATCTTATAGTTTAATTAAATCAAATTTAATTAAACTAAATCAATTAATTAATTCGAAATTAATTAATAAAAATAAAATTGAACATCACATATTCAATTACTATTTTCTCTCTCAAAACTATAGTATTAATATACATCCAATGCATATTAATTATAACCTATAGTTTTAATATGAACCAAATTCATATTTTAGTAAAATATTCGAACACCTTCGAATATTCAATCCATCCTTAGAATTTTACCTCAACGCCCTAAATGAGCTACCGGTGGGACCTAATGGACCTACAGATCAGAAGCTCCAACGATATGAGATTAGTTGGTTAAACTCATTAACCAAGTTAATCAATGTTCGTTAACTGTGGTTCACTCCACTAAAGAACCACAGCTGCACTCTTCTCACTGCAGACATATTTCTGTGTCCACGGATATTGACCGTCAACAGCAAGTTAGCCCTTCACGTGTGTTCGTACCCCAGCTAGGTCAAATTACCGTTGTACCCCTGGGCTACCTCTTGGTCCTTAAGTACCAGTGCTCCTCTAATGAACAACCTGTTTGTGGTCCAACCATCAAACAGAAAACCCTCTCGTGCCATAAAGAGGGTAGGGCCCATTATTCAAGACCCGGAGACACCACTTAAGGGAACACACCTCTACTTACCCTCATATCAGGAAGGAGTGAATTTCATCTTGTAAGACTACGTTCCCAGCTCCCCATTCGGTCTTGTCCCCAAAATGGTAGGCTTATTGAGTCGGCGAACAGGCCACTCTCACCCGTACAAATCAAAGGACAATCCCTCATGGACAGGAGTCCATAATCCACTCAGGATTAAGGCCAAGTTGCCTAGGTCATCCTAGTGAAATAGAAACCAAACTAACTAACGGTGTTACAGTTAGTGGTTAACTATTTCGCGGTCCGGTCTTTGTGCAAACTCATTGCACATGATACCCCCACTCACATGTCAACCACATGAACGCGTTGGATCATTACGTTTGTATCAATATACAAAGCGGGCCGTATCCATAGTGTCACCAGGATAAGGTACCCAGCCTTATCCCTATACTACAGACCCTTTAGGCTAAAACTTGAACATTGATCCCCGTATGTCCCTACATACTAGTTCAAGCCTCATTCTATTAGCCATGGATGTTTAGTTTATTGGATTAGGGTTAACAAGACAAGATATAATACAAACATTGAATAATACATCACTTTATTAATGTTCGGTCAAAAGTACATTTACTATCTACGAGTTTTAGGGCATAAAACCCAACAAGTTCACACCGTGAGAGTCCTATGATCCGCCTGCAGGTTGTCCTGACGCAACCATCCCTTCGGAGGGCCTGATCATAGGATTCGAAACATCGTGAACTCCTGAAAAGGATAGGAGCTCTTAGGCTAATCACCAACAGTTGTCTTTCCCTTCGGTAGCCTGTTGGTGCGTGCCTCTAAGATATGAAAGTGGGAGGGTTACACTTACGAGGATGAGTTAAAAGTGTTAACGAATCCTTGATCGAACAACAGTGGCTAATGTCTATAGAAATATGAGTTATTCTGGAATTAGAATTAGCTGAGAGGTGTCTCATTTCCAAGGAGGAGTGCCTGATCACCCTTCGGTGGCTGATATTCTAAACCTCTGAAACATCGTTGCAAAACTAAATCAATAGTTTTAGGGTTCTATGATTGTCTGTTTTGCTAAATTGATTGGATTGTGTGCAATTGTTTGCTTGTATGATGGGTTAAGGAAAAGATAACTAATACGGTCATTGTTTAAATTACAGCAATGTCTTCCTCAATTGTCTCTCTGCTTAAAAATGAGAAATTAACCGGAGAAAATTACGCTACATGGAAATCGAACCTGAATACGATTCTTGTTGTCGATGATCTGCGGTACGTCTTAACGAAGGATTGTCCTCCAGCCCCTGCTTGTAATGCATCTCAAGCAGTTAAGGATGCTTATGACCGCTGGACAAAGGCCAATGATAAGACTCGCGTCTATATCCTAGCCAGTTTATCTGAAGTTTTGGCTAAAAGGCATGAGGGCATGGTAACAGCGAGGGAGATTATGAACTCTCTCCAGGAGATGTTTGGACAACCGTCCTACCAACTCCACCATGACGCTCTCAAATACGTTTATAGCTGGCGCATGAAAGAGGGCACGTCTGTTCGGGAACATGTCCTGGACATGATGGTCCAATTCAACGTGGCAGAAGCAAATGGGGCGGTCATAGATGAGCGTAGTCAGGTTGCATTCATCTTAGAATCTCTTCCGAAGAGTTTTCTACAGTTTCGAAGCAATGCAATGATGAATAAAATAACATTCAACCTGACTAGCCTCCTGAATGAGCTACAACTCTATCAGTCTCTTCTTAAGAATAAGGGACAGATAGGAGGAGAGGCAAACGTTGTTCACTCTAAAAGAAAGTTCGAGAAGGGTTCATCTTCTGGAACTAAATCTATAGCCACTTCTTCAAAGAAAAATCAAAAGAAGAAAGGAAACAAGGGGAAAGCTCTCAGTTCTGCTGCCAAAAGCAAGGGAAAAACCAAAGCCATGGCAGACAAAGGCAAGTGTTTCCACTGCAATGTAGATGGACATTAGAAGAGAAACTGCCCAAAGTACCTTGCTGAGAAAAAGAAGGAAAAAGAAGGTAAATTTGATTTACTGGTTTTAGAAACATGTCTGGTAGAACATGATGAGTTTACCTGGATACTTAATTCAGGAGCAACTAATCATGTTTGCTCTTCTTTTCAGGAAAATAGTTCCTTTCGGCAGTTGAACGATGGGGAAATGACACTCAGGGTCGGAACTGGAGAAGTCATTTCAGCTAAAGCAGTGGGAGCTGCGAAGTTATTTTTTAGAAATAGATTCTTACTTTTAGAAAGTTTGTTAATTGTTCCCAAGCTTAAGAGGAACTTAATTTCTATTTCATGATTGATTGAACAATCATATACAGTTACTTTTGATATGAATGAAACGTTCATTTATAAGAATGATGTACTTATTTGTTCAACCAAATTAGAAAATAACTTGTATGTATTAAGACGACCCGAAAACTGATGTGCAATTTGCTAACCGCAAGTGTACGGGTCAAGTAATAATATAGTGAATATGAAATTCGAATGTCGTCCTCTGGATTGGTGTCTAGCCAATTTTAATTACCGAAAATAATTTTGACCAATTTTATCTAGGGAACTAAATAGAGTGAGAATGAGATTAAATCAAACACAAGATAATGCAAAAAATGACAATCAAATGGAAACAATGGTCTTAGGGATTTGACTTCACCAATTTGGATTATGGAATAATTAATGGATTCATAACATGCAATGATTCATAAATCTTGGAAACCTAATATCAACCATACCTCTCCCGAGCATACATGATTCTCCCACATGTAATTGAACCCGATATCCCTATCTAAATTCAATAAACATGCAAGGCATTAAGGAAACCCTTTTTAACGATTTCTAGAATTAACTATTATCTCCTGATCTCTAGCTAAATCCTAGTTATGCAAAACGATTTCTAAGCTAAATCCTCTCTCCCGAGTTAGACTTAAGCATAAAAAACATTCAATTTATGGCTGGTAAATTGAAAGCATTAAGGATACAAATATGCATAAATGAATCAATAACATAAATTCCATAACATCAATCCATAATTGCCCACTGGCTACATCAATCCCTAAGAATTAAAGACCTAGCTAATCAAGCAACGCGTTACAATATAACTACGGTCTAAAACAACCATAAACACTAACTAAAGTAAGAGAAAGAAGAATTAAACTCGTTGTAGGTCGAGATCGAACGTTCTTGTCACGATCCCCACGAACAATGGGTTGATTTCCACCTTGCTCCCTTTGCTTCTGCTTCAATCCTCTGTTTTCTACTCTGTTTTACGGCTCCAAAAGGTCCAAAAGAGAATCCCCCTAAAAACCTAGCCGCAGATTGCTTATATTTTGTTTTTTTTCGTCATAGCATCGAGACGCGCATTCTGAAACGGAAATTACACAGCGTTTCGAGCACCCGATTGACTCAAATTCCATGCTTAAGCTCTAATCAACACTTTCCTACAAAATAAACAATTAAGTGCAATAAAATGGCCAATAAATCATCAAAGACTTGCTAAATTAATTAGGGGAAACTAGCTAGCTCTGCTCGCTATCAAACACCCTCAAACTTAAGCTTTTGCTAGTCCTCGAGCAAACTAAAAATCAAGCATATAGTAGAAGAATGGATGCAACAAACATGACTCAATCCTCAAGTCTCAAAAGTCAATAGTCAAGCAAGCAAGAGACATGCACACAAGGACCAATGAGGGAGACAAATTAAAAATTTTCCAAAATTAACTTGCACAAGCGAGATCTAACTCAACAAGATCAGACTCTACTAGCCCGGGATTGATTTATTAAGCTTTCAGCTCATCCTCCCTCTACACTGGCACTAAGGTTTCACTAATGAGTTAATGGAACAAATTAGTTTGTTTTCCTCCATACTTAGGTGCTTATAATTAACAATTAAATTAAGCATGTATATGTGGCACTAGCTTTCACACACCCATTGCAGGGACCCTTAACCTGAGATTTCTCTGGTTGGCCTAACTGATCACAACAAGGGTAGCTCTTTTTGCCTAAACTTGATTAAACATTGCAAACTGCGCACAGGCCATGACATAATTTTTTTTCTCTCAATAGTAACAACAAGAATGATTTTTTCTTTTTGAACATGATAAGCAAGTATTCTTTTCTTTTCTCCTAAGCAAGATCAAACATGCTAATTTGCAAAAAAAAATTAACTCTTTAGCTCTACCTTACACCTATCGAGGTGACAACAAGCATATGAACCGAATAATTCGCTCCTAAGTTTTCAAGTCCAAATCTAGCCAAGACAAATACTCTACTCATGCTAGCCATCTCCTAGAAAAAGTTTAAAAAATCTCCCTTTTTGGGCACTCATGCTTACAACTCATTGCAAGCTTGAAAATTGACAAGAAAGCCTATCCTAGGACATCATAGTCATGCAAAAATACTTCCAGAAAACAACCATTTGCTCAATTCAAAGAAAGCTCAAAACTATAGCCTGAACTCAGATGCTCAAGGGCTCCACAAACATGCTAATCCACCCCCAAACTTAAAACATGCATTGTCCTCAATGTATAAAGAAAATAAGGCATAAACAAGCATGAGAACAATAAAAGAATTAAAGGAGTGAACAATACTGGCCTGGAATGATAATGACTTCTTGATTGGAAGCTTGAAAGCTTGAAAGCAAAGGAGAGACTGAAACCAAAACCTACAAAACAGACACAAACAATAAATAAAACTCAAAAGAAAGACACAACTAAACTTACTTGGGTTGCCTCCCATAAGCGCTTGTTTAACGTCATTAGCTCGACGTGTTGACCGAACAGGCATCAAGGTGGTCTCCTGTCAGATGTTCCATCACTGGTGCTCTTCCTAGCACCTCTCCTATAGCCCACCAACATGGTATCTGATGTGTTCTTGGGGTCCTCAAAAGCTTTCAGAGTCTCCTTCTCCTGTTGAACTCTGATGATCAGCTCCCTGCGCTCAATATCAATTATAACTCTCCCTGTAGCAAGGAAGGGTCTCCCTAATATGACAGTAATGGCAGGGTTCTCTTTAATATCTAGCACAAAGAAATCAACAGGAAGAAAAAATCTACCTACTTTGATCAGCACATTTTCCACAATTCCATAAGGACTAACCATAGACTGGTCAGCCAACTGGAGTCTAACAACAGTAGATTTTATTTCTCCTATATTAAGCTTTTTACACAATGATAGAGGAATTATATTTATGCTAGCCCCTAGGTCACATAGTGCTCTACATGAAAAATTACCAAAGTTACAAGGAATAGTAAAACTCCCTGGGTCAGACAATTTTTCTGGTACTCTCTGCTGGACACGAGCACTGCACGTCGATGCAAGATATACAGTCTCCAACTGCTTTTCCTTTTTCTTCTTGTTGAGCCATTCATTCATGAATTTTCTATAGTGAGGCATCTGTTCCAAGGCATCTGAAAAAGGAATATTAACATGCAATCCCATAAAAACATCTAAAAACTTGTCAAACTTAGCCTTAGAATTTTTCTTTTTCTTTGATTTAGGAACTAAAACAGTAGGAGAAGGGATAAAAGGCTCAAGATTAAGCTTTTCCGCTTCGTTTGAGGTGGTGCCTTCATCAGCTTCTCCATTGGGTTCCTCTGGTTCAGTAGTCTCATCCTCCTCAGCTAATTGAATCTCCTCCTCGTGATGTACAGACACGACCTTGCAGAACTCCAAAGAAGATTTCTCCTATTCAGCTGGGGCTTTACCTTTATTCATGGTGTTGACAACACTTACCAGTTGTCCCAGCTGAGTCTCTATGTTTTTTTTATGGTTGCAGAATGGCCATTGACAGTGTTGTTTATGGCAATCACGGCCTCCTCGAGCTTATTTGACCTATTACTTGATTATGCAATAAAAGCTCCAACAAGATCCTCTAAAGATTGTTTACTTTCTTGTTTAGGAGTGAAGCCAGGAGGATTCAACACATTCTTATTATTAGCATAGGAAAAGTTCTCATGATTTCTATTACTAGGGTGATAATGTGTAGGTGTAGAAATATTATTATACCCCCTAGAATTATAATTCGAAACATACTGGACCTACTCGAGATTTTCCTCCTGAGTCTGGGATGCGAGAGCAGCTGCAGACTCGATCGATTGAACACTCCCTATACCTGAAAACATTAAAAACGCATTAGCCAAGGAAGACATCTGGGCTTGCAGTGCACTTACATTATCGATCTCAAACACTCCGGCAACAATCTTTTTGGGTCCCGACCGCTCAGATGGCCACTGATAGCTGTTGGTGGCCATATCCTCTAACAAAGTCCTAGCACTCTCAACAGTTTTGGACAACAGAGTCCCACCTGCAGCTGCATCAACGATAGTTTTTGTGCTAGGAGTTAAGCCATTATAAAATAATTGAACCTGGAGCCTGTCGGGGTAGCCATGCTGAGGGCACTTCCTTAGCAGCTCTTTAAATCTCTCCCAAGCCTCGAACAGCTGCTCATCAAATTGTTGCTGGAATGTCCCAATTTCGGTCCTTAGCTTGACCGTCTTAGTAGGAGGGAAGAACTTTTTTAAGAATGCCTGGACTAAAGCATCCCAAATGGTAATGCTCCCAGGTGGAATAGATTGTAACCAGTCCCTCACTTTATCCTGCAAAGAGAAAGGAAATAAACGTAAGCGAATGGCATCTTCAGAAACACCATTTAATTTTACCGTCCCACAGATGTCTAGGAAGGATTTCAGGTGAGAATTTGGATCCTCCATGGGTGATCCTCTGTAAGCACAATCTCGAGCCATATGAATGAGACCTATTTTTAGCTCTAAATTGTTGGCAATGATCGGGGCATAGACAATCCCCGACTGTTGCTCCTGAAAGACTGGCTGAAAGTAGTCCCTAATAGGCTTAGGCACCTCAGGATTAGGATTAGCCATTTGGATATTTTCTTGATTTTCCCTTCGAAGTCTATTGTATGTTCTTTCTATTTCTGGATCTAAGGGAACTAAGGCCAATTCCCTAACTCTTCGCATGCACAATCTGACCTAACCTAAAAAGGAAAAAGACAAGAAAAGGAAAGAAAACAAATTAGGAAAGAAATAAGAAAAGGAAAATAATGAATCTAAATAAGGAAAATATAATCTACAAAAGGAAAAGATAACTAATATGGAATGCAAAAACAAATATGGCAAAAACAAATAAGGAAACTAGTCTAAAAAGGAAAGAAAGCACTAAAAAGGAAACAAATCTATCTATCAATGGAAAATGCAAAAACAAATATGGAAAATCTAAATATGGAAATTAATCAACAAAGGAAAAAAATGCAATCTACCTAAAAATAAAATTACCAAAAATAACAAAAAAAATACAATACACCCTAAACTAAGACCAGACAATTTTTCTACGATATTAAAATTGACTGAATATGCCAATTCCCGACAACGGCGCCAAAAACTTGATGTGCAATTTGCTAACCGCAAGTGTATGTGTCAAGTAATAATATAGTGAATATGAAATTCGAATGTCGTCCTCTAGATTGGTGTCTAGCCAATTTTAATTACCGAAAATACTTTTGACCAATTTTATCTAGGGAACTAAATAGAGTGAGAATGAGATTAAATCAAACACAAGATAATGCAAAAAATGACAATCAAATGGAAACAATGGTCTTAGGGATTTGACTTCACCAATTGGGATTATGGAATAATTAATGGATTCATAACAGGCAATGATTCATAAATCTTGGAAACCTAATATCACACATACCTCTCCCGAGCATACATGATTCTCCCACATGCAATTGAAC
Source organism: Luffa acutangula (assembly GCA_036850905.1). NCBI lineage: Eukaryota > Viridiplantae > Streptophyta > Magnoliopsida > Cucurbitales > Cucurbitaceae > Luffa > Luffa acutangula. The sequence continues at coordinate 26,214,107 of CM072090.1, read as the reverse complement.
CCGATATCCCTATCTAAATTCAATAAACATGCAAGACATTAAGGAAACCCTTTTTAACGATTTCTAGAATTAACTATTATCTCTCGATCTCTAGCTAAATCCTAGTTAAGCAAAACGATTTCTAAGCTAAATCCTCTCTCCCGAGTTAGACTTAAGCATAAACAACATTCAATTTATGGTTGGTAAATTGAAAGCATTAAGGATACAAATATGCATAAATGAATCAATAACATAAATTCCATAACATCAATCCATAATTGCCCAATGACTACATCAATCCCTAAGAATTAAAGACCTAGCTAATCATACAACGCGTTACAATATAACTACGGTCTAAAACAGCCATAAACACTAACTAAAGTAAGAGAAAGAAGAATTAAACTCGTTGTAGGCCGAGATCGAACGTCCCCGTTACGATCCCCACGAACAATTGGTTGATTTCCACCTTGCTCCCTTTGCTTTCGCTTCTATCCTCTGTTTTCTGCTCTGTTTTACGGCTCCAAAAGGTCCAAAAGAGAATCCCCCTAAAAACCTAGCCGCAAATTTCTTATATTCTGTTTTTTTCGTCATAGACACTATCAAGACAACGTCTCGACGTTGCCTCCAAAACGCGCGTTCTTAAACGGAAATTACACAGCGTCTCGACGAGACGCTGCTACCTTTTAGCGCCTGATCAGATAAGGAATGCTAGCATCGAGACGCTTAAGGGCTGGCGTCTCAACGCTAGCCTGCAGTTGACCATATGTTGACTTTTTCTTCTTTTGATTCTTTTCGGTTCTTTTGCATCTTTTCACGTCCCGAGCACCCGATTGACTCAAATTCCATGCTTAAGCTCTAATCAACACTTTCCTACAAAATAAACAATTAAGTGCAATAAAATGACCAATAAATCATCAAAGACTAGCTAAATTAATTAGGGGAAACTAGCTAGCTCTACTCGCTATAAAAAACAAAACACTTTTAAATCACGAATCATTTAAAACTGCTGAAACTCAAAGAAAAAGGCAAAAGATTTCTCCAACAAGTAACAATACTCACCTTTGGCATCTTAGACTTGGTCATATAAACATCGATAGAATCGGTCGTTTGGTAAAGAATGGACTTCTAAGCAAGTTAGAAGATGATTCACTACCACCTTGTGAATCTTGTCTCGAGGGAAAAATGACCAAGAGACCCTTTACTGGAAAAGGTTACAGAGCCAAAGAACCCTTAGAGTTAATACATTCGGATCTATGTGGTCCAATGAATGTAAAAGCTCGAAGAGGGTACGAATATTTCATCTCATTTATAGATGATTATTCAAGATATGGTTATTTGTACCTAATGGGACATAAGTCTGAAGCCCTTGAAAAGTTTAAGGAGTTTAAGGCTGAAGTTGAAAACCTGTTAGGTAAATCTATTAAAGTACTTCGATCTGATCGAGGAGGGGAGTATATAGATCAAAGATTCCAGGATTATATGATAGAACATGGAATCCAATCTCAACTCTCAACCCCTGGTACACCTCAGCAGAATGGTGTGTCAGAAAGGAGAAATAGAACTTTGTTGGACATGGTTCGATCAATGATGAGCTATGCTCAATTGCCTAGCTCGTTTTGGGGGTATGTAGTAGAGACTGCAGTATACATCTTGAAACATGTTCCCTCGAAAAGTGTTTCTGAAACACCTTTCGAATTATGGAAGGGGCGTAAACCTAGTTTGCATCACTTTCGCATATGGGGTTGTCCAGCACACGTGCTTGTGACAAATCCTAAGAAACTGGAACCTCGTTCAAAACTGTGCCAATTTGTTGGTTACCAAAAAGAAACGAGAGGTGGTTATTTCTACGACCCACAAGAAAATAAAGTGATTGTTTCGACAAACGCCACTTTCTTAGAGGAAAACCACATGAGAGATCATAAACCACGCAACAAAATAATATTAGGAGAAGCTACTGAAGAATCATCAAGAGTTGTTGATGAAGTTGGACCTTCAACAAGGGTTGATGAAGGAACTAGTTCTTCAGATCCATCCCGTCCATCTCAAACGTTGGGAATGCCTCGATGCAGTGGGAGGGTTGTATTACAACCTGACCGCTACTTGGGTTTAACTGAAACTCAGGTTGTCATACCTAATGATGGCATTGAGGATCCATTGTCCTATCGACAGGCAATGAATGACGAAGATAAGGATGAATGGGTCAAAGCCATGAACCTGGAAATGGAGTCAATGCACTCCAATTCTGTATGGGAACTTACAGATCTACCAAATGGGGTAAAACCCATAGGATGCAAATGGATCTATAAGAGAAAAAGAGATGCAGCTGGAAAGGTACAGACCTTCAAAGCTAGACTAGTGGCAAAGGGTTATACCCAAAAGGAAGGGGTTGACTATGAGTAAACCTTTTCTCCTGTAGCCATGTTAAAGTCCTTAAGAATTCTCTTATCCATAGCCACATATTATGACTATGAAATATGGCAAATGGACGTCAAGACTGCCTTTCTGAATGGTAATCTTGAAGAGAATATCTTCATGTCTCAACCCGAAGGGTTCATAGCCCAAGGTCAGGAGCAAAAGGTTTGTAAGCTCAATCGATCCATTTATGGATTAAAACAAGCATCCAGATCATGGAACATTAGATTTGATACTGCAATCAAATCTTTTGGTTTTGACCAAAATGTTGATGAGCCTTGTGTGTACAAGAAAGTCAACAAAAGGAAAGTAACTTTTCTAATACTTTATGTAGACGATATCCTGCTCATTGGGAATGATGTAGGATACCTCACTGACATTAAGAAATGGCTAGCAGCCCAATTCCAAATGAAAGATCTGGGAGAGGCTCAATATGTTCTGGGAATCCAAATCATAAGAGATCGTAAGAACAAAATGCTAGCACTGTCTCAAGCAACGTATATTGACAAAATGTTGTCTCGATATTCGATGCAAGACTCCAAGAAGGGACTTCTACCCTTCAAACATGGGGTACACCTGTCTAAGGAACAATCTCCTAAGACACCTCAAGAAGTTGAGAACATGAGACACATTCCCTACGCCTCAACTGTGGACAACTTAATGTATGCTATGCTCTGCACTAGGCCTGACATATGTTATGCAGTGGGAGCAGTCAGTAGGTATTAGTCTAATCCAGGGTTGGACCACTGGGGAGCGGTTAAGAATATCCTCAAGTATCTTCGGAGAACGAGGGACTACATGCTTGTGTATGGAGCTAAGGATTTGATTCTTACTGGATACACTGACTCTGGCTTTCAAGCTGATAAGGATTCAAGGAAATCCACATCAGGGTCAGTATTCACCCTCAATGGAGGAGCAGTAGTATGGAGAAGCATCAAACAAGGATGCATAGCAGACTCAACCATGGAGGTTGAGTATGTAGTAGCTTGCGAAGCAGCTAAGGAGGCAGTATGGCTTAGAAAGTTCTTGACTGATTTGGAAGTGGTTCCGAATATGAACGTGCCCATAACACTATACTGTGACAACAGTGGGGCTGTAGCCAACTCAAAAGAACCTCGAAGCCACAAACGGGGTAAACACATCGAGAGGAAGTATCACCTGATACGGGAGATTGTGCAAAGAGGAGATGTGATCGTCACTAAGATCGCCTCAGAACACAACATCGCTGATCCATTTACGAAGGCTCTCACGGCTAAAGTGTTTGAGGGTCATCTAGAGGGTCTAGGTCTACGAGATATGTATGCCATCTAATCTAGGGCAAATGGGAGAAATGTATAATGGGTATAAGGATGCCCTAGTTCATTGTATTATTTTAATATACATGACATTTCCAGCTTTAGATTATTGCATTTACATCCCACTAACTAGTGTTTGATAGCGAGCATAGCTAGCTATTTTTCTCTTATTAATTAAGCTAGTCTTTTACAATTATTTGCCCAAATTTATGCATTTTTATGTTTTATTTGTAGGAAGTATATGTTTGAAGCTTAATTCAGCAATTGGAGTCAAATAGAGTTCAATCCTAAAAAAAAAAAAAAAAAATCATAGCGTCGTGACGCTAAGACCAGCGTCGCGACGCTATAGAAAAATTTCCAAAAATGCGGATCGCGACAGCGTCGCGACGCTACGACAAAATTTTGCTATTTAAGCATCCTTTCGGCTAGGTTTTTGGGGGAACCAATTTTTGGACTTTTTGGAGCCGTAAGCAGAGGAAAAACAGAGGAATTCAGGGCTGAAGCAAAGGGGAAAATTCGGAAATCAACCCATTGTTCGTGGGGATCGTGACGGGGACGTTCGGTCTCGGCCTACAACGAGTTTAATTCTTCTTTCCCTCACTTTAGTTAGATTTTTATGGCTTTTACATGTTTAGTTGAGCTTGTAATTTTAATCATGAGTAGCTAAACTTGTAAGCTTAGGGATTGATGTAGTTGATTGTGTTTATGGATTGATTTATGGTTTAAGTTGTGCAATGGTATTATGTTTGTAATCTTGATTTAATGCTTTCAATTAATTGGCCATTAGTTGGATGATTTAAGTTTCAAATCTAGCTCGGGAGAGGGGATTTGATTTAGACTTACTCAAGATTGCATGACTAAAGTTTAGTTTCTATTTCGTGACGGTTTTAGATTAACTTTAGAATTGTTTGAAAGATCTCATTGCCTTGCATGATTAATAAACTTAGATTGGGATATCAAGTTGGTTAATTTGCATGAGAATCAATTATACTCGGGAGAGGTAGTTGTGATTAAAGGGTCTTTGGCTCATAATTCCATTGTGCATAATAACTTATTCCTTAAAATCAATCCTAAACTAAATCGGCGAAATCAATTCCCTAAGTAGTTTTCCCAATTGAAATTCCACACTTTTTACTTGCTTTGATTTTGTTTTCTTATCATTCATTCATCACTTTTTGATCCCTAAATAAAATTGGGCAAGATAATTCACAATACTTGATTTTCTTAAAAATCCAATCAAGAGGACGACACTCGTTTACACGAAAACACTATATTATTACTTGACCCGTACACTTGCGGTAAGCAAATTGCACATCAAGTTCTTGGCGCCGTTGCCGGGGATTGACACATTTAGCTAGATTGATATTGTGAAAAAATTGTTTGATCTTAATTTAGGGTGTATTTTTATTTTTTTTAGGTTGATTGCATTTTTTTTCCTTATTTGTTTTTCTTTCCATATTTGTTTTTCTAGCTTAGTTTTTCTTTTAATTGTGTAATCTTTTAATTGTTGATGCAGCTGCAGGTGGGACTCTGTTGTCCAAGACCGTGGAAAATGCTCGCATACTTCTAGAGGATATGACCACCAACAGCTATCAGTGGCCATCTGAGCGGTCTACACCTAAAAAGATTGCTGCTGGAGTGTTTGAGGTTGATAAAGTAAGTGCACTCCAGGCCAGATGACTTCCCTCGCTAATGCTTTTATGAAATTTTCAGGTACATGGAGTGCACAGTCAATTGAATCAGCTGCTGCTTTAGCATCTAGACCTCAGGAGGAGACCATTGAACAGGTTCAGTATGTATCAAATTATGATTTTAGGGGATATAATAATAATGTTACACCTACACATTATCACCCTAACAATAGGAACCATGAAAATTTCTCTTATGCAAATACGAAGAATATTCTTAACCCACCTGGTTTTGCCCCTCAAACTCAAGAAAATAAAAAGTTAGAGGATCTTGTTGGAGCTTTCATTGCAGAGTCAAGTAACAGGACAACCAAGTTAGAGGAGGCAATCATTGCCATCAATTCAACAGTGAATGGCCACAACGCTGCCATCAAGAATATTGAGACTCAGCTGGGACAGTTGGTGAATGTTGTAAGCACCATGAATAAAGGTAAGGCCCCAGATGAACAAGAGAAACCCTAGATGGAGTATTGTAAGGCAATCACTGTGCACCAGGAGGAATCTGAAGAGGAACCTGAATCTGAGGACTATGAAACACCTACAGGGGAAGCTAAGGAGGACACATCATCTGATGAGGCTGAAAAGCCTGAACCTGAGCCTCATATTCCTTCTCCCACACTGATGGTTCCCAAGGAAAAGAAAAAGAAAAAGAAGAAAAAGAACAATCAGGTTCAGTTTGATAAATTTATGAATGCTTTTATGAATCTGAATATTAATATTCCTTTTGCAGAGGCATTAGAGATGCCCCAATACAACAGGTTCATGAAAGAGTGGTTAGCAAATAAGCGAAAAGAAAAGAAGGTTGACACTGTATATCTTGCTTCCACATGCAGCACTCGAGTCCAACAGAAGGTACCTGAAAAAGTAGCAGATCCAGGGAGTTTTCTGTTCCTTGTAGTTTTGGTACTTATTCTTTCAGAGCATTATGTGATTTAGGTGCTAGCATTAATATCATTCCTCTATCGTTGTGTAAAAAGTTAGATATAGGTGAGATTAAGTCTACTCCTGTAAAGCTCCAATTGGCTGATCAATCTGTGGTGAGACCAGTTGGTATTGTAGAAAATGTGTTAATCAGAGTAGGTAGATTTTTTCTCCCTATTGATTTATATGTTATGGACATGATAGAAAATCCTTCAATGCCTGTCATATTAGGAAGACCATTCCTCGCTACTGGGCGAGTGATTATAGATATTGAGCGCAGGGAGCTCACTATTAGAGTCAAGAACGAAAAAGAAATCTTTAAAGCAGTTGAAGACTCTAAAGATGAAGTGCTTTTCATGGGATATAGGAAAGGTGCAAGAAAGAGCACCTCTGTTGGATTTACAGAATAAAAGCCCTCTTGAAGCACGATCAACACGTCGAGCTAATGACGTTAAACAAGCGCTTATGGGAGGCAACCCAAGTAAGTTTAGTGTGTTTTCTTTTTGTTTTTGATTTATTTATTGTTGTTGTTTTGTAGGTCTTGTTTTCTTTCTCTCCTTTGCTTTCAAGTTTTCAAGATTCCAAGCTTTCAGTCAAGAAGTCATCATTATTCCAGGCCAGTATTGTTCACTCCTTTCATTCTTTTATTGTTCTCATGCTTGTTTGTGCCTTATTTTCTTTATACATTGAGGACAAAACATGTTTAAGTTTGGGGGTGGATTAGCATGTTTGTGGAGCCCTTGAGCATCTGAGTTCGGGCTATAGTTTTGAGCTTTCTTTGAATTATGCATATGGTTGTTGTCTGGATGTATTTTTGCATGATTATGATGTCCTAGGATAGGTTTTCTTGTCAATTTTCAAGCTTGTGATGAGTTGTAAGCATGAGTGCCCAAAAAGGGAGACTTTTTAAAATTTTTCTAGGAGATGGCTTGCATGAGTAGAGTATTTGTCTTGGCTAGATTTGGATTTGAATGCTTAGGAGCGAATTTTTGGGTTCATATGCTTGTTGTCACCTTGATAGGTGTAGGGTAGAGCTAAAGAGTTAATTTTTTTGCAAATTAGCATGTTTGATCTTGCTTAGGAGAAAAGAAAAGAATATTTGCTTATCATGTTCATAACGAAAAATCATTCTTGTTGTTATTGTTGAAAAAGAAAAAAGTCATGACTTATGCGCGCAATATGCAATGGTTAATAAAGATTAAGGCAAAAAGAGCTACCCCTGTTGTGATCAGTTAGGCCAACCAGAGAAAACTCATGTTAAAGGTCCCTGCAATGGGTGTGTGAAAGCTAGTGCCACATATACATGCTTAATTCAATTGTTAATTAAAAGCACCTAAGTATGGAGAAAAACAAACTAATTTGTTCCATTAACTCATTAGTGAAACCTTAGTGCCAGTGTAGAGGGAAGATGAGCTGAGAGTTTAATAAATCAATCCCGGGCTAGTAGAGTCTGATCTTGTTGAGTTAGATCTCGCTTGTGCAAGTTAATTTTGGAAAAATTTTAATTTGTCTACCTCATTGGTCCTTGTGTGCATGTCTCTTGCTTGCTTGACTATTGACTTTTGAGCCTTGAGGATTGAGTCATGTTTGTTGCATCCATTCTTCCACTATATGCTTTATTTTTAGTTTGCTCGAGGACTAGCAAAAGCTTAAGTTTGGGGGTATTTGATAGCGAGCATAGCTAGCTATTTTTCTCTTATTAATTAAGCTAGTCTTTTACAATTATTTGCCCAAATTTATGCATTTTTATGTTTTATTTGTAGGAAGTATATGTTTGAAGCTTAATTCAGCAATTGGAGTCAAATGGAGTTCAATCCTAAAAAAAAAAAAAAAAATCATAGCGTCGCGACGCTAGGACCAGCGTCGCGACACTATAGAAAAATTTCCAAAAATGCGGATCGCGACAGCGTCTCGACGCTACGACAAAATTTTTCTATTTAAGCATCCTTTCGGCTAGGTTTTTGGGGGAACCAATTTTGGGACTTTTTGGAGCCGTAAACAGAGGAAAAACAGAGGAATTCAGGGCTGAAGCAAAAGGGAAAATTCGGAAATCAACCCATTGTTCGTGGGTATCATGACGGGGACGTTCGGTCTCGGCCTACAACGAGTTTAATTCTTCTTTCCCTCACTTTAGTTAGATTTTTATGGCTTTTACATGTTTAGTTGAGCTTGTAATTTTAATCATGAGTAGCTAAACTTGTAAGCTTAGGGATTGATGTAGTTGATTGTGTTTATGGATTGATTTATGGTTTAAGTTGTGCAATGGTATTATGTTTGTAATCTTGATTTAATGCTTTCAATTAATTGGCCATTAGTTGGATGATTTAAGTTTCAAATCTAGCTCGGGAGAGGGGATTTGATTTAGACTTACTCAAGATTGCATGACTAAAGTTTAGTTTCTATTTCGTGACGGTTTTAGATTAACTTTAGAATTGTTTGAAAGATCTCATTGCCTTGCATGATTAATAAACTTAGATTGGGATATCAAGTTGGTTAATTTGCATGAGAATCAATTATACTCGGGAGAGGTAGTTGTGATTAAAGGGTCTTTGGCTCATAATTCCATTGTGCATAATAACTTATTCCTTAAAATCAATCCTAAACTAAATCGGCGAAATCAATTCCCTAAGTAGTTTTCCCAATTGAAATTCCACACTTTTTACTTGCTTTGATTTGGTTTTCTTATCATTCATTCATCACTTTTTGATCCCTAAATAAAATTGGGCAAGATATTTCACAATACTTGATTTGCTTAAAAATCCAATCAAGAGGACGACACTCGTTTACACGAAAACACTATATTATTACTTGACCCGTACACTTGCGGTAAGCAAATTGCACATCAGTGTTTTAGTTCAAGTGGAAGTTTGTTGGATTTTATGCCCTAAAACTCGTAGATAGTGAATGTAACTGTTGATCGGATATTAATGAAATAATATTGATATATTTTTCCATTAATTGTTATTAGTTATTTTATATTTGTCTTTGCCTAAAAATAACCCTAATCACATAAACTAGACATCCAGGGCTGTAATATGAGTCTTGAACTATATGTAGCGACATATGGGATCATTGTTCAAGAAACAACCTAAAGGGTCTATAGTATAGGGATAAGACTGGGTGCCTTATCCTGGTGACACTATGGAAACGACCCACTTTGTATTTGGTACAAACGCTGCGATCCAACGCGTTCGTGTAGGAGACATGCGAGTGAGGGTATCCTATGCAATGAGTTTGCATAAGACCGGACCGCGAAATAGTAACCACTGGTTATAACACCGTTAACTAGTTGGTTTTCTATTTCACTAGGACGGCCTAGACAACTTAGTCTTAATCCTGAGTTGATTATGGACTCCTGCTCATGAGAGATTGTCCTTTGATTTGCATGGGTGATAGTGGCCAATACGTCGACTCAATAAGCCTACCATTTTGGGGACAAGACCGAATGGGGAGCTGGGAACATAATCGTACAAGATGGAATTCACTCCTTCCCGACTTTAGGGAAGCAGATGAGTGTTCCCTTAAGTGGTTACTCCGAGTCTTGAACAAAGGGCCCTACCCTCTCAATGGCACGAGAGGGTTTTCTGTTTGATGGTTGGACGACAAACAGGTTGTTCATTAGAGGGGAACTTGTTCTTAAGGAAATAGAAGTAACCCAGGGGTAAAACGGTAATTTGACCTAGCTGGTGTTGCAGACACTCGTGAAGGACTAACTAGTCGATATTGGTCTATATCCGTGGACACAGAAAATATGTCTGCAGTGAGAAGAGTGCAACTGTGAGTCTATAGTGGAATGAACACACAATTAATGAATATTGATTAATGTGGTTAATGAGTTTGAACAATCAATCTCATATCGTTGGAGCTTCTAATCTGCAGGTCCATTAGGTCCCACTGGTAGCTCATAAAGTAATTTGAGGCAACTAAGTAATAAATGTAAATTGAAAATGTTCAATTTACTAAGGGAAACAAACATAATATATATTGATATATTATTGTGAGAGAAATTAATATTTGAAGAAATTCAAATATAAATTTATGGAAGTTTGAAAGAGTTCAAATAATGAATTAATTAATTTGAGGCCTAAAATCTACTTGGGCGAATTAATTAATTCAAGGCCGGAAATCAAATCTGTGATATTTAATTGGTGGTTAATTAATTTAAGAATTCATTAACCGGGAATTAATCAATTATGGAAATAATTAATCACTTAAGGAAATGATCTAATCACTTATGGAAGTAATTAGTCATTTGTGGAAAAGATTAATCAATTATGGAATTGATTGATCATGATTGATTAAATAAGGAATAAGATTGAATCAATTTTGGAAAAGATTGATTTAATTGAATATTTTATTCATGACCTATCTTCTATAAATAGAACACTAGACCTAATTGGTCCATGACACTCTGCTCTTGCTCTTAGACTCTCAAGACAAGACCTAGAATTCTCTCTATCCTCCCTCTTAGAGAAAGACTCCCACAAGTCTTTTGCCTCCTAGACTTAGAGACATACCAGTGTAACCTCTGTGGTTATTTTGTCATTCAAGAAGGATTTTCCAGCGAAGAAACTTAAAAGGGGGCTGCTGCGTTTTGATCATTGGAGCATCGTTGGCGAAGAACGGTCAAGTCTATAACGAAGGTTTGTAATGGTTCTTCCCCTTTTCTTTAGAAAAGCATGAAAATAAATTTAGATTTATTTTTCAACATGTTTAAACTGATTTTCCAGCAACTTTAAAGTATGTTTAAAGTTTGTTTGAGTTTTCATAACGGTATTTTAATGTTAATTAATATACAGCGTAAGGTCCAATCGATGCGCTTCCGCTGCGTGGGGACTTTTATTCCCTTCAGCCCAATCATTTTCGGGGTCAAAAGAACCGGTTAGGTGCGTAAAAGCCTCATTCAAAACGACCCGCGATGGACACGGAACAACCTCTGTTTTTCCAGAAATGCGATCGCATTTGATTTTAGCCTTCCCAGCAATGTGGTCGCATTTCTGGGCAAATTCCAACTTTCCTCTGTTTTCCTGCACAACACCCAATTGGGTCAAATTCCTATCAAATTGAGTCTTTTTAAGCACAAATAAGCATAATTTGACAAATGTGACTCTCAACTCCCTAATTCATCAACTTTAACATATTTTGAGCTCGGGAATAGTAAAATTGATCTAAACATGCAACTTTTGACAAGGAAATGATCTAAATATAAGGGTAAAATAGGTATATTTTTTACCCTTATCAAGAAGCTCTAAGACCAAACACCTACAAAATAATACAAATAAGCACAATATTTAACATAAAACTAGCAAGATTAAGACTAAATATATAGGGCCAAACTAGTCCTATCAATAACGCATCCCTTTCCCCTCTCCACCTTCAAGCTTTATTCTTCTTCCTCTCACAAGCAACTACCAACCATCCCCATCATGTCGATCGTCTTCTAAGGCGAGCACAGTGACTAGCTAAAAACGCACTAACCCTTGGTTCATTTCACGATTTTCGACGAAGTGCAACAACAACGTTTTGCGAAATCTCTAGTGTCGTTCGACCTTCCCCTTCTTCTCTTGCATGTTTCCTCGATGTGGGTTCATCGTGCATTCATCCTAGTGAAGAATCTTGCTTAGATTTTCATTGAGCGAGTTCACACAGTAGTGGGTCTTTGAATTTTCGGCATCTTCGATTAGTTCAGTTAGTGGGCAAGTAAGATTTAGTAAATTTCAGATCTATTTTGCCTCATAATGTAATACCAGTTAAGCTCCAGAGAAAAGTCATCTCATTTAAAAAAATAAAAAAAAAATCGAGAGTTACTACTCCTTCATAGAGTTTACCGAGTAACCAGGGGCATTCATGATTGGTACTGATCATATTCACTTCTAATTATGTTGAAATATCTAAAGAATATGTCATTGTTGCGCTTGAATCCAAGTATAAATTATGCACTACCAAGTAATACCTAGAGTACTCCAGGGTCAGAACACAGGAAAGGGGAATGAAGCAAATGAACACTTTAACTCACTAAACTCAAATGCATGGGGCAGGAGTTTAAATATCAAGATAAAGGGAATGATCATGCAATAAATAAAGGTAAACGAAAGTAGATGCCATGGGGTGGAAGACAGATAAGCAAAGATGTCAAAGCCTTCACCGCAGCTACCACATGCGTCTAGTGAAACCTTAATGCAGCGCATGCAATGAATGAATATGTACTGATGCCTAAGCAAGAAATAAACATATGATTCCCTTCCGGTATCACACATGCTGTAACGCCCCCGGATTTTTAAAACTAATCCTAGTGACATTACTAACTCCTAAACCAAACTAACCGAATGCACCGAAAATTTCGGCAGCATAACGACATATGTAAGACTAAACAAAATTTTTTTTCAACACCTGTTAAACATAAAACACACTTCTATAATCCAAACAACCCACAACTACATTGTTGGGTTTTATGCCCTAAAACTCGTAGATAGTGAATGTAAACAAATTGTATATTTGTGTCAATAAAGTGTTATTGAGTTTCTACAATAAAGTGTTATTGTTAAATATTGCACAATTTGACCCAAATCCAATAAACTAAGATCAAAGGTTGTTTACATGTGACTTGAACTAGTATGTGGGGACATACGGGGATTGGTGTTCAAGTAACAACCTAAAAGGTCTATAGTACAGGGATAAGGCTGGGTACCTTATTTTGGTAACACTATGTGAAATGACCCACTTTGTATTCGATACAGACGTATTGATCCAAGGCGTCCATGTAGGAGACATGCGAGCGGGGGTATCCTATGCAATGAGTTTGCATTATACCGGACCACGAAATAGTAAACCACTAGATGTAACACCGTTAACTAGTTAGGTTACTGTTTCAATAGGATGACTAGGTAACTCAGTCTTAATCCTGAGTGTGTCATGAACTCCTTCTCACGAGGGATTGTCCTTTGATTAGTATTGGTGAGAGTGGCCTGCACGCCGACTCAATAAGCCTACCTTCTTGGGGACAAGATCGAGTGAGGGGCTGGGGACAAGACCGAGTGAGGGGCTGGGGACATGACAACATAAGATGGAATTCACTCATTCCCGCTACTAGGAGAAGTAGATGAGTGTTCCCTTAAGTGGTGACTCCGGGTCTTGAACAAAGGGATCTCGCCCTCTCACTGGCCCAAGAGGGACTTTTTGTTTACTGGTTGGACCATAAACAGGTTGTTCATTAGAGGAGCACTGGTACTTAAGGAGCCAGAGGTAACACATGAGTAAAACGATAATTTGACCTAACTGTAGTTACGAATACTCGTGAAAGATTGACTTACCGGTATATGTCTATATCCGTGGACACAGAAATGTTCTACAGTGAAAAGAGTTCAGCTGTTTATGAATATTGGTTAACCTGATTAATGGCATGACCGACAGTTAATGAATATTGGTTAACCTGATTAATGAGTTTAATCTATTAACCTCATATCATTAGTGCTTCTGATGTGAGGTCCATTAGGTCCCCCTGCTAGCTCGTAAAGAGTAATTAGGAACAAATATATATTGAGAGAATTTGAATAGTTCAAATTCATATTGGGAATTAAGTTAATTGTATGAGATACAAATTAATATAATGTATAGTGATGCATTAAAATATAAATTCTAATTTGAGATTAAACTTTGTTATATTGAGAGATTGATATATTTGAAAGAGTTCAAATATATGTCTATTTAATTAGAAGATAAATTAATTAATTATGAATTAATTAATTATTTAATTCAGTTTAAATTAAATGAAATTTAATTAAACTATAGTCTATGAGAGATAAATATTTGAAGAAGTTCAAATATTAATATGAATTTGATTCATATTAAATTTATAGGATATAAGAGAATTTGAAGGAGTTCAAATTTTAATATGAATTTGATTCATATTATAGAATTAATTAATTGAAGGCCAGAAATTAAATATGTGATATTTAATTGGGTAATTAATTAATTAAATAATAGAAGGTATGAAATTAAATATATGATATTTAATTGATGATTAATTAATTAAAGAATTAATTAATTGGAAATTAATCAATTATGGAAATGATTAATCACTTATGGAAGTAACCAATCATTTATGGAATTGATCAATCATTTAAGCTGACGGTTTACGAAACACCTCCTACCTGGGAACTGACCTAGAATACCGGAGTTGAATTAATCATAGCTAAATGTTAGTATGCAATGTCACTAGGTTTGTTAAAAGTGTTTAATGCACCTAGATCTTTAGAGTAAAGACCTTACATTACTCTGGTTATAAGGGAACTCTCTCGGTAAAGTTCTGTCTAAGGCTGGAGGTACTTAAGATGACGATTTATGGAACACCTCCTACCTGGGAACTGACCCGAACCTTGAGTTGATTTAACCATAGTAATGTTGACTTGCAATGTTGGGTTTATTAAAAGAAGTTTAATTCACCTAAAACATTGTAGTTGAATCATTTCCATAATTGTTATAATAGGATCAAACTTAGATAGATTGACTTAGTCGAATTTTATCTGAGTTAAACAACCCTAAATTAACCTTAGGACATTTTCAGTGGGAGAAAAATTACAAAACGATATTTAAATCAAGTTTTGCTCCTACGTCCCTATATTCACAACGTGAGGTTCATGCTCGGCTTCGAGTCGCCCTAGGAGCGGCCTCCCTTAAGAAAGTGTTTGCATGAATCAATAACAAGGTGAATGGGAAAAATGTCTAGAGTAAGTGGGAGCGAGACACGTGTCAACGTATCCCTCGGTCTCCGCCCCTAGTTCACACCGTTAGAGTCCTATGATCCGCCTGTAGGTTGTCCTGGCGCAACAATCCCTTCGGAGCGCCTGATCATAGGATTCGGAACATCGTGAACTCCTAAATAGGATAGGAACTCTTAGGCTAATTACCAACAGTTGTCTTTCCCTTCGGTAGCCTGTTGGTGCGTGCCTCTAAGATCTGAAAGTGGGAGGGTTACACCTACGGGAATGAGTTAAATGTGTTAACTAATCCTTGACCGAACAACAGTAACTAAACGCTAACAGAATATGAGTTATTATGGTGTTAGAGTTTGGTTGAGATTGTCTCCATTCAGAGGAGTAGCTGACAACCCTTCGGTGGCTGTTGTTCTAAACCTTTGAAGTATTGTTGCAAAAACTAAATCAATAGTTTTATAGGGTTTCTTTGATTGCTTATTTGTTTTTGCAGAGTTTGATTGAATTATTTGTGATGGGTTAGTGCAATTAATAATACAACTAATTTGTTAATTCAACAATTGTATAATAATTTTATGTGTATTGTCTTACGTCATTTTATAAATAACGGTAATACAACAAGCTTAAACGAAAAATTGTGTTAAATAAGTCTAGGATTATTCTTAACTGAGGAATGTCCTCATACCCCATATGTTTAATTCATTAAGAATTGTTCTTGGTGAATATGAAATAGAACCCTGCTTAGTAAAAGAGAACTTGTTCGAGACCGTAATTTTCATTTGCTTGTCTCGAAAACGTGATTAATGAAGAATAGTGATTCTCCCTGAATACTTGATTCAAGGGCCACAAATCATGTGTGTTCTTTTTTTAAAGGAATAAGTTCCTGGCAACAGCATGTTGCTTGTGTAATAACTCTCAAAGTTAGAATTAGAGAGGTTATTTTGACTATAGCAGTGGGGAACATTAAGTTATTTTTCTCAATGGGAGAAAATACATATTATTAGATAATGTGTATGTACTTCCTAAGATCAAAAGAAATTTGATTTCTGTGTCTTATTTGCTGGAACAATGTTACTTTTTACCTTTCTTTGCTAACGCAGTTTTGTTTCAAGAAAGGGAGTTGACATTTGTTTAGCTTTACTGGAAAGTAACCTAAATGTTTTAAGACTAATCAAGAGTAAAGCAATCATGAACACTGGGTTGTTTAAGACTGCTACTACTCAATTTGAAAAGAGGCAAAGGATTTCTCCTAAAGGAAAATATCTTTCTTTGGTTCTAAGGTAGACCATATTAATCTCAATTTGATTGGGAGATTGGTCAAGAGTGAACTTATAAGTGAGTTAGAATATGACTCTCTACTACCTTGTAAGTTATACATTGTTGGCAATATGACTGATAGATCTTTTACTGGAAAAGATCTAAGAGCCAAAGAGCTCTTAGAGCTTGTACATTTGGATCCTTGTGGTTCAATATGTTAAAGCAGTGGGAGGGCATGAATAATTCATCTCTTTTGGATGATCATTCAAAGGTATGTGTGAAGGGAATAAAAGTCCCCACGCAGCGGAAGCGCATCGATTGGACCTTACGCCGTATATTAATTAACATTAAAATACCATTACGAAAACTCAAACAAACTTTAAACCTACTTTAAAGTTGCTAGAAATTCAGTTTACACATGCTTAAAAATAAATCTAAATTTATTTTCATGCTTTTCTAAAGAAAAGGGGAAGAATCGTCACATACCTTCATTGTAGACTTGACCGTTCTTCGCCAATGACGCTCCAACGAACGAAAACGCAGCAGCCTCCTCGCCTCTTGATCACTGGAATTTTCTTCTTGATTGACACAATAACCACAGAGGTTACACCGGTATGTCTCTAAGTCTAGGAAGCAAAAGACTTGTGGGAGTCTTTCTCTAAGAGGGAGGCTAGAGAGAATTCTAGGTCTTGTCTTTCAAGAGTGTCAAGTGTCATGACCAATTAAGTCTAGTGTTCTATTTATAGAAGAGAGGCCATGAATAAAATATTCAATTAAATCAATCTTTTCCAAAATTGATTCAATCTTATTCCTTAATTAATCAATCATGATCAATCAATTCCATAATTGATTAATCTTTTCCACAAATGACTAATTACTTCCATAAGTGATTAGATCATTTCCATAAATGATTAATCACTTCCTTAAGTGATTAATTATTTCCATAATTGATTAATTCCCGGTTAATGAATTCTTTAATTAATTAACCACCAATTAAATATCACATATTTAATTCCCGGCCTAGAATTAATTAATTTGCCCAAACACATTTTAGGCTTTAAATTAATTAATTCATTATTTGAACTATTTCAAAACTTCCATAAATTTATATTTGAACTTTTCAAATATTAATTTCTCTCATAATAATATATCAATATATATTATATTTGTTTCCCTTAATAAATTGAACATTTTCAATTTACTTTTATTATTTAGTTGCCTCAAATTACTTTACGAGCTACCAGTGGGACCTAATGGACCTGCAGATCAGAAGCTCCAACGATGTGAGATTAATTGGTCAAACTCATTAACCACATTAATCAATATTCGTTAACTGTGTGTACATTCCACTATAGACTCACAGTTGCACTATTCTCACTGCAGACATATTTTCTGTGTCCACGGATCTAGACCAATATCGACTATTTAGTACTTCACGAGTGTCATTACACCAGTTGGGTCAAATTACCGTTTTACCCCTAGGTTACCTCTATTTCCTTAAGTACCAATTCTCCTCTAATGAACAACTTGTTTGTGGTCCAACCATCAAACAGAAAACCCTCTCGTGCCATTGAGAGGGTAGGGCCCTTTGTTCAAGACTCAGAGTAACCACTTAAGGGAACACTCATCTGCTTCCCTAAAATCGGGAAGGAGTGAATTCCATCTTGTACGATTATGTTCCCAGCTCCCCATTCGGTCTTGTCCCCAAAGTGGTAGGCTTATTAAGTCGGCGTATTGGCCACTCTCACCCATACAAATTAAAGGACAATCTCTCATGAGCACGAGTCCATAATAAACTCAGGATTAAGACTAAGTTGTCTAGGTCGTCCTAGTGAAATAGAAAACCAACTAGTTGATGGTGTTATAACCAGTGGTTACTATTTCGCGGTCCGGTCTTATGCAAACTCATTGCATAGGATACCCCCACTCGCATGTCTCCTACACGAACGCGTTGGATCGCAGCGTTTGTATCAAATACAAAGTGGGTCGTATCCATTGTGTTACCAGGATAAGGCACCCAATCTTATCCCTATACTATAGACCCTTTAGGCTGTTTCTTGAACAATTATCCCATATGTCGCTACATATAGTTCAAGACTCATATTTAAGCCTTGGATGTCTAGTTTATTGGATTAGGGTTATTATTAGGCAAAGACAAATATAAAATAACTAATAACAATTAATGGAAAAATATATCAATATTATTTCATTAATATCCGGTCAACGGTTACATTCACTATCTACGAGTGTTAGGTCATAAAACCCAACAAACTCCCACTTGAACTAAAACACTAGTTAGTGGGATGTAAATACAATAATCTAAAGCCGGAAATGTCATGTATATCAAAATAATACAATGAACTAGGGCATCCTTATACCCATTATACATTTCTCCCACTTGCCCTAGATTAGATGGCATACATATCTCGTAGACCTAGACCCTCTAGATGACCCTCAAACACTTTAGCCGTGAGAGCCTTCGTAAATGGATCAGGGATGTTGTGCTCCGAGGTGATCTTAGTGACGATCACATCTCTTTGTTGCACAATCTCCCGTATCATGTGATACTTCCTCTCGATGTGTTTACCTCGTTTGTGGCTTCGAGGTTCTTTTGAGTTGGCTACAGCCCCACTGTTGTCACAGTATAGTGTTATGGGCACGTTCATATTCGGAACCACTTCCAAATCAGTCAAGAACTTTCTGAGCCATACTGCCTCCTTAGCTGCTTCGCAAGCTGCTACATACTCAGCCTCCATGGTTGAGTCTACTATGCATCCTTGTTTGATGCTTCTCCACACTACTGCTCCTCCATTGAGGGTGAATACTGACCTTGATGTGGATTTCCTTGAATCCTTATCAGCTTGAAAGTTAGGGTCAGGGTATCCAATAAGAATCAAATCCTTAGCTCCATACACAAGCATGTAGTCCCTCGTTCTCCGAAGATACTTGAGGATGTTTTTAACCGCTCCCCAGTGGTCCAACCCTGGATTAGACTGATACCTACTGACTACTCCCACTGCATAACATATGTCAGGCCTAGTGCAGAGCATAGCATACATTAAGCTGCCCACAGCTGAGGCGTAGGGAATGTGTCTCATATTCTCAACTTCTTGAGGTGTCTTAGGAGATTGTTCCTTAGACAGGTGTACCCCATGTCTGAAGGCTAGTAGTCCCTTCTTGGAGTTTTGCATCGAATATCGAGACAACATCTTGTCAATATATGTTGCTTGAGACAGAGCTAACGTTTTGTTCTTACGATCCCTAATGATTTGGATTCCCAGAACGTATTGAGCCTCTCCCAGATCTTTCATTTGGAATTGGGCTGCTAGCCATTTCTTAATGTCAGTGAGGTATCCTACATCATTCCCAATGAGTAGGATATCGTCTACATAAAGTATTAGAAAAGCTACTTTCCTTTTGTGGACTTTCTTGTACACACAAGGCTCATCAACGTTTTTGTCAAAGCCAAAAGATTTGATTGCAGTATCAAATCTAATGTTCCATGATCTGGATGCTTGTTTCAATCCATAAATGGATCGATTGAGCTTACAAACCTTTTGTTCCTGACCTTGGGCTATGAACCCTTCGAGTTGAGACATGAAGATATTCTCTTCAAGATTACCATTCAGAAAGGTAGTCTTTACGTCCATTTGCCATATTTCATAGTCATAATATGTGGCTATGGATAATAGAATTCTTATGGACTTTAACATGGCTACAGGAGAAAAGGTTTACTCATAGTCAACCCCTTCCTTTTGGGTATAACCCTTTGCCACTAGTCTAGCTTTGAAGGTCTGTACCTTTCCAGCTGCATCTCTTTTTCTCTTATAGATCCATTTGCACCCTATGGGTTTTACCCCATTTGGTAGATCTGTAAGTTCCCATACAGAATTGGAGTACATTGACTCCATTTCCAGGTTCATGGCTTTGACCCATTCATCCTTATCCTCGTCATTCATTGCCTGTTGATAGGACAATGGATCCTCAATGCCATCATTAGGTATGACAACCTGAGTTTCAGTTAAACCCAAGTAGCGGTCAGGTTGTAATACAACCCTCCCACTGCGTCGAGGCATTCCCAACGTTTGAGATGGACGAGATGGATCTGAAGAACTAGTTCCTTCATCAACCCTTGTTGAAGGTCCAATTTCATCAACAACTCTTGATGATTCTTCAGTAGCTTCTCCTAATATTATTTTGCTGCGTGGTTTATGATTCTCATGTGGTCTTCCTCTAAGAAAGTGGCGTTTGTCGATACAATCACCTTATTTTCTTGTGGGTCGTAGAAATAACCACCTCTCGTTTCTTTAGGGTAACCAACAAATTGGCACAATTTTGAACGAGTTCCAGTTTCTTAGGATTTGTCACAAGCACGTATGCTGGACAACCCCAGATGCGAAAGTGATGCAAACTAGGTTTACGCCCCTTCCATAATTCGAAAGGTGTTTCAGAAACACTTTTTGAGGGAACATTGTTCAAGATGTATACTGCAGTCTCTACTGCATACCCCCAAAACGAGCTAGGCAATTGAGCATAGCTCATCATTGATCGAACCACGCTAAAAAGGTTCTATTTCTCCTTTCTGACACACCATTCTGCTGAGGTGTACCAGGGGCTGAGAGTTGAGATTGGATTCCATGTTCTATCATATAATCCTGGAATCTTTGATCCATATACTCCCTTCCTCGATCAGATCGAAGTACTTTAATAGATTTACCTAATTTCAACTTCAGCCTTAAACTCCTTAAACTTTTCAAGGGCTTCAGACTTATGTCCCATTAGGTACAAGTAACCATATCTTGAATAATCATCTATAAATGAGATGATATATTCGTACCCTCCTCGAGCTTTTACATTAATTGGACCACATAGATCCGAATGTATTAACTCTAAGGGTTCTTTGGCTCTGTAACATTTTCCAGTAAAGGGTCTCTTGGTCATTTTTCCCTCGAGACAAGATTCACAAAGTGGTAGTGAAACATCTTCTAACTTGCTTAGAAGTCCATTCTTTACCAAACGACCGATCCTATCGATGTTTATATGACCAAGTCTGAGATGCCAAAGATGAGTATTGTTACTTGATGGAGAAATCTTTTGCCTTTTTCTTTGAGTTTCAGCAGTTTTAAATAATTCGTGATTTAAAAGTGCTTTGTTTTCGGTTGGTCTTAAAACGTACAAGTTATTTTCCAATTTGGCTGAACAAATAAGTACACCATTTTTATAAATGAACGCTTCATTCATATCAAAAGTAACTGTATACGATTGTTCAATCAAACATGAAATAGAAATTAAGTTCCTCTTAATCTTGGGAACGATTAACAAACTTTCTAAAAGTAAGAATCTATTTCTAAAAAAATAACTTCGCAGCTCCCACTGCTTTAGCTGAAATGACTTCTCCAGTTACGACCCTGAGTGTCATTTCCCCATCATTCAACTGCCGAAAGGAACTATTTTCCTGAAAAGAAGAGCAAACATGATTAGTTGCTCCTGAATCAAGTATCCAGGTTAACTCATCATGTTCTACCAGGCATGTTTCTAAAACAAGTAAATCAAATTTACCTTCCTTTTCCTTCTTTTTCTCAGCAAGGTACTTTGGGCAGTTTCTCTTCCAATGTCCATCTACATTGCAGTGGAAACACTTGCCCTTATCTGCCATAGCTTTGGCTTTTCCCTTGCTTTTAGCAACAGTACTGGGAGCTTTCCCCTTGTTTCCTTTCTTCTTCTGAGTTTTCTTTGAAGAAGTGGCTACAGATTTAGTTCCAGAGGATGAACCCTTCTCGAACTTTCTTTTAGAGTGAACAACGTTTGCCTTTCCTTCTATCTGTCCCTTGTTCTTAAGAAGAGACTGATAGAGTTGTAGCTCATTCAGGAGGCTAGTCAGGTTGAATGTTATTATATTCATTATTACATTGCTTCGAAACTGCAGGAAACTCTTCGGAAGAGATTCTAAGATGAATGCAACTTGACTACGCTCATCTATGACCGCCACGTTTGCCTCTGCCACGTTGAATTGGACCATCATATCCAGGACATGCTCCCGAACAGACGTGCCCTCTTTCATGCGACAGCTATAAACGTATTTGAGAGCGTCATGGTGGAGTTGGTAGGACGGTTGTCCAAACATCTCCCGAAGAGAGTTCATAATCTCCCTCGCTGTTACCATGCCCTCATGCCTTTTAGCCAAAACTTAAGATAAGCTGGCTAGGATATAGACGCGAGTCTTATCATTGGCCTTTGTCCAGCGGTCATAAGCATCCTTAACTGCTTGGGATGCATTACGAGCAGGGGCTGGTGGACAATCCTCCGTTAAGACGAACCGCAGATCATCGACAACAAGAATCGTATTCAGGTTCGACTTCCACATAGCATAATTTTCGCCGGTTAATTTCTCATTTTTAAGCAGAGAGACAATTGAGGAAGACATTGCTGAAATTTAAACAAACAATGGCCGTATTAGTTATCTTTGCCTTAACCCATCATACAAGCAAACAATTGCACACAATCCAATCAATTTAGCAAAACAGACAATCACAGAACCCTAAAACTATCGATTTAGTTTTGCAACGATGTTTCAGAGGTTTAGAATATCAGCCACCGAAGGGTGATCAGGTACTCCTCCTTTGAAATGAGACACCTCTCAGCTAATTCTGATTCCAGAATAACTCATATTCCTATAGACATTAGCCACCGTTGTTCGGTCAATGATTTGTTAACACTTTTAACTCATCCTCGTAAGTGTAACCCTCCCACTTTCAGATCTCAGAGGCACGCACCAACAGGCTACCGAAGGGAAAGACAACTGTTGGTGATTAGCCTAAGAGCTCCTATCCTTTTCAGGAGTTCACGATGTTCCGAATCCTATGACCAGGCCCTCCGAAGGGATGGTTGCGCCAGGACAACCTGCAGGCGGATCATAGGACTCTCATGGTGTGAACTATGGGCGGAGACCGAGGGATACGTTGACATGTGTCCCGCTCCCACTTACTCTAGACATTTTTCCCATTCACCTTGATATTGATTCATGCAAACACTTTTCGAAGGGAGGCCGCTCCTAAGGCGACTCGAAGCCGAGCATGAATCTCACGTTGTGAATATAGGGACGTAGGAGCAAAACTTTGATTTAAATCTCGTTTTGTAATTTTCCTCCCACTGAAAATGTCATACGGTTAATTTAGGATTGTTTAACTTAGATAGTATTCGGCTAAGTCAATATATCTAAGTCTGATCCTATTATAACAATTATGGAAAGGATTCAACTGCAATCTCTTGGGTGAATTAAACTTCTTTTTATAAAACCAACATTGCAAGTCAACATTACTATGGTTAATTCAACTCAATGTTCGGGTCAGTTCCCAGGTAGGAGGTGTTCCGTAAACCATCAACTTAAATACCCCCAGCCTTAGACAGAACTTTACCGAGAGAGTTCCCTTATAACCTCAGTAATGTAGGGTCTTTACTCTAAAGATCTAGGTGCATTAAACACTTTTAATAAACCTAGTGACATTGCTTGCTAACATTTAACTATGATTAATTCAACTCCGGTATTCCAGGTCAGTTCCTAGGTAGGAGGTGTTCCGTAAACCGTCAACTTAAATACCCCAGCCTTAGACAGAACATTACTGGTGGAGTTCCCTTATAATCATAGCAATGTTTTTCCTACTTAGTCAATTAAAACTATTTTTAATTCTAAGTAAGAAAAGATTCTAATCCTATTAGAAACTGATCTAGGTCTAATTAATTTTAAACAATTTAAAATTAATCCAATTCATCCTATGATCTTATGTTTGCATGCAAATCTTGATTATAGATTGACGGTTTCTAATCATTAATATTAAAGAACTATTTCAAATTTTAATGATTAATCCTATAATCAAGAATCTAGGGTTTAATTCATTTAACAATCTCATTCAAATTAAATAATTAAACCATACTAATTGCATGAATAATATAACAATTATATTATTAACTATGGATGTTTCATGTTTCATGCAATTTTGATTTTCTTTTATTATAACAATTATAAGTCAATCAAGAAAATCAATCAAGCATGCTTCATTCATCACATTAAACATAACTATTTATATTTAATTTAAGTAATGACATGCTTCATGCTTTCCAATTTTTCATATAATTAATATACACGTATATTAAAAAATATGAAAACAAATCCATGCATTTAAACATACATTATAACATTTTATAATATATAAAAATGCATGAGCATGTTTATAACCTAAGGTGGGATTAAATATTCTATATGACATCCATAAAGCATATAAATAGCAATTGAACCAGTTAATTTTGGCCCCTAGGATAAAATAAAGCATTAAATTACATTAATTTAGCTAAATTCTATCCTAAAAAATCCCTGTACAACTCTGGAATTGGTCTAGACAGCACGAACCGCCCCGAACCACCTCGAACCGGCTTCGAAAATCACGAACCATGCCAAAAATTGGCTGAACCGGACCAAATAGGTCCCAGCCAGCCGAACCGGTCCGAACCGGACCGGCCTGCACTTGAACTGCGCCTTTTGAAACCCTAATGCGCGCCTCCATCGTGACAGTGTCTCGACGCTGTGTTGATAGCGTCTCGACGCTGTGCGCTTTCCATGTCTGGCGCCTGCGGTAGTGAGACAGCATCAAGACGCTGTTGAGGTAGCGTCCCGACGCTGTGCGCTTTCCTTACCGAGCGCCTTCGGTACCGAGACAGCGTCGAGACGCTGTTGAGGTAGCGTCCCGACGCTGTTGCGTCCGGAGGCAGAATCTTGGAAAAAAACAACAACTTTTCTTCGGTTTTGGCCTCGATTTCAGCGGCGATTGCTTCGATTTTCATCTAATAAAAACCTATTCTAGACCCGGACTTACATAGGACTCGATTTTACATAAAATACCCGAAACACCGGGCCTTACATGATCAAAATAACATAAAAAATAAAATCTATGGCCATAAAATTAACCCAAACAGTTCAATGAAAACCGAACATACATTATGCATAAATCCCACCTATTAGAGCCTATCGCAACTTTTAATATTAATTAATAGGGACAACGATGGCTCTGATGCCGATTGAAGGGAATAAAAGTCCCCACGCAGCGGAAGCGCATCGATTGGACCTTACGTCGTATATTAATTAACATTAAAATACCGTTACGAAAACTCAAACAAACTTTAAACCAACTTTAAAGTTGCTGGAAATTCAGTTTAAACATGCTTAAAAATAAATCTAAATTTATTTTCATGCTTTTCTAAAGAAAAGGGGAAGAACCGTCACATACCTTTGTTGTAGACTTGACCGTTCTTCGCCAATGACGCTCCAACGAACGAAAACGCAGCAGCCTCCTCGCCTCTTGATCGTTGGAATTTTCTTCTTGATTGACACAATAACCACAGAGGTTACACCGGTATGTCTCTAAGTCTAGGAAGCAAAAGACTTGTGGGAGTCTTTCTCTAAGAGGGAGGCTAGAGAGAATTCTAGGTCTTGTCTTTCAAGAGTGTCAAGTGTCAAGTGTCAAGTGTCATGACCAATTAGGTCTAGGGTTCTATTTATAGAAGAGAGGTCATGAATAAAATATTCAATTAAATCAATCTTTTCCAAAATTGATTCAATCTTATTCCTTAATTAATCAATCATGATCAATCAATTCCATAATTGATTAATCTTTTCCACAAATGACTAATTACTTCCATAAGTGATTAGATCATTTCCATAAATGATTAATCACTTCCTTAAGTGATTAATTATTTCCATAATTGATTAATTCCCGGTTAATGAATTCTTTAATTAATTAACCACCAATTAAATATCACATATTTAATTCCCGGCCTAGAATTAATTAATTTGCCCAAACACATTTTAGGCTTTAAATTAATTAATTCATTATTTGAACTATTTCAAAACCTCCATAAATTTATATTTGAACTTTTCAAATATTAATTTCTCTCATAATAATATATCAATATATATTATATTTGTTTCCCTTAATAAATTGAACATTTTCAATTTACTTTTATTATTTAGTTGCCTCAAATTACTTTACGAGCTACCAGTGGGACCTAATGGACCCG
This sequence comes from Luffa acutangula, assembly GCA_036850905.1. Taxonomy (NCBI): domain Eukaryota; kingdom Viridiplantae; phylum Streptophyta; class Magnoliopsida; order Cucurbitales; family Cucurbitaceae; genus Luffa; species Luffa acutangula. The sequence continues at coordinate 26,187,776 of CM072090.1, read as the reverse complement.
CAGATTAGAAGCTCCAACGATGTGAGATTAATTGGTCAAACTCATTAACCACATTAATCAATATTCGTTAACTGTGTGTACATTCCACTATAGACTCACAGTTGCACTCTTCTCACTGCAGACATATTTTCTGTGTCCACGGATCTAGACCAATATCGACTAGTTAGTCCTTCACGAGTGTCCGTTACACCAGTTGGGTCAAATTACCGTTTTACCCCTGGGTTACCTCTATTTCCTTAAGTACCAATTCTCCTCTAATGAACAACCTGTTTGTGGTCCAACCATCAAACAGAAAACCCTCTCGTGCCATTGAGAGGGTAGGGCCCTTTGTTCAAGACTCGGAGTAACCACTTAAGGGAACACTCATCTGCTTCCCTAAAGTCGGGAAGGAGTGAATTCCATCTTGTACGATTATGTTCCCAGCTCCCCATTCGATCTTGTCCCCAAAGTGGTAGGCTTATTTAGTCGGCGTATTGGCCACTCTCACCCATACAAATCAAAGGACAATCTCTCATGAGCAGGAGTCCATAATCAACTCAGGATTAAGACTAAGTTGTCTAGGTCGTCCTAGTGAAATAGAAAACCAACTAGTTAACGGTGTTATAACCAGTGGTTACTATTTTGCGGTCCGGTCTTATGCAAACTCATTGCATAGGATACCCCCACTCGCATGTTTCCTACACGAACGCGTTGGATCGCAGCGTTTGTATTCAATACAAAGTGGGCCGTATCCATAGTGTTACCAGGATAAGGCACCCAGTCTTATCCCTATACTATAGACCCTTTAGGCTGTTTCTTGAACAATGATCCCATATGTCGCTACATATAGTTCAAGACTCATATTTCAGCCTTGGATGTCTAGTTTATTGGATTAGGGTTATTATTTGGCAAAGACAAATATAAAATAACTAATAACAATTAATGGAAAAATATATAAATATTATTTCATTAATATCCAGTCAACGGTTACATTCACTATCTACGAGTTTTAGGGCATAAAACCCAACAATGTGTATCTTTTCCTAATGCAACTTAAGTCTGAAGCTCTTGAGATATTCGAAGGGGCTTAGGACTGAAGTTGAAAACTTGTTAGGTGAGATGACAAAAATACTTCGATCTGATCAAAGTGTTGAGTATAGGGATTTGAGATTCCAGGACTATTTGATAGTACATGGGATCACACCCTAAATCTCAATCTCATTTAGGAGAAATAGAACCCTATTGGATATGGTTCATTCCATGTTGAGCTATGCTCAATTGTCTGGCTCGTTTTGGGGTAATGCAGTGTAGACTGCATTGCATACTGCAATAGGCAACCCCAAAGAGAAGTGGATACTTCTTCAATTCACAAGAGAATAAAGAATTTGTATCGACAAATGCTAAATTCCCAGAAGAAGTCCACATAAAAAATGATAAGCCACAGAATACAGTCGGTTTAAATAAGTTAACTAATGATGCTACAGTAACATCCACAAGAGTTGTTGATGAGACTGGCTGTTCAACAAGAGTTGTTGATGGACCAGTGCATCTGGTCAGAAACATCCATCTAATTAGTTGAGAGTGCCTCGATGTAGTGGGAGGGTCGTTTTATAACCTGAACGTTACATGGGCTTGATTGAAGCTTAGGACATCATACCTAATGATGGCATAGAGAATTCATTGTCTTTTAGAAAGAAAATGAATGATGTTGAGTCATTCCTCGTGTACCCACTCGTGTACCCATCAACACCTGCATAATCTAAAAATGTTGGGGAAGGGGAGGAGGTCAGTATAACCACGGTACTGGTAAGCAACTCACACCCGGTGAGCCATCAAGCATCAAAACAACAAATCAATCATGTCTGACACACGCATCCAACATACTTTTAAACCAATAAACAACAATTCATGTTTCTTAAAGCGAGAACTAAACATCTAGACTCATGCTAACTCAACAGAATGACTCATGCATACACACAACATGTTATGCAACCCCACATGGATTCTGCGCCATGCTCGCTTTCTTAGCACATGACTTACGCGTCATGCCACGCACCAAAACACATGAATTCTGGGCCATGCAACGCAACTTAACACGTGATTTCCGTGTCACGCTCCGCACCAAAACATGATTTCTGCATCATGTAATGCACTCACACCCAGCACATGAATTACGCGCGCCATGCGCAGCGCACACTCACACGTGATTTACGCGTCACGCTCCACACTCACAACCCACACGTGATTTACACGTCACGCTCCGCACCAATAACATGATTTCTGCATCATGTAACGCACTCACACCCAGCACATGAATTACGCACGCCATGCGCAGCGCACACTCACACGTGATTTACGCGTCACGCTCCGCACTCACAACCCACACGTGATTTACACGTCACGCTCCGCACCAATAACATGACTTCCGCGTCATGTGGCGCAATCTTAACACATGATTTCCGCGTCACGCTCCGCTCACACAACCCAGCTCACCCTCTCAATGAGCACACAAGACCATGCAACTTGACTCTCATGCAGTATAGTTCGAAAATAATAAGACAACATGCTTAAAACACCAAAAGATCATTATGCTCTAAATTGATCAAAACAACATGCTTATCACACTACAACAAATTATACATTTAATGTCGGACGAAAAAAAGTGCCTTTTAATGTTTGATGCACGTTTTTTAAAATTTCGGACTTTTAATGTCGGGCATTGCCCGACATTGTTTGTTGCGATTTAATGTCAGTCAAATTTAACCCCATCAGCCCCACTTTATGCTTTCTCTCTCCCTACAAAAAAAACCCTTCTTTCCCTTCTTTACTCTCTCACCGACGACGATGCCTTTGTTCCTCTAACCAATTTTATTTTCTTCCCTTCACATTCGCAGCTCACTCCCTAATTTATCTCTCCCCAACTAACCCATTTTCTGCCGCAAGTTTGTACCCTCACCGACGTCGCAAGTGATGTGCAAATTGCTAACCACAAGTGTACGGGTCAAGTAATAATATAGTGATTATGCAATCGAATGTCGTCCTCTGGATTGGTGTCTAGCCAAGTTTTAATTATCGAAAATACTCTTGGCCAATTTTATTTAGGGAATCAAATAGAATGAGAATATGAATTAATCAACACAAAACTAAAGTAAAAAGTGACAATCAAATGGGAATAATTGGTCTTAGGGAATTGATTTCACCAATTGGAGTTATGGATTAATAAACGGATTAACACATGCTATGATTCATAAATCTTGGCAACTAAAATCACACATATCTCTCCCGAGCATACATGATTCTCCCATATGCAATTGAACCCGATATCCCTATCTAAATCCAATAAACATACAAGGCAATAAGGCTAACCTTTATGACAATTTCTAGAATTAACCTTAATATCCCGATTTTTAGCTAAATTCTAGTTATGCATATTGATTACTAATTTAAATCCTCTCTCCCGAGTTAGATTCAAATATAAACATCAATCAATTTATGGCCAGTAAATCGAAAGCATTAAACATACAACATATGCATAAATGACATCAATAGCATAAATACCGTAAATCAATCCAAAACTTGCCCAACGGCTACATCAATCCCTAAGAATTAAACTTAGCTACACATAATCCTCGTTACAATATAAACTAAGTCTAAATAAGCCATAAAAAGTGTCTAAAGTAAGGGAAAAGAGAAATAGACTCGTTGTAGGCCGAGACCGAACGTCCCCGTCACGATCCCCACGAACAATGGGTTGATTTCCAACTAATCCCCTTTGCTTCAGCTCAATTCTGTCCTCTTTCTGCTCTAATGTCGGCTCCAAAAGTCCCCAATTCGAAGTCCCCAAAAACCTAGCCGAAAAGATGCTTAAATAGCAAAATTTCGTTGTAGCGTCGAGACGCTGTCGCGATCCGCAAATTTGGAAAATTTTCTATAGCGTCGCGAAGCTTTGATTTTTTTTTTTTTTTTTTTTTTTTTTTTTTTTTTTTTTTTTTAAAGATTGGAAGCTCCATTTGACTCCAATTGCTGAATTAAGCTTCAAGCACATACTTCCTACAAATAAAACATAAAAATGCATAAATTTGGGCAAACAATTGAAAAAGACTAGCTTAATTAATCAGAGAAAAATAGCTTGCTATGCTCGCTATCAAATACCCCCAAACTTAAGCTTTTGCTAGTCCTCGAGCAAACTAAAAATCAAGCATACAGTAGAAGAATGGATGCAATAATCATAACTCAATCCTCAAGGCTCAAAGGTCAATAGTCAAGCAAGCAAGAGACATGCACATAAGGACCAATGAGGGAGACAAATTAAAATTTTTCCAAAATTAACTTGCACAAGCGAGATCTAACTCAACAAGATCAGACTCTACTAGCCCAGGATTGGATTATTAAACTCTCAACTCATCTTCCCTCTACACTGGCACTAAGGTTTCACTAATGAGTTAATGGAACAAATTAGTTTGTTTATCTCCATACTTAGGTGCTTATAATTAACAATTAAATTAAGCATGTATATGTGGCACTAGCTTTCACACACCCATTGCAGGGACCCTTAACCTGAGTTTTCTCTGGTTGGCCTAACTGATCACAACAGGGGTAGCTCTTTTTGCCTTAATCTTTATTAACCATTGCATATTATGCACAAGCCATGACATTATTATCTTATTTCAACAGTAACAACAAGAATGATTTTTCTTTATGAGCATAAATATCAGATATTCTTTTCTTTTCTCCTAAGCAAGATCAAACATGCTAATTTGCAAAAAATTAACTCTTTAGCTCTGCCCTACACCTATCGAGGTGACAACAAGCATATGAACCCAATAATTCGCTCCTAAGCATTCAAATCCAAATCTAGCTAAGACAAATACTCTACTCATGCAAGCCATCTCCTAGAAAAAATTTAAAAAGTCTCCCTTTTTGGGCACTTATGCTTACAACTCATCACAAGCTTGAAAATTGACAAGAAAGCCTATCCTAGGACATCATAATCATGCAAAAGTAGCATCCAGAAAATAACCATATGCATAATTCAAAGAAAGCTCAAAACTATAGCCCGAACTCAGATGCTCAAGGGCTCTAAAAACATGCTAATCCACCCCCAAACTTAAAATATGCATTGTCCTCAATGTATAACGAAAATAAAGCATAAACAAGCAAGAGAACAATAAACGAATGAAAGGAGTGAACAATACTGCCCTGGAATGATGATGACTTCTTGACTGAATGCTTGGACTCTTGACAGCTTGAAAGCAAAGGAGAGAAAGAAAACAAGACCTACAAAACAGACACAAAAAATAAATAAAACTCAAAATAAAGAAATAACTAACTCACTTGGGTTGCCTCCCATAAGCGCTTGTTTAACGTCATTAGCTCGATGTGTTGACCAACTATGCATCAGGGTGGTCTCCTGTCAGATTTTCCATCACTGGTTCTCTTCCTAGCACCTCTCCTGTAGCCTACCTGAAGGGAATAAAAGTCCCCACGCAGCGGAAGCGCATCGATTGGACCTTACGCCGTATATTAATTAACATTAAAATACCGTTACGATAACTCAAACAAAACTTTAAACAACCTTTAAAGCCACTGTAAAATTGGTTTAAACATGCTAAAATAAATCTAAATTTATTTTTAATACTTTTCTAAAGAAAAGCGGAAGAACCGTTACAAACCTTCGTTGAAGACTTGACCGTTCTTCGCCAACGACGCTCCACGAACGAAAACGCAGCAGCCGCCTTTGTTTTTCTTCGCTGGAAATTTCTTCTTTGATTGACACAATCACCACAGAGGTTACACCGGTATATCTCTAAGTCTAGGAGGCAAAAGACTTGTGGGAGTCTTTCTCTAAGAGGGAGGCTAGAGAGAATTCTAGGTCTTGTCTTTCAAGAGTGTCAAGTGTCAAGTGTCATGACCAATTAGGTCTAGTGTTCTATTTATAGAAGAGAGGCCATGAATAAAATATTCAATTAAATCAATATTTTCCATAATTGATTCAATCTTTATTCCTTAATTAATCAATCATGATTAATCAATTCCATAATTGATTAATCTTTTCCACAAATGACTAATTACTTCCATAAGTGATTAGATCATTTCCTTAAATGATTAATCACTTCCTTAAGTGATTAATTAGTTCCATAGTTGATTAATTCTCGGTTAATGAATTCTTTAATTAATTAACCACCAATTAAATATCACATATTTAATTCCCGGCCTAGAATTAATTAATTTGCCCAAACACATTTTAGGCCTTTGATTAATTAATTCATTATTTTGAACTCTTTCAAACTTCCATAAATTTATATTTGAACTTTTCAAATATTAATTTCTCTCATAATAATATATCAATATATATTATATTTGTTTCCCTTAATAAATTGAACATTTTCAATTTACTTTTATTACTTAGTTGCCTCAAATTACTTTACGAGCTACCAGTGGGACCTAATGGACCTGCAGATCAGAAGCTCCAACGATGTGAGATTAATTGGTCAAACTCATTAACCACATTAATCAATATTCGTTAACTTTGTGTACATTCCACTATAGACTCACAGTTGCACTCTTCTCACTGCAGACATATTTTCTGTGTCCACGGATCTAGACCAATATCGACTAGTTAGTCCTTCACGAGTGTCCGTAACACCAGCTGGGTCAAATTACCGTTTTACCCCTGGGTTACCTCTATTTCCTTAAGTACCAATTCTCCTCTAATGAACAACCTGTTTGTGGTCCAACCATCAAACAGAAAACCCTCTCGTGCCATTGAGAGGGTAGGACCCTTTGTTCAAGACTCGGAGTAACCACTTAAGGGAACACTCATCTGCTTCCCTAAAGTCGGGAAGGAGTGAATTCCATCTTGTACGATTATGTTCCCAGCTCCCCATTCGGTCTTGTCCCCAAAGTGGTAGGCTTATTGAGTCGGCGTATTGGCCAATCTCTCATGAGCAGGAGTCCATAATCAACTCAGGATTAAGACTAAGTTGTCTAGGTCGTCCTAGTGAAATAGAAAACCAACTAGTTAACGATGTTATAACCAGTGGTTACTATTTCGCGGTCCGGTCTTATGCAAACTCATTGCATAGGATACCCCCACTCGCATGTTTCCTACACCAACGCGTATGATCGCGGCGTTTGTATCAAATACAAAGTGGGCCGTATCCATAGTGTGACCAGGATAAGGCACCCAGTCTTATCCCTATACTATAGACCCTTTAGGCTGTTTCTTGAACAATGATCCCATATGTCACTACATATAGTTCAAGACTCATATTACAACCTTGGATGTCTAGTTTATTGCATTAGGGTTATTATTAGGCAAAGACAGATATAAAATAACTAATTAATGGAAAAATATATTAATATTATTTCATTAATATCCGGTCAACGGTTACATTCACTATCTACGAGTTTTAGGGCATAAAACCCAACAAACTCCCACTTGAACTAAAACACTAGTTAGTGGGATGTAAATGCAATAATCTAAAGCTGGAAATGTCATGTATATAATACAATGAACTAAAGCATCCTTATACCCATTTTACATTTCTCCCACTGCCCTAGATTAGATGGCATACATATCTCGTAGACCTAGACCTTCTAGATGACCCTCAAACACTTTAGCCGTGAGAGCCTTCGTAAATGGATCAGCGATGTTGTGCTCCGAGGCGATCTTAGTGACGATCACATCTCCTCGTTGCACAATCTCCCGTATCAGGTGATACTTCCTCTTGATGTGTTTACCTCGTTTGTGGCTTCGAGGTTCTTTTGAGTTGGCTACATCCCCACTATTGTCACAGTATAGTGTTATGGGCACGTCCATATTCAGAACCACTTCCAAATCAGTCAAGAACTTTCTGAGCCATACTTCCTCCTTAGCTGCTTCGCAAGCTGCTACATACTCAGCCTCCATGGTTGAGTCTGCTATGCATCCTTGTTTGATGCTTCTCCACACTACTGCTCCTCCATTAAGGGTGAATACTGACCCTGATGTGGATTTCCTTGAATCCTTATCAGCTTGAAAGTCAGAGTCAGTGTATCCAGTAAGAATCAAATCCTTAGTTCCATACACAAGCATGTAGTCCCTCGTTCTCCGAAGATACTTGAGGATATTCTTAACCGCTCCCCAGTGGTCCAACCCTGGATTAGACTGATACCTACTGACTACTCCCACTGCATAACATATGTCAGGCCTAGTGCAGAGCATAGCATACATTAAGCTGCCCACAGCTGAGGTGTAAGGAATGTGTCTCATGTTCTCAATTTCTTGAGGTGTCTTAGGAGACTGTTCCTTAGACAGGTGTACCCCATGTCTGAAGGGTAGTAGTCCCTTCTTGGAGTTTTGCATCGAATATCGAGACAACATCTTGTCAATATATGTTGCTTGAGATAGAGCTAGCGCTTTGTTCTTACGATCCCTAATGATTTGGATTCCCAGAACATATTGAGCCTCTCCCAGATCTTTCATTTGGAATTGGGCTGCTAGCCATTTCTTAATGTCAGTGAGGTATCCTACATCATTCCCAATGAGTAGGATATCGTCTACATAAAGTATTAGAAAAACTACTTTCCTTTTGTTGATTTTCTTGTACACACAAGGCTCATCAACGTTTTGGTCAAAGCCAAAAGATTTGATTGCAGTATCAAATCTAATGTTCCATGATCTGGACGCTTGTTTAAATCCATAAATGGATCGATTGAGCTTACAAACCTTTTGTTCCTGACCTTGGGCTATGAACCCTTCGTGTTGAGACATGAAGATATTCTCTTCAAGATTACCATTCAGAAAGGCAGTCTTGACGTCCATTTGTCATATTTCATAGTCATAATATGTGGCTATGGATAAGAGAATTCTTATGGACTTTAACATGGCTACAGGAGAAAAGGTTTCCTCATAGTCAACCCCTTCCTTTTGGGTATAACCCTTTGCCACTAGTCTAGCTTTGAAGGTCTGTACCTTTCCAGCTGCATCTCTTTTTCTCTTATAGATCCATTTGCATCCTATGGGTTTTACCCCATTTGGTAGATCTGTAAGTTCCCATACAGAATTGGAGTACATTGACTCCATTTCCATGTTCATGGCTTTGACCCATTCATCCTTATCTTCGTCATTCATTGCCTGTCGATAGGACAATGGATCCTCAATGCCATCATTAGGTATGACAACCTGAGTTTCAGTTAAACCCAAGTAGCGGTCAGGTTGTAATACAACCCTCCCACTGCGTCGAGGCATTCCCAACGTTTGAGATGGACTGGATGGATCTGAAGAACTAGTTCCTTCATCAACCCTTGTTGAAGGTCCAACTTCATCAACAACTCTTGATGATTCTTCAGTAGCTTCTCCTAATATTATTTTGCTGCGTGGTTTATGATCTCTCATGTGGTCTTCTTCTAAGAAAGTGGCGTTTGTCGATACAATCACCTTATTTTCTTGTGGGTCGTAGAAATAACCACCTCTCGTTTCTTTAGGGTAACCAAAAATTTGGCACAGTTTTGAACGAGGTTCCAGTTTCTTAGGATTTGTCACAAGCATGTGTGCTGGACAACCCCAGATGCGAAAGTGATGCAAACTAGGTTTACGCCCCTTCCATAATTCGAAAGGTGTTTCAGAAACACTTTTCGAGGGAACATTGTTCAAGATGTATACTGCAGTCTCTACTGCATACCCCCAAAACGAGCTAGGCAATTGAGCATAGCTCATCATTGATCGAACCATGTCTAACAAGGTTCTATTTCTCCTTTTGACACACCATTCTGCTGAGGTGTACCAGGGGCTGAGAGTTGAGATTGGATTCCATGTTCTATCATATAATCCTGGAATCTTTGATCCATATACTCCCCTCCTCGATCAGATCGAAGTACTTTAATAGATTTACCTAATAGGTTTTCAACTTCAGCCTTAAACTCCTTAAACTTTTCAAGGGCTTCAGACTTATGTCCCATTAGGTACAAGTTACCATATCCTAAATAATCATCTATAAATGAGATGAAATATTCGTACCCTCCTCGAGCTTTTACATTCATTGGACCACACAGATCCGAATGTATTAACTCTAAGGGTTCTTTGGCTCTGTAACCTTTTCCAGTAAAGGGTCTCTTGGTCATTTTTCCCTCGAGACAAGATTCACAAGGTGGTAGTGAATCATCTTCTAACTTGCTTAGAAGTCCATTCTTTGCCAAACGACCGATCCTATCGATGTTTATATGACCAAGTCTAAGATGCCAAAGATGAGTATTGTTACTTGATGGAGAAATCTTTTGCCTTTTTCTTTGAGTTTCAGCAGTTTTAAATAATTCGTGATTTAAAAGTGCTTTGTTTTCGGTTGGTCTTAAAACGTACAAGTTATTTTCCAATTTGGCTGAACAAATAAGTACACCATTTTTATAAATGAACGCTTCATTCATATCAAAAGTAACTGTATACGATTGTTCAATCAAACATGAAATAGAAATTAAGTTCCTCTTAATCTTGGGAACGATTAACAAACTTTCTAAAAGTAAGAATCTATTTCTAAAAAAATAACTTCGCAGCTCCCACTGCTTTAGCTTAAATGACTTCTCCAGTTCCGACCCTGAGTGTCATTTCCCCATCGTTCAACTGCCGAAAGGAACTATTTTCCTGAAAAGAAGAGCAAACATGATTAGTTGCTCCTGAATCAAGTATCCAGGTAAACTCATCATGTTCTACCAGGCATGTTTCTAAAACAAGTAAATCAAATTTACCTTCATTTTCCTTCTTTTTCTCAGCAAGGTACTTTGGGCAGTTTCTCTTCCAATGTCCATCTACATTGCAGTGGAAACACTTGCCCTTGTCTGCCATAGCTTTGGCTTTTCCCTTGCTTTTAGCAGCAGTGCTGGGAGCTTTCCCCTTGTTTCTTTTCTTCTTCTGAGTTTTCTTTGAAGAAGTGGCTACAGATTTAGTTCCAGAGGATGAACCCTTCTCGAACTTTCTTTTAGAGTGGACAACGTTTGCCTCTCCTTCTATCTGTCCCTTGTTCTTAAGAAGTGACTGATAGAGTTGTAGCTCATTCAGGAGGCTAGTCAGGTTGAATGTTATTTTATTCATCATTGCATTACTTCGAAATTGTAGAAAACTCTTCGGAAGAGATTCTAATATGAATGCATCCTGACTACGCTCATCTATGACCGCCCCGTTTGCCTCTGCCACGTTGAATTGGACCATCATATCCAGGACATGCTCCCGAACAGACGTGCCCTCTTTCATGCGACAGCTATAAACGTATTTGAGAGCGTCATGGTGGAGTTGGTAGGACGGTTGTCCAAACATCTCCTGGAGAGAGTTCATAATCTCCCTCGCTGTTACCATGCTCTCATCCCTTTTAGCCAAAACTTCAGATAAGCTGGCTAGGATATAGACGCGAGTCTTATCATTGGCCTTTGTCTAGCGGTCATAAGCATCCTTAACTGCTTGGGATGCATTACGAGCAGGGGCTGGAGGACAATCCTCCGTTACGACGAACCGCAGATCATCGACAACAAGAATCGTATTCAGGTTCGACTTCCACGTAGCATAATTTTCGCCGGTTAATTTCTCATTTTTAAGTAGAGAGACAATTGAGGAAGACATTGCTGAAATTTAAACAAACAATGACCGTATTAGTAATCTTTGCCTTAACCCATCATACAAGCAAACAATTGCACACAATCCAATCAATTTAGCAAAACAGACAATCACAGAACCCTAAAACTATCGATTTAGTTTTGCAACGACATTTCAGAGGTTTAGAATGTCAGCCACCGAAGGGTGATCAGGCACTCCTCCTTTGAAATGAGACACCTCTCAGCTAATTCTAATTCCAGAATAACTCATATTCCTATAGACATTAGCCACCATTGTTCGGTCAAGGATTTGTTAACACTTTTAACTCATCCTCGTAAGTGTAACCCTCCCACTTTCAGATCTCAGAGGCACGCACTGTTGGGTTTTATGCCCTAAAACTCGTAGATAGTAAATGTACATTTGACCGAACATTAATAAAATGATGTATTATTCAATGTTTGTATTATATCTTGTCTTGTTAACCCTAATCCAATAAAATAAACATCCATGGCTAATAGAATGAGGCTTGAACTAGTATGTAGGGACATACGGGGATTAATGTTCAAGTTTTAGCCTAAAGAGTCTGTAGTATAGGGATAAGGCTGGGTACCTTATCCTGGTGACACTATGGATACGGCCCGCTTTGTATATTGATACAAACGTAGTGATCCAACGCGTTCATGTGGTTGACATGCGAGTGGGGGTATCTTGTGCAATGAGTTTGCACAAAGACCGAACCGCGAAATAGTTAACCACTAACTATAACACCGTTAGTTAGCTCGGTTTCTATTTCAATAGGATGACCTAGGCAACTTGGCCTTAATCCTGAGTGGATTATGGACTCCTGTCCATGAGGGATTGTCCTTTGATTTGTACGGGTGAGAGTGGCCTGTTTCGCCGACTCAATAAGCCTACCATTTTGGGGACAAGACCGAGTGGGGAGCTGGGAACGTAGTCTTACAAGATGGAATTCACTCCTTCCTGATATGAGGGTAAGTAGAGGTGTGTTCCCTTAAGTGGTGTCTCCGGGTCTTGAACAATGGGCCCTACCCTCTTTATGGCACGAGAGGGATCTCTGTTTGTTGGTCGGACCACAAACAGGTTGTTCATTAGAGGAGCACTGGTACTTAAGGACCAAGAGGTATCCCAGGGGTAAAACGGTAATTTGACCTAGCTGGGGTACGAACACGCGTGAAGGGCTAACTTGCTGTTGACGGTCAATATCCGTGGACACAGAAATATGTCTGCAGTGAGAAGAGTGCAGCTGTGGTTCTTTAGTGGAGTGAACCACAGTTAACGAATATTGATTAACTTGGTTAATGAGTTTAACCAACTAATCTCATATCGTTGGAGCTTCTGATCTGTAGGTCCATTAGGTCCCACCGGTAGCTCATTTAGGGCGTTGAGGTAAAATTCTAAGGATGGATTAAATATTCGAAGGTGTTCGAATATTATTCTAAAATATGAATTTGGTTCATATTAAAACTATAGGTTATAATTAATATGCATTGGATGTATATTAATACTATAGTTTTGAGAGAGAAAATAGTAATTGAATATGTGATGTTCAATTTTATTTTAATATTTATTAATTAATTTCGAATTAATTAATTGATTTAGTTTAATTAAATTTGATTTAATTAAACTATAAGATAAGAGGGATATTAATTTAAATAGGATTTAAATTAATGTTATTTTAATTAATTTAGATTAATTAAAATACAATACAATTAATTGTAATTTAAAATTATGATTTTAAAATTATAATTAATTAAAAATATCAGATAACTGATATTTCAGTTATCTGATATTATGGGTTTTTTAAAAGAGACGTGGTTGAGGGTACAGTTGCAGAAATCACTCTGGATCTCACGTCTCTCTCTCCCTCTATCTCGCTCTCTCTGTTTTTGGTTTTCTCTGAGAAATCAGAGGGTTGCTTCCCAGAAGAAATCCTTAGAGTTTTTTTAGTTCGCACAAGCTCTCAGCGTGTATCCTTTTGAGAATACTGGTGAAACCTCGTGGTGGTGTTCGTGGTATTTTTTTCCAGCGAAAAAGGGATTTCAAGTTGCTGTTTTTGGGAGCAATTCAGAGAAATTTTGGTGAATCGATCAAGAATTTCTACAAAGGTAACTGTATCTCAGCCTTAGATCAATAGGGTCTTTTTATGTAGATTAGATCTATGTTGTAAGGGCTGTTTTAGCATGTTTTTTATAAACAATTTCCAGCATGTTTAAACTTGTTAAATTGCTGAATTTTGCCCAACGTATTGGTATTTTGTTCTTAAATTAATCCGGGGTTAAAGGTTTTGTTTTGTTTTTCCGCTGCGCGAGGGCTTTCATCCCTTCAATTGGTATCAGAGCCAACTCTGGGTTTTAATTTAGGAATTAAAATTTGCGTTGGTTTTAGGTGGGATTTGCATTATGAATGTTTAATTTTGCGATAAACTGTTTAGGTTTAATTGGCCTTAGAATTTATGATTTTTGATGCGATCAAATGTAAAGGCCCCTGCGTTTTTGGGCATTAAATCATAAATATCGAGTCTGTACAATCCGGGTCGTATTTAGGCTTGAAAATCGATGAAGATCGCAGAAGAAATTGATGAATTTCGCCAAGAACAGCCGCTGTTCTGCCCAGGAAACAGCTCCAGACGCAACAGCGTCGGGACGCTAGGCATTGTGCGTCTCGACGCTGTCGCGATTCCACGCTCCAGACGGTTGAAATCGCGCCAGCGTCGGGACGCTTTCTTCGCAGCGTCTCGACGCTGTCACAATTTCGTGCGGCGCCAAGATTTTCGCGAGAACGTGAGTGGTGCCCTAATATGGCTGGTCCGGTTCGTGCGGTTTGGGTCAGCTGGGACCGGTTCGGTCCGGTTTGACCCGTTTTGGGTGCGGTTCGAGTTTTTCAAGTCCGGTTCGAAGTGGTTCGGGTCGGTTCAAGGCTTGTAGACCAGATTTGGAGCTGCAGAATTTTGTAATAGGATAGATTTATTGCTTTATTAGTGTAATTTTGCTTTAATCTATCCTAGGGGCCAATTAAATCGGTTTATTCGCTATTTAAATGCTTTATGGATGTCATTTAAATTTAATCCCACCTTAGGATATAAAGCATGCTCATGCATTTATGTATGTTATAATTAGATTATAATATATGTTTGAAATGCATGGTTTGATTTTCATGATTTATTTAATATATAGTAGAGTTATATTAAAGTCATGAAAATGGAAAAGTATGATGCATGCAACTACATAGTTTTAATATAAGAGTTATATTAAAAATTATTTGATTGCAGCATGCTAAGTTGATTTTCCATTATTGGCTATAATAAAGTTGTTTATTATTTAAATGGAAATCAAATTGCATTGAGCATGATACATCCATAGATTAATATAAGGGTTATATTAATTATCATGCAATGCATAGTACTATAGTTTAAAATTTCATTAACTTGAATATGATTGTTAATTGTTGTAAAAACTATAGTATGCATGATTATAGGGCTAATCATTATAAAATTTTGAAATAGTTTAAAATTTCATGATTAGAAACCGTCAATCTATAATCAATATATGCATGTTCACATAGGATCTTAGGTTAAAATAAAATTAATTTTAATGGGTTAAAATTAATTAGACCTAAGATCATTATCTAATAGGATTAGAAGATCTTACTTAGTTTTAAAACAGTTTTAATGAACTAAGTAGGACGAACATTCCTAAGATTATAAGGGAACTCTACCAGTGAAGTTCTGTCTAAGGATTGGAGGTATTTAAGTTGACGGTAAACGGAACACCTCCTACCTGGGAACTGATCTGGAATACCGGAGTTGAATTAATCTCAGGTTAATGTTAGAATAATGTCGCTAGGTTATATTAAATTGGTTTAATACACCTAGACATTAGGTCTTATTATAATAGTTATAATAGGACTAGACTTAGATAAATGACTTAGCCGGATTTATCTAGGTTTAATCAAACCCTAAAATTAATAATCAGTTACTTTAGTGGGAGGAAAATTACAAAACTTAATTTAAATTGAGTTTTGCTCCTACGTCCCCGTGACGTTCACACCGTGAGATCCATGCTCGGCTTTGTGTCGTTTTAGCGCGGCCTCCCTTCGGAGAGTGTTTGCATGGGTCAATACCAAGGTGAATGGGGAAAGTGACTATAGTAAGTGGGAGCGGGACACGTGTCAACGTATCCTTCGGTCTCCACCCCTAGGTCACAACGTGAGATTCCTATGATCCGCCTGCGTGTTGTCTCGGCGCAACCACCCCTTCGGAGGGCCTGATCATAGGATTCGGAACACCGTGAACTCCTGAAAAGGATAGGATCACTTAGGCTAATTACCAACAGTTGTCTTTCCTAACGGTAGCCTGTTGGTGCGTGCCTCTGGGATCTGAAAGTGGGAGGGTTACACTTACGGGGAGGAGTTAATTTGTTAACAAATCCTTGACCGAACAACGGTGGTTAATATCTAATGGAATATGAGTTATTCTGGTATTAGAAATTGACTGAGAAGAGTCTCATTTTAGAGGAGGAACAACTGATCACCCTTCGGTGGCTGTTCTTCTAAACCTCTAAAGCATCGTTGCGAAACACAATCATAGTTTTATTAGGGTTCTTTGATTGTTTGTTTGCAAAATTGATTGGATGTATGCAATTGTTTGTATTGCTTGTGTGATGGGTTAAGGCAAAGATAACTAATACGGTCACTTGTTTGTTTTTCAGCAATGTCTTCCTCTATAATATCCCTACTTAAAAATGAACAACTTACCGGCGAGAATTTTCCACAATGGAAATCAAACCTCAATACAATACTCGTGGTTGAGGACTTAAGATTTGTCTTAACGGAGGAGTGTCCTCCCGTTCCCCCTCGCACTGCCTCTCAGGCAGTTAAGGACGCCTACGAACGCTGGACCAAGGCCAATGAAAAGGTCAAGGTCTATATTTTGGTCAGCTTGTCTGAAGTGTTGGCCAAGCGTTACGAAAACGTGGCAACTGCCAGGGAAATTATGAATTCCCTGCAGGAGATGTTTGGACTTCCGTCCTACCAGCTCCACCACGACGCCTTGAAGAACGTCTTCAATGCCAAGATGCTGGAAGGTCAATCTGTTCGGGAACATGTCCTGGACATGATTAACCAGTTCAACATAGCTGAGGCCAATGGCGGGGTTGTCTGCGAGTGCAGTCAGGTAGCGTTCATCCTTCACTCGCTCCCGGCGAGCTATCTGTCTTTCAGGACGAACGCGAGCATGAATAAGATTCAGTTCAACCTGACTATCCTCCTCTCGGAGTTACAGATTTACGAGTCCCTGCAAAAGAGCAAGGGAAAGAATGTGGTGAAAGGAGAGGCCAATGTGGCCCATTCCAAGAAGAAGTTCCTGAAGGGTTCATCCTTAGGGACTAAATCTGTACCCCAGGCTTCTTCATCGAAGCAGATCCAAAAGAGGAAGGGAGACAAGGGGAAGGCTCCTGCACAGGCTGTGCAAGGGAAGGGGAAGGCCAAGGTCGTGGCCGACAAAGGCAGATGCTTCCACTGCAATGCAGATGGTCACTGGAAGCGCAACTGTCCCCGCTACCTTGCTGAGAAGAGAAGAGAAAAAGAAGGTAAATTCGATTTACTTGTGTTAGAGACTTGTCTCGTTGAACATGATGAGTTTGCCTGGATACTGGATTCGGGAGCCACTAATCATGTTTGTTCTTCTTTTCAGGGAAATAATTTCCAGCAGCTGGCAGAGGGTGAAATGACGCTCAAGGTCGGAACGGGAGACGTCGTTTCAGCTCGTGTAGTGGGAGCTGCAAAATTATTGTTTAGAAATAGGTTTTTAATTTTAGAGGACTTGTACTTGGTTCCTAGAATTAAGCACATTACCGGTGGAGTTCCCTTATAATCATAGCAATGTTTTTCCTACTTAGTCAATTAAAACTATTTTAAAATACTAATTAAGAAAAGATTCTAATCCTATTAGAAACTGATCTAGGTCTAATTAATTTTAAACAATTTAAAATTAATCCAATTCATCCTATGATCTTATGTTTGCATGCAAATCTTGATTATAGATTGACGGTTTCTAATCATTAATATTAAAGAACTATTTCAAATTTTAATGATTAATCCTATAATCAAGAATCTAGGGTTTAATTCATTCAACAATCTCATTCAAATTAAATAATTAAACCACACTAATTGCATGAATAATATAACAATTATATTATTAACTATGGATGTTTCATGCTTCATGCAATTTTTGATTTTCTTTTATTATAACAATTATAAGCCAATCAAGAAAATCAATCAAGCATGCTTCATTCATCACATTAAACGTAACTATTTATATTTAATTTAAGTAATGACATGCTTCATGCTTTCCAATTTTTCATATAATTAATATACACTTATATTAAAAAATATGAAAACAAAACCATGCATTTAAACATACATTATAACAATTTATAATATATAAAAAATGCATGAGCATGTTTATAACCTAAGGTGGGATTAAATATTCTATATGACATCCATAAAGCATATAAATAGCAATTGAACCGGTTAATTTTGGCCCCTAGGATAAAATAAAGCATTAAATTACATTAATTTAGCTAAATTCTATCCTAAAATTCCATGTACAACTCCGGAATTGGTCTAGATAGCACGAACCGCCCCGAACCACCTCGAACCGGCCTCCAAAATCACGAACCATGCAAAAAATTGGCTGAACCGGACCAAATAGGTCCCAGCCCAGTCGAACCGGTCCGAACCGGACCGGCCACGCCTTGAACCGCGCCTGTTGAAACCCCAGGTCGCGCCTCCATCGTGACAGTGTCGAGACGCTGTGTTGATAGCGTCCCGACGCTATGCGTTTTCCTTATCTGGCGCCTACGTAATCGAGCCAGCGTCGAGACGCTGTTGAGGTAGCGTCCCGACGCTGTTTGCTTTCCTTACCGAGCGCCTTCGGTATCGAGACAGCGTCGAGACGCTGTTGAAGTAGCGTCCCGACGCTGTTGCGTCTGGAGGCAGAATGTGGTCGGCAGCAACATCGATTCTCCGATTTTGGCCCCGATTTCAGCGGCGATTGCTCCGATTTTCATCTCATAAAAAACTATTCTAGACCCAGACTTACATAGGACTCGATTTTACATAAAATACCCGAAACACCGGGCCTTACATGATCAAAATCACATAAAAATAAAATCTATGGCCATAAAAATAACCCAAACAGTTCAATGCAAACCGAACATACATTATGCATAAATCCCACATATTAGAGCCTATCGCAACTTTTTAAAATTAATTAATAGGGACAGCGATGGCTCTGATACCAATTGAAGGGAATAAAAGTCCCCACGCAGCGGAAGCGCATCGATTGAACCTTACGCCGTATATTAATTAACATTAAAATACCGTTACGATAACTCAAACAAAACTTTAAACAACCTTTAAAGTCGCTGTAAAATTGGTTTAAACATGCTAAAATAAATCTAAATTTATTTTTAATACTTTTCTAAGGAAAAGAGGAAGAACCGTTACAAACCTTCGTTGAAGACTTGATGGTTCTTCGCCAACGACGCTCCACGAACGAAAACGCTGCAGCCGCCTTTGTTTTTCTTCGCTGGAAATTTCTTCTTTGATTAACACAATCACCACAGAGGTTACACCGGTATGTCTCTAAGTCTAGGAGGCAAAAGACTTGTGGGAGTCTTTCTCTAAGAGGGGGGCTAGAGAGAATTCTAGGTCTTGTCTTTCAAGAGTGTCAAGTGTCAAGTGTCAAGTGTCATGACCAATTAGGTCTAGTGTTCTATTTATAGAAGAGAGGCCATGAATAAAATATTCAATTAAATCAATCTTTTCCATAATTGATTCAATCTTTATTCCTTAATTAATCAATCATGATTAATCAATTCCATAATTGATTAATCTTTTCCACAAATGACTAATTACTTCCATAAGTGATTAGATCATTTCCTTAAATGATTAATCACTTCCTTAAGTGATTAATTATTTCCATAATTGATTAATTCTCGGTTAATGAATTCTTTAATTAATTAACCACCAATTAAATATCACATATTTAATTCCCGACCTAGAATTAATTAATTTGCCCAAACACATTTTAGGCCTTAGATTAATTAATTCATTATTTTGAACTCTTTCAAACTTCCATAAATTTATATTTGAACTTTTCAAATATTAATTTCTCTCATAATAATATATCAATATATATTATATTTGTTTCCCTTAATAAATTGAACATTTTCAATTTACTTTTATTACTTAGTTGCCTCAAATTACTTTACGAGCTACCAGTGGGACCTAATGGACCTGCAGATCAGAAGCTCCAACGATGTGAGATTAATTGGTCAAACTCATTAACCACATTAATCAATATTCGTTAACTGTGTGTACATTCCACTATAGACTCACAGTTGCACTCTTCTCACTGTAGACATATTTTCTGTGTCCACGGATCTAGACCAATATCGACTAGTTAGTCCTTCACGAGTGTCCGTAACACCAGCTGGGTCAAATTACCGTTTTACCCCTGGGTTACCTCTATTTCCTTAAGTACCAATTCTCCTCTAATGAACAACCTGTTTGTGGTCCAACCATCAAACAGAAAACCCTCTCGTTCCATTGAGAGGGTAGGGCCCTTTGTTCAAGACTCGGAGTAACCACTTAAGGGAACACTCATCTGCTTCCCTAAAGTCGGGAAGGAGTGAATTCCATCTTGTACGATTATGTTCCCACACTACAAGAAAACGTGTTTTTAGCGACAAGTTTTTAGTGATGCAGCCAAAATAAGTCACTAAAGGTGACTTTCAGTGGCATCATAAACCGGATGTCACAAATAAATATTTTCAGTGGCGCAAGAAAATTAGATGTCGCTAATAGTTTCAGAGACGCATAAAACACGCGTCACAAAAAAATTTATTTTTAGAAACATGTTCACCACATCGCTAAAAGATGTTTTTTGAGTCACTAAATATTAAAACATTAAAATAACTTAGGTCTGCGTTTTTTTCCCTTTTCCCTCCTCTATTTTCGGCCCTTGCATATTTTCCCACTCTCAAGAGAGTCGTCTGCACGTTTTCCCTCTCATTCGATTAAGCTCGCCACTGCCATTTTCCATATCTCCCTTGTTGAAGCTCGTCGCCGCCGCCCTTTTCCATCTCTCACTCGTTGAAGCTCGTCCCCGCCCCTTTTCCATCTCTCACTCGATTGAAGGTCGCCGGCGAAGCTCCAGTCAGTGAGGTCGTCGTCAAAGCTCCGGTCATTGAGGTTGCCGTTGAAGCTCAAGTTTTTTTCCCTTTTCCCTCTTCTATTTTCAGCCATCGCCCCAACCCTCTCTCACTCGATTGTAACCCTCACTCGATTGAAGGTGGTCGTTGAAGCTCCCGTGGCTGAGGTCGCCTATTTCGTCGTCGTCGAAGCTTAGGACGCCTACGTCGCCACCAAAGTTGAAGTTGCTAAGGTCGCTGCCCCTTTTCACTCTCTTTTATTAATTTGAAGTTTTTAAAATTTTTGTGGTGGACAAAAAACATTAGGCTGTTGTTATTTTGTAACCTAAGGTACATGGTTTGAACAAAAATAGAGACATAAATTGAGAGGGTGGAATGGAAACAGAAAAGTTTTAGGTATGGGGGAAGAAAAAAACACGACAAACAATCTAATAAGCAATTGGGAAAACCTATATTTCGTTAGCTTGATTCTGATTTCGTAAATTCTATTTGGGCTGCTCTTTCCTTTGATGGAATATTGGATTGGCAGTCACTCGGCTGTTTTTTGCCTCCTTGTTCAATTGCTTTTTCAAGAAAATTGTGGGGTGTAAACTGAAGTTATAAGCTATTCTTGGTTTTTCTTTTTTCTTTTTTTTTTTTTTATAGTTTTTCCCCTCTAATGATTGAGTTTCTTAAGCCCTTAAATCACGGAGCTATTTTTTTTTTTATAAATATGGAGTGAGCTTTTTGTGAAGAACACTGAAGAATAACTTTATCCTGGGAAAAAAATGATAGGCTTCACTTTTTGTGGGGAGGGATTTCGAGCACCAGACACATAGATTCCTTTACCTTTTTGCTTCTTTTAGTTTTCCTCTTTTTATTTTGACTTTTAATCTAATTGTCCCGGTTTTGTACCTTTATTTGGATTAAGTCGATCAACTTCTTATTAAACTAGGCACTAATCTAAAATAGTGCTATTTGAAGTGCAAGTTAGTTACACAAATAAGTGTTTCTGTATTATGGATGATCTTTTTAATGATGTTTTTGCTTTCATCATTATTTAAGGTTGGTTTGTTCCATTGTCGTGGATGTAATTGCTATATATTGTAGTTCTTGAGGAGATAAGTATAGTGGAAGAATATCTTTGTATTTTGGAGTTAGGTGATGAAGGATTCTCGAGATTCGTTAGACTGCATCTTTGTTTCTTAGGATGGTTTTGTTGTCTGATTCATTATGTTTATTTATTTATTTTATAGATGAAAAGATGTTTGAGTGTAATCCAATCTAGTCATAGTTGTAGCTTCAGTTTCGAGCCAGGCTCAGAGCATTAACGAGTTAAGCAGTATTTATTTGGATATGAGAAGCAATACCTATGGTGTGCTTATTTTGTTTTGAGTTTAGTACTTGTTATTTATAGATAGACTTATATTTTGTCTAAATTATTAAATGTGGGCTTTTATCCTACACTGATTTTATGCTCCTATCTTATACTCATTATCAGACAACTTAGTTTGCTCAAGTGAAGCAGCTTTAGTCTTGTGGGTTGATAATTTCACTTCAGAAAACATTTGCAGTTTAAATGTTTCATGATTCGGGTGTTAAGTTTCAGTTTGTTGGTTGGTATATATATATGTTATATAAATCATGAACTTGGAGTGGAGTTACTTGATAGTTGATATTCTTTTCTTGAATCACTATATTGGATTTCCAATTCTTCATATCGTGGATTTTGAGAACATTGATCTTTGTCTCTTGATTTTGTCTCAGTCTAGATGAGTTTTAAGAAATTATTTTGATTACATTCAAATTAGATGCTATTATTTGAAAATTGGACTATTGTGTTTTCTGAATTGCCTGCGTAAAAAGTTTTTCAATTTCTCACTTAGGAGCTTGTTGTTGCAGAGTCGAAGCGAAGCATTTACAATCTATCATACATGGATGAATATCCTAGTAAAAATGAGTTAGTGTATTTTTGAAAGTTTAGTTTCACTTATTTTCCATTTAGTTGTTGTGCTTAGGAAGGTTGATACTTATTTGCACTTAGTTCCTTTAATGAGTTATTGAGTTTTTGAAAGTTTAGTTTCACTTATTTTCCATTTAGTTATTGTGTTTTTTAAAGTTTAGTTTCACTTATTTTCCATTTAGTTGTGTTTTTTAAAGTTTAGTTTCACTTATTTTCCATTTAGTTGTTGTGTTTTTTAAAGTTTAGTTTCACTTATTTTCCATTTAGTTGTTTTGTTTAGGAAGGTTGATACCTATTTGCATTGAGTTCCTTTAACGAATTATTGTGTTTTTGAAAGTTTAGTTTCACTTATTTTCCATTTAGTTGTTGTGTTTAGAAAGGTTGTTACCTATTTGCACTTAAGTATTTTAACTAGTCTACTTGTTATGATGTTGATAAGTTTAGTTTCATTAAGTTATTATAACTTTTGCATCATTGTTTTGATTCAGTTCCTTGAATAGAGATGGTTTCTTATGTTGTTAAGTTTGTGTTCATTATTTCTCATAAGTGTAGTGGTGTTCATGTTTGTTACTTTTCATTAGCGTTGTTTAATTAAAAGGTTTTGATGATATAAGATAAGTTTAAAAGTTCTTGTTGCTGTAAGTTTAGTTTCACTAGTTTTGATGAGTTGTTTATCTTGATTTGATGATATAAATGCAGGTAAGGGAGCAAGGTAAGCAGAAGGGTGAAGTGAGTCCTTACCTTGCAGAACTACTACGTCTTGAAGACCAAGCAAAGCCAACAAGGTCTTGGGCGTTGGAGCAAGGTTACTACTTAGACACTTGCATTTACACCCACTACCATTATTTGTTTACCAAGTGCCAGTCCACATCGAACAATTCTTTATCTCTGAATCCTTAGTAATTAATATCTTTGACAATAGATCTTCTTACATTTAGTTCTTTTGAGCATGAGATTGTTTGTATTAATTTGAGGTCAAGAAGTTTAAATTTGTATAACATGAGTTTGAATTGGAGCCATTTCAAAATTTTGAGTACTCAGATGTATGAACTCATTCTATGAACCAAATGAGTTCATACAACGAGACTTGGGTTTTATACCTGTATTGGTAGGAACGGATCCCCAATTGTCAGGGCCATGTTCCTGGATGTAGGAGAAAAGAATGATATCTTCTTAGGGTTAACCCAAATTTAACAAGTTTGGAGGAGGTATAGCTAGTTTGTGATGCTCACAAACTTGATGCCTAACTTGTTGGGTCTATTTTGAGTGTTGGTATATGAGTTGTCTAGTCTCACTAAGTTTAGACTGCAATCCACTTTAGTGACTTATTGTCTCAACTTATTAGACTATGACTTGGTAACTTTGGTACTCTTTGGCCCCAACCTAAACTAATCTAACCTAACTAGCTCATCTCACTTCTCTAGATGGTTGGTAGGTTTAATTTTGATCTATCCTTTCGCCTTTGATCTATCCAATAACACCTAGTCTAGGTAGTTTCTAGTCTTACTTGATTGAGTTAGGACTCACTTGACATGATCAAGTTTCAATCCATATTTCAAGTTCGACTTCACTTCATAGTTCTAGATGTATGAACTCATTCCATGAACCAAATGCTCCCTAATTTACACTAAACTACCATGTCGAGCATAGTCTTCACTTCCTAGTTCTAGTTAATGTTTATGTCTATATAGACATAAACATTTAAAAGGCAAGGTCAGGGAGATCAACTCACAATCAAAAGGCAAGGTCATGAAGTTAACAATATTTCGACCTATATGAACAACTCACAATCAATTACATATCGAAGAACAAGAATGCACTAAAAAGGCAAGGTCAGGGAGATTAGATAAATATGCATGACTAATAGTTATGCATAAGGACGACTCTCAAGAATGGAGGCAAGAGTTGAAGTTTTATTCCTCAAAAGTAATGGGTGCTACGAGATAATTGCTCCAAACTAAGTACTCTATTTTGCTCCCTTTGGCACCTTGCAAGGAATGTCATACATTCCTTTTTAACTCTATTTCGGTCTAATTTGGATTTTCCTATCAGTGGAAGAGGAGAGGGGAGGGATGGCATAATGGAAGTATTTCCACTTTGATGTGGCATTGGCACCAATAAGATATCAAACTTTGATATCTACTTTGATTGCCTATTTGGCTATTTACATAAGATTTAGACCTCTAACCCTTCAATTTTCAATTTAGGTACCTATTCCACTTGCAATGGATCGAAGTTGGATAAATCTAAAAGATCGAGGGTGCAATCAATATTCAAACGGTGTTGATAACTTTATTCAAGTTGCGAAGGGGCATTTAGATGAAGAAGGAAGAACAAGATGTCCTTGTTCAAACTGTTTGAATATGAATTGGAATAAACTAGATGACATAGAACGTCACTTATTTAAATATGGCATGTCTATGACTTATAGTCGATGGATATTCCATGGAGATGAGGTGGACCTTTCTCCCTTTTTAAGACCCAATTCAAGGTTTCTCGGTGCTACATTTTCAGACTCAGTTGATGGGAATCTAAGAGCAGACATTAGAGTTAGAAATATTTTGGATGATGAGATGCTCGAAATGATGGATGATTTGCGTGGGCCAATGTTTGAAGACAGTACTAGAGAATCAGATGTGCAAGATGAGACTAATAGATTTAGTGGAATGTTTCATGAAGTAGAAGAAGAGTTATACCCAGGATGTCTAAAGTATACTTCATTTAATTTTTTGGTCAAACTTATGCACATTAAGGTGATTAATCGTTGTAGCGATAAATGCTTCGATATGTTGCTTGAATTATTAAATGATGCCTTTCCAAATGGTGTAAGGTTACCAACTTCATACTATGAGGCAAAGAAAAAATTGCGAGACCTTGGGATGGGATATGAATCAATTCATGCGTGTAAGTTTGATTGTGCTTTATTTTGGAAAGAATATGCATCACTTGACCACTGTCCGCATTGTGGAGAGTCGAGATACAAATTGAGTAATGAAAAGGGAAAAAAAATTCCGCACAAAGTGTTGAGATATTTTCCATTGAAGACGAGGTTGCAAAGATTGTTTATTTCAAAACATACTGCTGAGGATATGAGATGGCACAAGGATAAAAGGTGTGAAACTGAAGGAATACTTCGACATCCTGCTGATGCTGAAGGTTGGAAGCATTTTGATAGTCAATATCCTTGTTTTGCTGCAGATGCTCGTAATGTTAGATTGGCACTTTCTTCTGACGGTTTTAACCCATTTGGAAACATGAGTACATCATATAGCATGTGGCCAGTTATGCTAATTCCATACAACTTGCCCCCTTGGAAATGTATGAAGGAACAATTTATTTTTCTATCACTACTCATCCCTGGTCCAAGGTCTCCTGGTAAGGAGATTGATATTTACTTACAACCACTGGTGGACGAGTTAAATGAGTTGTGGGTTAATGGCATACGAACTTTTGATAGTTTCAGTGCTTCTTTCTTCCAGCTTCATGCTGCACTATTATGGACAATCAATGATTTTCCAGCTTATGGAGATTTATCTGGTAGGAGGACAAAAGGTTATAAAGCATGTCCGGTTTGCAATGTCGATACAAGCTCAATGGGATTAAAGAGCAAAATTTGTTATATGGGCCATCGTAGATATCTACCTCCAACACATGCATGGCGCAGAAGTAGGCAACATGATGGAAAACAAGAAATGCGAGCAGCTCCGAATATATTATCTGGACGAGATATTATAAATGTACTAAATTCGTTAAGTTTTGCTATGTTGAGCAAGAATCCTACCAATCGTGATAACAAACGGAAAAGAATGGTTAGTGAGCACAACTGGACCAAAAGAAGCATCTTTTTTAATCTTCCATATTGGGAAAACCTTAAACTACGTCATAAACTTGATGTGATGCATATTGAGAAGAACATATGTGATAATTTGGTGGGCACTATATTGAATATTGATGGGAAGACTAAAGATACCATTAAAGCTCGTGAGGATCTAGCTAAGTTGAAAATAAGAAAGGAACTTCACATACAGGAGGTTGGAAATAGGCGTGTGAAGCCTCATGCATCCTACACATTAACTGCTGAAGAAAAGGTGAGCTTTTGCACCTTCTTGAAATCTGTGAAGTTTCCAGATGGATTTGCTTCCAACATATCTCGTTGTGTTAATGTAAAAGAGGGCAAAATCTCTGGTTTGAAAAGTCATGACTGACATGTTTTATTGCAAAGACTTCTTCCAATTGACATTCGACCATTTATACGTAAGGATATTGCTACAACTGTATCAGAATTGTCAAATTTCTTCCATGATCTATGTGCAAAAACTTTAAGCATAGCAGATTTAGACAGAATGCAAGCTGATATAGTGCTAATCTTGTGTAAGTTGGAAAAAATCTTTCCACCGACATTTTTTGATGTAATGGTCCATTTAGCTGTTCATTTGCCGTGGGAAGCAAAAATTGTTGGACCTGTTGGATATAGTTGGATGTATCCTATTGAAAGGTATGACACTTACTTTTGAAGTTTTTTTGATTCACAAATCTATGATGTAGGCTTTAAGATATTTGGTTCGGATGATTTGTATCAGGAGTTTGCGATATTTAAAGCAATATGTTAGGAACAAAGCTCGGCCAGAAGGTTCAATTGCGATACTTAAAATTAGTTCATTTATTTGTTTCTAATGACGTGGTATTGCTTGATTGCTATGGCTATCCTGCAGTTATGGTAGTCATAGCTTGAAATTAGTTCATTTATTTGTTTCTAATGACTTGGTATTATTTGGGATGTTTAGTTGTCTTCGTTGATATGTTTAGTTGTTATGGTATTGTTGATTTGAGTTTGGTTGCAAATGAATTTCATGATATTTGGGATAAGTGTTTCAGGTTGGACACCTTGTTGAGTTGTTCCATTTGCAAAGTTGAGTTTCGTTGTTTGATTTGTTAAGTTAATGTGTTTGGGGGGGGGGGTCAATACCTTGTTGCACTTACGAGTTTACTTGTTTTCATTGATATGTTTAGTTGTCACAGTGTTGTTGAGTTGTGTTTGATTGAAAATGACTTTCATGATATTTGGGATAAGTGTTTAGGGAATTGGACACCTTGTTGAATTGTTCCATTTTCAAAGTTGAGTTTCGTTGTTTGATTTGTTAAGTTAATGTGTTGGGGGGGGGGGGGGGTCAATACCTTGTTGCACTTACGAGTTTACTTGTTTTCATTGATATGTTTAATTGTCACAGTGTTGTTGAGTTGTGTTTGATTGCACGTAGTTCTTTTAATGAGTTATTGTGTTTTTGAAAGTTTAGTTTCACTTATTTTCCATTTAGTTGTTATGTTTAGAAAGGTCGATACCTATTTGGACTTGAGTATTTTAACTAGTGTAGTTGTCGTGATGTTGATAAGTTTAGTTTAGTTTAGTTGTTGTGATTATGAATAAGGTGATTTCTTATGTATTTAAGTTTCTGTTCATTATTTCTCATAAGTGTAGTTGTGTTCATGTTTCATATTTTTCATTACTTGTTTAATTATTAGGTTTCATAGCTTTTAATGAGTTGTTTATCAATTATTCAATCTCAAGCTTACATATTTTATTTCCTTTTATTTTTTAGCTTGGATGCACGAATCGTTTCGACAAGGGTCCCCTTTTTTGTATGGAAATGTGAACAATGTAGGTTGGTTTCTTTGTTTGTGATCTTTTGTTAGTGAATCGTTTTGTATGTAAATGTGAAGAATGTAGGTTGGAATCATTTTGTATGTAAATGTGAAGAATGTAGGTTGTGAATCATTTTGTATGTAAATGTGAAGAAGGTAGGTTGTGAATCATTTTGTTAAGCAAACTTATTCACCTAGACACTTGAGATCATTTTAGAGGGGGATCAATTTGTATTACATTCTAGACATGTTTTTTTATTACGGTTAATATGGAGTAGTGCATTTTCACTATAATTGGCATATTACATTTTCTATTTCATTAATTGTAGAATTGTTATTTAGTTCGAAGATGATAATATTATTTTATTTACAGGTTTACTAATTGAATTAACTATTTATTTTTTAAATCATAAACCATTTTTAGCGACGTTTGATATAATGTCGGTAAACCATCATGGTACGGTGCGTTTCCAAAACCTCATCGAACCCAAAAAAAAAACTAGCATTCAGTTTTTAGTGACGAGTAAGCTTTCTTTTACCAACATACATAGATGTCGCAAAATATCTTATTTTTTACAAGTCAGACTTTAGCAGCGTTGTCCACGTCACTAAAACTTATTTTCTGTGACAAGTTTGACATGCTGACCATGTCACTGAATATCGTTTTCAGCGACAACGGTTTGGATGTTACTGAAAGTATCTCTTTTAGTGACGTGCTATCGGTGTCACTGAATATAGTTTTCAGCGACAACGGGTCGGACATTGCTGAAAGTGATCTTCAGTGACGTGTCCCCACGTCCCTACCTATCACTTACACCGGCGTGTAGACGTCACTGAAGATGACTTTCAGCGACGTCTACAGTAGTATGTCGCAAATACTTACGACTACGTAAATACAGCGACGGATGCAGCGACAAAGCTATGCGCGTCGCTGAAAGTTTTACCGACGTGTTTTTTGTTTCAGCGACATATTTTATGCGCCACTGAAAGTGTTTTTTCTTGTAGTGCCAGCTCCCCATTCGGTCTTGTCCCCAAAGTGGTAGGCTTATTGAGTCGGCGTATTGGCCACTCTCACCCATACAAATCAAAGGACAATCTCTCATTAGCAGAAGTCCATAATCAACTCAAGATTAAGACTAAGTTGTCTAGGTCATCCTAGTGAAATAGAAAACCAACTAGTTAACGATGTTATAACCAGTGGTTACTATTTCGCGGTCCGGTCTTATGCAAACTCATTGCATAGGATACCCCCACTCGCATGTCTCCTACACGAACGCGTTGGATCGCGACGTTTGTATCAAATACAAAGTGGGCCGTATCCATAGTGTCACCAGGATAAGGCACCCAGTCTTATCCCTATACTATAGACCCTTTAGGCTGTTTCTTGAACAATGATCCCATATGTCACTACATATAGTTCAAGACTCATATTACAGCCTTGGATGTCTAGTTTATTGGATTAGGGTTATTATTAGGCAAAGACAAATATAAAATAACTAATTAATGGAAAAATATATTAATATTATTTCATTAATATCCGGTCAACGGTTACATTCACTATCTACGAGTTTTAAGGCATAAAACCCAACACTACCATCACTGTATCTGATGTGTTCTTGGGGTCCTCAAAAGCTTTTAAAACTTCCTTCTCCTGTTGGACTCTTATGATTAGCTCCCTGCGTTCAATATCAATTATAACCCTCCCTGTAGCAAGGAATGGTCTCCCTAATATGATAGGCAAAGAAGGATTTTCTTTAATGTCTAGCACAAAGAAATCAACAGGAAGGAAAAATCTACCTACTTTAATCAGAATATTCTCAACAATCCCATATGGACTAACCACAGACTGGTCAGGCAACTGAAGTCTAACAGAGGTAGACTTTATTTCTCCTATATTAAGCTTTTTGCACAGAGATAATGGAATAATGTTTATGTTAGCCCCTAGATCACATAGTGCTCTACAAGAAAAAGTACCAAAATTACAAGGAATAGTAAAACTCCCTAGGTCAGACAATTTCTCTGGTACTCCCTGTTGGACACGAGCACTCCACGTCGATGCAAGATATACAGTCTCCAACTGCTTTTCCTTTTTCTTCTTGTTGATCCATTCCTTCATGAATTTTCTGTAGTGAGGCATCTGCTCCAAGGCATCTGAAAAAGGAATATTGACATGCAAACCCATAAAAGCATCTAAAAACTTGTCAAACTTAACTTTAGAATTTTTATTTTTCTTTGATTTAGGAACTAAAACAGTAGGAGAAGGGATAGAAGGCTCAGGATTAAGCTTTTCAGCTTCGTTTGAGGTGGTGCCTTCTTCAACTCCTCCTGTGAGTTCCTCTGGTTAAGTTGTTTTCTCCTCTTCAGCTAATTTAGTCTCCTCCTCATAATGCACAGATACGGCCTTGCAGTACTCCAAAGAAGATTTCTCCTGTTCAACTGGGGCTTTACCTTTATTCATAGAGTTGACAACACTTACCAGTTGTCCCAGCTGAGTCTCTATATTCTTGATTGCTGCAGAATGACCATTGATAGTAGTGTTTATTGCAATCACGGCCTCCTCAAGCTTATTTGACATGTTACTTGATTCTGCAATAAAAGCTCCAACAAGGTCTTCTAAAGATTTCTTATTTTCTTGACTTTAAGGAGTGAAGCCAGGAGGATTCAAAACATTTTTATTATTAGCATAGGAAAAATTCTCATGATTTCTATTGCTAGGGTGATAATGTGTAGGTGTGGAATTATTATTGTACCCCCTAGAATTAAAATTCGAAACATACTGAACCTGCTCGAGATTTTCCCCCTGAGTCTGGGATGCAAGGGCAGCTGCAGACTCAATTGATTGAGCATTCCCTGAACCTGAAAACTTAAAAAATGCATAAGCCAAGGAAGACATCTGAGCCTGAAGTGCACTTACGTTGTCAACCTCGAACACTCCAGCAGCAATCTTTTTGGGTCTCGACCGCTCAGATGGCCACTGATAGCTGTTGGTGGCCATATCCTCTAACAAAGTCCTAGCACTCTCAACAGTCTTGGACAACAGAGTCCCACCTACAGCTGCATCAACAATAGTTTTCGTGCTAGGAGTTAATCCATTGTAAAATAATTGAACCTGTAGCCAGTAAGGGTATCCGTGCTGAGGGCACTTCCTTAGCAGCTCTTTAAATCTCTCCCAAGCCTCGAACAGCTGCTCATCGAATTGTTGCTGGAATGTCCCAATTTCGATCCTCAGCTTGACCGTCTTGGCAGGAGGAAAGAACTTCTTTAAGAATGCCTGGACCAAAGCATCCCAAGTGGTAATGCTCCCAGGTGGAATAGATTGTAACCAGTCCCTCGCTTTGTCCTGCAACGAAAAAGGAAATAAACGTAAGCGAATGGCATCTTCAGAAACACCATTTAATTTTACCGTCCCACAGATGTCTAGGAAGGATTTCATATGAGAATTTGGATCCTCCATGGGTGATCCTCTGTAAGCGCAATCTCGAGCCATCTGAATGAGACCTGTTTTCAGCTCAAAATTGTTAGCATTAATTGGGGCATAGACAATCCCCGACGGTTGCTCGTGAAAGATCGGCTGAAAATAGTCCCTGATGTGCTTAAGTTCTTCAGGATTAGGATTGGCCATTTGGATGTTTTCTTGATTTTCCCTTCGAAGTCTATTGAATGTTCTTTCTATTTCTGGATCCAAGAGAACTAAGGCCAATTCCCTAACCTTTCGCATACACCGACTACACTAACCTAAAAAGGCAAAGAAAAGGAAATAAAATAAATTAGGAAAGAAACAAGAAAAGGAAAATAACTAAATCTAAATAAGGAAAAATATAATCTACAAAAGGAAAAAAATTTACTAATATGGAATGCAAAAATAGATAAAACAAAAACCAATAAGGACACTAACAAATAAGGAAAAACTAATCTAAAAAGGAAAAACTAAAAATCTAACAATGGAAAAATCAAACAAAAATGGGAAAATCTAAATAAGGAAAAATTTAAGAATGGAAAAGAAAAACAATAAAGGAAAAATGCAATCTACCTAAAAACAAAAATAACAAAAATAACAAAAAATAAAATACACCCTAAACTAAGACCGGACAATTTTTCTACGATATTAAAATTGACTAAATATGCCAATCCCCGGCAACGGCGCCAAAAACTTGATGTGCAAATTGCTAACCGCAAGTGTACGGGTCAAGTAATAATATAGTGATTATGCAATCGAATGTCGTCCTCTGGATTGGTGTCTAGCCAAGTTTTAATTATCGAAAATACTCTTGGCCAATTTTATTTAGGGAATCAAATAGAATGAGAATATGAATTAATCAACACAAAACTAAAGTAAAAAGTGACAATCAAATGGGAATAATTGGTCTTGGGGAATTGATTTCACCAATTGGAGTTATGGATTAATAAACGGATTAACACATGCTATGATTCATAAATCTTGGCAACTAAAATCACACATATCTCTCCCGAGCATACATGATTCTCCCATATGCAATTGAACCCGATATCCCTATCTAAATCCAATAAACATACAAGGCAATAAGGCTAACCTTTATGACAATTTCTAGAATTAACCTTAATATCCCGATTTTTAGCTAAATTCTAGTTATGCATATTGATTACTAATTTAAATCCCCTCTCCCGAGTTAGATTCAAATATAAACATCAATCAATTTATGGCCAGTAAATCGAAAGCATTAAACATACAACATATGCATAAATGACATCAATAGCATAAATACCGTAAATCAATCCAAAACTTGCCCAACGGCTACATCAATCCCTAAGAATTAAACTTAGCTACACATAATCCTCGTTACAATATAAACTAAGTCTAAATAAGCCATAAAAAGTGTCTAAAGTAAAGGAAAAGAGAAATAGACTCGTTGTAGGCCGAGACCGAACGTCCCCGTCACGATCCCCACGAACAATGGGTTGATTTCCAACTAATCCCCTTTGCTTCAGCTCAATTCTGTCCTTTTTCTGCTCTAGTGTCGGCTCCAAAAGTCCCCAATTCGAAGTCCCCAAAAACCTAGCCGAAAAGATGCTTAAATAGCAAAATTTCGTTGTAGCGTCGAGACGCTGTCAAGACAGCGTCGCGACGCTGTCGCGATCCGCAAATTTGGAAAATTTTCTATAGCGTCGCGATGTTATGAATTTTTTTTTTTTTTTTAAGATTGGAAGCTCCATTTGACTCCAATTGCTGAATTAAGCTTCAAGCACATACTTCCTACAAATAAAACATAAAAATGCATAAATTTGGGCAAACAATTGAAAAAGACTAGCTTAATTAATCAGAGAAAAATAGCTAGCTATGCTCGCTATCAACAAGTTCTTCCTCTCACCGGCGGTGCAAGTTCATCCTCTCACCATCTCACATTGTCGCTGGTCGGGGTTTTTTGTGGGGTCGCCGTCGTTAGTCGTGGGTCATCGCCATGGGTCAGCCTCGCCGTGGGGAGTCGTCGTGGGTAGTAGATTTGAGCCAGCGAAGGTCGTGAGCAGTAGATCTGAGGTCATGGAGGTCGTGGGTTGTTGCCGAAGGAATATATTCAAAGCTTATGGTCGGAGTTGTTCGAATCTGATTGGTTCTTCGTAGATCTGAGATCTGAGTCGCATCTGCTTCGAATTTTCAAATATGGGTACTTCTATTCATTCGGATGTGAAATTTTTAAATTCGATCTACTTTTTTTACTTTTGATGTGAGTTTCTTAAACTTTTGTTGAGGATTCCAATGTTGAGATGTTTGTTTTCTTTTTCTAACTTAGAAAGCTGAAGATCTGTGACTATTTTGTGGCTATAGTGAACATTTTAAAAGTTCAAACCAGATGATATGAAAATCAACAGTGAAGGGTTTGCTATTCAAAGTAAGGTTTTCTACAATCTTCCATTATCATTCTTTTTTTGAAGTTCTATTGTAATAGATTTTATCATAAAACTTGTTGATGTTGGAGAAAGGGCTTTTGCATTTTCTTTTTCACGATAAAAGAATAATCCTTTGGGCAACCCATTTTTTCTTACTCTTTGGAGTACTTGGCTGGGACTGGGAGGACTTATTGGAAGGTTCTTAAGATGGTAAGAGAGTCTTGATGTGGATTTTAGCATATTCGAGTTCTAATAGGGTGTTTACAACGAAGCATTTTTGTAATTAACCTATATTTTCTATGTTTTCTGAAAGCTTTTATATTTTTCTAAATATGGAAAAGGTACACCAATTTATGTAAGCTAGCATTCAATAGATAGGTTAAAGTTATTCCTACTGTCCTTTGCTATATCGGTTAATTTTATCTCACAAGATAGTGCATATCCTGGTTACTACACTCAAGGATTTTTTGTGCCTTTATTTGGAGCATAAATATGTGTATTCGCTTGATGTTCTCTTCGAGATCCTTTGTAAACATTTTCCATGTAACATATTACTCTATTAGCTGTTACAACCTCTCTTTTCCATCTGTCTATCTATATACCTTTATTTTAGAGGATAAATATGTGTTACCCTTTGACTCTGAAGTGTAGTCTTGCTTGATATGCTTCTTTTCTTCCATATTCTTTGTTGTTCATGTAATTTATTTAACTCTTATAGACAATATGAATTATAAGTTGGTTCGTTGTCATACTTTTTCTTTAACCTTTTCAGTGAAAATGGCTCAACATTGTTCAATTGAACACATAGAATATGCTTATAAATAAATACTTTATATATATAAACATAAACCTATATAGATGATGATGGTATATAAATATATGACTTTTCGGATTCTGGATGTAAAAACATCTGAAATATGGAAGGAAGTTTACTATTGTTGTTGTGTTGTTTGAACAATCATACGTCACAACAGAATGACTGCAAGTGCTCGTCTTTTCAATACATGATTAAGGGACTTAGTGAAAACATATTGAACTGGAATATCTACGTCAAAACTTTTTGTCAACTTTGCATCACTGCATGTTCAGATGGGGATGGTTAATTTAAAGCTACCAAATATGCTTTCTTTTTTATTTTGCTTGCTTGTTAGTACTGTTGTCTGATACTAGTAAAGATGGATGTTGGTTGCTGCAATCCCCCAACCCCCAGCACAAACTTTCTTTTCTTGGGGTCTTGTTTGGTTGGGTTCTTTTTGTTCTTTGAGAGTGTGTTTTATTCTTTTTTGGTTTTTTTGCCTTTGTGTTTTTAGTTTACTTGGGTGTTTTGTTTTTTCATTCCCTGTGGGAATTTATATCCTTGAATTTGGCTCGCCAAATGACAGTGACTCTTGCAAGCCCTCGTCCTATTCTTCGTCCTCGCAGCAGACTAGTCACGAGGTATTTTGACTTGTTTTCAATTTATTTGCTTCAGTTTTCACCTCATAATCGTTGGAAGTTACTTAGTGGTATTGCAATGACTTGTTGTTTGATTGAAATATCCGTATGTCACGGGCTATTTTAGGTTCGATCTAGCTTTTTGCTAATTAGTTTAGACATCTGTAGTCATCTTCGTCTTATTCTTTTTCTTCTGTTTCTCTGTTGCTTCTCATACTTGTGCCGCTCGATGCCTCTAAATCAATTGATGCCACTAGAAAGGGAAGTCTTGCTAGATTTATAAATCATTCATGGTGAGTTGTATATGTTGAATTTTTCCTTTTATCACACAGTTGTAGTTGTTTATTGTTCATTACAAGCTTGCAGCTCTCCAAACTATGAGACGAGGAAGTGGAATGTGTTGTTTTCATTTTTTCTCTGCCATTTTCTTTGTTTTATATTTTTCTGACGTACATCAATTGTTTTCCTTGCCTATGGCTCCTATGGTCATGTTGAAATTGTTTGGGTTAGAAATTTTATGTGTTTTTAGTGGTTGATTAGTTGTTATGTATTTAAGACTTGAAGTTGTTTGTGTTAGTTTGGTGATATTTGTTGAGTTTTGTTGTTTGAGGTAGAAGGAGTTGAGAACTTGAATACTTGAGTCATCTCTTTAAATTTCATAGTTCGTTATTTTACTTGAGTTTGGTTGGTGAGTGGTATTGAGAATTACTTGGAGGGGTTGAGAAATGCTTTAATTATGATTTTAAATTTCGTTGTTTTAGTTTATGTTTAGGATTGAGTTTAGGTGGAAGTTAAGAAATAATACTTGAACTAAGTTTTGAAATTATTGGTGTTAGTTTTATAAGTTTAGTTGAGTTGGGGGTTGAGAAATACTTAGACCCTGTTTGATAACTATTTGGTTTTTGGTTTTGGTTTTTGAAAATTATGTTTGTTTTCCTTCAATTTCCTTAGAATGGTTTTTATATTTGTTAAAGACGCATGTGCATACCTAGCCAAATTCCAAAAACAAAAACAAGTTTTTGAAAACTATTTTTTTTTTAGTTTTCAAAATTTGAGTTGGTTTTTGAAAACATGGAAAGAAGATAGATAACAATACAAAGAAACTTAGAAGTGAAAGTAGTGTCTGTAGGCTTAATTTTCAAAAACTAAAAACCAAAAACCAAATGGTTATCAAACGAGGCCTTAGTTATATGCTTTGAAATTGTTTGTTTGTATTGGTTTATAAGTTTAGTTGAGTTTGGAGGGGAAGGGGAGGGGGAGGGGGAGGGGGGTTGAGTTGAATATGTCATTTGGTGATGAGTTGAATATTCAGTTTTTAACATTATAGTTTGAATGCATATTTTAAACATTATATACCAACATAAAAATGACGTAATTGCTAATCTGTAAAATTGCTTGTGGAGAACCTCACTTCGAACTGCTTGCTGCATCAAACAAATTTCTTACCACTCATTAATTACCACAATTCCCCTAATTTCTTACCACTCCTTGGAATCTTTCTTTTTTATTAGTTGGTGTTAAAAGTTAATAAATTTAAAAATGTTCTCCAATATGTGTAATTAGTTTTGCAGGTTACTACTACAATAGTGAAGATTGCATAAAAGTCATGGGAGTATGTATCTGTCAATGGTCAACCACATATTCATGGTTAGTTGTCCATCTTTGTAAAGGCTGACAAGTGAATAATTCCTAGTTCTATTAGACGAACTTTTAGAACTCTTTGTTGAGAACTAACTTTTATCATCACATACAACCTTTGTGAAGATATTGAAGATGCTAAAAGATTTAGTTAAAAAAAAAAGGGAAAAATACACTTTTGGTCCCTGAGGTTTGGGTTAAGTGACACTTAGGTCCCTGAGTTTTCAAACTCAACAAAAATACCCCTGAGGTTTGAGATAAGGAGCATTTTAGTCCCTGCCGTTAACTTTTCTGTTAAATCTTAACAGTTGCTGACGTGGCACTATTATTTTAATAAAAAAAAATCTTAACAGATCTGAAACCGAGAGGGACTAAAATGCTCCTTATCTCAAATTAATAAAAATAATTTTTTTTATTAAAATAATAGTGCCACGTCAGCAACTGTTAAGATTTAACAGAAAAGTTAACGGCAGGGACTAAAATGCTCCTTATCTCAAACCTCAGGGGTATTTTTGTTGAGTTTGAAAACTCAGGGACCTAAGTGTCACTTAACCCAAACCTCAGGGACCAAAAGTGTATTTTTCCCAAAAAAAAAAGTTATAAAGCTTCTGTTGTTCAATTTTCCTTGTCTGTAAATTCGAATCTCAAAGTGTATTTAAATGTTTTTCCCCCTTTTATTACGTGTTTAAATGATTGTGATCTATAGTTGTTGAAATCCTTTTCAAGTGAGTACTCTTGTCCCTTCTCATGATGATAAATAGGATTTTGGATCCTTGATGAGAGTCTTCTGGGAACTTTTTTAAACATTATATACCAAGGAAATATTTATGTATCCTTTCAGATGGAATAGTTGGAACTTTTTGCCTGTGATATAGATGAGAATCTTATCAAGGAAACTGGTATTTTTCTTCCTTCCTGTCCTTCCGACATATGTGTTCTCATTACTGAACATCTATTTCTTTTATCATCCGTCTTGAGAAAAGATTAAGTCAGAGAAATTCTGACTTCTCATTTCTAATTATTCATTAAATTTATTTTTCCCCGATGCTTGTAGATTGCTTCATATCTTTGGTTATTTTTTTCCCTTTTGACTGAAGGTTGCTTAATCACTTTGACTTTTGTGCGAAATTGATCCATGTTCTATTTATGTGTGCAAATGTTGCACATTCTTGTAGCTACATCATTGTTATTGTTGCCTCATCTTTTGTGTCCATTACTACATGTATATCAGTTGGGATAATACCATTGATTTATTCATGCGTTTGTTGGTTTAGTCAAAATTATATTATTTTTGGCTATAAGTAAGTTGAAGATGTTTTGCATAATGGATGTAATGACTAAATATTCTATTTAATGTGTTGTTAGTGTTTTAATGTCTATGGTCGTCGTCGAGCGTCACAAGCCACTCGTCGATGTGAAACTCTTCAGGTTGTGTCCGATTTGGCAATTGGCCATGTTCAGGCAGAGACGAATTTCCACTACATGAGGTACTAAAATCAATATTAGTTGGTTGGCGAAGTCTACATTCTTTTTTTTTAATCTCTGGATTTGATTTTGTTTGTATTCTTCTATTTTGTTTGATTTTTCTAACTCTTGGAATGAGACCCAAGATGTTCTAATTGAATTCTCCGATGATTATATATGATCTCCTCTCCTTTTTTGGCTTAACAACGTAAATTGCCCATACTTTTAGTATAACAATGTCTTTCGATAGTTAGTTGAAAAATGCTTTAAGACCTTGTTTCGATTTGAAGTAGTAGATCATCATCAATAATTTGAACTGCATCGTTGAAGACGTTCTGTGTAACGGATGTAATGACTAAATACTATCTTTAATGTGTTGTTAGTGTTTTAATGTCCATGGTCGTCGTCGAGCATCACAAGCCACTCGTCGATGTGAAACTCTTCAGGTTGTGTCCGATTTGGCAATTGAGGAATACTTCGTCTTCTTCATCGTCGACTCATAACCTTCACCATAGTGGTCATGACCCTAGCGAAAGAAACTCAACAACGTCGAATAATATAGAATTTCCATCATCTTCCAAGACAGTGTTCGCTATGGCGAAGTCGTTGCCTCCTCGGCGTTGGCTTTGAGGTTGAAATATTTTAGAGTTATATACTTATTTTGTTTAGCAAGTTTACTTTTTCTTTGTAAATTGGATGGATGTGGAAATTTTATGTTTTATATACACTATTATATTTTATTAATTAAGTATA
The DNA here is from genome assembly GCA_036850905.1 of Luffa acutangula. NCBI lineage: Eukaryota > Viridiplantae > Streptophyta > Magnoliopsida > Cucurbitales > Cucurbitaceae > Luffa > Luffa acutangula. Next base: position 26,148,268 of record CM072090.1, on the reverse strand, counting down.
TGTTCTTTGAGTTAGTTGTGTAAAAATACTTTTGGGACTTTATTTCGTGCATAGGTTGATAAATGGAGAAATATTGTTGGTTAGCCACGTGTGCAACCAACAATTTTTTTTTATTTACTACTTACACTTTTAATGTCGGACGCTTTTAATGTCACAACTTTTAATTTCGGGCAACGACAGACATAAAAAACTGACCGACATTAAAAGTAACTTTTAATGTCAGACAATGAGTGGTTGACTGACATTAAAAGGACCCTTTTAATGTCGGGCAATGCTCGACATTAAAAGCGACCGACATTAAAACTTTTAATGTCAGTCAGTGACCGATATTAAAGACTTTTAATGTCGGGCATTGCCCGACATTAAAAGCCAAATTTGTTGTAGTGCTCACATATCACAAGTTATATATCAACCAACAAAGTATACTAGTAACAAGTAAACAACAAACATGCTCATGCAATCAAACAGACTCAATGGATAGAAACTACTTACCAAAAGCTTACGAGCGCCTAAAGAACTTCTTAAACAGCTCAAAAGATCCAGAAAACTTCCGAAACAACAATGATAACTTCTAAAGAATTAGAACCAACCTCCTGAATATTTTAAACATGCTAGAAAGGCATAATCATCTAAGGAAAGTTTATTTCCTTGCTGGACAACCACTCAAAATTGCCCAAAATAAAAACCCAAAACCTTTAGACCATGGGCAACCATGTCTATGGCACAACGGGCAATGGGTATTCACTGAATGACTATAATCAAGGCTTTTCAGCCGTTGGACAGCAAGTAGATGACATGAATTCGCACTCTAAGGACTCCTAAAGGTTGGGCAACGCTACTAGAGCATAGTCAATTTATAGTTGATAGTTTAGCATGCTTTTTAAACCACGACCAGCAAGAAAAAACTCATAAATTCATGATTTAGGAACCTACTTGAGTTGGGCAACGCTTTAAAAGCCTAAACAACTAATGGGTATTGTTTTAAACATGCTTTTAAAGCTTAACACCTAACGGGAAACTCAACTTAAAGGTAACAAGCTTAGGGACAGCGATGAAACTTACCCAAACGGATCCGCTTTCACGCTAGACGGGTTATTCTAACCTCGAACAGCGTGTTAGAACGCTCCAGGACAGTGGGTGATCGAACTTAAGTGATTCGAACTCAATCGAACACTTAGACGACTGTTGGGCAACTAGAGTGAGTAAAAATAAGATGTAAATAGACTCTAGAACTCTGTGCAAGTATACACAATCCGCAACAAGTAATAAGTATTTATCGAATCTAGAGTCTGAATTAACTCTCACTTTATCTATTTTGTTTAGCTTTTCAATGGTTTCAAAAGTGTTTAAAATGATTGGTTTTTATAGAATGCAAAAGCAAAAGAAATGATAGAACAGAAAGTAAACAAATAAGCAAACAAATTAGAAACATGCGTTGGTTAGGATTTCGTAATTGTTTTAAAAGATTCTCTAACAATATTATTGATCAGGCAAAACTCTTGCAGTCTTATTAGCAGATTCCTCCAGAAACTCTGGTTTTTTTAGAATATGTTTCAACTTCAATGACGCACTACCGATCAAGCACTAGGCAACTGCCTATCCCTAACTCAGTCATTGGCGTTCACCAATACACAATGATCTAGTGTGATTAATTTTCACACACTTCCCAAATCATCCCTAAAACTAGGAAGTGATATTCATGCCAGCTGGCCAAGCGGGCACAAAATGTAAATAAACACAACAAATAATCAAGATGCATCAAATCAACATACATTGCATAGAGATTAAGCACGACAATTACATATTTCCTAACCAACACCTAAAGTTACTTAGTTCATAAAGTGCATAGTAACACATGTTACAATCTGAGTAAATGCAACCATAATTACCAAATAATACAAGAAAATACTAATTCCCTTTATCAACTTCGTAATTGATGGTCTTCTTGTTGGGTTTTATGCCCTAAAACTCGTAGATAGTAAATGTACATTTGACCGAACATTAATAAAGTGATGTATTATTCAATGTTTGTATTATATCTTGTCTTGCTAACCCTAATCCAATAAACTAAACATCCATGGCTAATAGAATGAGACTTGAACTAGTATGTAGGGACATGCGGGGATCAATGTTCAAGTTTTAGCCTAAAGGGTCTGTAGTATAGGGATAAGGCTGGGTACCTTATCCTGGTGACACTATGGATACAGCCCGCTTTGTATATTGATACAAACGTAGTGATCCAACACGTTCATGTGGTTGACATGCGAGTGGGGGTATCCTGTGCAGTGAGTTTGCACAAAGACCGGACCGCGAAATAGTTAACCACTAACTATAACACCGTTGGTTAGCTCGGTTTCTATTTCACTAGGATGACCTAGGCAACTTGGCCTTAATCCTGAGTGGATTATGGACTCCTGTCCATGAGGGATTGTCCTTTGATTTGTACGGGTGAGAGTGGCCAGTTCGCCGACTCAATAAGCCTACCATTTTGGGGACAAGACCGAATGGGGAGCTGGGAACGTAGTCTTACAAGATGGAATTCACTCCTTCCTGATATGAGGGTAAGTAGAGGTGTGTTCCCTTAAGTGGTGTCTCCAGGTCTTGAACAAAGGGCCCTACCCTCTTTATGGCACGAGAGGGTTTTCTGTTTGATGGTTGGACCACAAACAGGTTGTTCATTAGAGGAGCACTGGTACTTAAGGACCAAGAGGTAGCCCAGGGGTAAAACGGTAATTTGACCTAGCTGGGGTATGAACACACGTGAAGGGCTAACTTGCTGTTGACGGTCAATATCCGTGGACACAGAAATATGTCTGCAGTGAGAAGAGTGCAGCTGTGGTTCTTTAGTGGAGTGAACCACAGTTAACGAATATTGATTAACTTGGTTAATGAGTTTAACCAACTAATCTCATATCGTTGGAGCTTCTGATCTGTAGGTCCATTAGGTCCCACCGGTAGCTCATTTAGGGCGTTGAGGTAAAATTCTAAGGATGGATTAAATATTCGAAGGTGTTCGAATATTATTCTAAAATATGAATTTGGTTCATATTAAAACTATAGGTTATAATTAATATGCATTGGATGTATATTAATACTATAGTTTTGAGAGAGAAAATAGTAATTGAATATGTGATGTTCAATTTTATTTTAATATTTATTAATTAATTTCGAATTAATTAATTGATTTAGTTTAATTAAATTTGATTTAATTAAACTATAAGATAAGAGGGATATTAATTTAAATAGGATTTAAATTAATGTTATTTTAATTAATTTAGATTAATTAAAATATAATACAATTAATTGTAATTTAAAATTATGATTTTGTAATTATAATTAATTAAAAACATTAAAAATATCAGATAACTGATATTTCAGTTATCTGATATTATGGGTTTTTAAAAAGAGACGTGGTTGAGGGTTCAGTTGCAGAGTTCACTCTGGCTCTCACGTCTCTCTTCCTCTATCTCGCTCTCTCTGTTTTTTGGTTTTCTCTGAGAAATCAGATTGTGGCATCACAGAAGACATCCTTAGAGTTTTTTCTGAGTTCCCACAAGCTCCCAGCGTGTATCCTACTGAGAATACTGGTGAAACCTCGTGGTGGTGTTCGTGGCAAATTTTTCCAGCGAAAAAGGGATTTCAAGTTGCTGTTTTTGGGAGCAATTCAGAGAAATTTTGGTGTGTCGATCAAGAATTTCTTCAAAGGTAATGGTTTCTCAGCCTTAGATCAATAGGATCTTTTTACGTAAATTAGATCTATGTGATAAGGGCTGTTTTAGCATGTTTTATATATTATTTCCAGCATGTTTAAATCTGTTAAATTGCTGAATTTTGCCCAACGTATTGGTATTTTTGTTCTTAAATTAATCCGGGTTTAAAGGTTCTGTATGTTTTTCCGCTGCGCAAGGGCTTTCATCCCTTCACTTCTTGTAGTCCCTAATCTTTGTCCTCTATTCGGCTCCCAATAATGGAAATGAGAAATGATCTATTCCCCACGAGTGGAATGCATTTGACTTGGGCGGCTTTCCCCTTTATAGATTGAAGACAAGCTTGAATTAGGTTGACCTAGACACGTTGATGACTCTCCTTGCTCCTTAAATCCGAGAATAGCTTAACTAAATTCAGTTCATTAAATTGGCTAACGAGTTGTGACGTGGCAGTTTTGCTCCCTGCTTTGCTGCAGCGCAGATTTTGCTCCATCAAGTCGCTCAGCAATATATAGTGCACAAAATAACTTCCAAAGCATTCATTCTTCCAAATGGGTTAAAACATGTAATATATCTAAAAACAATCCTATTTAGCACAAAAGACACACAAATCCCTATAGAAATAAGGCCTAAATAACTCCCTTTTGGAGAGTTATCAACGGCGATGCAAAATAGAATTTCAAAGCTATCTTAGAATTTCCAGCACATAAATCAGTGGGTATTTTAATTCTAACACTAACCAAGAATAGGTAAGTGCCTAAACTTTCCAGAACTGCTAATTTCGCTGGAAACACCCAAGAATGTTGCAAGACAGAGGCAAAAACGCGAGAACAAGACACTCCGAGAGGCGGGTCACGCAAGATCTATCCAAAATAGAACAAAGGAACCTTAGATTGACCTTAAATCACAATGAATGGGAAGGAGAAATGCTTACCACGAGTTTCTTCTCTTCTTGGCGAAATCCCACAAGAAACAAACCGAAAACCGCATATTTGAACAATGGTGAAGCGGCAATGACACACCTTGTTGCAGCTGCGACGACAGGTCGAGGAGGCAGCTGTTGGATGGGCGTCGCGACTTGAGAGGGAGAGAGACTGACGAGAGAGAGAGAGAGAAACCCGTCGGAGAGAGAAAGAGAGCGTGCGAGAAGGCGGAGCGATGCGACGGCTGATGACGGGATCTGCAGCGGCGACGACACGATTTTGACGACACTATGAGAACCGGTGGGGATGGGTTTCTGGCAAGAGGAAAAATCGAGAGGGGGGGCTGGCTTTCACGACAAAGAGGGAAAGAGATGGAGAGAGAAGATGAGGGTTAGGGCTTGAATTTTTCTTTTCTTTTCTTTTTTTTTTCTTTAATCAATTTAAATAAACCTTAATAAAGGAAAAACCCATTTTAATTAGGATTTAGGTTTTATTTAGGATTTTAATTAAAATCCCAAACTTAAATCCTAAACAATTTGGGATAGAAAATAATCCAACTGATTAATGATTTTGGTCTTTTGATATTTAAAATAAATATCAATATTAAACCTCCAAACTTTAGGAATTAAAGATTTTATTAAAAAGATATTTTCCCTAAATTGTCGAAATTTAATTTAATGAGCCAAGACTAAACTCTAATTCTAATTTTCCAAATTAGAAGAAGAACACCCAATTAATTTCAAAATGGCTCAATTTCGAAACGTGAGGCGTTACACATGCGTTTTGTTGGGTTTTTTGCCCTAAAACTCATAGATAGTGAATGCAAATAAATTGTATACTTGTCTTAATAAAGTGTTATTAAGTTTCTGCAATAAAATGTTATTGTTGAATATTGCACAATTTGACCCAAATCCAATAAACTAAGATCCAAGGTTGTTTGTATGTAACTTGAACTAGTATGTGGGGACATACGGGGATCGATGTTCAAGTAAGAACCTAAAAGGTCTATAGTGCAAGGATAAGACTGGGTACCTTATCCTGGTAACACTATGAGAATTCATGTGGCGTGCGGCTAGGGTTTCAAGAGGCGGTTGAAGGTGGTTTTGCTGTTCGGTTCGATTGTTGGGGCTGGTCTGGGGTCGGTTTGGCCCGGTTTAGCCCGGTTGAAGCTTGTTTTGATGATTTGGAGTTCGGTTCGAAGCGGTTCGGGTCAGTTCGTGTGGTCTTGTCCGTTTCTGAAGCTGCAGAATGATGTTTTTAGGATAAAATAGCTTAAATTATTGTAATTTATGTGCTTTATTTTATCTTAGAGGCCAATTAATCGGTTTATACACTATTTAAATGCTTTATGGATGTCATTTAGATTTAAAATCCCACCTTAGGTTATAAAACATGCTCATGCATATATATATATATATATATATATATATATATATATATATATATATATATATATATATATATATATATATATATTATAATTAGTTATAATGTATGGATTGAATGCATGGTTTATTTTCATGAGTTTTTAATATATAGTTGAGTTATATTAATATCATGAAAATGGATAGGCATGATGCATGAAATTACCTAGTTAAATATAAATAGTTATATTTAATAAAATTGTTTGCAGCATGCTACATTGATTTACAATTTTTGGTAATATTTTAATTGTTAATTTATTAATAATGGAAATCAAAGTTTCATTGAGCATTGAACATCAATAGTTTAATATAATTGTTATATTAATTTCATGCAATGCAATCCTATAGTTTTATTATTTTAACTTGAATGTGATTGTTAATTATTTTAAAACTATAGTATGCATGATTATAGGGCTAATCATTAAAATTTGAATAGTTTAAAATTTATGATTAGAAACCATCAACCTATAATATAGATTGCATGCAAACATAAGATCACAAGTAAATGAATTAATGTTAAAATGTTTAAAATTAATTAGACCTAAGATCCCGTTAATTCTAATAGGATTAGAATTAAGTGTTGCTTAGTTTTAAAATAGTTCTAACCTACTAAGTAGGACAAACATTACTATGATTATAAGTGAACTCTATTGGTAAAGTTCTGTCTAAGGTTGGGGGTACTTAAGTTGATGGTTTACGGAACACCTCCTACTTGGGAACTGACCCGGAATACTGGAGTTGAATTAATCATGGTTAAATGTTAGGCATGCAATGTCACTAGGTTTATTAAAAGAGTTTAATACACCTAGATCTTTAGAGTAAAGACCTTACATTACTATGGTTAAAAGGGAACTCTCCCGGTTATGTTCTGTCTAAGGCTGGAGGTATTTAAGTTGACGGTTTATGAAACACCTGCTACCTGGGAACACACCCGGAACTTGAGTTGAAATAACCATAGTCATGTTAGCATACGATGTTGCTAAGATTGTTAAAATAGTTTAATTCACCTAGAACATTACAGTAAAATTCTCATTATAATAGTTATAATAGGATTAGACTTAGATAAATTGAATTAGCCGAATTTATCTAGGTTAATAAACCCTAAAATATACGGTCACTTTCGTGGGAGGTAAAATCAAAACTTGATTTAAATCGAGTTTTTACTCCTACGTCCTTATATTCACAACGTGAGATCCATGATCGGCTTTGTGTCGTTTTAGCACGGCCTCCCTTCGGAAAGTGTTTGCATGGGTTAATAACAAGGTGAATGGGGAAAGTGCCCATAGTAAGTGGGAGCGGGACACGTGTCAACGTATCCCTCGGTCTCCACCCATAGGTCACAACGTGAGAGTCTTATGATCCGCCTGCGTGTTGTTCTGGAGCAACCATCCCTTTGGAGGGCCTGATCATAGGATTTGTAACACCGTGAACTCCTGAAAAGGATAGGGTCACTTAGGCTTGAAGGATTGGAATTCCCAATTCCGTTACAGCAGAAGCAATTGGACCGTTCATAAATTAATTTTGTTCTACAAAAAATACCAATACATTGGCAAAATGTTAAGCGATGAGAAACATACCTTCGCTGACGACTCTGAATTCTTCAAGAACGTCTCTCTTGATTGCTATGCAACAACGAAGAACACCACCATTTGATCTTCCCCACTATAACTCTAAGATTAGGAACGTAGTTGTGGGACTACCTAATCTTGAATGGGAAAAACTCTCAGAGAGAAAATTCTCCCTAGAGTTCTTGAGTTGAGAGAATATGAGAGGGTCTTATGGTGGCCATATGTTGTGGTACCTAAACCCTAGGGTTAGTGTTCTATTTATAGGAGAAAAGGCCATGAATAAAATATTCATTTAAAATCAATTATTTCCATAACTGATTTAATCTTTTCCATTAATCAATTCTATGACCAATCAATTCCATAATTGATTAATCTTTTCCATAAATGATTGATCACTTCAATAAGTGATTAATCATTTCCATAATTGATTAATTTCCAATTAATTAATTCTTTAATTAATTAATCACCAATTAAATATCATATATTTAATTTCAGACCTTCTATTAGTTAATTAATTAATTACCCAATTAAATATCATATATTTAATTTCAGGCCTTCAATTAATTAATTCTATAATATGAATCAAATTCATATTAAAATTTGAACTCTTTCAAATTCTCTTATATCCTATAAATTTAATATGAATCAAATTCATATTAATATTTGAACTTCTTCAAATATTTATTTCTCTCATAGACTATAGTTTAATTAAATCTCATTTAATTTAAACTAAATTGAATAATTAATTAATTCATAATTAATTAATTAATCTTCTAATTAAATACCCTATATTTAATTAGACATATATTTGAACTCTTTCAAATATATCAATCTCTCAATTTAATAAAGTTTAATCTCAAATTAGACTTTATATTTTAATGCATCATTATACATTATATTAATTTGTATCTCATACAATTAACTTAATTCCCAATATGAATTTGAACTATTCAAATTCTGTCAAGATATATTTGTTCCTAATTACTCTTTACGAGCTAGCAGGGGGACCTAATGGACTTACAGATCAGAAGCTCCAATGATATGAGGTTAATAGATTAAACTCATTAATCAGGTTAACCAATATTCATTAACTGTGGGTCATTCCACTAAAGACCCATAGCTGAACTCTTCTCACTGTAGAACATTTCTGTGTCCATGGATGTAGACCTATACGGGTAAGTCAATCCTTCACGAGTGTTCGTAATCACGGTTGGGTCAAATTATCGTTTTACCCCTGTGTTACATCTGTCTCCTTAAGTACCAGCGCTCCTCTAATGAACAACCTGTTTATGGTCCAACCATTAAACAGAAAGTTCCTCTCGGGCCAGTGAGAGGACGGGATCCCTTTGTTCAAGTCCCGGAGTCACCTCTTAAGGGAACACTCATCTACTTCTCCTAGAAGTGGGAAGGAGTGAATTCCTTCTTGTGTTGTCATGTCCCCAGCCTCCCACTCGGTCTTGTCCCCAAAAAGGAAGGCATATTGAGTCGGCGTATTGGCCACTCTCACCCATGCTAATCAAAGGACAATCCCCCACGAGAAGGAGTTCATGACACACTCAGGATTAAGACTGAGTTACCTAGGGCATCGTATTGAAACAGTAACCTAACTAGTTAACGGTGTTACATCTAGTGGTTTACTATTTCGTGGTCCGGTCTTATGCAAACTCATTGCATAGGACACCCCCGCTTGCATGTCTCCTACATGGACGCCTTGGATTAATACGTCTGTATCGAATACAAAGCGGGCCGTATCACATAGTGCTACCAGGATAAGGTACCCAGCCTTATCCTTGTACTATAGACCTTTTAGGTTGTTACTTGAACACCAATCCCCGTATGTCCCCACATACTAGTTCAAGTCACATGTAAACAACCTTGGATCTTAATTTATTGGATTTGGGTCAAATTGTGCAATATTTAACAATAACACTTTATTGTAGAAACTCAATTACACTTTATCGAAACAAGTATACAATTTGTTTACATTCACTATCTACGAGTTTTAGGGCATAAAACCCAACAAACTCCCACTTGAACTAAAACTCTAGTTTAGTGGGATGTACAATAATCTATACAGCATTGGGTGTATAAATACATGTATAAAACATATACAATGTACAAATACAATAAACTAGGGCATCACTATACCCATTACATAATGGTATCACTATACCCATTACATTTCTCCCACTTGCCCTAGATTACACCTTTGTACATATCTCGTAGATCTAGACCGTCTAGATGACCCTCAAACACTTTAGCCGAGAGAGTCGTTGTAAATGAATCAGCAATATTTCATTCAATGTAATGTGTCTACTTGTCTTAGGTTGCAATGTTCTTTTGAATTTGCCACAACACCACTATATCACTATAAAGTGTGATGGGCAAGTTCACATTTGGAACACATTCCAAATCAATCAAGAACATTCTAAGACATACAGTCTCTATCGCTGCTTCACAAACAGCTAATTTTTCGGCCTATACGGTCAAGACTGTAACTATGTCATACTATAGCTCCATCGTAAAGAGTGACCACAAATACTGATGTAGATTTCCTCAAATCCTTATCAGTCTTAAAATCTATGTCAGTGTATCCTGTAAGGATCAAATCCTTAGTCTCATACACGAGCATATAGTTCCTCGTTCTCCTCGAATACTTGAGGATATTCTTAACGGTTTTCCAATGATTAAATCTTGGATTAGATTGATACTTACTGACAATCCCTACTGCATAGGGCATTCGTCTCATGCCCTCAACCTCTTGAGGTGTCTTAGGAAACATTTTCTTAGACAAAAGAATTCCATGTCTGAAAGGTAGTGAACCCTTATTGGAATTCTGCATCTTATATCTAACTAACATCTTGTAGATATAAGACACTTGAGACAAGGCTAGCCTTTTGTTCTTACGGTTCCTAAACAATTTGGATCCCAAGAACAAACTCAACTTCTCCCAAATTTCCACTTGGAAATGAGCTGCTAGCTCCTTTAATGTCAGTAAGATAACCTACATCATTCCCAATGATTAGGATATCAATCATATACAATACTAAGTAAGCTACTAAACTATTGATGATTACTTGTAAACACAAGACTCATTAATGTTCTGATTAAAGTCAAAAGATTTGGTCTCTTTATCAAATCTTATATTTCAAGATCGAAATGCTTAGGTTAATCCATGAATGGATCACTTAAGCTTGCAAAACCTTTTGCTTTCGATCTTGCTGTATGAACCCTTCTGGTTAAGACCTTTAATGTCTCGTTTTCTCTTGTAAATCCACTTGTAACTAATAGGTGTTACCCATCAAACAGATTTACAAGATTCCAGATGGAAGTGAAATACAAAAGACTTCATTTCCAGGTCCATGACTTTAATCCATTGGTCCTTGTCAACATCATTCATTTTCTTTCTAAAAGATAATGAACCCACTATGCCATCATCAGGTATGACGACCTAGGCTTCAAACAAGCCCATGTAACGTTCAGGTTATCAAACAACCCTCCCACTACATTGAGGCAATCTCAACTATTGAGATGGATGTGACTGACTAGATGCACTGATCCATCAACAACTTTTGTTGAACAGCCAACCTCATCAACAACTCTTGTGGATGTTACTGTAGCTTCATTAGTTAACTTACTTAAATCGACTTTACTCTGTGGTTTATGAATTTTTTTATGTGAACTTCTTCTGAGAATTTAGCATTTGTCGATACAAATTCTTTATTCTCTTGTGAATTGAAGAAGTATCAACTTCTCGTTTCCTTTGGGGTTGCCTACTACAGTATGCAATGCAGTCAACACTACATGACCCCAAAACGAGCCAAACAATTGAGCATAACTCAACATGGAATGAACCATATCCAATAGGGTTCTATTTCTCCTATATGAGATTTAAGGTGTGATCCCATGTACTATCAAATAGTTTTGGAATCTCAAATCCCTATACTCAACACTTTGATCAGATCGAAGTGCTTTTATCATCTCACCTAACAACTTTCCAACTTCAGTCCTAAGCCCCTTCGAATATCTCAAGAGCTATAGACTTAAGTTGCATTAGGTAAAGATACTCATACCTTTGAATAATCATCCAAAAGAGATGAATTATTCATGCCCTCCCACTGCTTTAACATATTCAACCCCAAGGATCCAAATGTACCAGCTCCAAGGGCTCTTTGGCTCTTAGATCTTTTCCAATAAAAGATCTATCAGTCATTTTGCCCACAAGGCATGACTTGCAAGGTAGTAGAGAGTCATCTTCTAACTCGCTTAGAAGTTCATTCTTGACCAGTCTCCCAATCAAATTGAGATTAATATGGTCTACCTTAGAACCAAAGAAAGATATTTTCCTTTAGGAGAAATCCTTTGCCTCTTTTCACATTGAGTAATAGCAGTCTTAAACAACCCAGTGTTCATGACTGCTTTACTATTGATTAGTCTTAAAACATTTAGGTTACTTTTCAGTAAAGCTAAACAAATGTCAACTCCCTTTCTTGAAACAAAACTGCGTTAGCAGATAAAGGTAAAGAGTAACATTGTTCCAGCAAATAAGACACAGAAATCAAATTTCTTTTTATCTTAGGAATTACATACACATTATCTAATAATATGTATTTTCTCCCACTGAGAAAAATAACTTAATGTTCCCCACTGATATAGCTAAAATAACCTCTCTAATTCTAACTTTGAGAGTTATTACACAAGCAGCAAGCTCTTGCCAGGAACTTATTCCTTTAAAAGTAGAACACACGTGATTTGTGGCCCCTGAATCAAGTATTCAGGGAGAATCACTATTCTTCACTAATCACGTTTTCAAGACAAGTAAATGAAAATTACGGTCTTGAACAAGTTCTCCTTTTGCTAAGCAAGGTTCTATGTCATATTCATCAAGAACAATTCTTAATGAATTAAACATATGGGGCATGAGGACATTCCTCAGTTAAGAATAATCCTAGACTTATTTACCACAATTTGTCGTTTAAGCCTGTTGTATTACCGTTATTCATAAAGTGACGTAAGACAATACACATAAAATTATTATATAATTGCTGAAGTAACAAATTACTTGTATTATTAATTGCACTAACCCATCACAAAAAATCCAATCAAATTCTGCAAAAACAAATAAGCAATCAAAGAAACCCTATAAAACTATTGATTTAGTTTTTGCAACGATACTTCAAAGGTTTAGAACAACAGCCACCGAAGGGTGGTCAATTACTCCTCCTCTGAATTGAGACAATCTCAACTAAACTCTAACACCAGAATAACTCATATTCCGTCAGCGTTTAGTTACCGTTGTTCGGTCAAGGGTTAGTTAACACATTTAACTCATCCCCGTAAGTGTAACCCTCCCACTTTCAGATCTCAGAGGCACGCACCAACAGGCTACCGAAGGGAAAGACAACTGTTGGTGATTAGCCTAAGTGACCCTATCCTATTCAGGAGTTCACGGTGTTCCGAATCCTATGATCAGGCCCTCCGAAGGGATGGTTGCGCCAGGACAACCTGCAGGCGGATCATAGGACTCTCACGGTGTGAACTAGGGGTGGAGACCGAGGGATACGTTGACACGTGTCCTGCTCCCACTTACTCTAGACATTTTTCCCATTCACCTTGTTATTGATCCATGCAAACACTTTTCGAATGGAGGCCGCTCCTAGGGCGACTCGAAGCCGAGCATGAACCTCACGTTGTGAATATAGGGACGTAGGAGCAAAACTTGATTTGAATCTCATTTTGTAATTTTCCTCCCACTGAAAATGTCCTAAGGTTAATTTAGGGTTGTTTAACTTAGATAAAATTTGGCTAAGTCAATCTATCTAAGTCTGATCCTATTATAACAATTATGGAAAGGATTCAACCACAATGTTTTAGGTGAATTAAACTTCTTTTAATAAACCCAACATTGCAAGTCAACATTACTATGGTTAATTCAACTCAAGTTTCGGGTCAGTTCCCAGGTAGGAGGTGTTCCGTAAACCGTCAACTTAAATACCCCCAACCTTAGACAGAACTTCACCGAGAGAGTTCCCTTATAACCACAGTAATGTAAGGTCTTTACTCTAAAGATCTAGGTGCATCAAACACTTTTAACAAACCTAGCGACATTGCAAGCTAACATTTAGCTATGATTAATTCAACTCCGGTATTCCATGTCAGTTCCCAGGTAGGAGGTGTTCCGTAAACCGTCAGCTTAAATACCCCCAGCCTTAGACAGAACTTTACCGGTGGAGTTCCCTTATAATCATAGCAATGTCTTTTCTACTTAGTCAATTAAAACTAATTTTAATTCTAAGTAAGAATAATTCTAATCCTATTAGAAATATGATCTTAGGTCTAATTAATTTTAAACATTTTAAAATTAATTCATTTATCCTAAGATCCTATGTTTGCATGCAATTCTTTGTTATAGGTTAACGGTTTCTATTCATTAATTTTATAACTAGTATAAATTTTAATGAATTAACCCTATAACATGCTACTATGGTGAATAAATTAACAATCAAATTCTAATTAATTTATAAAACCATACATTAGCATAACATACAAAAAATATAACAATTATATTAATCTAAGGTAATGTCATGCTCAATGCAATTTAATTTCCTTTTAATTAACCTAACTCTTAAATTAATTATACAAGAGAATTAAAATTAAGCATTACCATTTTCATACATTAACATAACATTTATATTAATAGCTCATGAAAAATTAAGCATGTTAATTACTAATATAAATATAACTCTTATATTTTTAAACTAAAGTAATTTCATGCTTAATGCAAATTAATTTCCTTTTAATTAATCTAACTCTTAAATTAATAACCCAAGAAAATTAAAATAAGCATTCACATTTTCATACATTAACATAACACTTTATATTAATAGCTCATGAAAATAAACAAGCATATAAAATACTTTCATAAATATAACTTTTTATATTTTTACTAAAGTAATTTCATGCTCAATGCTTCTCAATTTTCATCCATTTAATCATAAAAATTTATATTAAATACCCATGAAAATTAAATTCATGCATTATACTTATATTATAACAATTATAATTGAAAATGCATGAATATGCTTAACCTATGGTGGGATTAAAAGCTATATGACATTCATAAAGCAATTTAAATAGCTAAGTAGACAGGTTTTGGCATCCTAGGACTCAAAACAATAGAAAAATTACATTAATCAATCTATTAAAGTCATATCCTGCCGTGAACCAGCTCAAAACAGCCTTGAACCGCGTCCAAACCCTTCGAACCGGCAAGAAAACAAGATGAACCAAGCTGAACCGTGCAAAACCAGCCTCAAAAGTGCTTGAAACGGCCAAAATAGCTTGAACCGCGCCCAATAAGCTCAAAAATTCCTTGAACAGGCCTGAACCGCGTTAAACCGATCCCAAAAATGCTCAGACCGCACGAACTAGCTCTAAAAACGCTGAACCAAGGATGAACCACTAAAAACCGGTCAATGGACCGGTCAAAGCTCCAAAAACCAGGTTTGAAAACGTGCCTCTTTGCTTCAGCCGAACTACCGCCCGCACAGCCCGCACTATAACGCTTCAAAATAAAAAACAGCAATAGTCGTGGTCGAACCAGTGACCTCAAGGACACTAGGCAGACGCCCGAGCCACCAAGCCACGTCCTGATTACAATTCATAATTAACGCAGTTTTTATTTATTTTTATTATCGCGCGATTCCGTGAATTTTCTGGGGTTTTCCTCAGCGTCGGGACGCCTATGAGTAGCGTCTCGACGCTATCTCTCGATTTTTCCAGATTTCGTCAATTTCCAGCGCTGCCTTCATCCGTTTTAACCCCAAATTGAGTCGATATACACAGAAAAATAGCCACAATAGATAGACACGGACTTACAGACTCGATTTGCAATAAAACACCCAAAACACTGGGCCCTTACATGATCAAATCAATGAAAAATTGCAAATCTATATGCCAAAACCTTAAACATCCACTAGCACAATTTCATACATCAAATGCATAAATTACTCCCACCAATCAACCAATGCAAATTTTGTTAAACAAAATTGAAATTACGATTGGCTCTGATACCAATTGAAGGATTGGAATTCCCAATTCCGTTACAGCGGAAGCAATTGGACCGTTCGTAAATTAATTTTGTTCTACAAAAAATACCAATACATTGACAAAAGGTTAAGCGATGAGAAACATACCTTCGTTGACGACTCTGAATTCTTCAAGAACGTCTCTCTTGATTGCTATGCAACAACGAAGAACACCACCATTTGATCTTCCCCACTATAACTCTAAGATTAGGAACGTAGTTGTGGGACTACCTAATCTTGAATGGGAAAAACTCTCAGAGAGAAAATTCTCCCTAGAGTTCTTGAGTTGAGAGAATATGAGAGGGCCTTATGGTGGCCATATGTTGTGGTACCGAAACCCTAGGGTTAGTGTTGTATTTATAGGAGAAAGACCTTGAATAAAATATTCGTTTAAAATCAATTATTTCCATAACTGATTTAATCTTTTCCATTAATCAATTACATGACCAATCAATTCCATAATTGATTAATCTTTTCCATAAATGATTGATCACTTCAATAAGTGATTAATCATTTCCATAATTGATTAATTTCCAATTAATTAATTCTTTAATTAATTAATCACCAATAAAATATCATATATTTAATTTCAGACCTTCAATTAGTTAATTAATTAATTACCCAATTAAATATGATATATTTAATTTCAGGCCTTCAATTAATTAATTCTATAATATGAATCAAATTCATATTAAAATTTGAACTATTTCAAATTCTCTTATATCCTATAAATTTAATATGAATCAAATTCATATTAATATTTGAACTTCTTCAAATATTTATTTCTCTCATAGACTATAGTCTAATTAAATCTCATTTAATTTAAACTAAATTGAATAATTAATTAATGCATAATTAATTAATTCATCTTCTAATTAAATACCCTATATTTAATTAGAAATATATTTGAACTCTTTCAAATATATCAATCTCTCAATTTAATAAAGTTTAATCTCAAATTAGACTTTATATTTTAATGCATCATTATACATTATATTAATTTATATCTCATACAATTAACTTAATTCCCAATATGAATTTGAACTATTCAAATTCTCTCAAGATATATTTGTTCCTAATTACTCTTTACGAGCTAGCAGGGGGACCTAATGGACCTACAGATCAGAAGCTCCAATGATATGAGGTTAATAGATTAAACTCATTAATCAGGTTAACCAATATTCATTAACTGTGGGTCATTCCACTAAAGACCCACAGCTGAACTCTTCTCACTGTAGAACATTTTTGTGTCTATGGATGTAGACCTATACCGGTAAGTCAATCCTTCACGAGTGTTCGTAATCACGGCTGGGTCAAATTACCGTTTTACCCCTGTGTTACATCTGTCTCCTTAAGTACCAGCACTCCTCTAATGAACAACCTGTTTATGGTCCAACCATTAAACAGAAAGTTCCTCTCGGGCCAGTGAGAGGACGGGATCCCTTTGTTCAAGTCCCGGAGTCACCTCTTAAGGGAACACTCATCTACTTCTCCTAGAAGTGGGAAGGAGTGAATTCCTTCTTGTGTTGTCATGTCCCCAGCCTCCCACTCGGTCTTGTCCCCAAAAAGGAAGGCATATTGAGTCGGCGTATTGGCCACTCTCACCCATGCTAATCAAAGGACAATCCCTCATGAGAAGGAGTTCATGACACACTCAGGATTAAGACTGAGTTACCTAGGTCATCGTATTGAAACAATAACCTAACTAGTTAACGGTGTTACATCTAGTGGTTTACTATTTCGTGGTTCGGTCTTATGCAAACTCATTGCATAGGATACCCCCGCTTGCATGTCTCCTACATGGACGCCTTGGATTAATACGTCTGTATCGAATACAAAGCGGGCCGTATCACATAGTGCTACCAGGATAAGGTACCCAGCCTTATCCTTGTACTATAGACCTTTTAGGTTTTTACTTGAACACCAATCCCCGTATGTCCCCACATACTAGTTCAAGTCACATGTAAACAACCTTGGATCTTAGTTTATTGGATTTGGGTCAAATTGTGCAATATTTAACAATAACACTTTGTTGTAGAAACTCAATTACACTTTATTGAAACAAGTATACAATTTGTTTACATTCACTATCTACGAGTTTTAGGGCATAAAACCCAACAAGGCTAATTACCAACAGTTGTCTTTCCCTTCGGTAGCCTGTTGGTGCATGCCTCTGAGATCTGAAAGTGGGAGGATTACACTTACGGGGATAAGTTAATTCGCTAACGAATCCTTGACCGAACAACAGTGGTGAACGTCTATAGGAATATGAGTTATTCTAGTAATATAGTTGACTGAGAAGTGTGTCATTTCAAAGGAGGAGTTGCTGATCACCTTTTGGTGGCTGTTGCTCTAAACCTTTGAAACATCGTTGCAAAACTAAATCAATAGTCTTAGGGTTCTATGATTGCTTGTTTTTGCTAAACTGATTGGATTGTATGCAATTGTTTGTATTGCTCTTGTAATGGGTTAGTGCGATAAATTATCAAGTAATTTGTTATTTCAACAATTCAATGATTAAATATGTGCATAGTCTTACGCCTATAACGGTGATTATACAACAATCTTAAACGATCAATTTGTGGCGAATAATTTAAGATTAGTCTTAATCGAGAAATGTTCTCATGCCCCAAATGTTTAATTCATTAAGAAGTGTTATTAATGAATGTGACATCGAGCCTTGCTCAGCCAAAGAAGACTTATCCAAAGACAGTAAATTCGATTTACTAGTCTTGGAAGCGTAATTTGTGAAGAATAGTGATTCTACCCGAATACTTGATTCATAGTCATAAATCACGTTTGTTCTTCTTATTAAAAGGAATGAATTCCTGGCAACAACTTGATGTTATTGAGATAACTCTCAAAGTTTTGAACTAGAGAGGTTGTCTTGGTTGTAGCAATGGGGAACGTTAAGTTATTTTTCCAGTGGGAGCAAATACATATTATTAGATAATGTGTATATAAGATCAAAAGAAATTTGATTTCTTTATCTTATTGGCTGAAACAATGTTACTCTTTACCTTTCTCTACTAACGCAGTTCATTTCAAGAAAGGGAGTTAACTTTTGTTCAGCTAAACTGAAAAAATAACATAAATGTTTTAAGACTAATCAAGAGTAAAGCAGTCATGAACGATGAGTTGTTTGAGGCTGCTACTACTCAAAGAAATGAAAGGCAAAGGATTTCTCCTAAAGAAAAATACATTTTCTTTGGCACTTAAGGTTAGGCCATATTTACCTCAATATGCTTGGGAGATTGGTCAAGAGTATACTTCTAAGCAAGTTAGAAGATGATTCTCTGCTACTTTATAGGTCATGTCATAAGGGCAATATGACTAATAGATTCTTTTGCTTGAAAAGAACTATAGAGCCAAAGAGCCCTTGGAGCTTGTACATTTGGATCCTCGTGGTCCAACATGTTAAAGCAGTGGGAGGGCATGAATAATTCATCTATATTATAGATATTTATTCAAGGTATGTGTATCTGAATCTAATGCAACTTAAGTCTAAAGCTCTTGAGAAATTCAAAGTGGTTTGAAACTGAAGTTGGAAACTTGTTAGGTGAGATGATATAAACACTTCGATCTGATCAAGGTGTAGAGTATTTGGGACTTGAGATTCCAAGACTATTTGATACAACATGAAATTACATCCCAACTCTCAAACCCCTGAAACACCTTAGGAAAACAGTGTATCATATAGGAGAAATAGAACCCTATTGGATATGGTTCGATTCATTATGAGCTATGCTCATTTGCTTGACTCATTTTGGGGTCATGCAATGTTGACTGCAGTACATATTTCAAACAACGTTCAATCAAAAGTGTTTCTGAAACATCTTTTGAATTGTGGATAAGACGTAAAAATAGTTTACGTTAATATTTTTTTGGGGAGTCCAACACACGTGCTTGCGGCTAACCCAAAAGAAACAGGAACATTGTTCAACAGTATACCTATTCGTAGGCTACCCCATGAAAACGAGAGATGTGGATACTTCTTCAATCCACAAGAGAATAAAGAATTTGTACCGAAAAATGCTACATTCTCAGAAGAAGACCACATGAGAAATAATAAGCCATGAAGTAAGGTCATTTTAAGTAAATTAACTGATGAAGCTACAAAAATATCAACAAAAGTTGTTTATAAGTCAACAAGGGTTGTTGATGATGTTGGACCTTTAACAAGAGTTGTTGATAGGGTCAATACAAGTGGTTAGTTACATATATCTCAAGAGTTGAGCGTGCCTCAATATAGTGGGAGGGTGATAAGGGTAAAAAATATACCTATTTTACCCTTATATTTAGCTCATTTCTTCGTAAAATATTGAGTGTTTAGGTCAATTTTACTATTTTTGAGCTCAAAATATGTTAATTTGATAAGTTTGGGTTGAAAGGATTTGGAATTCCCCAATTCCGTTAAAGCGGAAGCGTAATTGGGACCGATTCGTAGTTAATTTTGTTTATCCAAAAATACTATTACATTGACAAAAAAAACATAGAACAAATTCTATACAAACTTAAGGCTAAGCATACAAAAATTATTAGATCTAAATCTAAAGGGGAGAAGCAAACATACCATCGTTGACGACTCTAAATACTTCAACGGACACCTATCTTGATTTTGGACCAAGCATCAACAATTGGGACACCACCAATTGATCTTCCCTGCTATGACTCTGAGATTAGGAACTTAGTTGTGGGACTACCTAATCTTGAATGGGAAAAACTCTAGAGAGAAAATTCTCCCTAGAGTTCTTGGGTTGAGAGAATATGAGAGGGAGGCTACAGAGAATGCAAGAATGCATTCTTGTGGCCTTATGTTGTTGTACCTAAACCCTAGGTTTAGTGTTCTATTTATAGGAGAAATGTCATGAATAAAATGTTCATTTAAAATCAATTATTTCCATAACTTATTTAATCTTTTCCATAATTAATCAATTCCATGATCAATCAATTTCATGACCAATCAATTCCATAATTGATTAATCTTTTTCATAAATGATTCATCACTTCCATAAGTGATTAAATCATTTCCATAAATGATTAATTACTTCCATAAGTGATTAATCATTTCCATAATTGATTAATTTTCAATTAATTAATCACCAATTAAATATCATATATTTAATTTCAGACCTTCTATTAGTTAATTAATTAATTACCCAATTAAATATCATATATTTAATTTCAGGCCTTCAATTAATTAATTCTATAATATGAATCAAATTCATATTAAAATTTGAACTCCTTCAAATTCTCTTATATCCTATAAATTTAATATGAATCAAACTCATATTAATATTTGAACTTCTTCAAATATTTATTTCTCTCATAGACTATAGTTTAATTAAATCTCATTTAATTTAAACTAAATTGAATAATTAATTAATTCATCTTCTAATTAAATACCATATATTTAATTAGACATATATTTGAACTCTTTTCAAATATATCAATCTCTCAATATAATAAAGTTTAATCTCAAATTAGACTTTATATTTTAATGCATCACTATAGATTATATTAATTTGTATCTCATACAATTAACTTAATTCCCAATATGAATTTGAACTATTCAAATTCTCTCAAGATATATTTGTTCCTAATTACTCTTTACGAGCTAGCAGGGGGACCTAATGGACCTATAGATCAGAATCTCCAATGATATGAGGTTAATAAATTAACCTCATTAATAAGGTTCACCAATATTCATTAACTACGGGTCATTCCACTAAAGACCCAGAACTGAACTCTTCTCACTGTAGAACATTTCTGTGTCCACAGATATAGACCTATACCGGTAAGTCAATCCTTCATGAGTGTTCGTAACTACAGTTGGGTCAAATTACCGTTTTACCCCTGTGTTACCTCTGGCTCCTTAAGTACCAGTGCTCCTATAATGAACAACCTGTTTATGGTCCAACCAGTAAACAAAAAGTCCCTCTCGGGCCAGTGAGAGGGCGGGATCCCTTTGTTCAAGACCCAGAGTCACCACTTAAGGGAACAATCATCTACTTCTCCTAGAAGCGGGAAGGAGAGAATTCCATCTTATGTTGTCATGTCCCCAGCCCCCCACTCGGTCTTGTCCCCAAGAAGGTAGGCTTATTGAGTCGGCGTGCAGGCCACTCTCACCCATATTAATCAAAGGACAATCCCTCGTGAGAAAGAGTTCATGACACACTTAGGATTAAGATTGAGTTACCTAGTCATCGTATTGAAACAGTAACCTAACTAGTTAATGGTGTTACAACTAGTGGTTTACTATTTCGTGGTCCGGTCTTATGCAAACTCATTGCATAGGATACCCCCGCTCGCATGTCTCCTACATGGACGCCTTGGGTCAATACGTCTGTATCGAATACAAAGTGGGTCGTATCACATAGTGTTACCAAGATAAGGTACCCAACTTTATCCCTGTACTATAGACCTTTTAGGTTGTTACTTGAACACCGATCCCCGTATGTCCCCACATACTAGTTCAAGTCACATGTAAACAACCTTGGATCTTAGTTTATTGGATTTGGGTCAAATTGTGCAATATTTAACAATAACACTTTATTGTAGAAACTCAATAACACTTTATTGAGACAAGTATACAATTTGTTTACATTCACTATCTACGAGTTTTAGAGCATAAAACCCAACAAGGGTGTTGAGAATCACTTTTGTCAAATTGTACTCATTTATGTTTAAAAATACTTGATTTTAAGAGAATTTGACTTAGTTTGTTGCTTTGCAGAAAAACAGAGGAAAAGCTGGTGCCAAGAAATGCGAAGACAAAATTGAAATGCGGCCGTATTTCTAGAAAATCAAAGGCCGTTCGGAGTCGCGCAAGGGTCGTTGTTGACGAGTCGTCTTCGCACCTAACCGGTTGTTTTGACCTCAAAACTGACTGGGCAACCTTCCAACACCTATTTCATAGCTCATCAACCAATTTCTACACTATACAAGCTCGAGATTCGAAGTCAAATTCAAGTAGAACACACTTGGAAGAAAAGGGTGGCGACAGAACCCTGGCTCGACGCCAATGAGTAGGGATGCCCGAGGTCCTTCTTAGATGACCAAATTCTAACCTGAGAGAGTTAGACATCAAACCTGGTGATTTGTAGAGAGTTTCACCCATTCCCATCTTGTAAAAGTGAGAGAGTGGAGTGTCTTAGCGAACTCTAGAAGGATTGAGTAAATAGAAAAACCCATAATATTTAGTTATCTCCTTTGTCTCCAGCTCTTGAATATTTTCATTATTTTGTATTCTTTACATCATTATTTCAATGAAAATGTGTTCATTTGCTTTTTATCCCATCATGAGTAGCTAAATCCCATTGAGGGGTTCAATGTGGTGAATTCCCTTATGGTTTAATGGCTTGGAAGTGTTTTATTTGCTTAAGTTGTGTTTAATGCATGTTATTCTTTATTGATTATCACTCTAATCTTGCTGAGTTTAACTTGATCACTTAGACTTTGCATGCTATGTCAGTTTGATCTCGAAAGGGACAAACAATATTGGTTCTCATAAAGGTGATATAGGAGAAAAAGCTCGAAAGAGATTGTTCGGCTGTATAGGGCAAGCTGCCTAAGGCACCCTATATTGACTATATGGTTATAGGTTGCATTCGTGAATTATCTATGTCGGAGTCGAGTCACAGAAATGTGCATAACGGTACTCGCTCAGTCTTCTAACAGGTTTTGGGAACAAGAGCCAAATAGAAGTTAAATCTGACCCAATGCATTAATTACACCTAAGTTAAATATTGCATGAGTATGGTTGTTACCTTAGGGATGAATCCATGTTGAACACCTCGTTTGTTTATTATTGTTATTCTTTGTTATTTGCTTGCTTGTTTTATTTATCTTTTCAAAAACCTAATCAATCAATCTTATTTTCTTTGGTTACCTTTTCAAAAGCAACCATTTGAGCAGTTTCTTCATCAAATCTGAATGTCCAATTTAGTCCTCGTGGGATCGATACCCTTGGAGTACTTCTAAGGTTTTTTATTACTACGTGCGACAATGTATACTTGCACTTAAGTGTTAGCTGAATTATTCTTTATAATTTCATTTATCATCTTAACTTGCATTCAGCTGACCACGCACTAGAGGGCTGTTCTAC
This sequence comes from Luffa acutangula, assembly GCA_036850905.1. NCBI lineage: Eukaryota > Viridiplantae > Streptophyta > Magnoliopsida > Cucurbitales > Cucurbitaceae > Luffa > Luffa acutangula. The sequence goes on along the minus strand of CM072090.1, from coordinate 26,124,452 downwards.
AATCTGACCGCTACATGGGCTTAATTGAAGCCCAGATCGTCATACCTGATGATGGCATTGAAGATTCATTGTCTTAGAGCAAGGCAATGAATGATGTTAACAAGAACCAATTGGATTAAAGCAATGGACTCAGAATTAAAATATGTGATTTCAATTCCATCTAGGATCTTGTAGATCTATCTATTGGGGTAACTGATAGCTCTTAAAAATAAGAGCTATTGGTTCTCTTTTAGGCTTAAAAACTCTACTCTTTGATGTGTTTGAGCTTTGGTTTGTGCTTGAAAATGAGTATTCTTTGATGAACAATTTTTACATATCAGTAGGCAAGGCTTGAACTAAATTTGGTGCAGATTTCTTATGTTTAAGCTGATTTTTCTGGTATAGGGGCACTCAGGTTTTGCTGCAGCAGCTGATTTCACAAGCAGAAGGCAGAAAGTCTGGAATTTAAATTCCTGCACGTGATAAACCCGTGGAAGCTCTCATTAATTGAGCTGGCAGCCATGTAAGCTTATTTGTCCCATCTCAACCAATAGGGGAAGGTCCATGTGGAAGAATATGTCTAATCAGCCCTGAAATCAATGCAAAGAGATGGTATAAATGCTTCTTTTGCCCAAAATGAAGGGAGAAAAAACCAGAGAATTAACCTAGAAGTTGCTGCTGTCATTGAAGAAAAAGGAGACAAGGAGGCTGCTGTTTTTGGAGGATTTCCAGCTTGGGAAAGCTGGAATCTACCTTGGAAGCTTCTTTTCTTCATCCTTTTTCTCTTATTCTTCCTTCTTCTAGTGTTTAGTTTGTATTTAAGGTTGTAATTATGAATGGTATGGTAGTTCACTGCTGTATTTTCATTATTTTCACCTTGAACATGAGCTAAATCCTCTTAGGTGAGGATTAGGGTGCTTAAGCTTGAACTTGTTGTTTGTTTTAGTGGAACTTTATATATTGCAACTTAAAGTAAAGTGTTCTTCATGATTTAAGCTGGAATTTCGTTTGGCCAACCATTTTCTAGCATTGTTATTTAGTGTTTGGGAAAACAATAGATAACCGACTACTTTGCTTTACCTTAGTCTTTAATGATCATGAAAATGAGTGGGTATTTAGGGATAAATAACCACCTAAGGCACTAAATCAGTTGAGCTAAAAAGAAGGGGTTAAATGGGAGTTTAATCACCTTACCTATAGGAGAATTGGAAAATTCCCGTAGAAAATACTGGGTGAGTTGTAAATTTAGAGTTCTGCTACAGCAAACAGCTTGTGAGAGTAGACAGCCCCTAATCTGAACCTTGCCTTCTCTGTGCTAATTTGTTGTTTTTATTGAATTTTACTTTAGTCCTTATCATTTTAAGCTTGTTTACCATTTTAATCTCTTGCACTTAGTTAAGAAAAAATATTTGGTTCTTGGTTACTTTGAATTTCATTAAAAATAGGCTTAGAAATAGTGATTTTCGTGCATCAATCCCTGTGGAGAACGATATAAAAATACTTATCACTTGCTGCTGATCGTGTGCACTTGCACGTGTGTTTGTGAGTTTTTCTTGCATATTTAGAATTACTTTGCACAAGGCAACAAGTTTTTGGCGCCGTTGCCGGGGATTGAGTTGATTTTTGCTATTTTTGAGCTGAAATTTGGTGAAATTGGTGCTAAAACAGCTTCTAACTTGGTTGTTTGATTTTGCAGGTGCTGGTAGCTGTGTATGAACGAATTCCCTGACTTAGAATTCGGTTTGGACCCTGAAATTGAAAGGACTTTTCATAGGAGGAGAAGGGAACAAAGGGAGAGAAACAATAGGATGGATCCACCACCTCTTTTACCCCCTGTACCTCCTAGAAATCAAGAAAACCAAAACAACCAGCAGCCTAATCCTGAGGTAAATCAGCAACCTAGGGTAGAAAATCAAGCTGAAAACCCTGTCCTTATAGCCAATGATAGGGGAAGAGCTATTAGAGCCTATGCCGTCCCTACCTTCAATGAGTTGTATCCTGGGATAGCTAGACCCGAGATACAGGCACACAATTTTGAAATGAAGCCTGTTATGTTCCAAATGTTACAAACGGTGGGACAATTTCATGGATTACCTTCTGAGGACCCACATCTACACCTTAAATCCTTTTTGGGAGTGAGTGACTCATTCAAAATTCAAGGAGTTTCCCAAGATGCTTTGAGGTTAACCTTGTTTCCTTATTCTTTGAGGGATGAGGCTAAAGCTTGGTTGAATAACTTTGCTCCTGGCTCCATCACTACATGGAATGAGCTAGCAGAGAAATTCCTCATTAAGTACTTTCCTCCCACAAGAAATGCCAAGCTTAGATCGGATATAGTGTCTTTTAGACAATTTGATGATGAGTCCTTTAGTGAAGCTTGGGAGAGATTTAAGGAATTATTGAGAAAATGCCCTCACCATGGACTCCCCCATTGCATTCAAATGGAGACTTTTTATAATGGGTTGAATTGGGCTACTCAAAACATGGTAGATGCTTCAGCTAATGGTGCTTTATTATCCAAGACTTATGATGAAGCTTATGCCATTTTGGAGAGAATTTCCACAAATAGTTGCCAATGGTCTGATTCTAGAAGTGTGGCTGGGAAGAAAAATAAGGGTATGCTTGAGGTTGACACTGTTACATCCTTTAATGCTAGGTTTGATTCAATGGAAAGCATGATGAAAAAGTTAAATTCAGGCTTTGAGAGCTTGCAGTTGATGAATTCCAGTGCAAACCAGTCTGCTGCAGCAGTCAATATAAATCAGAATGCAGCAGATTCTTGCGTTTACTGTGGAGAGGATCACAAGTTTGAATTTTGCCCTGGAAATCCAGCCTCAGTGTGTTATGTAGGAAACCAAAATGCCCCTAGGAATAATCCCTATTCCAATACCTATAATCCGGGATGGAGAAATCATCCAAATTTTGCCTGGGGAGGTCAAGGAAGTAATTTCAACACCCAACAAGCTCAACAAAAGATGAGTGGACCTTCCGGATTTGGGCAACAAAATCAGCAACCTCAGTTCCAAAATACCATGAAACAACAGGCCACTGGAAGTTCTTTAGAGAGCATGTTCAAGGAGTACATGGCAAAAACTGATGCTGCTATTCAAACTCACCAAGCATCATTGAGAAATTTGGAAGTGCAAATGGGCCAAATAGCTAGTGAATTGAAAGCTAGGCCACCTGGTAAACTCCCCTCTGACACTGAAAATTCAAAGAGGGAAGGAAAGGAACAAGTCCAAGCTGTGGAGCTAAGAAGTGGGAAGCCTTTGGTTGAGAAAAAGGGGCCAACCCAACAAAAACCAGCTGGACAGCAAGTGGAAAAACCAGCTGATATTGATGCTGATATGGAAAAGACAGCAGAGAAAAATGTTGAAAAACCTGCTGGAATTCAAGTAGAAAAAAGTCCAGAGAGTGAGGAAATTGAAGAAATTCCTAGAGCAGCCCCTGTAGCTCCTTCTAAGTCAATTCCTACACACTCCCCTACATTTAAACCGCCCCCACCACCCTTTCCCCAAAGGCTAAAGCAGAAAAATCAAGAGGCCAATTTTAAGAAATTTCTTGAGGTCCTAAAACAGCTTCATATAAACATCCCACTAGTTGAGGCTTTGGAACAAATGCCCAACTATGTGAAGTTCCTCAAGGATATTTTGACAAAGAAAAGGAGATTGGGTGAGTATGAAACTGTGGCATTGACTGAGGAGTGTAGTGCAATTTTGAAAAATAGGATTCCACCCAAAGTTAAAGACCCTGGAAGTTTTACCATTCCTGTTTCTATCGGTGGTAAAGAGTTGGGAAGAGCTCTGTGCGATCTTGGAGCTAGCATAAACCTCATGCCATTGTCCATTTACAAGAAATTAGGAATAGGAGAGGCTAGACCAACCACTGTGACTTTGCAACTTGCTGATAGATCAATCACCTACCCTGAAGGAAAAATTGAGGACATCTTAGTTCAAGTGGATAAGTTTATCTTTTTAGCTGATTTTATCATTTTGGATTATGAAGCGGATAAGGATGTCCCAATTATCCTAGGGAGACCATTTTTGGCCACAGGAAGAGCTTTAATAGATGTTCAAAAAGGTGAATTGACTATGCGAGTGCATGATCAAGAAGTCAAATTCAGTGTGTTTGATGCCATGAAATGCCCAGCTGAGGTGGAGGAGTGTTCTGTGATTAATGTGTTGGATGAGTTGGTAGCTCATAAATGGGAGGAAGAACTATTGCAGCACCACATACAGCAGTTTGGTGAGATAAACGTGGGAGACTTAGAATTTCTGTGTGTGCAGCAGAATCTGGAAGTAGTGACTGAAGCTCCTAGCTTTAAGAGAGCTTTTGAATCATTGGAGTTGACTGATAGGAAAATTAAACCTATGCAGCCCTCCATTGTAGAGCCTCCAAAGTTAGAGCTAAAGCCCTTGCCCAACCACTTGAAATATGCTTACTTGGGAGAACAAGAAACATTGCCTATCATAATCTCAGCAAGTTTGCTCCCTGGGGATGAACAAGCACTGTTGGAATTGTTGAAAAAATTCAAAAAGGCCATTGGTTGGACTCTAGCTGACATTCAAGGTATAAGTCCATCCTTTTGTATGCACAAAATTAATTTGGAGGAAGGAAACTTCAAATCGATTGAGCAACAAAGGAGACTTAATCCGGCCATGAAAGAAGTAGTGAAAAAGGAGATAATCAAGTGGCTAGATGCTGGAATTATATACCCTATAGCTGATAGTAATTGGGTTAGTCCGGTCCAATGTGTGCCTAAAAAGGGAGGTATGACCGTGGTGATGAATGAGGCAAATGAGCTAGTTCCCACTAGAACAGTGACAGGATGGAGGGTATGTATGGATTATAGGCGTTTGAACAAGGCCACAAGAAAAGACCATTTCCCTTTACCTTTCATTGACCAAATGTTGGACAAGCTAGCTGGGCAAGATTATTATTGCTTTTTGGATGGTTATTCAGGATATAACCAAATCACCATAGCCCCTCAAGATCAAGAGAAAACCACCTTCACTTGTCCCTATGGTACTTTTGCATTTAGGAGAATGCCATTCGGTCTTTGTAATGCCCCTGCCACTTTTCAAAGGTGTATGATGGCCATTTTTTTCTGATTTAGTGGAGACAATAATGGAAGTATTCATGGATGACTTTTCGGTTTTTGGGGAGTCATTCCAAGCTTGCCTCACTAATTTGGGAAAAGTATTGCAAAGATGTGTAGAAACCAATTTGGTGCTCAACTGGGAGAAATGCCACTTTATGGTCAAAGAAGGCATAGTTCTTGGGCACAAAATCTCAAGGAAAGGCATTGAAGTGGATAGAGCCAAGGTAGAGATCATTGAAAAGCTAGAGCCTCCAACCACAGTGAAAGGAGTTAGAAGCTTTCTTGGGCATGCTGGATTTTACAGGAGATTTATCAAGGATTTCTCAAAAATTTCCAAGCCCCTTTGCCTATTGTTAGAAGTGAACCGCCCCTTTGAGTTTGATGCTGAGTGTGTGAAGGCTTTCAACACCCTAAAAACAGCATTAGTCACTGCACCTATCATCTCCTCACCCAATTGGCTTCTGCCATTTGAGTTGATGTGTGATGCAAGTGATTTCGCTGTTGGGGCTATGTTGGGACAAAGAATAGGGAAGCTGATCCACCCTATCTACTATGCTAGCAAAACTCTAAATGAGGCCCAAAAGAACTACACCACCACTGAAAAAGAGCTTTTAGCCGTAGTGTTTGCCTTTGAAAAAATTAGACCTTATTTAGTGGGAACAAGGGTAACAGTTTTTACTGACCATGCTGCCATTAAATATCTTTTGGCCAAGAAAGATGCTAAACCAAGGCTAACTAGGTGGGTGCTTTTGCTCCAAGAGTTTGACTTGGAGATTAAGGATAAAAAGGGTTCTGAAAATCTTGTTGCTGATCATTTATCAAGGCTGGAAGGCAGTGAGAAACTGTTACAGCAGAGTGAAATTAAGGATTCATTTCCTGATGAGCAACTGCTTACAGTAGCTCAAGTGAAGGAAATTGACACTCCTTGGTTTGCAGACCTTGCAAATTACCTAGCCTGTGGAGTTGTGCCCCTTGATATGACCAAGCAACAGCTAAAAAAATTCCACTCTGAGGTGAGATTTTATTTTTGGGATGAACCATTCTTGTATAGGCAGTGTGCAGATGGAATTTTTAGAAGATGTGTTGCTGAAAGTGAAGTTCAGTCCATTTTAGCTCACTGTCACTCATCCCCTTATGGTGGACATTTTGGTGGTCAAAGAACAGCTGCAAAAGTGTTTCAGTCAGGTTATTATTGGCCCTCGGTGTTTAAAGATGCTCATTTGTTTAGTAAAGTGTGTGACAAGTGTCAAAGGAAGGGAAATCTGAGCCAAAAAGATGAAATGCCTCTCACCTACATTTTAGAGGTAGAACTCTTTGATGTTTGGGGTTTGGATTTTATGGGACCTTTCCCACCTTCCTTTGGGAATTTATACATACTTTTGGCGGTAGATTATGTGTCAAAATGGGTGGAAGCTATTGCTTGTCCCTTAAATGATGCCAAAACAGTGTTAAAATTTCTGCACAAGAACATTTTTACTCGTTTTGGTACTCCTAGAGCTTTAATAAGTGATGAGGGGACTCATTTCGTGAATAGAATGATGAACAACATGTTGGTTAAGTACAATGTTAAGCATAGAGTCTCAACCCCTTACCATCCACAAGCTAACGGGCAAGCCGAGATCTCCAATAGGGAAATTAAAAGTATTTTGGAAAAGATGGTCAGCCCAAATAGAAAGGATTGGTCTATTAGGCTTGATGATGCATTATGGGCCTATAGGACAGCATTTAAAACTCCCTTGGGCATGTCTCCATATAGGTTAGTTTTTGGAAAATCTTGCCATCTGCCTTTGGAGTTAGAACATAAAGCTTTTTGGGCCATTAAAAAGCTCAATTTTGATCATAAAGCAGCGGGTGAATTGAGAAAATTTCAACTTATAGAGATGGAGGAGTTTAGGCAACTATCCTATGAAAATGCAAAGATGTACAAAGAAAAGACAAAGGCTTGGCATGATAAGAGGTTGGTGCCTAAACGATTTGAAAGGGGGCAAAAGGTCTTGTTGTTTAACTCTAGGCTAAAGCTTTTTCCTGGCAAGCTCAAATCTAGGTGGTCGGGACCCTTCACTGTGTTAGAAGCCTACAGTCATGGAGCTGTGTTATTAAGGGATGAAAGTGATGGTAGAGAATTCAAGGTCAATGGTCAGAGATTAAAGCACTACTGAGGTGAAGAGTTCCAGAGGTGTTTTGCCTCTTGCAATTTGTTAGAAATTTGAGAAATGGAAGGAGAAGTTAGGGACAATGAGTTTTAAGTTCTATTGAATACTCTTTTGGTCCCTAAAGGTGGTGAAGTGCATTCAAATTTACTGTTTTATTTCAATTTGCAGCAGTCTTTAGCTTTAATTCTTCTGTCTTTTAATTTGCCGTTGGTAGTGTTTAGTTGTAGCTAGTTGCTTTCATTTTATTCAATTTGTTTTGCCTTTAATTTCAATATTTAGTTGCTGACAATGTAGTTTCTTTAGTGCAAGCAAGCTTTTATTTAGTAGGAGTCCTCATGCAAAAGGTGAAGTATGAATCTTGGAAAAAGATTTCCTTGGGCAGTGAGCTTGTTAGTCTTGGGAGAAAAAGCCAGCTGATGAGATTGCTATCATTAGATTTGAAAAGGTGGATTTGATGGGAATTTGCATTTAAGATGCTGTTTGTCTAAAAAGGTGAAATCTGGAAGCTGCAGCAGAATCCTTGCAGTCCCATAGCAGCAGACTTGGTGCAACCATAGCAGCAGATTTTTTTTTTTAGGGGCAGTGAGCTGGTGGCAGCACTTGAAGGCCCGTGATTCCCCTCAACAACCTGAATTTTCTTATTCAATGAGAAGATATTTTATGGATTATTTAAACAATGAGGGTAGCCTTTCAACCATCAAGCAAACCGTAGCAATTCTTCTGAAAAGAAAAAAAAAACTGCTTTCTTCCCCTAAACCGAAGCTTGCTTCTCCTTTACCTATGGCTCCCAAAGTTCTAAAAAAGCTATTCAGGCCCAAAGTTGCTGAATCTTCAGCACCATCAAGCAAACCTCAAGATAAAGAAATAGTTGTTTTAAGTGAAGTTGGGCAATCTAAGGCCATAAGAAGGAGTCCTAGAAACAAAGGAAAGGGAAAACAAGTGGTGGAGCAAGAAGAACTTCATGAAGAAGTAATTGTGACTCAAGTTCAAGAGCAAGAAGTTGAGGAAGAAATTGCACCTCCCCCAAGAAGTCCTCCAACAAGAAAGAAGAGCCTAAAGAAAAAGGGAAAAGAGCCAATGCTGGAATTTGATGAGAGCCCTGTGGAAAAGTTTGTTAATGCTGCTGCTAAGAAAAAATTTGAAGTCATGCTCCAAAGAGATCCTCTTCCTGAAAGAGGATTTGAGGCAGATTTTGAAAAGCTTCCCTCATATGTTTCAGGAGTGATCGTCAAGCTTGGATGGCAATTACTTTGCCAAAAGCCGGAACCAGCTGTTATTCCCTTGGTGAGGGAATTCTATGCAAATGTCCAAGACAACGAGCTTTTCAGAACCAAAGTAAGGGGAAAATGGGTGGACTGGTCGCCATTAGCCATCAACGAATTCTACAACCTTCCTAATTTCCCCTATGCTGTTTTCAACTCAATGGAGATTGCTCCATCTGAAGAGCAGCTCCATTCAGCTCTTGTCACTTGTGCTGTTGAAGGAGCAAGCTGGAAGATGGCAAGAAACTCAGTTCGAACACTATTGGCTGCATACCTTAAGCCCGAAGCAAACGTTTGGCACACCTTTGCAAGGAGTAGGTTGCTCCCCACTACTCATGACACCACGGTGTCTAAAGAAAGAGTTCTCTTAATTTTTTCCATCTTAAAAATCCTGAGCATTGACGTGGGAAAGCTCTTGGCAAAAGAGATTGTGGCATGTTCAAAAAGGAAGGTAGGAAGACTGTTTTTTCCAAATCTGATTACAGCATTATGTTTGAGGGCTCAAGTTGAGGTGGATGAGAATGAAGAAATTCTAATGGACAAAGGAATCATAGATTCAACATCTATAACAAGATTACATGGGGAGAAGAAGGGAAGGTCAAGCACGAATATGGTTTGTGGGGTTGAGGAGATTTTAAGGCAGCAGAGAAGGTTGATGAGGCAAATGGAACACAGTGAAAGTCAGCAAAAGACTTATTGGCAATATGCTCATCTTAGGGACTCTGCCATGGAGAAAACATTCGAATTCGGCTTTGAGGAGCTTCCTCAGCCATTTCCTCATTTCCCAACAGGTTTATTTGACCCGTGGTGCCCTTCCCCATCTCCCAGCAGGAATGAAAATGACGCTGATGATGATCAAGAAGATTGATGAAGATTGAAAGGGAGTGGTTGCTGTTGCTTGCTTTATGCTGATGTTGTCTGTTTTTCTGAAAAAAAAATTATGTTTGTTGTGTGGTCTGCTGCTGGTTTATCTTGTTGATTTCTTTTTCGCTTTTGTTCAAGTCTGTTTTCTTTATCTTTTATCTTTGAGTAGCTTTGTTAGGCGTTATCTGAAAAAAAAATGTGCTGATGCTAAAAGTTAAATCAATGAACAGCATACCTTTTATTTTAGCTTGCCTAGGTGTTGTTTTAGGTGCTGGTGCTGTTTTGGGAAGCTGCTTATTTGTGTACAATGCATCTGTTTTAATGAAATCATGCCCTTTGAATGTTGGAAAATGCATTAGTACCAAAAATCTGAAATTGAGAAAGCTTAGTAGCGCAAAAATGCACATGTTCTTTTCTGTTTCAAATGTTATGTGATATACCTCTAAATCTTAGATAGTGCCATTTTTGCTTGAATGGATATTTTAAGTTAGAAAAGTCATTTCATGAAAAATTTTAAGATTGGTGAGCTGCTGAAATTGTTGATGTTTAGCAATACTAAGCTTGTTTAAAATGCTAAGTAAGCTAGAATAGCCATCTGGTGCATGAATTTTCTGTTAGAGAATTTTGAATTGCTGATTTTTAGCATGTTGCAGCTGGTATATGGTGTTCTGCTCTGAAAATATGGATTGTCCAGCTTGTGTGGAAGTAGGTAAGGCCTAGCTGTAGCTCTAGGCTGTTCTTTTGGTTAAGTTTAGCCTTGCTGAATGCTGCAGCAGCAGCTGTGAAAAAAAAAAAAAAATCTGTTTTGCTTGAAAAGAAAGTGTTTTGGGTAATGATCCCCAATAGCTTAGTCTATTTTCTTAGTTAGATTATCTTATTGTGCTTTAAGTCCTTAGGTGGATAGGAAGCTTCCTAATTTTCCTCCTTAGCTTAGCTCAAATCTTAGGAAAGCTTGTTCCTAGTCCTTTGCCCAAACCTTATAATCCTCCTAAGCAATAAGCCTTAGCTTCTCTAAAAAATAAGTTTGGGGGTCCTTTCCTGGCTTTCTCACTCATTGAGGACAATGAATGGATTAAGTTTGGGGGTGAGGTAACCCTTGTAAAAAAAAAAAAAAAAAAAAAAAGAAAAAAAAAGAAAGCATGAAAAAAGAAATAGAAATTAAAAGGCAACTTAGAAAGCATTCCTCTTTGTCTTAGTTTTGCCTAAGATGCACTCCTCTCCCTTTTTGAAGATTTTTTGTTCTCCTTGAGCTTGCCTAGTAACCAGGGGGATTTATGATACCCATAGTTTGCCTCTGCGTCAAAAAGTAGCTCAAGGGAAGAGAAAACGTTTAAAAAAAATGAGCAGAAAAGAAAAGTTCAAATGAGATGAAAAAGGGATGAGTGTTTGCTTGAAGGTTACAATCTTCCCCAGGGCTTAGGTGAGCTTCACCAAAAAGTGTCGTCATTCTAAGAAGCAAGGAAGTGGTTGCTAGAGAGCAAATCTTAGTCAACTCTAAGGGAAATGAGTGTAGTTCTCGTTAGGTGATGAGCTTGGAGGCTAAGGTGAGTTTCACCATAAAGTGTTGCCATTCTTGGACCAAAGAGCTATGACCTATGAGACTTTCTAAGTTGGTAAAAAAAAAGGAGAATAAAAAGTTAAGAGAGAAGTTTAGGTTGAGCTTAGAAGCTTTAGAGGCTAGGCAAAGAGACTATAGGACTGCTTTGCAAGCTTTAGGATTGAGATTTGTGCTAAGTTTAGGCTTGAAGGTTAGTGGCTTCCTTGATGTCAATAGGCTGGTATAATTTGATATGATGGCTTTTGTAAATAGGTTGAGCTAGAGGATCATTAGAAGAGCACTAAAAATTTGAAAATGTCAAGTTGAAGGGGTATTTTAAAAGAGTAGTGCTTTGTTGAGTAGTTGTATGCATTCAGAGGTGTAAGCTTGTCAAAAAGTAGCTAGGTGTTGTAGTTAGGCCATGTTGACTGCAAGCTGGATATGGGATGAGGAGTTAGAGTTTTTGTAGGCTAGCATTGCTCAGGGACGAGCAATGATTCAAGTTTGGGGGTTTGATAGCTCTTAAAAATAAGAGCTATTGGTTCTCTTTTAGGCTTAAAAACTCTACTCTTTGATGTGTTTGAGCTTTGGTTTGTGCTTGAAAATGAGTATTCTTTGATGAACAATTTTTACATATCAGTAGGCAAAGCTTGAACTAAATTTGGTGCAGATTTCTTATGTTTAAGCTGATTTTTCTGGTATAGGGGCACTCAGGTTTTGCTGCAGCAGCTGATTTCACAAGCAGAAGGCAGAAAGTCTGGAATTTAAATTCCTGCACGTGATAAACCCGTGGAAGCTCTCATTAATTGAGCTGGCAGCCATGTAAGCTTATTTGTCCCATCTCAACCAATAGGGGAAGGTCCATGTGGAAGAATATGTCTAATCAGCCCTGAAATCAATGCAAAGAGATGGTATAAATGCTTCTTTTGCCCAAAATGAAGGGAGAAAAAACCAGAGAATTAACCTAGAAGTTGCTGCTGTCATTGAAGAAAAAGGAGACAAGGAGGCTGCTGTTTTTGGAGGATTTCCAGCTTGGGAAAGCTGGAATCTACCTTGGAAGCTTCTTTTCTTCATCCTTTTTCTCTTATTCTTCCTTCTTCTAGTGTTTAGTTTGTATTTAAGGTTGTAATTATGAATGGTATGGTAGTTCACTGCTGTATTTTCATTATTTTCACCTTGAACATGAGCTAAATCCTCTTAGGTGAGGATTAGGGTGCTTAAGCTTGAACTTGTTGTTTGTTTTAGTGGAACTTTATATATTGCAACTTAAAGTAAAGTGTTCTTCATGATTTAAGCTGGAATTTCGTTTGGCCAACCATTTTCTAGCATTGTTATTTAGTGTTTGGGAAAACAATAGATAACCGACTACTTTGCTTTACCTTAGTCTTTAATGATCATGAAAATGAGTGGGTATTTAGGGATAAATAACCACCTAAGGCACTAAATCAGTTGAGCTAAAAAGAAGGGGTTAAATGGGAGTTTAATCACCTTACCTATAGGAGAATTGGAAAATTCCCGTAGAAAATACTGGGTGAGTTGTAAATTTAGAGTTCTGCTACAGCAAACAGCTTGTGAGAGTAGACAGCCCCTAATCTGAACCTTGCCTTCTCTGTGCTAATTTGTTGTTTTTATTGAATTTTACTTTAGTCCTTATCATTTTAAGCTTGTTTACCATTTTAATCTCTTGCACTTAGTTAAGAAAAAATATTTGGTTCTTGGTTACTTTGAATTTCATTAAAAATAGGCTTAGAAATAGTGATTTTCGTGCATCAATCCCTGTGGAGAACGATATAAAAATACTTATCACTTGCTGCTGATCGTGTGCACTTGCACGTGTGTTTGTGAGTTTTTCTTGCATATTTAGAATTACTTTGCACAAGGCAACAGTAACACCTGTGGATTACAAAATCTACAAGAAGAAACGAGACATAATCTTATGGTTAGACTTATGGCAAAGGGTTATACCTAGAGACGGGGGACTATAAGAAATTCTTATCTCCTGTAATCATGCTAAAGTCTGTTAGAACTCTTGTCCATTTTGAATGGATGTCAATACTACCCTTTTTGAATTGTAATCTTGAAAAGAGTATCTACATGTCTCAACCAGAATGGTTCATCGACCAAGATCAAAAGCAAAAGGGTTTGCAAAGCTTAAGTGATCCATTCATGGATTGATCTAAGCAATTTGACCTTGGAATATAAGATTTGATATTGTGATCAAATCTTTTGGCTTTGATCAGAACATTGATGAATCTTGTCTTAAAGATCGTCAATAGTTTAGTAGCTTTATTAGTGTTGTATGTGATTGATATCCTAGTCATTGGGAATGATGTAGGTTATCTTACTGACTAATAAAATGAGCTAGCAGCTCATTTCCAAATGAAAATTTGGTAGAAGCTAAGTTTGTTCTTTGGATCCAAATTGTTAGGAACCTGTTGGGTTTCCTAGAGTGGGTAAAAATAAGGTAAAAATAGACTCTAGAACACTGTGCAAGCATACACAATCCGCAACAAGTAATAAGTATTTATTGAATCCACGGGGCTGAATAACTCTCACTTTATCTATTTTGTATAACTTCTTAATGGTTTCAAAAGTGGTTAAAATGATTGATTTTGATAAAATGTTGTAGCAAAAGAAATGACAGAATAGAAAGTAAACAAATAAAGCAGACAGATAGGAAACAAGCGTTGGTTAGGATTCAGTAATTGTTTTAAAAGATGCTTTAGCAATATTATTGATTAGGCAAAACTCTTGCAGTCTTATTAGCAGGATCCTCCCGGAACTCTAGATTTTTTGGAATGTGTTTCAACTCCAATGATGGGCTACCGATCAAGCACTAGGCAACTGGCTATCCCTAGTTCAGTCACTGGTGTTCACCAATACACAATGATCTAGTGTGATTAAATGCCACACACTTCTCAATCCCTGAAACTAAGAAGTGGTATTCATACCGGCTAGCCACGCGGGCACAAAATATAAATATGCACAACAGTTAATCAAGATACTCAAATCAACATATATTGCATAGAGAAATTAGCACGACAATTACATGACTCCTAACCAACACCTAAGTAAATTTAGTTCATAAAGCTCATGATAACACACGCTACAATCTGAGTATGTACTGTTGGGTTTTATGCCCTAAAACTCGTAGATAGTGAATGTAACCGTTGACCGGATATTAATGAAATAATATTGATATATTTTCCATTAATTGTTATTAGTTATTCTATATATGTCTTTGCCTAATAATAACCCTAATCCAATAAACTAGACATCCAAGGCTGTAATATGAGTCTTGAACTATATGTAGCGACATATGGGATCATTGTTCAAGAAACAGCCTAAAGGGTCTATAGTATAGGGATAAGACTGGGTGCCTTATCCTGGTGACACTATGGATACGGCCCACTTTGTATTTGATACAAACGCTGCGATCCAACGCGTTCGTGTAGGAGACATGCGAGTGGGGGTATCCTATGCAATGAGTTTGCATAAGACCGGACCGCGAAATAGTAACCATTAGTTATAACACCGTTAACTAGTTGGTTTTCTATTTCACTAGGACGACCGAGACAACTTAGTCTTAATCCTGAGTTGATTATGGACTCCTGCTCATGAGAGACTGTCCTTTGATTTGTATGGGTGAGAGTGGCCAATACGCCAACTCAATAAGCCTACCACTTTGGGGACAAGATCGAATGGGGAGCTGGGAACATAATCGTGCAAGATGGAATTCACTCCTTCCCGACTTTAGGGAAGCAGATGAGTGTTCCCTTAAGTGATTACTCCGAGTCTTGAACAAAGGGCCCTACCCTCTCAATGGCACGAGAGGGTTTTCTGTTTAATGGTTGGACCATAAACAGATTGTTCATTAAAGGAGAATTGGTACTTAAGGAAATAGAGGTGACCCAGGGGTAAGACGGTAATTTGACCCAGCTGGTGTTACGGACACTCGTGAAGGACTAACTAGTCGATATTGGTCTAAGTTCCGTGGACACAGAAAATATGTCTGCAGTGAGAAGAGTGCAACTGTGAGTCTATAGTGGAATGTACACACAGTTAACGAATATTGATTATTGTGGTTAATGAGTTTAACCAATTAATCTCACATCGTTGGAGCTTCTGATCTGCAGGTCCATTAGGTCCCACTGGTAGCTCGTAAAGTAATTTGAGGCAACTAAGTAATTAAATTGAAAATGTTCAATTTACTGAGGGAAATAAATATAATATATATTGATATATTATTATGAGAGAAATTAATATTTGAAGAAGTTCAAATATAAATTTATGGAAGATTGAAAGAATTAATTAATTTAAGTCCTAAAAGTGTTTGGGCAAAATTAATTAATTCAAGGCCGGAAATTAAATATGTGATATTTAATTGGTGGTTAATTAATTAAAGAATTCATTAACCATGAATTAATCAATTATGTAAATAATTAATCACTTAAGGAAGTGATTAATCATTTATGGGAATGATCTAATTACTTATGGAAGAAATTAGTCATTTATGGAAAAGATTAATCAATTGGGGAATTGATTGATCATGATTGATTAATTAAGGAATAAAGATTGAATCAATTTTGGAAAAGATTGATTTAATTGAATATTTTATACATGGCCTCTCTTCTATAAATAGAACACTAGACCTAATTGGTCATGACACTTGACACTCTTGAAAGACAAGACCTAGAATTCTCTCTAGCCTCCCTCTTAGAGAAAGACTCCCACAAGTCTTTGGCCTCCTAGACTTAGAGACATACCGGTGTAACCTCTGTGGTTATTGTGTCAATCAAAGAAGAATTTCCAGCGAAGAATACCTTGAAGCGGCTGCTGCGTTTTCGTTCGTGGAGCTTCGTTGGCGAAGAACGGTCAAGTCTACAACGGAGGTTTGTAACGGTTCTTCCTCTTTTCTTTAGAAAAGTTTTAAAAATAAATTCAGATTTATTTTAGCATGTTTTAAACCGATTTTACAGCGGCTTTAAAGTTAGTTTAAAGTTTTGTTTGAGTTTTCGTAACGGTTTTTAATATTAATTAATATACGGCGTAAGGTCCAATCGATGCGCTTCCGCTGCGTTGGGACTTTTATTCCCTTCAATCGGCATCAGAGCCATCGCTGTCCCTATTAATTAATTTTAAAAAGTTGCGATAGGCTCTAATAGGTGGGATTTATGCATATTGTATGTTCGGTTTGCATTGAACTGTTTGGGTTAATTTTATGGCCATAGATTTTATTTTTTATGTGATTTTGATCATGTAAGGCCCGGTGTTTCGGGTATATTATGTAAAATCGAGTCCTATGTAAGTCCGGGTCTAGAATAGTTTTTTATGAGATGAAAATCGGAGCAATCGTCGCTGAAATCGGGGCCAAAATTGGAGAAAAGTTGCTGTTTCTGCCCAGAAATTGCCTCCAGACGCAACAGCGTCGGGACGCTCCTTCAACAGCGTCTCGACGCTGTCCCGATACCGAAGGCGCTCGGTAAGGAAAGCACACAGCGTCGGGACGCTACCTCAACAGCGTCTCGACGCTGTCTCGATTACGCAGGCGCCAGATATGGAAAACGCACAGCGTCGGGACGCTAATCTACACAGCGTCTCGACGCTGTCACGATGGAGGCGCGACCTAGGGTTCCAAAAGGCGCGGTTCAAGCGAGGCCGGTCCGGTTCGGCTGGGCTGGGACCAATTTGGTCCGGTTCAGTCAATGTTTGGCATGGTTCGTGATTTTGGAGGCCGGTTCGAGGTGGTTCGGGGCGGTTCGTGCTGTCTAGGCCAATTCCGGAGCTCTACATGGATTTTTTAGGATAGAATATAGCTAAATTAATGTAATTTAATGCTTTATTTTATCCTAGGGGCCAAAATTAACCGGTTCAATTGCTATTTATATGCTTTATGGATGTCATATAGATTATTTAATCCCACCTTAGGTTATAAACATGCTCATGCATTTTTTTATATATTATAAATTGTTATAATGTATGTTTAAGTGCATGGATTTGTTTTCATATTTTTAATATAAGTGTATATTAATTATATGAAAAATTGGAAAGCATGAAGCATGTCATTACTTAAATTAAATATAAATAGTTATGTTTAATGTGATGAATGAAGCATGCTTGGTTGATTTTCTTGATTGGCTTATAATTGTTATAATAAAAGAAAATCAAAATTGCATGAAGCATGAAACATCCATAGTTATTAATATAATTGTTATATTATTCATGCAATTAATGTGGCTTAATTATTCAATTTGAATGAGATTGTTGAATGAATTAAACCCTAGATTCTTGATTATAGGATTAATCATTAAAATTTGAAATAGTTCTTTAATATTAATGATTAGAAACCGTCAATCTATAATCAAGATTTGCATGCAAACATAAGATCGTAGGATAAATTGAATTAATTTTAAATTGTTTAAAATTAATTAGACCTAGATCGATTTCTAATAGGATTAGAATCTTTTCTTACTTAGAATTAAAAATAGTTTTAATTTACTAAGTAGGAAAAACATTGCTATGATTATAAGGGAACTCCACCGGTAATGTTCTGTCTAAGGCTGGGGGTATTTAAGTTGACGGTTTACGGAACACCTCCTACCTGGGAACTGACCTGGAATACCGGAGTTGAATTAATCATAGTTAAATGTTAGCATGCAATGTCACTAGGTTTATTAAAAGTGTTTAATGCACCTAGATCTTTAGAGTAAAGACCTTACATTACTGAGGTTATAAGGGAACTCTCTCGGTAAAGTTCTGTCTAAGGCTGGGGGTATTTAAGTTGACGGTTTACGGAACACCTCCTACCTGGGAACTAACCGGATTGAGTTGAATTAACCATAGTAATGTTGACTTGCAATGTTGGGTTTATTAAAAGAAGTTTAATTCACCCAAAAGTTTGCAGTTGAATCCTTTCCATAATTGTTATAATAGGATCAGACTTAGATAGATTGACTTAGCCGAATACTATCTAAGTTAAACAACCCTATATTAACCTTAGGACATTTTCAGTGGGAGGAAAATTACAAAACGAGATTTAAATCAAGTTTTGCTCCTACGTCCCTATATTCACAACGTGAGATTCATGCTCGGCTTCGAGTCGCCCTAGGAGCGGCCTCCCTTCGGAAAGTGTTTGCATGGATCAATATCAAGGTGAATGGGAAAAATGTCTAGAGTAAGTGGGAGCGGGACACGTGTCAACGTATCCCTCGGTCTCCGCCCATAGTTCACACCGTGAGAGTCCTATGATCCGCCTGCAGGTTGCCCTGGCGCATCCATCCCTTCGGAGGGCCTGGTCATAGGATTCGGAACATCGTGAACTCCTGAAAAGGATAGGAGCTCTTAGGCTAATCACCAACAGTTGTCTTTCCCTTCGGTAGCCTGTTGGTGCGTGCCTCTGAGATCTGAAAGTGGGAGGGTTACACTTACGAGGATGAGTTAAAAGTGTTAACAAATCCTTGACCAAACAACGGTGGCTAATGTCTATAGGAATATGAGTTATTCTGGAATTAGAATTAGCTGAGAGGTGTCTCATTTCAAAGGAAGAGTACCTGATCACCCTTCGGTGGCTGATATTCTAAACCTCTGAAACGTCGTTGCAAAACTAAATCAATAGTTTTAGGGTTCTGTGATTGTCTGTTTTGCCAAATTGATTGGATTGTGTGCAATTGTTTGCTTGTATGATGGGTTAAGGCAAAGATAACTAATACGGTCATTGTTTGTTTAAATTTCAGCAATGTCTTCCTCAATTGTCTCTCTGCTTAAAAATGAGAAATTAACCGGCGAAAATTATGCTACGTGGAAATCGAACCTGAATACGATTCTTGTTGTCGATGATCTGCGGTTCGTCTTAACGGAGGATTGTCCTCCAACCCCTGCTCGTAATGCATCCCAGGCAGTTAAGGATGCTTATGACCGCTGGACAAAGGCCAATGATAAGACTCGCGTCTATATCTTAGCCAGCTTATCTGAAGTTTTGGCTAAAAGGCATGAGGGCATGGTAACAGCGAGGGAGATTATGAACTCTCTCCGGGAGATGTTTGGACAACCGTCCTACCAACTCCACCATGACGCTCTCAAATACGTTTATAGCTGTCGCATGAAAGAGGGCACGTCTGTTCGGGAGCATGTCCTGGATATGATGGTCCAATTCAACGTGGCAGAGGCAAACGGGGCGGTCATAGATGAGCGTAGTCAGGTTGCATTCATCTTAGAATCTCTTCCGAAGAGTTTTCTACAGTTTCGAAGCAATGCAATGATGAATAAAATAACATTCAACCTGACTAGCCTCCTGAATGAGCTACAGCTCTATCAGTCTCTTCTTAAGAACAAGGGACAGATAGAAGGAGAGGCAAACGTTGTTCACTCCAAAAGAAAGTTCGAGAAGGGTTCATCCTCTGGAACTAAATCTGTAGCCACTTCTTCAAAGAAAACTCAGAAGAAGAAAGGAAACAAGGGGAAAGCTCCCAGTACTGCTGCTAAAAGCAAGGGAAAAGCCAAAGCTGTGGCAGACAAGGGCAAGTGTTTTCACTGCAATGTAGATGGACATTGGAAGAGAAACTGCCCAAAGTACCTTGCTGAGAAAAAGAAGGAAAAGGAAGGTAAATTTGATTTACTTGTTTTAGAAACATGCCTGGTAGAACATGATGAGTTTACCTGGATACTTGATTCAGGAGCAACTAATCATGTTTGCTCTTCTTTTCAGGAAAATAGTTCCTTTCGGCAGTTGAACGATGGAGAAATGACACTCAGGGTCGGAACTGGAGAAGTCATTTCAGCTAAAGCAGTGGGAGCTGCGAAGTTATTTTTTTGAAATAGATTCTTACTTTTAGAAAGTTTGTTAATCGTTCCCAAGATTAAGAGGAACTTAATTTCTATTTCATGTTTGATTGAACAATCGTATACAGTTACTTTTGATATGAATGAAGCGTTCATTTATAAAAATGGTATACTCATTTGTTCAGCAAAATTGGAAAATAACTTGCATGTTTTAAGACCAACCGAAAACAAAGCACTTTTAAATCACGAATTATTTAAAACTGCTGAAACTCAAAGTAAAAGGCAAAAGATTTCTCCATCAAGTAACAATACTCATCTTTGGCATCTTAGACTTGGTCATATAAACATCGATAGGATCGGTCGTTTGGTAAAGAATGGACTTCTAAGCAAGTTAGAAGATGATTCACTACCACCTTGTGAATCTTGACCAAAAGACCCTTTACTGGAAAAGGTTACAGAGCCAAAGAACCCTTAGAGTTAATACATTCGGATCTATGTGGTCCAATGAATGTAAAAGCTCGAGGAGGGTACGAATATTTCATCTCATTTATAGATGATTATTCAAGATATGGTTACTTATACCTAATGGGACATAAGTCTGAAGCCCTTGAAAAGTTTAAGGAGTTTAAGGTTGAAGTTGAAAACCTATTAGGTAAATCTATCAAAGTACTTCGATTTGATCGAGGAGGGGAGTATATGGATCAAAGATTCCAGGACTATATGATAGAACATGGAATCCAATCTCAACTCTCAGCCCCTGGTACACCTCAGCAGAATGGTGTGTCAGAAAGGAGAAATAGAACCTTGTTAGACATGGTTCGATCAATGATGAGCTATGCTCAATTGCCTAGCTCGTTTTGGGGGTATGCAGTGGAGACTGCAGTATACATCTTGAACAATGTTCCCTCGAAAAGTGTTTCTGAAACACCTTTCGAGTTATGGAAGGGGCGTAAACCTAGTTTGCATCACTTTCGCATCTGGGGTTGTCCAGCACACGTGCTTGTGACGAATCCTAAGAAACTGGAACCTCGTTCAAAACTATGCCAATTTGTTGGTTACCCTAAAGAAACGAGAGGTGGTTATTTCTACGACCCACAAGAAAATAAGGTGATTGTATCGACAAACGCCACTTTCTTAGAGGAAGACCACATGAGAGATCATAAACCACGAAGCAAAATAATATTAGGAGAAGCTACTGAAGAATCATCAAGAGTTGTTGATGAAGTTGGACCTTCAACAAGGGTTGATGAAGGAACTAGTTCTTCAGAACCATCCCGTCCATCTCAAACGTTGGGAATGCCTCGACGCAGTGGGAGGGTTGTGTTACAACCTGATCGCTACTTGGGTTTAACTGAAACTCAGGTTGTCATACCTAATGATGGCATTGAGGATCCATTGTCCTATCGACAGGCAATGAATGACGAAGATAAGGATGAATGGGTCAAAGCCATGAACCTGGAAATGGAGTCAATGTACTCCAATTCTGTATGGGAACTTGCAGATCTACCATATGGGGTAAAACCCATAGGGTGCAAATGGATCTATAAGAGAAAAAGAGATGCAGCTGGAAAGGTACAGACCTTCAAAGCTAGACTAGTGGCAAAGGGTTATACCCAAAAGGAGGGGGTTGACTATGAGGAAACCTTTTCTCCTGTAGCCATGTTAAAGTCCATAAGAATTCTTTTATCCATTGCCACATATTATGACTATGAAATATGGCAAATGGACGTCAAGACTGCCTTTCTGAATGGTAATCTTGAGGAGAATATCTTTATGTCTCAACCCGAAGGGTTCATAGCCCAAGGTCAGGAACAAAAGGTTTGTAAGCTAAATCGATCCATTTATGGATTGAAACAAGCATCCAGATCATGGAACATTAGATTTGATACTGCAATCAAATCTTTTGGCTTTGACCAAAACGTTGATGAGCCTTGTGTATACAAGAAAGTCAACAAAAGGAAAGTAGCTTTTCTAATACTTTATGTAGACGATATCCTACTCATTGGGAATGATGTAGGATACCTCACTGACATTAAGAAATGGCTAGCTGCCCAATTCCAAATGAAAGATCTGGGAGAGGCTCAATATGTTCTGGGAATCCAAATCATTAGGGATCGTAAGAACAAAACGCTAGCTCTGTCTCATGCAACGTATATTGACAAGATGTTGTCTCGATATTCGATGCAAAACTCCAAGAAGGGACTCCTACCCTTCAGACATGGGGTACACCTGTCTAAGGAACAATCTCCTAAGACACCTCAAGAAGTTGAGAACATGAGACACATTCCCTACGCCTCAGCTGTGGGCAGCTTAATGTATGCTATGCTCTGCACTAGGCCTGACATATGTTATGCAGTGGGAGTAGTCAGTAGGTATCAGTCTAATCCAGGGTTGGACCACTGGGGAGCGGTTAAGAATATACTCAAGTATCTTCGGAGAACGAGGGACTACATGCTTGTGTATGGAGCTAAGGATTTGATTCTTACTGGATACACTGATTCTGACTTTCAAGCTGATAAGGATTCTAGGAAATCCACATCAGGGTCAGTATTCACCCTCAATGGAGGAGCAGTAGTGTGGAGAAGCATCAAACAAGGATGCATAGCAGACTCAACCATGGAGGCTGAGTATGTAGCAGCTTGCGAAGCAGCTAAGGAGGCAGTATGGCTCAGAAAGTTCTTGACTGATTTGGAAGTAGTTCCGAATATGAACGTGCCCATAACACTATACTGTGACAACAGTGGGGCTGTAGCCAACTCAAAAGAACCTCGTAGCCACAAACGGGGTAAACACATCGAGAGGAAGTATCACCTGATACGGGAGATTGTGCAAAGAGGAGATGTGATCGTCACTAAGATCGCCTCGGAGCACAACATCGCTGATCCATTTAAAAAGGCTCTCACGGCTAAAGTGTTTGAGGGTCATCTAGAAGGTCTAGGTCTACGAGATATGTATGCCATCTAATCTAGGGCAAGTGGGAGAAATGTATAATGGGTATAAGGATGCCCTAGTTCATTGTATTTCCAGCTTTAGATTATTGCATTTACATCCCACTAACTAAGTGTTTTAGTTCAAGTGGGAGTTTGTTGGGTTTTATGCCCTAAAACTCGTAGATAGTGAATGTAACCGTTGACCGGATATTAATGAAATAATATTGATATATTTTCCATTAATTGTTATTAGTTATTCTATATATGTCTTTGCCTAATAATAACCCTAATCCAATAAACTAGACATCCAAGGCTGTAATATGAGTCTTGAACTATATGTAGCGACATATGGGATCATTGTTCAAGAAACAGCCTAAAGGGTCTATAGTATAGGGATAAGACTGGGTGCCTTATCCTGGTGACACTATGGATACGGCCCACTTTGTATTTGATACAAACGCTGCGATCCAACGCGTTCGTGTAGGAGACATGCGAGTGGGGGTATCCTATGCAATGAGTTTGCATAAGACCGGACCGCGAAATAGTAACCATTAGTTATAACACCGTTAACTAGTTGGTTTTCTATTTCACTAGGACGACCGAGACAACTTAGTCTTAATCCTGAGTTGATTATGGACTCCTGCTCATGAGAGACTGTCCTTTGATTTGTATGGGTGAGAGTGGCCAATACGCCGACTCAATAAGCCTACCACTTTGGGGACAAGATCGAATGGGGAGCTGGGAACATAATCGTGCAAGATGGAATTCACTCCTTCCCGACTTTAGGGAAGCAGATGAGTGTTCCCTTAAGTGATTACTCCGAGTCTTGAACAAAGGGCCCTACCCTCTCAATGGCACGAGAGGGTTTTCTGTTTAATGGTTGGACCATAAACAGATTGTTCATTAAAGGAGAATTGGTACTTAAGGAAATAGAGGTGACCCAGGGGTAAGACGGTAATTTGACCCAGCTGGTGTTACGGACACTCGTGAAGGACTAACTAGTCGATATTGGTCTAAGTTCCGTGGACACAGAAAATATGTCTGCAGTGAGAAGAGTGCAACTGTGAGTCTATAGTGGAATGTACACACAGTTAACGAATATTGATTATTGTGGTTAATGAGTTTAACCAATTAATCTCACATCGTTGGAGCTTCTGATCTGCAGGTCCATTAGGTCCCACTGGTAGCTCGTAAAGTAATTTGAGGCAACTAAGTAATTAAATTGAAAATGTTCAATTTACTGAGGGAAATAAATATAATATATATTGATATATTATTATGAGAGAAATTAATATTTGAAGAAGTTCAAATATAAATTTATGGAAGATTGAAAGAATTAATTAATTTAAGTCCTAAAAGTGTTTGGGCAAAATTAATTAATTCAAGGCCGGAAATTAAATATGTGATATTTAATTGGTGGTTAATTAATTAAAGAATTCATTAACCATGAATTAATCAATTATGTAAATAATTAATCACTTAAGGAAGTGATTAATCATTTATGGGAATGATCTAATTACTTATGGAAGAAATTAGTCATTTATGGAAAAGATTAATCAATTGGGGAATTGATTGATCATGATTGATTAATTAAGGAATAAAGATTGAATCAATTTTGGAAAAGATTGATTTAATTGAATATTTTATACATGGCCTCTCTTCTATAAATAGAACACTAGACCTAATTGGTCATGACACTTGACACTCTTGAAAGACAAGACCTAGAATTCTCTCTAGCCTCCCTCTTAGAGAAAGACTCCCACAAGTCTTTGGCCTCCTAGACTTAGAGACATACCGGTGTAACCTCTGTGGTTATTGTGTCAATCAAAGAAGAATTTCCAGCGAAGAATACCTTGAAGCGGCTGCTGCGTTTTCGTTCGTGGAGCTTCGTTGGCGAAGAACGGTCAAGTCTACAACGGAGGTTTGTAACGGTTCTTCCTCTTTTCTTTAGAAAAGTTTTAAAAATAAATTCAGATTTATTTTAGCATGTTTTAAACCGATTTTACAGCGGCTTTAAAGTTAGTTTAAAGTTTTGTTTGAGTTTTCGTAACGGTTTTTAATATTAATTAATATACGGCGTAAGGTCCAATCGATGCGCTTCCGCTGCGTTGGGACTTTTATTCCCTTCATGTACATCCATAATTACAAGAAATTACAAGAAAATATTAATTCCCTTGATCAAACCCGTAATTGATGGTCTTCTTGAAGTCTCCAATCTTTCCTCCTCTATTCGGCTCCCAAAGATGGAAATGAGAAATGATCTTTCCCAAAGATGGAATGTCTTTGACTTGAAACGACTCTTCCCTTTTATAGAACGAAGGCAAGCCCAAATTAGGTCAATTTGTACACGTGGATGGTTCTCCCAGCTTCTTAAGTCCGAAAATAGCTCAACTCACTTCAGTTCATTAGAATGGATAACGAGCTTTTAGTTGGCAGTTTTGCTCAATACTTTGCTGGATCACAGATTTTGCTCCCTCAAGTCGCTAAGCAATATATTATGCATAAAATAACTTCCAAAGCATCCATTCTTCCAAATGGGTTAAAACATATAATATTCATCTAAAAGCAACCCTATTTAGCACAAAAGACACACAAAATACTAAAGAACTATGACCTAAATAACTCCATTTTGGAGAGTTATCATACCCCCAAACTTGAACTATTGCGCATCCCGAGCAATACTAACCAACACTTCCTTGAGAATTCAAAACATTAGACAAAGCATAACTCAATCAAAACAGATAATCCAACACTACCTTCAACCTTTACCGGAGCATTCTGCAAAACCGAGTAATGCTGCAGCAAAATAATTCTTCCGGCATGGACAAATAATCACCACCTTTTAACCTAATCCTAAGAACTTACCACAACCTAGCTCTATTATCGGACATATTTAAACACATTTTGAAGGGGTTTATGTTTTTGTTCTTCAGACTTAAAGCAACCCTACAGTCATAAACTCTTAAGCATGGGATGACCCACTTTATGGTGCAGTATACCCTTGCCTCAAACTCATCACCAACTTGGCTAAATACTCATTGTTAGCGACATTTTATGATGAAGCTCACCTAAGTCCAGGGAGACAGAAAAACTGCTGGATTTTCATTCATCCATCAAAACGTTTGCTCCGTGAATTTTCTCAGCAATTTTCACAAATATATATATATATATATATTCAGCAAAATTTTCTCATTTTTCATATTTCCTAGGTCATCTTTTGACGCAAAGACAAAATGTGGGTGTCACAAATGTCCTTGGTTACTCAATAACCTAGAAAATTAATGAAGGAGAGGAATGCTCGAGCAAAACAATTGGAGTAGCAGAAAGTCCCCCAAACTTCAATTATTCATTGTCCCCAATGAATTATTAACATGAGAAATTATACCCCCAAACTTAAATTTTTCTATCTGAATTTTAAACTAAGCGTGAGACTAAAATCAAGCTTAAGGTGGATCAAACAAGTCAACACTACCTCTGAATCTTCTTGCCGCAGCGATGACCTGGCTAGAAGAAATGCTCAAGCAAAAGGTTTCTGGAGAGCAGAATACCTTGATCGAATTAAGCTAACTATTCCAAGCTTAAAAAATTCATAAGAAAATTAGTTAAGTTAGGAATGCTTAGTGCGTAGAACAGAAATGCTTGGAAATTTCATTAGAAACATAGAAAATGAAATTTACATCAACAGATATTTTGGTGGCCTAAAAGCAGAAAATTAAAAACAAGAAAACATAAAATCAAAAGAAATAGGGGTCAGGAATACGCGAGCAATCAAAATGATAAGAACAAAAATAATGCTCGCCAAAGTCATCCTATCCATCAATCCTCCTGACCCTGCTCATCATCTTCCTCTTCTTTTCTCTCTACTGGCGGTGGCGGGATCCAAGGGTTAAATAAATCATCAGGGAACATAGGGAAGGCCTTATATGGTTTTGAGAAATTGGATTGCAGGGTCCTCCGAAGTGTGTTGATAGCGAGCAGAAATGTCGCTATTTTAGTCTCAATTTATTAAGCTTTTTGGTGCTTTAATCGTGTTTTTTATGAATATATTTAATGAATTTTGTTATTTGGTCCTTAGGAGCTAAGTTGGTGATTTTGGGAGAAAAAGAGCCAAAATTGAAGTAATTATAGCGCAAATCCTAGCTTGATGCAATTGGAGGCCCAAAGAAGACATCTATGAAGAAAAGACCAAGAGAAATGAAGAAGAAGGCCCAAAAATCAGCCCAAAAAGGAAGCTGAAAAATCTGGAAAATCTGGACAGCGTCGAGACGCTTAGCAAGGCAGCGTCGCGACGCTGCCCTTTCTTGTTGCCCAAGCCGCGTGTGCAGCAGCGTTGCGACGCTTAGCAAGGCAGCGTCGCGACGCTACCCCTATTCCATGCCTATAAATAGGCGCCCTTGGGTGCCTCATTTCTCATCAATCAAACCATCAATCAATTCATCCTTTCTTTCCTTTCTTAGGCTCCTTTTTTGGAGCCCCTCTCAAGGCCTTTGAGCCTTTTTGAGAGGATTCTTCTAGTGGGAAAATTTTGGGAATTTTGGGGAGCAATCTTAGAGGCTCGCGGAGTAGTCAGCGGGGGCTCCAAGCGTCAGCGACGGGCTTTTCGACGGTCAATTCCTTTCCTTTTATGCTCTTTAATATGCTTTCCCTTGTAATTATTGTGAATATTATGTGTAGCTAAACCCCAATTTGGGGTCTTGAAATGAAATGATAGTCAAAATATTGTTATAATTTCTTGTCTCTTGTCCATGTCCTAATTATTTGTATGGATGTGCTTAATGCTTTACTCAATCTGGCCAATTGTGTAATGATTCGATTCTTAATGGAAACTCGACGGAGAGAAATTAGGATAGATCATAATCCATGCAACTAGTTTAATTGCCCGTTGTGACACCGGGATTAGTTGATTAAACTTAGATTCCTAAAATGAATCAGAGCGTAATAATTAATGATTTTTAATAGCGCTAAGGACACTTAGGTTGTTAAAATGAATTAATTACAATTAGGGGAAACCGACAGGAGAACCTATGTGATTAACGGAGATTCTAGGATTATAATTAGTTGGGCAATGAGATAGGA
Organism: Luffa acutangula; assembly: GCA_036850905.1. NCBI lineage: Eukaryota > Viridiplantae > Streptophyta > Magnoliopsida > Cucurbitales > Cucurbitaceae > Luffa > Luffa acutangula. The sequence goes on along the minus strand of CM072090.1, from coordinate 26,096,772 downwards.
TAATTATAGCAATTATTTAGTTAATCATTGATTTTCAAGACCCCTCTTCCCACTTAAAGAAAACTCTTTCTCCACATTTTAATTTTTTTGATTGATCAATTTGTTTTCATTAATTGTCTTGAATTTAAGTCCTTTATATTGCATGAAGTGGTCCCTAAATATTATTTCGCCTAAGTATTTTCAGTGCTCAAGAAAATTTTATTTAATTGCTTAAGTTTCGCTTCGCCTCCCTGAGGATTCGATACTCGGAATACTTTCCGTTTTATATTACTTGTGACGACCCGTGCGCTTGCGGAAAATCGCCCAACAAGTTTTTGGCGCCGTTGCCGGGGAGGCTTGATTTTTAAGCAAAAATTAAATTTTTCTTGACATCGAAAAGAAAAGGATAAATGGTAATTTAGGTGTAAATATATTTTTTTTCATCATTTTGTGAATATTATTTTATTTTCATTTTGTTTGGTTCTTTTTGTTGTCTGGGAGCATTGTATGTGAAGAAACAAGGTGGTTGATTTGTTTCCGCTAGATCTTGAGATTAACAGGACTCTTAAATCCATTAAAAGAGAAAAAAGATTAGCAGAAGCGATGGTCCACCAAGAAGAAGCTCCCAAGGCAATTAGAGATTTTCTGCAGCCAGTTCTTCCCATCGAGAATTCTGGAATTATCTACGCCCCTATCCAAGCTACAAATTTTGAGCTAAAAACAGGGTTGATTCAGATGGCGCGCGATAACTCGTTCAAAGGACATCCTTCCGAGGACCCCCACTCTCATCTGCGATCATTCCTAGAAATATGCGGGACGGTAAAGATGAACAGAGTTCCGGCCGTCGCGATCAGATTGAGGCTATTTCCATTTTCTCTACAGGATAAAGCAAAAGATTGGCTCGAATCAGTCGAGACGGGCAACATCAGTACTTGGGACGAGCTTGCCCAGGCTTTTCTGACAAAATTTTTTCCACCGGCTAAGACTACCAAGCTCCGAACTGAAATTGGAACATTCAGACAGCTTGACGAGGAGCAGCTATACGAAGCGTGGGAAAGATATAAGGAAATGCTTAGGCGATGCCCCCAACACGGATATCCTGATTGGCTTCAGGTACAGTTATTTTATAATGGATTAAACCCCTCCACAAAGACAGTCCTAGACACGTCAGCAGGAGGGAGTTTTCTTTCAAAAACAGTGACAGAAGCCAAAGACCTGCTTGAGGAAATGGCGGCAACAAGTTATCAATGGCCGACGGAGAGAGGAACAGTTACAAAAAAGGCTGGATTATATGAATTGGATCAGTCAAGTTCACTGAAAGCGCAACTGGCATCTCTGACTAATGCACTAAACAAATTGACGTCATCTAAGGTGGTTAAGTCCATTTCCACCTTAGCTGAAGGTCATTCAAAGAAAGAAGGTCAAGATGTGGAAGAAGTTCAATACATAGGAAATAGATCATATACTCAAGGAGTACCAAACTTCTACCACCCCAGTCTGCGCAATCACGAGAACTTCTCATATGCGAATACGAAGAATGTTTTGCAGCCACCCCCAGGTTTTGCATCAACGAGTACTCCTGAAAAGAAAAATAATCTGGAGGAGATGGTGGCTTTATTCATCAAAGAACAAAGAATATTGAATGTGAGTCTCCAGACATCAGTAAACAACCACGACACAGCTCTAAAGAATATGGAAGTACAGATAGGTCAGATTGCTTCAGCAGTAAATGCCATTCAAAAGGGAAAATTTCCAAGCGATACTGAGCCTAACCCGAAAGAGCAGTGTAAGATGGTGGTTCTGAGAAGTGGCAGAAGACTGGAGGACAGTTCAAAGAAGAAAAATGAAGAAGAAAAGAGAAGGGATGAAGATGAAGGGACTGAGGCACAAAAAGCCTCCTCTGAAAGGTTCCAACATCCTCCCAACTCTATTGAATTAAAATGTAATTTTTCTAACAGCTTTGCAGGTAGAAAAGAAGATGAGAGGCAGAATGACAATAAGAAGCTGACTGAGGAAGAAGTGGTTCCATGCAACCACCATGACAGAGGTTCGCATATTAGCCCGCCCAAGCGGAGGGGCGAATGTCCAACCTTTGATTACAGGGAGTTACCTTTTCCTCAGAGATTTAAGAATGTCAAATTAGATGAACAATTTCAAAAATTCTTAGAAATGTTTAAAAAGTTGTCTGTGAATATTCCATTGGTAGAAGCTTTGTATAATATGCCAAATTATGGAAAATTCATGAAGGAAATGCTTTCTAAAAAGAAAAGTCTGAAAAAAGAAGTTTTTAATTTATCTGAGAGTAGCAGTACCATTATTTCTGGTAGGATACCCTCTAAGCAGAAAGATCCAGGGAGTTTTACTATTCCCTGTACCATAGGAGAAGTATCCTTCAATAGGGCTCTATGTGATTTAGGAGCAAGTATAAATTTGATGCCCTACTCTGTATACAGGAAGATTGGTTTATCAGGTATGACAGACACCGACGTCACTCTCCAGCTTGCTGACAGATCGATTACCCACCCGATGGGTGTGGTGGAGGACGTGTTGGTGAAAGTCAACAAATTCATCTTCCCTGTAGATTTTGTGGTACTGGACATGAAGGAGGACAAAGAAGTGCCAATTATCTTAGGCAGACCTTTCCTAGCCACTGGTAAGGCTGAGATTAACGTGCATACAGGTAAGCTTACCTTGAACATTGATGATGAAAAAGTCGTGTTTAGTATTTTTGGCCAAGATGAATCTGTTTGTAGTTTGCATACATGTTTTTCTGTTGGGCCTGAATACTTGACTGATGACGATGAAGAGGTAGACTATAATCTTGGCCTAGGCTTAGGAGAAATGCTTGTTGATAATATGGATTTTGATCATGATGCATATATGGATAATCCTATGTTTGAAAACGATTTGGATCTGCCTGACTTTGAAAATGAATTAGACTTGCCTGCTTATGAAAATGAAAAATCTGCAGTTGATGATTTACCTTCCTTTGAAAATGAATTAAATTTGCCTGAAATGAATAATTTTGATGATGATATTGAATTGCCTGACATTGAGCATAAACATAAAAGGCATAAAAAAGATTGCTCGATAGATAATTTTGAGTCTGACCATGATTACAGTGAATCTATTGAGTCTGATCTTGACATTCCTGAATGCATGAATCCTGACAATGTGAATACTTTCTTTTCATGTCCTGATGATGTGTACAGCATAGAATCTGACTCAGAAGAACTTGAATCTGTGCATAGTATAGAATCTGATCCTGAAATTCTTGAATTCTTTAATTCTTCTGATGATGAGAGATGTGATAGCTTAGTTGAATCATTTTTTAATTCTGAGTCCGAAGGATCTACTGAGCATGTAGATATTTTTTCTGATGAATGGACTGGCATGATTGATAGGCCATCTCTAGATCCTAGACCAGTAGATATTTTAATGCTTGATGACTCTGTTAACAACTGTTTTGAGAATAGAGATTTAGAAAAGAGATTTGATGCGACTGGTTATTTTCTAAAATGTTATTATGAGAATCTCTTTAGTGAAGATGGGCCAGGGGAAAGTTTTTTTTCTCCCCTGTTTGTAGTTTGCAATTCGGTGCGTGATTTCTTACAGGGCCCGGAGGATGATGAAATTTTTTATTTTGAGCCTCCGTAAGCGTGCCGAGCCTAGTCTAGCTAAAGACGTTAAAGAAAGCGCTGCTTGGGAGGCAACCCAAGGATTAAAGTAGTTAGTTGTTTTTGCGGTAAATAATTTTCTTTGCTCCGTGATCCAATTTTGTTTTGCAGGATCACCTTAGCAAATCCCAAAATTCCACATTTCCCATTTTTCATGGATCCAAAGGAAGAGGATGAAGCGCTCCTAGCTCAGGGAAGTCTCAGTATCCCTCTTTATGGTTTTCTGTTTTAAAACATTGGGGACAATGTTTAGTTTAAGTTTGGGGGGGAGGCTTCCGCTGTGTTGAGCATATTTAAATTCTGTTGGATGCATGAATAGATAGCCATGATAGCCAAGGATGTGATTTTTGAAATTTTGGGAGAAAATGGTTTATATGATTGTGGAATCTGGGAGCACGACAGAAATTGTGAAATTTTAAAATTTTTTGATACTTAGTTTTGATATCTAAAGCATGCAATAGGCTTATCTAATGACGTCTTTGAAAATCTAGATTCTTATTATGGTTTTCAAAATTGTTGTCACCCCGATAGGCTTAGTTTCTAATATTAGGAAGTTCATGCTTGATTGCTCTAAAGAACTAGGTAGGAAAAAATGTTATGCCTGCTGAGAGAAAAGCAAAAGCAACAAAAGAAAATTTGAGAAAAAGAAAATCTGTTGAAAAAAAAAAGAATTTTTTTTTGCTTGCTCAAAAGAAAAAAAGCCTAGGGGTAAAAAGAGCTACCTGCGGTGTGATCAGTTAGGCCAACCAGAGAATAAAATTCGGGTTAAGTGTCCCTGCACCGTAGTGTGAAAGCTAGTACCATTAGATATCAAAATGCAAGTTTGGGGGAGGAGCAAAAGAAAAAGAAAAAGAAAAAGAAAAAGAAAAAAAAATCTTGTGAGAAGTCTGCTCCCCCATGAAAAAAGAAATGACAGGCACCTTAGTTTCTTTTTTTTGCATGATAGAAGGACTCCGAAGTATTAGGGGCTCTTAGCCAGTGTAGGGGGAAAACAAATGGAGAAAACCATAAGACTAATCTAGGTTAGTAAAAGAATCAATAGATAAGTCTTGAGCATGCTATTCATTAATCTTAAGTTCAAACTAGTTTAAGATTTCTTCAAGAGTATGCGGTGCTTGCTTATTCCACTTGCATGTTTTCCATTCGATCCTAAGAATTCCAAAATCATTGAGGGTTGAGCGATTCTATTTCATGCATCTTTAGAATTTATTTTGCTCGGGACTAGCAAAAGCTTAAGTTTGGGGGTGTGATAGCGAGCAGAAATGTCGCTATTTTAGTCTCAATTTATTAAGCTTTTTGGTGCTTTAATCGTATTTTTTATGAATATATTTAATGAATTTTGTTATTTGGTCCTTAGGAGCTAAGTTGGTGATTTTGGGAGAAAAAGAGCCAAAATTGAAGTAATTATAGCCCAAATCCTAGCTTGATGCAATTGGAGGCCCAAAGAAGACATCTATGAAGAAAAGACCAAGAGAAATGAAGAAGAAGGCCCAAAAACCAGCCCAAAAAGGAAGCTGAAAAATCTGGAAAATCTGGATAGCGTCGAGACGCTTAGCAAGGCAGCGTCGCGACGCTGCCCTTTCTTGTTGCCCAAGTCGCGTGCGCAGCAGCGTCGCGACGCTTAGCAAGGCAGCGTCGCGACGCTACCCCTATTCCAGGCCTATAAATAGGCGCCCTTGGGTGCCTCATTTCTCATCAATCAAACCATCAATCAATTCATCCTTTCTTTCCTTTCTTAGGCTCCTTTTTTGGAGCCCCTCTCAAGGCCTTTGAGCCTTTTTGAGAGGATTCTTCTAGTGGGAAAATTTTGGGAATTTTGGGGAGCAATCTTAGAGGCTCGAGGAGTAGTCAGCAGGGGCTCCAAGCGTCAGCGACGGGTTTTTCGACGGTCAATTCCTTTCCTTTTATGCTCTTTAATATGTTTTCCCTTGTAATTATTGTGAATATTATGTGTAGCTAAACCCCAATTTGGGGTCTTGAAATGAAATGATAGTCAAAATATTGTTATAATTTCTTTTCTCTTGCCCATGTCCTAATTATTTGTATGGATGTGCTTAATGCTTTACTCAATCTGGCCAATTGTGTAATGATTCGATTCTTAATGGAAACTCGACGGAGAGAAATTAGGATAGATCATAATCCATGCAACTAGTTTAATTGCCCGTTGTGACACCGGGATTAGTTGATTAAACTTAGATTCCTAAAATGAATCAGAGCGTAATAATTAATGATTTTTAATAGCGCTAAGGACACTTAGGTTGTTAAAATGAATTAATTACAATTAGGGGAAACCGACAGGAGAACCTATGTGATTAACGGAGATTCTAGGATTATAATTAGTTGGGCAATGAGATAGGATAATTATAGCAATTATTTAGCTAATCATTGATTTTCAAGACCCCTCTTCCCACTTAAAGAAAACTCTTTCTCCACATTTTAATTTTTTTGATTGATCAATTTGTTTTCATTAATTGTCTTGAATTTAAGTCCTTTATATTGCATGAAGTGGTCCCTAAATATTATTTCGCCTAAGTATTTTCAGTGCTCAAGAAAATTTTATTTAATTGCTTAAGTTTCGCTTCGCCTCCCTGAGGATTCGATACTCGGAATACTTTCCGTTTTATATTACTTGTGACGACCCGTGCGCTTGCGGAAAATCGCCCAACATGTGTCATCCCTCCTCTTAGCATAGGTCCAGTAGGTTTGAGCTTGCTTTTCAGCATACTCTTGCCTACTGGCAGACAATGCCAGCTGCTCTAGGATTTAATGGATTTTGCACACTAGCCCACCTTGGCGTGCCTCCTGCGTGCGCTGAAGCCGAGCCAGATTGGGCATATCTATGATCCCCTTGTTAAGCAAAAACACATCCTCTGGAACCGTGGGCACTCCTGTCCTGGTGCATAACATCGTGATCGTGTTCGGGAAAAACAACATTCCCACCTTTTTGCTCCAGCAATTATAAATTTCCCTTGAAATAATTTTCGCCACATCTATACTTAAAGAACGAAGAATGACGAATACCAGAAGCACTCGATCTCGAGACACCGTTGAATCATGAGTTGTTGGAAGCAAGCGCTTCTTGACAAAGCTCAACCATGTGTTGGCTTTACTTTCAGATAAGTTGCTTGGAACCTGTGCTTTTCCGTTTTCGACAACCTCCATTGGGCCCCTTCAATTCCAACTTCCCTTACAGCCGCATTCAGATGATCGTTAGATGGTGCCACCACCATCTCATTAAATCATGCGTGCGGAAAATCTTGGAGGTTGAATAGAGAGTTGATTGCACTTGGGCTCCAATCAACAGCCACCCCTCGGACCATGACTTGGCATCCTTCTTGATCATCTATGTTCGCATAAAATTCTTGAACAATGTTGGAATTCAGTGGTTCTGGCTACAAAACTGACTCCACTAGTGATTTGCTATTCCAGCCCTCAAGAAATGTGGTAGATCTTCACCGAAACCTCTTTAAAAAAGAAAATCTCTTTTCAGCATCTCCCTGTATTTTGCTCTGGCAAGCTCATTGACGAAGCGAATGAACGGTATTCCTTCTGCTTCCTCTTCTGCTTCATCCGTTGCTTCGGTAATTCCCGTGCCCCTGTCTTCTTGATGTTTTGCCAAAATCTCTTCCTCTTGTTTCTTTTTTGCTTCTTCTCTTGCCTCGTCATCTGCCTCCTTTTTCTCATGTTCTTCTTTTTCTACATTTTCTTTTTCAGAATCAATCGTCGATGGCGAAGGAGTATCTGTTCGGATTACCTTGATGCGGCCGACTTTCTGCTTCTGACGACGACGCAGGACTTATGGCATAACAACTTCAACCTGAGCTTCTTGCTCTTGAACCTCCTATCCATTCCCTCTCTCTTGAACATCCTCCGCTTGTTTTTCTTGAACTTCTTGCGGACTTTCGATTGTCGGCTCGTTCTGTTCAGGATTTTGTTCCTCAAGCTCCTTTGAATTTTCCTCCTCAACCACAACATCAGCAACATCTTCAACTACTTTTTGCACTATCTCCTCGACTTCAGCCCTCTGTTGCTGCCTTCTTCTTTTGGCTTCTCTCTCTTCCGACGTCTTCTTCTTCTTTGCCTTGGTCTTCGGTGCCTCAGGTGTGACCGACACTTCTTCTTCCACAGTATCTCTCTCTTTCCTCCCTCTTGTTTTAGCCATTGTGGACCCAAAGAATTTTACAGTAATTGGAAGAAAAGGAGAAAAAGATAGCGAAGAGAAAGTGGCAAGAAGATGAAGTGAAAAGTAACTTACCGAGGGTTTTGAATAAATTGGGCTTCAACAAATAAAATCCCAACCGAAAGATTCTGCCCCTAATTAAATAAACTTACCGTTTAATATTGCATGTAATCATGAATTATTAAATTAAAAAACGGTAGAAATTGCCCCGTGGTAAATCTTCCTCGTGTTGGCCAACGGCTAAATCAACACTACGTGACACGTGGAAACACCGGATGCACCACCCGATTTACCTGCCCACGGAAAAATTAAATACCAAACAGTAAAATCATTTAATTTACAATAAATCCCCTTTATATTCGGACTAATTAGTTGCTCCCTCCAACAGAATGCCGCACAAACCACTAAACAAAGATTTTCTTCTAGAATAACCTTTGATATGGAAGATTTTAAATTTAAATTTAAACCGCCCCAATCAAATCTTCTTGTTATTGAAAGCCGAATAAATCAAGAAAAATATTTATTAAAGCCTTAATCTTAAACAGAAATAACGAAAAATACAAATTAAAATTAAATCCAAACTAAACTAATCAAATTAATTTAAAATAAGGGAAAAATACACTTTTGGTCCCTGAGGTTTGGGTTAAGTGACACTTTGGTCCCTGAGTTTTCAAACTCAACAAAAATACCCCTGATGTTTGAGATAAGGAGCACTTTGGTCCCTACCGTCAATTTTTCGGTTAACTCCTAATGGTTGCTGACATGACACTAATATTTTAATAAAAAAATTATTATTTTTTTTATTTTTTTAAATAAAAATATTAAAATAATAAAATATTAATATTTTATTTTTTTTTATTCTTTCTCCCTTTCTCTTTCTTCTTCTTCTTTTTCTCCATCTTCTCCATCTTCTTCATCTTCCTTCTTCTTCTTCTTCCTATCTCCGACGACCGGTGGCCACCGCCGGTCGTCGGGGACTGTTTTTTTTTCTTTCTATTTTATTCTCTTTTATTCTTCTATCTTACCCCAATTTTTCTTCTTGTCTTCTTTTTTTTTTTAAAAAAATAAACATGGAGGGAGGAGGGAGGTCCCTCATTCTCTTCCAGATCTGGACGGGGAGGGAGGAGGGGCCTCCCTCCTCCTCCATTTCCGACCGAAAATGTTCTTCTTTTTCCTTTTTTTTTAAATAGTGGAAAAAGGGGAGGAAGAAGAAAAAGAAGAGAAGAAGAAGAAAGAAAGAAAGAAAAAAATAGTCTCGCGGCGGCGAGCGGTGGCCGCCGCTGCCAGAGATAGGAAGAAGAAGAAGGAGGAAGAGGATGAAGAGGAAGAAGATGGAGAAGAAGAAGAAGAAGAGAGAGGGAGAAATAATAAATAATAATAAAAATAATATTACTTTATTATTTTAATATTTCTTATTTTAAAAAATTAAAAAAAATAATTTTTTTATTAAAATAATAGTGCCACGTCAGCAACCATTAAAATTTAACAGAAAAGTTGACGGCAGGGACCAAAATGCTCCTTATCTCAAACCTCGGGGGTATTTTTGTTGAGTTTGAAAACTCAGGGACCAAAGTCTCACTTAACCTAAACCTTAGGGACCAAAAGTGTATTTTTCCCTAAAAATAAATTCAACTGATAAAAATAAATATACGAAAAATAAAATCCATGGAATTAAAAATATCAACAAATTAAAATAAATTAGATAATATCGGAATAAATCAGATAAAATTCAAACAAACCAAATCTAATCCAAAATAATTCAAATTAAATCAAACCAAATCAACGAAAAATAAAATCACAACAACTCTTCGGAGCTCAAAAATATTGATATACGAAATGCTCCCACAAAACTCTCGCTCGCTTATTCCTCAACCAACTTTAGGGAATGGTATTTTGACTGGAATTCCTCACCCCAATAATGTTTCACGCGCTGTCCATTAACTTTGAACACTCTCCCATTCTTCTCATCTCTCAAAGTAATTGCTCCATGAGGAAAAACTTTAATCACAATAAATGACCTTTACCATTTAGATTTTAGTTTTCCAGGAAACAATTTTTATCTAGAGTTATAAAGCAAGACTCTCTGACTCTTGACAAACTCTTTAGGTTTTATTTTCTTATAATGCCACTACTTAGTCTTTTCTTTATACATTTTCGCATTTTCATAAGAAAATTGGTGAAATTCCTCTAGCTCCTTAAGCTCAGCATTCTTATTGCCCCTGCACGACTTAGATCAAAATTCAATTTTTTCAAAGCCCAAAACGTTTTATGCTCAAGCTCTAATGGTAAATGGCAAGTTTTTCCATACACTAACCTATAGGGAGACATACTCAGAGGAGTCTTATAGGCTGTCCTATAAGCCCAAAGAGCCTCATCTAACCAAAAAGACCAATCTTTTCTAGATGCATGGACTACTTTCTTTAGAATAGATTTAATTTCCCTATTACTAATTTTAGCTTGACCATTGGCTTGTGTGTGATAAGGAATAGCTATCATATTCTTAATTCCATACTTAGCTAAAAGCTTAGTTAAAACATTATTAACAAAAAGTGTACCCTCATCACTCACTAGAGCTCTAGGTGTCCCAAACTGCAGCTAAAATGTGCGATTGGAGATACCTTGATACCGTCTTGGCATCATTCTGATAGCATGCAATGACCTCCACCCACTTGGACACGTAATCAACTGCCAATAAGATAAAAACATTACCATTAGAAGGGGGAAATGAACCCATAAAATCAATACTCCACACATCAAATAATTCAAACTCTAAAATGTAAGTAAGAGGCATTTCATCTCTAGGCCCCAAATTTCCTCTCCTTTGGCAAGCATCACATTGCTTGTAAAACCAATGGGCATCCTTAAATAAAGAAGACCAGAAGAATCCACATTGCAAAATCCTCATAGCTGTCCTCTGACCGCTGAAATGGCCTCGATACGGTGAAGAGTGACATTGCTCCAAGATTTCTTTTGATTCATCACCTGAAACACACCTACGGATAATACCATAAGAGCATTGCTTATACATAAATGGCTCATCCCAATAGAAAAATTTCGCCTCATGCTTAAACTTTTTCATCTGCCTCCAATCCATATCAATAGGTGTGACTCCTTTCACCAGAAAGTTGGCAATATCAGTATACCAAGGAATATCCTTGACTACCTTTACCTCAACAACAAAGAACTGCTCGCCTGGAAAAGAATATGAAATGGCAGATTGCTTAAGCAAAGATGATGTTGGATCAAGATGAGATAAATGATCTGCAATGACATTCTCCGATCCCTTCTTGTCCTTTATCTCCAAGTTGAATTCCTGCAATAACAACACCCAACGAATCAGTCTAGGCTTAGCATATTTCTTAGACATTAAGTACCTTATTACTGCATGATCTGTGAAAACCGTGACTTTAGATCCAACCAAATATGACAGAAATTTCTCAAAGGCAAACACAACCACTAACAACTCATTTTCAGTAGATGTATAGTTGATTTGTGTCTCATTCAAAACCCTGCTTGCATAATAAATAGTTACATTGAGTGTAAGAAAGACAAAAGAACAAGTTATCTTGATACACTTCCATTCCCATTAAGGACTTGGCAGAGAATTCAAAAGCCTTGGTGACAAAAATCTAGCATTTAGAAACATATTTGTTATTCCCCTATCCATACTTGCTATCAATTATGTTTTTTTTTTTCACCCTTTGACACGATTTATATTCTTGGGTCCATAGAATAAGTCAGATGGCGAGCTTCTTCGAGTATTTCATTCCTTTGACTTGAATGATTTGGTACACATAACCAATTAAACTTAGTCAAAGATTTCATCATCTCTTAGTGCATAATCTGGTCATTGGTAGTTATTCTTCACCTTTTCTATCTTATCCCAAAACTAAATAACCACTTAAGCATCTAATATCCATTCAATCAGATCAAGTTATGCTCAAGATTTCCAAATAGAGTTCTCAATTTCCTCTCTTGACAATTTTTCATCCAAATGATAGAATCACTTATTAAAGAAACTCTAATAATAACATCAAGTAAAGCTCTTGTACTACTTGTCTTCTAGCAACATATGGTACAATCATAATATATTTCTAATAAAAGTTATTTTTCTCTCACACCAATCTCATACTTTCTACTTAAAGATGTACTTGAATTTCTTTTAGTTTGCATACATACAACACTTCTTTCCATATAAATAATGTTGCCAAACTTGTATGGTCAATACCACTGTGATTTCTAGATCATGAGTTGATACGATCATGCTTAGATAAATTCGATCACTTCGATCAATACATCATCACCTTTCTCAATTCTGTCAAAACACATTTCCAAATTGATAACAGTGTCACTATAGATGACAAGCTCTTTGCTAAAGAAGATAGACAACGATGGAAACTAGCCTTCACTTCAATTCAAAAAAATGGTCCTACTTATTTGTCCATATAAATTTCAAATTCTTTCAAGTCCAACTAGTTGATTGAGGTTCGATCTTGAATAACCCTTCAATAAAACTCAACAGCTAATCACAGAAAGCTTCAAACCTTTATAAAAATTATGGATCATCCTCATTACTATTGCCTCTAACTTTTGAGAGTTAACAAATATGTCCTCACATAAATCACATAGTCCAAAAACACAGCTTAACCAAGTTAGAACATATACTTGTTCAATGTGGCATCCAACTCTCTAACTTGGAATGTTGTTAACCTTATACCAAGGTACCTTGTGTGATCTTGTTTACTTCTAGAACATGCTAACTCGGTATTAACGAACACAACCACATTTTGCATAGGTATGATTTGTCCACCTGATTCATAAGGTCCATAATTTTGTTGGGTCATTGACCAACTTAAATAGTTTAACTAAAAACTCATAATACTTAAAAGGAGTCTTAAAAGCAATCTATGAAATATCTGATTCTCAAGTATTAGCGATATCCTTATCGCATAACAATTCTAGAATGCACTAAGACACCTTCAAACAAATCAATAAGTCCTCTATTGAAATAATGGGTACCTCATTATGTACAATCCTTTATTTGAATGATTACAATTGATGCATGTGCACCCTCTCATAATATCTTCGTTTGTCCAACAAGTAATGTCATCATACTTATGATAAGGTACTAGGTCTAATATAATCCGCTTAACACTTGAAATATTAATTGTACTAACTAAGAGCCCATGTACGATCTCCAATAATCCTTTATGCCTTCTTCATTTAGAGCCTACTCTTTTCAACTCTCATAGTCGTTTCTACAGGTTTTCCATCTATTTTACTTTATTATTAGGACAAGAGTGTATCCTTGATCTTCTATACTTTGTACTTAGTAATCTTTACTCTTGTCGATGATGGTGGTGCACTTAAAAGGTTCCAAGTATATCTTTTGATACTTTAAAATGGTAACTAATATTTGCACTAGATTTAAAAGCTCTTTTTGTGTCATGTCTCTATATGATCACAATAATACTATTCATAGAAGACCTCCTTGAATCTCTTTAACTAACTAAGTCTGGCCTTTACTTTTTATCAATTCCAACTAATCATTAGCTCTTTCTTGTAAAGGAAGTTGCAAGTGCACTCCTTATTCTTTGGACATCTTAGTATATCAAACATCTTTCTAACTTGCCAATTCACATCTCTATATCAATAGGATTCGTCCTCCAAGTAATTGTATTGTGTTAGCTTCTACGACTTCTACTTGTTCAATTCTTAAATTCTTTCTCAACTCATTCTTGAGCATTTACATCCCAAGTGCTACTTATAAACAATTTTATTCACCGACCATTTGACTTTCGCACTCACATTTCTTTGGTATTCATTTTCTACTCGTTGCTAACTGAAGGTTCATCAACACAATCCTTCTTCCATTGAACTTTGTCTAACAATAGCCAATTGAGTTCCAATCCTTTAGGCCTACGAGTTCTGCCACTTAATGCATGGTCTAGCTATGACGTAATGCATATCACAATCATTTTAACAAAATCATTTTCATACTAAAATTATGCAGGATCTTAATGCTCTGATACCAAACTGTTACACCCCGCCCCAGATTTACCTTATCGAACCTAGGACGTGGCGTGCAGACAATGGATCCCAACTAAACTATGAAACCCATTGTCAAACTTAGTAAAACAAAATTCATTTTTCTTTAAAAACCATGAGGTGGCTAGCAAAACTTTACTAAATAAAACATAAAAATTTCAGCAGAGTTTCCCCTAAAATTTGGATAAAACACACCTGTAATTGCAAATGCACTCCCAAATGATTTATTTAAAATCCAACACTACTACCAATACTTCATAATAAAAAATCAGTTCAGAAACCCATAACCACAACACAACCACAAACCAAGGCCACAATGGGAAACATAAGTCCTTAATTAAAAACACAATATGAATTTAAATGGTACAACTTTCAAAATGATGCTAGCCACTCTAGTTGTAAAAACAAAGCATCAACATTATATTTACATGCAAAATGATGTATAATCTAAATGAGACTAGTGGCAGATCTTGACCTCGATAGGCTCGTTGGAAACTCAAATGCTACCTGGTAAAAAAATTTAGGAAAAGAGTGAGCAAAAAAAAGCCCAATGAGTGGTAGAAGTTTATAAGAAAATAATTTTAAGGAGACTAATAACATAAACAATCATAAAAAGGTAATTAACAAGAATTTAGAATAAGCTTTTGAAAGAAACCGTGAAAACACTTGTAACATATATTGCATGTACACAAAGTTAAAGTATTTTATACCATGAGAATCTTTTAAACGAAAACTTTAACAAATATTTGCGTGGCTAGGAAATCCATCACTAAACATGTACCCGAAAACTGGTCATACTAGCGTAGAGTAGTCTCAATACGGATAGCAGAGCAAAACTAGTCATACCATGCATAGGTCGAATCCTCATGCATAGCAGAGCAACTGGTCATACTATGGATCGAGTAATCTCAAGATACATAGCAGAGCAAATCCTGGTCATACTATGTACCGAGTAATCTCAAGGTACATAGTAGAGCAAATCCTGGTCATACTATGTACCGAGTACTCTCAAGGTACATAGTAGAGCAAATCCTGGTCATACTATGTACCGAGTAATCTCAAGGTACATAGCAGAGCAACTAATCATACGCGCGCAGAATAGTCCCCAAAAGGGCAAAACGCCCCGACACACAGCCCAAAGCCTATGTGTGTGCCGAACTGGGATCCAAAGACCTCATATATCATAACTACACTACGGAAACACATTCACGTAAGTGTATCGGGAAATCACTGTGGGTACATCATCCAGTGGGTTGAAAAACATTTGTATCTCGTAAACTAAGTTCACAAACCACACAAAAGCCATAACATTTCAAATCAAGTTATCATGACTAAAAAACATAACCCAATGATCATTTTTTATAATTGAATTTACCATATGCAAGGTTTGGCTTACATAAATTCAAAAACCCATGTACTCAACCAACATCGTGAAGTCACCTTTAAAACTCCCAATATTTGAATTTATCTCAAACAATTTGAACTTCTACCATTTGGCTAAAATCGAGAGATATCTAGAAATTCTCCTTTGATACTCAAATAATAACAAAGTAAATCGATATAGTTAAAATCGTGCGTATGTACAAATCTTTTTTTATTCCATGGTACTAAATTACATTTTCAATTGAAAAACATATGTCATGTCTCACCATTTCAATTCATTACTATAAATAGTAAATGAACTCATGGAAT
Organism: Luffa acutangula; assembly: GCA_036850905.1. Lineage (NCBI taxonomy): Eukaryota > Viridiplantae > Streptophyta > Magnoliopsida > Cucurbitales > Cucurbitaceae > Luffa > Luffa acutangula. The sequence continues at coordinate 26,081,196 of CM072090.1, read as the reverse complement.
AAACATAAAACCTTTGAAATCTCCATAATTGTCAAGGTTCGTTTTGATGTAATTTTGAAGACATTTTGGGAGATTCATTGGAATCTTGAAGGCATATTTTGGGAGATTCATTGAAATCTTAAAGGTTGATCAGATGAACACAGAACTTGAAGCCTTCTTTTTTATTTTATGTCTCAACTAATGGCCATTTTTTTGTTCTGTTTGGATATTTTAAATTATATGTATGTATTACGGATATCGTTGTAATGATCGTACTTGACAAATATTTTGTATGAAAATTTCATTTTGAATGTACAGACACTTCTATTTTATTTAGTTTAACTGAAAATTGAAACTTAATCCACCTAGCATATGAATTATTAGGTTTATTTAAAGCAAAAAAAAAAAAAAAAACATCTGCAAATATGCAGATTGTGGACTTAAAATTGGCCCATGACGAGTATTAGCCGACGCAAAGTGCGTCGGCTATCAAAAAGTAATCTAAACCAACATTTCTCTCCAGCGACGCATTTGATAAGTTTTGCCGACGCATGGTTCGTCGGCTAATGTCAAGAATTTGAGAAATAAAGGTGTGTAAAGGTGCATTATAGCCGACGCATGATGTGTTGGCTATTACAGGTTTTGCCGACGCAATGGTTGCATCGGCTAAGATCTTCGTTTCCCCCACGAATCGTCAATTTCGTCGGGTATTTAAACTTCGATGAGGATTCGCCGACGTTTTAGCCAACGCAAAAATGCATCGTCTTTTCATTTAGCCGACGCAAAGGGGGGATTAGCCGACGCTTTTTTGCGTCGTAGAATCCAGAAATTCTTGTAGTGAATAACGCTTTATTGAGATCGATTAATTTGTTTCATTTACTATCTACGAGTTTTAGGGCATAAAACTCAACACGGCGGTGAACCCATTGTCGAAGAACGCGGCGGTCGAACCTCTGAACACTGCGGCGGTCTAAATCTAGAACAAAACCCTTAAACCCACCGCCCCGTCGTCGCTCACAGCCCAGATCTGGAACCCCTGAACCCACTACCCCGTCGCTCACAGCCCAGATCCGGAACCCATGCTCGTGCCATCGCTCACAGCCGCAAACCACTGTATCGCTGCTCATTCAACAACCATTTCAACGTCTGTACAGTCGTCGTCGACTCCATTCCTCGCCGCCACTCTGAAACGGGAGGGGGAGGAGGAGTTCCTCCTCCCCAAAAATCTCTATTTTATAATTAAAAAACAATAGAAAAATGAAAAGAATGGAAAAGAAGAGAAAAATGGAAGAAGAAAGAAAAAAACTGATCGGCTACGCCGTCGTTCGCCGGCCGGCAGTGGTGGCCGGTGATGGCTGGCCACCGGAGCTGAAGAAGGAGTAAGGAGGGAAGAAGATGATGGAGAGGAGAAAGAAGATGATGGAGAGGAGAAAGAAGATGGAGAAGAAAGAAAGAGAGAGAAAAGGATTTTTAAAAAAATAATAAAATAATAATGTTTTTAATATTTTTATTTAAAAAAAATTAAAAATTCATTTTTTAATTAAAATAATAGTGCCACGTCAGCTTGCTGTTAGGATTTAACGGAAAAATGGATGTCAAGGACCAAATTGCTCCTTATCTCAAACCTAAGGGGTATTTTTGATGAATTTGAAAACTCGGGGACCAAAGTGTAACTTAACCCAAACCTCAGGGACCAAAAGTGTATTTTTCCCAAGAATAATTCAACCAACACTTAAGTGCAAGTATACACTGTCGCACGTAGTAATAAAAAAAACCTTAGAAGTACTCTAAGGGTATCGATCCCACGAGGACTAAATTGGAAATTCAGATTTGATGAAGAAACTGTTCAAATGATTGCTTTTGAAAAAGGTAACTAAAGAAAATAAGTTGATTGATTGGGTTTTTGAAAATATAAATAAAGCAAGCAAGTAGATAATAAAAAATAACAATAATAAACAAACGAGGTATTCAACATGGATTCATCCCTAAAGCAACAACCATACTCATGCAATATTTAACTTAAGCGTATTTAATGCATTGGGTCAGATTTAACTCCTATTTGGCCCTTGTTCCCAAAAACTGTTAGAAGGCTAAGCGAGTACCGTTATGCACATTTCTGTGACTCGACTCCGACATAGATAATTCACGAATGCAACCTATAACCCTATAGTCGATATAGGGTGCCTTAGGCAGCTTGCCCTATACCGCCGAACAATCTCTTTCGAGCCTTTTCTCCTATATCACCTTTATGAGAACCGATATCGTTTGTCCCTTTCGAGATCAAACTCACATAGCATGCAAAGTCTAAGTGATCAAATTAAACTCAGAAAGATTAGAGTGATAATCAATACAGAATGACATGCATTAAAAGCAACTTAAGCAAATAAGACACTTTCAAGCCATTAAACCATAAGGGAATTCACCACATTGAACCCCTCAACGGGATTTAGCTACTCATGATGGGATAAAAAGCAATTGAACACATTTTCATTGAAATAATGATGTAAAGAATACATAATAATGAAAAGATTCAAGAGCTGGAGATAAAGGAGATAGCTAAATATTAGGGGTTTTTTTATTTACTCAATCCTTCTAGAGTTCGCTAAGACACTCCACTGTCTCACTTTTACAATATGGGAATGGGTGAAACTCTCTACAAACCACAAGGTTTGATGTCTAACTCTCTCTCAGGTTAGAATTTAGTCATCTAAGAAGGACCTCGGGCATCCCTACTCATTGGCGTCGAGCCAGGGTTCTGTCACCTCCCTTTTCTTCCAAGTGAGTTTTGCTTGAATTTGACTTCGAAAACCGAGCTTATATAGTGTAGAAATTGGTTAGGTGCGAAGAAGAATCGTCAACAATGACCCACGCGCGACTCAGAACGACCTCTGATTTTCCAGAAATGCGGTTGCATTTCGATTTTGCCTTCCCAGAAATGTTGGGGAATTCCAGCTTTTCCTCTATTTTTCTACACAACAGCAAACTAAGTCAAATTTGCTTCAAATCAAGTCTTTTTAAGCACAAATAAGCATTATTCAGCAAAAGTGACTCTCAACACCCTAACTTATCAAATTAACATATTTTGAGCTCGGAAATAGTAAAATTGACCTAAGCACTCAATATTTGACCAAGAAATGAGCTAAATATAAAGGTAAAATAGGTATATTTTTTACCCCTTATCATACCCCCAAACTTAACTCATTGCTTGTCCTCAAGCAATTTCCAATCAAAATGTTACAGATCAACTTTTTAATTGCCAACCAGAACGTGAGAGCTCAATATTAATTGCAAACCAAAACGTTAGAGTTCATGTATAGTAATGAATCATGTTACTAGTATCAACTTTTCATTTCAAATCAAGTGACATGGAATCAAGTAAACATGCTTTTTCGAGATCGTTTTCTAAAAAGTTTGCCTTTCAGGAGAGGGTTCTACTCTAGTGCCAGTCACAACGTCTGAGTTTCCTAGACATGAAGATTTCTATTATTCTTTTTCAAAACAAAACTCTCTCTAATCAATCCTAACCAATGTGCTTAAACTACCTAACTTCTACTCATAGAGCCTAGTGTAGTCCTTTTAGTTTAAGAAAACAATCTTTAGGAAAACAAAAGCATATATGAATTACAAGACCTTTTCTATCTCCCCCAAACTTATTTCACTGTTGATGCTCCTTTCATTCAACTTCTTTTTCTCCCAAGAGCATCCTCGCTGTCATCTTTACCTTCGTTCTAGCTTATCGACACTTTGTGGTGAAGGTATCTAGCTACGAGTAAAGTTCACAAGCTCATAATGATACTCATTTCCCTAGGTAAACCTTTCATGCAGTGGCAAACCATGGGTGTCATGAATGCCCCTGGTTACTCAGTAAACCCTAGGAAGGAGGAGTAACTCTCGGTTCTTTTTCATATTTTTCTTTTTTTTTCATCATTTTTTTTCATGCTGAGCACATCTTCTTTTCCAACAGTAAAAATTTACAAGAATATTTACATAGTAAAGCATAAAGCACCCCCCCCCCCGCCCAAACTTAAAGGTAGACAATGTCCTCATTGGCTTGTTTTTGAGGCATGGGCTTAACATGAGGCTTTTTGTTTTCAAAACGTCAAGGCTAAACTCTCCTAGAGTGCTAGAAAGGTTAAACACAAGGAAATTTATACTCTAAGACAATTTGTAAAGAAAAAGACTAATGGAAAGCCTATGACTAGAAAACAACTCAGTTGAGACGACGACACTTTTGAGATAGAACAAAGCTCTAGTTTTCATCATCAAGGGCTTAAAAGAAAACTCCTTCGAAAACACGTTTTTTCTTCCAAAACATTTTAAAGCACTTTTTACTTAAAGTTGATTTTTTCTTTAAAAAAGTTTCATAGGTTCAGCTAAAAAAAACAACAAGCAGATTTTTCAGAAACACAATTTAAACATCTAAAACTAAAAAAAAAGCAGCAATCAACAAAACAGTAAATAGTATTACTCACAAAAATTTCAGTCAAAGGGGATCAGAAAACTCCCCTATTCCTCGTCTGAGGAACTCTCTTTCACTTCAATCTTTTCATCTTCCTCTTCATCAGAATCTTATTCTTCTTGGGGCAGCAATGATCGAGGGAAATTAGGAAAGACCGGAGCGATACTTGGGGCGATAGATAGATAGAACTCTCTAATAGCGTCATCCCGCTCCTTTGCATATGTCCAATAAGTCTTCAGGTTCTCCTTGATTTGATCTAACTGGCGGTGGACCATGCCTAGGGCTTCAGATGCTGATGAAGGCCCTGTAAAAGGAGTGTGTTGGGATGGAGAGGGTATATTTGACCTTGATTGAGGAGTGTCCTGTGATGTGGAGGCTTTATCCTTCCTCTGGATGTTATTCTGCTGGAGTTTTCCTATCAAAGACAAGTCAATGGTTTGTTTAAAGAAATGGCACTCCTCGTCCTTGCCTGGCACAATCTTCACCCTCTGATAGAGTTGGGTGACGAGTGAGCCAAAGAAAAGTTTGTCTGCCTTTTTCCGTCCACAGGCTAATATCTCATCCCTAATTATGCTCCCCAATTGATCTCCAACCCCTTCATAAGGCAATAGAGTAGCATCACTCTATCCACTAAAATTGTGCTGTCATGGGTGGTTGGTGTTGGGCTTCCAGAGTGAGTAAAAATAATATGCAAATGGACTCTAGAACTCTATGCAAGTATACACAATCCGTAGCAAGTAATAAGTATTTATCGAATCCAGGGTCTGAATTAGCTCTCACTTTATCTATTTTGTTTAGCTTTTCAATGGTTTCAAAGGTGGTTAAAATGATTGATTTTTATAGGATGTTGAAGCAAAAGAAATGACAAAACATAAAGTAAACAAATAAGCAGACAAATTAGAAACAGGCAAGTCAGGATTAGTAATTGTTTTAAAAGATGCTCTAGCAATATTATTGATCAGGCAAAACTCTTGCAGTCTTATTAGCAGATTCCTCCCGGAACTCGGGATTTTTTTAGAATATGTTTCAACTCCAATGAAGCACTACCGATCAAGCACTAGGCAACTGGCTCTCCGTAGCTCAGTCATTGGCGTTCACCAATAAACAATGATCTAGTGTGGTTAATTGCCACACATTCCCAAATCATCCCTGAAAGTAGGAAGTGATATTCATACCGGCTGACCAAGCGGGCACAAAATGTAAATAAGCACAACAAATAATCAAGATGCATCAAATCAACTTATATTGCATAGAGATTAAGCACGACAATTACATACTTCCTAACCAACACCTAAAATTACTTAGTTCATAGAGCACATGGCAACACACGTTACAATATGAGTAATTGATGGTGTCCTTGTAGTCCCTAATCTTTCTCCTCTATTCGGTTCCAATAATGGAAATGAGAAGTGATCCCTTTCCCCAAGAGTGGAATGAATTTGACTTGGGTGGCCTTTCCCTTTTATAGAGTGAAGACAAGCTTGAATTAGGTTAACCTAGACACGTGGATGGCTCTCCTTGCTCCTTAAATCCGAGAATAGCTTAACTTAATTCAGTTCATTAAATTGGCTAACGAACTGTGACGTGACAGTTTTGCTCCCTGCTTTGCTGTAGCGTAGATTTTGCTCCCTCAAGTAGCTCAGCAATATATTCTGCACAAAATAACTTCCAAAGCATCCATTCTTCCAAATGAGTTAAAACATGTAATATATATCTAAAAGCAACCCTATTTAACACAAAAGACACACAAATCCCTATAGAAATAAGGCCAAAATAACTCCCTTTTGGAGAGTTATCATACCCCCAAACTTGAACTATTGCGCGTCCCGAGCAATACTAACCAACCTTCCCTTAAGAATTCAAAACGTTAGACAAAACATAGCTTAATGAAATCAGATAATCCAACACTATCTTCAACCTCTATCTGAGCATTTTGCAAAACCCAGCTCTACTGCAGCAAAATCATTCTTCCCACATGGACAAATAATCACCACTTTTAACTCAATCCTAAGAACTTGCCACAACCTAGCTCTATTATCAGACATTTTAAAACACATTTTCAAGGAGTTTATATTTTTGTTTTTCAGACTTAAAGCAGCCCTACAGTCATAAGCTCTTAAGCATGGGATGACCCACTTTATGGTGCAGTATACCCTTGCCTCAAACTCATCACCAACTAGGCTAAATACTCATTGTAAAGCTAAAAAATCCTTAATTTTTCTATCTTTTGCCCCTCAAAATGGCGACATTTTATGATGAAGCTCACCTAAGTTCTGGGAGACAGAAAAACTACTAGATTATCATTCATCCTTCAAAACTTTTGCTCCATGAATTTTCTCAGCAAAATTTTCAACAATCAACTTTTTTTTAGCAAATAATTTTTCTCATTTTTTCATATTTCCTAGGTTATCTTTTGACGCAAAGACAAACTGTGGGTATCACAAGTGTCTCTGGTTACTCAACAACCTAGCAAATTATTTAATGTAGGAGAGGAATGCTCGAGCAAAACAATTGGAGTAGCCAAAAGTCCCCCAATCAAACTTGAATTATTCATTGTCCTCAATGAATCATTAATTTTATGAAGTTTACCCCCAAACTTAAATTGTTCTATCTGAATTTTAAACTGAGCGTGAGACTAAAACTAAACTTAAAGTGGATCAAATAAATCAACACTACCTCAGAATCTCCTTGTCGCTGCAACGACCAGGCTAGAAGAAATGCTCAAGCAAAAGGTTTCTGGAGATCAGAATACCATGATCTAATTAAGCTTAACCAGTCCAAGCTTAAAAAATTTAAAAGAAAATTAGTTAAGTTAGAATTACTCAGTGCCATAGAACATAAAAAACTTTGGAAATTTCATTAAAAACAAAAAAAAAAAAACATCAGCAGATATATTTTTTTTCCGGTGATCCAGCAGCAGAAAAATTAAAAACAAGCAAAATAACAAAACAAACAAACACAAAAAAAGATGTGGTCAGAAATGCGCAAGCAACAAAAATATTTCATCAAAATAACTGCGCGCCCAATTTTTCCTTCTTCAATCCTCCTGACCAGGATCTTCTTCTTCATCTTCTTCTCTCTCGACAGGGGGTGGCGGAATCCATGGGTTCAACAGATCATCAGGGAATAACGGGAGGGTTGGATAAGGTTTAGAAAAATTTGATTGCAAAGCCCCCCTTAGTGCGACATCCCTTCTCTTAACATAATTCCAGAAGGTTTGGAATTGCCTTTCAGCAAACTCCATCCTGCTGGAATGCATCTGTAATTGCTCCTCCATTTGGTGAATGTCGCACACCAAACCACCTTGGCGTGCTTCCTGTGTCCTCTGAAGCCTGACCAAATTTGGTGTGTCGATTATTCCCTTGTCTAACTGTGTCACATCATCATCATTTACTAGAACCCCTGTCCTTTGGCACAACATTGTGATAGTATTCGAAAAAAACAGTTTCCCAACCTTTTTCCTCCAGAAATCAGAAATCTCAGCAGAAATTATTTTGCCCACATCAATACTCATTGAACGAAGAATAGCAAACACAAGCAGTACCCGGTCTCGAGACACTGTTGAATCGTGAGTTGTCGACAGTAAGCACAGCTTGATGAAGCCCATCCATGTATTGGTCTTACTCTTCAGATAAGCAACTTGAAATGTGCACTTCTTCGTCTTCGATAGTCTCCACTGGGCCCCCTCGATGCCAACCTCTCAGACAGCTGCATTTAACTGAGTATTTGATGGCGCTACCACCATCTCATTGAAGCCTTGTGTGCGGAAAGTCCTAGAGGTTGAATAGAGAATTGATAGCTCATAGGCTCCAGTCAACGGGTACTCCTCGGACGATAGCCTGAAGTTCCTCTACATCATCAATATTTGCATAAAACTCTCGAACAATGTTGGAGTTGACCGGCTCCAGCTTTGCACAAAACTGACTCCAGCCATGGTTCGTTATCCTTGTCCTAAAAAATCGTGGCAAATCATTGCCAAATCCTCGTTCAAACAAAAAGTCTCATCTCAGCCTCTCAGCATACTTTGCTTTGGCAAGATTGTTGATGAAGCGATTGTACGGTAACCGTGGCTCCTCTGTTTCACTATCTTCAGGTTCCGGTGATGCTTCAGCAATACCTTTGCCCTTGTCTTCCCTTTGTTTCAGCAATACCTTTGCCCTTGTCTTCCCTTTCACGTTTTCACAGAGAAAGAAAGTTCTTTCTTTTCTCTTTTCTCTCTCTCAAAAAACAGCAAGGTTCTTTGCTGAAAATTCCCTTCCAAGACTAAATTTGGATTCCCACAAGCCATATCTCAGCGACCCAAGAGAATAGCGGGTGATTCGAGCAGTGGTGTCCGTTGGAAGTCCCAAGAACGAGATCCTTGGAGCATTGTGCAGTGTTCTTCGAGCCAAGTAAGTTTTTTCTAGATCTAAATAGTTTTTAGATCTAAAATATCAGCATGCTTAATCTATTTGATTTAGAAATTAGTTTCTGAATTTTGTTGCCAACGTATTGGTTTTTCTAAAATTGAAATTTTAATTCGAGATTTTTCTTGTTTGCTTCCGCTGCCAAAGGGATTTTAACCCTTCAATTGGTATCAGAGCCATCTTGTTAATTAAATTCGATTTATGAAAATTGCGTTGGTTTTTGGTGGGATTGCATTGTGAATGTGGTTTGCTGAAAAATTGTTTTGGTTATATTTGGCCTTAGATTTACTGTGTTTTGATTTGATCAAAATTGTAAAGGCCCCTGCGTTTTTGGGCAATTAAATCAGTAAATCGAGTCTTGTAAAGTCCGTGTCTAGATTAGGATTCATTTTGATGAAGATCGGGATGAGTTTGGGCGAAAAATGGATTGGAATCGGTGCTGGAATCGAAGAATAGTGGCTGTCCAGAGACGTAGTGTCGCGACCCTGCTCAACGGAGTCGCGACGCTGAAGAACGAAGGCTCGAAAAAATCGGGACAGCGTCTCGACGCTGACGGGAATTTTCAGATTTGCGGACGGTTGAACGCGTCGTGTGGAACGTGAATTATGGTGGTTATTTGACAGTTACGAAATAATTAATATTTGCATTCATTATGTCTAGAACTTGGGTGTTGCGTGAGTTGGTTTGCACGCGTGTCTGGTGTTCGTGAGGTCCCATCTTCGAGCCTCAACGTGGGCAGTTATTAATTTCAATTTATTTTTCCATGCGATTACTTCGTGGGCGGTCCGGTTTGAGTTGGTTTGGTCTGGTTTGATGCTATCTGGCCCGGTTCGAGTGATTTGGGCCTGGTTTGAAGCGGTTCAAGCTGGTTCGGGTCGGTTCTGGAGCGGTTCAAGACTCAGAAGGATAATTAAATTGAAATTATTGTAATTTTTGTTTATTTTAATTATCCTAGGGGCCAATATACTGGTTTTTCAGCTATTTATTGCTTTATGAATGTCATCTAGCTAGATCCCACCATAGGTTAAGCATGTTTCATGCATTTTTATGTTATAAATGTTATAATATATGATAATTATGCATGAATTTAAATTTCATGAGTGATTTAGTATAATTGTTATATTAAATATATGAAATTGGAAAAATATGATGCATGACATTAATTAGATAAATATACATTGTTATATTTTATTAATGTAGCATGCTTGCGTAGATTTATTTTCATGAATATTAATATAATAGTTATATTATGAATGGAAATAAATTTCAATGCTTGATTTTCATGTATAATTTTAATATAAAGTGTTATATTAATTTAATGAAAATGGAATAGCATTGAGCATGACATTAATTAGATTAATATAAGAGTTATATTATATTAATGTCTAATTTCATGTGATTTAATTTCGTTGATGATTAATTAATATAATCGATATTAATTAAATGAAATTGAAATTACATGAAGCATGACACCACCTTAGATTAATATAATCGTAATATTATCGGCGTCATGAGCGTTATGGTGTTTAATAATTCGAATTTGATTGTTATTGTTTTCAACACCATAGAAGCATGTTATAGGGTTAATTATTAAAATTTTATAATAGTTATAAAATTGATTAGAAACCGTCAACCTATAACAAAGAGTTGCATGCAAACATAGGACCTTAGGTTAAAATGAATTAATTTTAAATTGTTTAAAATTAATTAGACATAAGCTCATTTTAATTCTAATAGGATTAGAATTATTTTCTTACTTAGGATTAAAATAGTTTTAATGCACTAAGTAGGAAAAACATTACTATGGTTATAAGGGAACTCTCCCGATGAAGTTCTGTCTAGGCTGGGGGTACTTAAGTTGACGGTTACGGAACACCTCCTACCTGGGAACTGACCCGGAACCTGAGTTGAATTAATCATAGTCTAATGTTAGCATGCAATGTCACTAGGTAATTAAAAGGGTTTAATACACCTAGACATTAGAGTAAAGACCTATTTATAAGAGTTATAATAGGCATAGACTTAGATAGATTGACTTAGCCGGGTTTATCTAAGTTTAATAACCTTAAAATACAGTAGGTTACTTTAGTGGGAGGAAAATTACAAAACTTGATTTAAATCGAGTTTTGCTCCTACGTCCTTATACAGTTCACACTGTGAGATCCATGCTCGGCTTCGTGTCGTCGTAGAGCGGACTCCCTTCGGAAAGTGTTTGCATGGGTCAATACCAAGGTGAATGGGGAAAGTGACTATAGTAAGTGGGAGCGGGACGCGTGTCAACGTATCCTTCGGTCTCCACCCCTAGGTCACAACATGAGATTCCTATGATCCGCCTGCGTGTCGTCCTGGAGCGACCATCCCTTCGGAGGGCCTGATCATAGGATTCAGAACACCGTGAACTCCTAAATAGGATAGGATCGCTTAGGCTAATTACCAACAGTTGTCTTTCCTAACGGTAGCCTGTTGGTCCGTGCCTCTGAGATCTGAAAGTGGGAGGGTCACACTTACGGGGATGAGTTAAATGTGTTAACTAATCCTTGACCGAACAACGGTGACTAAAGGCTAACGGAATATGAGTTATTCTGGTGTTAGAATTTGGTTGAGATTGTCTCAATTCAGAGGAGGAGTAGCTGACCACCCTTCGGTGGCTGTTGTTCTAAACCTCTGAAGTATCGTTGCAAAAACTAAATCAATAGTTTTATAGGGTTTCTTTAATTGCTTGTTTGTTTTTGCAGAATTTGATTGGATTATTTGTAATGGGTTAGTGCGATTAATAATACAAGTAATTTGTTACTTCAGCAATAATATAAAACTTTATGTGCATTGTCTTACACCATTTTATTAATAATGGTTTTAGATACAACTAGCTTAAACGAAACTTGTGGTAAATGATTTAAGATTAGTCTTTAGTGAGGAATGTCCTCAGGTTCAAATGTCTAGTTCATCTTGAATTGTTCATGATGACAATTACATTAACTGCCTAGCCAATATCAATGACAATTAATATGATTTATTGGTCATTGAAACGTGCATAGTGGAAAATGAGGATACAACCTGAATTTTTAATTCAGGTGCCATTTATCACGTTTGCTTTTCCTTTTAAGGAATAAGCTCATGGCAACTGTTGCAAATAGGTAAGATGACTCTCAGATTTTGATCTGGAGAGTATGTCTCGGCTTTGGCAGAGGGAACATTAAGTTATTTTATCCAGTGGAAGATAATACACATTATTAGATAATGTGTATGAATTTCCTGAAGATTAACAGAAATTTGATTTTTGTATCGTATATGCTGGAACAATGTTAGTCTATACCTTTCTCTGCTAATGCAGTTTTATTTTAAGAAAGGGAGTTGACATTTGTTCAGCATTACTGAAAATAACTTATGTGTTCAAGACTAATCGAGAGTTAAGCAAGTCATGAGCACTGAGTTGTTTAAGATTGCTTATACTCGAAGAAATAAAGGCAAAGGATATCTCCTAAAGGAAATACCGTTCTTTGGTTCTTAAGGTTAGGCTAATTTTGATCTCAATATGATTGGGAGCTTAGTCTATGAGTATACTTCTAAGCTAGTTAGAAGAAAACTTTTTAATACCAATTAAGTCATGCCTTATGGGCGATATGACTGATAGATCTTTTACTGGAAAAGAGCTAAAAGAGCCAAAGAACCCTTGAAGCTTATACATTTGGATCCTTGTGGTCTAGTATGTTAAAGCAGTGGGAGGGTATGAATAATTAATCTTTGTTAACGATAATTATTCATAGGTATGAACATCTCAACCTAATGCAACTTAAGTCTGAATCTCTTGAGATATTCGAAGGGGCTTAAGACTGAAGTTGAAAACTTGTTAGGTGAGATAATAAAACCACTTTGATCTGATCAATGTGTTGAGTATAGGGACTTGAAATTCTAGGGCTATTTGATAGTTCATGGAATCACATCCTAAATCTCAGTTAGGAGTAACAGAACCCTATTGGATATGGTTCAATCCATGTTGAGCTATGCTCAATTGCCTGACTCGTTTTGGGGTCATGCAGTGTGACTGTAGTGTGTATTTTGAATAACGTTCCATCAAACGTGTTTCTGAAACACCTTTTATGTTGTGGATAGGACGTAAAGATTGTTTACGTTCCTTTAAATTTTGGGGTGTTCAGGACTTGTGCTTGTGACTAACCCAAAATAAATTGGAATATCGTTCAAAATAATTGTAGGCAATCCCAAAGGAAACGAGGAGAATATACTTCTTCAATCCATAAGATAATAAAGAATTTGTGTCGACAAATCCTTCTTTCTCAGAAGAAGAACATATGAGAAATCATACGCCATAAAGTAAGGTCGGTTTAAGTGAATTAAGTAATAAAGCTACGGAAACATTGACAAGAGTTGTTGATGAATCAACAAAAGTTGTTGATAAGACTGGTTATTCAACAAGAGTTGTTGATAAGGCCAGTGCTTTTGGTCAGTCACATCCATCTCAAGAGTTGAGAATGCCTTCATGTAGTGGGAGGGTTGTTTTATAACCTTATCGTTACGTGGGCTTATTTGAAGCTCAAGTCGTCATTCTTGATAATGACATAGAGGATTCATTGTTTTCTTTTCGGAAGAAAATGAATGATGTTGACAAGGACAAATGGTTTAAAGCCATGGACTTGGAAATGAAGTCTTTGCATTTCAATTCAATTATAAATTAATTAAATATTTGATATTTAATTAATGTGGGATCGATTAATTTAGAATTAATTGAATGGCCAATTTAATTTAATTGAATATGATTCAGATTGAATTAAAAACTATATATTATAATTCATTTAATTTGATTAAATTAATTATAATTAATTAATTAATTAAATATTTATTATTTAATTAGTTAATGGCCGAGATCGTTTTGATTAAGATCTAACGGTCTAGATCTAGTAGGGAGATAACTCCCTCCCCACTTATCGTACAGGGGAGATGGAGTTCCCAATGGATCTCTCATTCCTCTCATTTTCACGTTTTCACAGAGAAAGAAAGTTCTTTCTTTTCTCTATTCTCTCTCTCAAAAAACAACAAGGTTCTTTGGTGAAAATTCCCTTCCAAGAATGAATTTGGGTTCCCACAAGCCATATCTCAGCGACCCAAGAGAATAGCGGGTGATTCGAGTGGTGGTGTCCGTTGGAAGTCCCAAGAACGAGATCCTTGGAGCATTGTGCAGTGTTCTTCGAGCCAAGTAAGTTTTTTCTAGATCTAAATAGTTTTTAGATCTAAAATATCAGCATGCTTAATCTATTTGATTTAGAAATTAGTTTCTGAATTTTGTTGCCAACGTATTGGTTTTTCTAAAATTGAAATTTTAATTCGAGATTGTTCTTGTTTGCTTCCGCTGCCAAAGGGATTTTAACCCTTCAGTTATACCCAGAATAACCATATAAGAAACAGTAGTAGGCCTATCCAGCCAATCTGTCCAACATCTGGTCAATAAATGGTAGAGGGAAATGGTCCTTACGGGTGGCTTTATTAAGCCTCCTATAGTCCATGCAAACCCTCCAGCCAGTTATTGTCCTTGTTGGGATCAACTCATTGTCTTTATTGCTCACCATTGTGACACCTCCTTTCTTAGGAACACATTGGACAAGGCTTACCCAATTGCTATCTGCAATTGGATAAATAATGCCTGCATCCAACCATTTAATCACCTCATTTTTAACAACCTCTTTCATTGCAGGGTTAAGCCTTCTTTGTTGCTCAATACTCCTAAAGGATCCCTCCTCTAGAGTGATTTTATGCATACAAAAAGATGGGCTAATTCCCTGAATGTCAGCCAATGTCCAACCGATTGCCTTGCGATATTGCTGCAGCAACTTTATTAAGGCCTCTTCATGCTCTAGCATTAAATCTGATGCAACAATAATAGGCAACGTCTCACCTTCCCCAAGATACACATACTTTAGATGATCCGGCAAGGGCTTCAAATCTAGAGTGGGTGCCTCAATTAGGGATGGTTTAATAGGAGGAGCCTTCCTTTGATCTAAATCTAAAGACTCATAAACATCCTCACACCTAGACACTTCTTTTTCATTTTTTCTTTCTAAAGAACAAACTTCTAAATCCTCTACACTAACCTCTCCATGATCTTCCAAATGTTTGTTTGCCAAATCCTGTATTGCTTTCTCAACAATTGTGTTCTCCAGAATCCTAATGAAAGAACAATCTTCCATTTCGTTTGGATACTTCATGGCCTTAAACACATTAAATTTCACTTCCTCATTATAAACCCTCATTGTTAACTCCCCTTTTTTAACATCTATCAATACCCTACCAGTAGCCAAAAAATGGACGACCAAGAATAATTTGGACATCTTTGTTAGCCTCATAGTCTAAGATAATAAAATCAACAGGAAATATGAACTTATCTACTTTCACTAAGACATCCTCAATTTTACCCTCAAGATATGTGATAGACCTATCGGCTAGTTGGAGTGTGACTGTGGTAGGCCTAGCTTCACCAATACCTAGCTTTCGATAGACCGAAAGAGGCATAAGGTTAATGCTCGCACCTAAATCACAAAGTGCTCAACCTAACTCTTTTCCACCTATTGACATAGGTATAGTAAATGATCATGGATCCTTAGCCTTGGTTGGTAGCCCATTCTTAAGAATAGCACTACATTCCTCAGTAAGAGATACAGTTTCAAACTCACCTAACCTCTTCTTTTTAGTTAAAATATCCTTAAGAAATTAGGCATAATTAGGCATTTGCTCTATAGCTTCTACTAACGGGATTTTTTATGTGCAAATTGCTGACCAAGTGAACGGGTCAAGTTATAATATAGTGAATATGAAATTCGAATGTCGTCCTCTGGATTGGTGTCTAGTCAATTTTAATTACCGGAAATACTCTTGGCCAATTTTATTTAGGGAAACTAATTTAGTGAGAATGCAAACAAATCAACCACGAATTAAATCAGATAATGACAATCTAATGGAAAGCAATGGTCTTAGGGATTTGATTTCACCAATTGGGATTATGGATTAATTAACGGATTAACACATGCTATGATTCATAAATCTTGGAAACCTAATATCACACATAACTCTCCCGAGCATACATGATTCTCCCACATGCAATTGAACCCGATATCCCCATCTATATTCAATAAACATGCAAGGCATTAAGGATACCATTTTTAACGATTTCTAGAATTAACTATAATCTCCCGATTCACAGCTAAATCCTAGTTATGCATAATGATATCTAAGCTAAATCCTCTCTCCCGAGTTAGATTCAAGCACAAACATCAATCAATTTATGGTCGGTAAATTGAAAGCATTAAGGCTACAAATATGCATAAATAAATCCAATAGCATAAAACTGTAAAATCAATCCATAACGTGTCCAACGGCTACATCAATCCCTAAGAATTTAAGCCTAGCTACTCATACAACACGTTACGATATAGCAAGAGTTTAAAACAACCATAAACACTAACTAAGTTAAGGGAAAGAGGAAGTAAACTCAATGTAGGCCGAGACCGTGCGTCCCCGTCAAGATCCCCACGAACAATGGGTTGATTTCCAACTTGCTCCCTTTTCTACCGCTCCAAAAGCCTCTGTTTCTGCCCTGTTTACGGCTCCAAGACGTTCCAAAAGAAAATCCTAAAAAACCTAGCCGCAAATTAACTTATATTATGTTTTTTTCGACATAGCGTCGAGACGCTGCCTTTAAAACGCGCGTTTCTGGAATCAAAATTACACAGCGTCGAGATGCTAAGGTCGCAGCTTCTCGACGCTGTGACCTTTTAGCTCCTGATCAGATATGGAATGCTAGCGTCGAGACGCTCAAGAGCTAGCGTCAAGAGCTAGCGTCTCGACGTTAGCCTGTGGTTAACCCTACTTTGACTATTCCTTCTTTGATTCTTTTTTCATTCCTTGATCTCTTTTCGCCCCCAAACATCCAATTGGCTCCAATATTAATTTCCTACAAATATCACATGAAAATGCATAAAATATGGCCAATAAATCATAAAAGACTAGCTAAATAGAATAGGGAAAACTAGCTAGCTCTACTCGCTATCAATATTTATATGCAATTGCTTAAGAATCTCTAAAAACTTCTTAAGTTGACCATCCTGATTCTTAGACCTTTGCCTTTGTGGAAAATGTAGAGGTGGTACATAAGGTGGGGGCGACACATGTTGACAATATTTTTTACACCGCAAGCGTACGGGTCGTCACAAGTAATATAGTGATTTTGAGTATAGAGTATCGTCTTCACAGGGATTGGATTTATTCAATTAATTACCGCAAATAATCTTGCTTACCTTTATTTAGAGAACAAAATCTAATGCCGAAAAGAATAAACTAAAAGCTAATCTAGAAAGCAAAAGATAAATGGAGACACAATTTGGAGGGATAATTCTAGAGTGGTTGATTTCATCAATTGGACCTTTAATGCATAATCAATTAAATAACTTGGATTAATCAATCATTTGATTCATAAGTCTAGAAGCCTAATGACAAGGACTCTCATGTCGGTCTCCTCCTATCTCATACCTTTCAATAAAGAATCTCCTTTCAGTTTCATCTTTATTTACTTAGCATGCATTACGACCCTTCAGTACAACCTCTAACGTTATTTATTTTATCCCGTGTCACTCAGGTAAATGGTGTTAGTCATGCATTCAGTTCTAGTCTAAGCTTCTCTCCGTTGAGTCTCCACTTAGTAACGATTCATTTAATCAGTGATCAGTTGATTAAAAGCATTAAGAACAAAATGCACAAATCAACAATAATGACAATTAAACCAAATCAATTCATTAATTCAGCAAAGGTTCAACAACTACATCAATCTCAAAGAATTTAGGAATTAACTACTCATAATCACTAAAATCCAATAATTTCTAATCACAACAAATCTAGAAACTAAAACATAAAGGAAAAGGGAAGAGAAATGCTCATAAAAGTGTCAATCTGCTCGATCCCGCGCCTGTTGGGTTTTGTGTCCTAATTCATAGATAGTGAATGTAACTGTTGACCGGATATTAATGAAATAATATTGATATATTTTTCCATTAATAGTTATTAGTTATTTTATATTTGTCTTTGCCTAATAATAACCCTAATCCAATAAACTAGACATCCAAGGCTGTAATATGAGTCTTGAACTATATGTAGCGACATATGGGATCATTGTTCAAGAAACAACCTAAAGGGTCTATAGTATAGGGATAAGACTGGGTGCCTTATCCTGGCGACACTATGGATACGACCCACTTTGTATTTGATACAAACGCTATGATCCAACGCGTTCGTGTAGGAGACATGCGAGTGGGGGTATCCTATGCAATGAGTTTGCATAAGACCGGACCGCGAAATAGTAACCACTGGTTATAACACCGTTAACTAGTTGGTTTTCTATTTCACTAGGACGACCTAGACAACTTAGTCTTAATCCTGAGTTGATTATGGACTCTTGCTCATGAGGGACTATCCTTTGATTTGTATGGGTGAGAGTGGCCAATACGTCGACTCAATAAGCCTACCATTTTGGGGATAAGACCGAATGGGAAGCTGGGAACATAATCGTACAAGATGGAATTCACTCCTTCCCGAATTTAGGGAAGCAGATGAGTGTTCCCTTAAGTGGTTACTTCGAGTCTTGAACAAAGGGCCCTACCCTCTCAATGGCACAGAGGGTTTTATGTTTGATGGTTGGACCACAAACAGGTTGTTCATTAGAGGAGAACTGGTACTTAAGGAAATAGAAGTAACCCAGGGGTAAAACGGTAATTTGACCCAGCTGGTGTTACGGACACTCGTGAAGGACTAACTAGCCGATATTGGTCTAGATTCATGGACACAGAAAATATGTCTGCAGTGAGAAGAGTGCAACTGTGAGTCTATAGTGGAACGTACACACAGTTAACGAATATTGATTAATGTGGTTAATGAGTTTGACCAATTAATCTCACATCATTGGAGCTTCTGATCTGCAGGTCCATTAGGTCCCACTGGTAGCTCATAAAGTAATTTGAGGCAACTAAGTAATAAATGTAAATTTAAAATGTTCAATTTACTAAGGGAAACAAATATAATATATATTGATATATTATTATGAGAGAAATTAATATTTGAAGAAATTAAAATATTAATATAAATTTATGGAAGTTTGAAAGAGTTCAAATAATGAATTAATTAATTTAAGGCCTAAAATCTATTTGGGCAAATTAATTAATTCAAGGCCGAAAATTAAATATGTGATATTTAATTGGTGGTTAATTAATTAAAGAATTCATTAACCGGTAATTAATCAATTATGGAAATAATTAATCACTTAAGGAAGTGATTAATCATTTATGGAAATGATCTAATCACTTATGGAAGTAATTAGTCATTTGTGGAAAAGATTAATCAATTATGGAATTTATTGATCATGGATTGATTAAATAAGGAATAAGATTGAATAAAATTTTGGAAAAGATTGATTTAATTGAATATTTTATTCATGGCCTCTCTTCTATAAATAGAACACTAGACCTAATTGGTCCATGACACTCTGCTCTTGCTCTTAGACTCTCAAGACAAGACCAAGAATTCTCTCTAGCCTCCCTCTTAGAGAAAGACTCACACAAGTCTTTTGCCTCTTAGACTTAGAGACATACCGGTGTAACCTCTATCGTTATTGTGTCTTTAAAGAAGAATTTTCCAACGAAGAAACATTAAGGAGGCTGCTGTGTTTTCGTTCGTAGGAACGTTGTTGGCGAAGAACGGTCAAATCTACGACGAAGGTTTGTAACGATTCTTCCCCTTTTCTTTAGAAAAGCATGAAAATAAATTTAGATTTATTTTTCAGCATGTTTAAACAAATTTTCCAGCAACTTTAAAGTATGTTTAAAGTTTGTTTGAGTTTTTCGTAACTGTATTTTAATGTTAATTAATATACGGCGTAAGGTCCAATCGATGCGCTTCCGCTGCGTGGGGACTTTTATTGGCATCAGAGCCATCGCTGTCCCTATTCATTAATATTAAAAGTTGCGATAGGCTATAATAGGTGGGTGTTGGGTTCCTAGAGTGAGTAAAAATATGATATGAAATACTCTAGAATTCCTGTGCAAGTATACACAGTCTGCAGCAAGTAATATTATCAATCCAAGGTCTGAATGAGTTTCCACTTTATCTATTTTGTATAACTTTTCTAATGGTTTCGAAGGTAATAAAAATTTTGGGTTTTATCGGAATTATGTTGAAGCAAAATAAACGACAGAACAATGAGTACACAAATAGACAGATAGATTAAAGACAGGCGCTGGTTAGGCTTTAGTGATTATTCTAAGATATGCTCTAGCAATATTATTGATCATGCATTTCTCACAGTATTATTAGCGGATTCCTCCCGAAACTTCGGATCTTTTGGGATGTGTTTCAAACCCAATGAAGAGCGACCGATCAAGCACTAGGCAACTGGCTATCCCTAGCTCAGTCACTGGCGTTCACCAATACACAATGATCGTAGTGTGGAGAATTGCCACACACTCTCTAAATCATCCCTGAAACTAGAGAGAGCTATCCATACCGGCTGGCCAGGCGGGCATAAAATAAGAGTAAGCACAACAATTAACCAAAATGCAATAGTCAATTTATTACTAGAGATGAAGCACAGTAATCACATTATTCCTAACCAACACCTTAAGCTACTTAGTTCATAACAGGTATAGGAATACGAATTACAATCTGAGTATGCATGTCCATAACTACAAGTTAAATAAGAAGGTAGACTCCCTAATCAGCTTGCGGTTGATGGTGTTCTCGATGGTCTTCAATCTCCCTAACTACTCGGCTTCCAAGGGAAAACATGGAATGCTTTTGACTTTGACGGCTACTTCCTTTTATAGAAGGATGGGAGGCTTGAATTAGGTCAACTAGGACACGTGTAAGGCTCTCCTTGATCCTTTATCACGAAAATAACTCAACAGAAGTCGGTTCATGAAGTTGGCTAACGAGCTGTGATGTGGCAGTTTCTGCTCCCAGTTTTGCTGCAGCATAGAATTTGCTCCCTCCAGTCGCTCAGCAGCATAATCTGCATAAAGTGATTTCCAAAGCTTCAATTCTTCCAAATGGGTTAAATCATGTAATATCTCTCTAAAACCAACTCTAATAAGCATAAAGGACACACAAATCCCTATATAATTGAGGCCTAAATAACTACCTTTTGGGCAGTTATCAGTGGGATTTATGCATAATGCATGCTCGGTTTGCGTTGAACTGTTTAGGTTAATTTTATGGCCATAGATTTTATTTTTATATGATTTTGATCATGTAAGGCCCGATGTTTCGGGTATTTTATGTAAAATCGAGTCCTATGTAAGTCCGGGTCTAGAATAGGTTTTTATGAGATGAAAATCGGAGAAATCGCCGCTGAAATAAAAAAAAAATCGAAGAAACGATGCTGCCACTACCCAGATTCTGCCTCTAGACGCAACAACGTCGAGACGCTACTTCAACAACGTCTTGATGCTGTCTCGATATCGCAGGCGCTCGGTAAGGAAAGCGCACAACATCGGGACACTGTGTTGATAGCGTCTCGACGCTGTCACGATGGCGGCGGGCGTTAGGGCTTCATCAGGCACGGTTCAAGAGGAGGGTGGTCCGGTTCGGCTGGGATGGGACCTATTTGGTACGGTTCAACCAATTTTTGGCATGGTTCGTGATTTTGGAGGCCGGTTTGAGGTGGTTCGGGTCGGTTCGTGCTGTCTAGACCAACTTTTGGAGCTACAAAAGGATTTTAGAATAGAATTTAGCTAAAATTATTGTAATTTAATGCTTTATTTTATCATAGGGGCCAAAATTAACCGGTTCAATTGCTATTTATATGTTTTATGGATGTCATATAGAATATTTAATCCCACCTTAGGTTATAAACATGCTCATGCATTTATTTATATATTATAAATTGTTATAATGTATGTTTTAAATGCATGGAATTGTTTTCATATTTTTTAATATAAGTGTATATTAATTATATGAAAAATTAGAAAGCATGAAACATGTCATTACTTAAATTAAAGGGAAAAATACATTTTTGGTCCCTGAGGTTTGGGTTAAGTGACACTTAGGTCCCTGAGTTTTCAAACTCAACAAAAATACCCCTGAGTTTTGAGATAAGTAGCACTTTGGTCCCTGCCGTCAATTTTTCTGTTAAATCTTAACAGCTGCTGACGTGACACTATTATTTTAATAAAAAAAAATTATTTTTTAATTTTTTAAATACAAAATATTAAAATAATAAAATATTATTATTTTATGTTTTTTTTTAATACTTTTCTCCTCTTTCTCTTTCTTCCTCTTCCCCACTTCCTTCTCCTAACTTCTTCTTCCCAACTTCATCTTCTTCAACTCCGACGGCCGGTCGCCGCCGCCGTTCGCCGACCGGCAACCACCAGCCGCCGGTGAGTTTTTTTTTTTT
This sequence comes from Luffa acutangula, assembly GCA_036850905.1. NCBI lineage: Eukaryota > Viridiplantae > Streptophyta > Magnoliopsida > Cucurbitales > Cucurbitaceae > Luffa > Luffa acutangula. The sequence continues at coordinate 26,058,911 of CM072090.1, read as the reverse complement.
TTTTAATTTCTTTCTTTCCCTCTCCTCTCTTCTCTCTTCTCTTCCCTTTCTTCACCTTTTCTTTTTTTTTTTTTTAAATATAGAAAAGGGAGAGGGAGGAGGCTCTTCCCTCCCTTTCCGGCGCCGGCGACGGGAGGAGGGAGGGCCCTCCTCCCTCCTCCCGTTTTGTAAACCCGGGACTTTCCCTTAGATAATTTTCTCTTGTCATCTATTGTGGTTTCATGGTTGAATTAAATTGGTTGGAAGTTATTAATTTAGGAATAAAAGAAAAGGAAAAGGAAAAGGAAAAAAAAAAAAAAAAAGAAATCAGCAAAAGTGAAAAAAAAAAAAGAAAAAAAAAAGAAAGAAAAAGAAAGCAAGTGGAATTGGACAGCAATGACTCCACCACCGACAACAATTTTTATCAGCTCATTTTAGGCCATTCTTCTCAATATTGTCCACCCAAAATTTCAGAGAACTTTGAGGAGAGAGTGAAGGAAGAAGAAGAAGAATAATTTCGTGGTTTGAGGTTGAAGAAGATAGGGAAAAGCTCATGCAAAGCCAGCCATTGCAGAATCTGTGTTCAACCTGTCAACCTCTGGTGTTTTAGTCGGTTTGGGCTACACAGAAGGAATCAAGAGGTGAGGTTTGATTTTCTTGAACGTTAGTTCATTTTCTAACAAACTTCATGAAGTAAGCTTGACCTAAATCGAATGGGAAGTTGATGGTTTTTGGAATGGAAAACAGAGCACAGGATTTTCGAGCAAACCAGGAGGATCTCTGGTGTTCTCTGATGTTTTGAGTATTCTGGAGTGCACAAGTCGAATCAGAAGCTCTATTTGGTATGGTTGGAAAGCTTATTCAATATGCTAAACCTTTCATGAAGAATACGTGAGCCAAAAAGTACTTGAAGTAGGTCTAATTTCAGGAGGAAGATAAAGGGTAACAGAGAAGCTCGAATCGGTGTTGTCTGATTTCGGGGCGTTTCTGGACAAATTGGTTGGGCATCTCGTTTTCATTTCTTCAGGTAAGTTGTAGAGTGTTCGAAAATGAAGAATTTGATGTGTATTTCATTAATTTTGGTTAAGTATTGAGAAGGTTATGGGTGTTGGAAGTTAGGGTATAGAATCTGGAAAATCTGGAAAAGTAGAATGTGGATGTGGTTTTTTAATTCAAGTGTCGAGAATTCATGAGCATGAAAAAACAAAGCTATCTATGGTTCTAATGCTCGGTTTTGGTTATTTGACAGGCCAAGAGGAAATAGGTCGAGTCTACAAACCGGGGAACTAGATAAGACTGTGAGTGACAAAATGAATTTCGAAAATGTTCTTAAGCGGTTGTTCATGATTATATGTTTTACATGCTTTTCTATGAATGATACATGGTTTTGTGAACGGTTTCAAACATGAGTTTTGAGCTTAGATTTTCTAATAAGGTTTATATACGAGCACGTGGCTAATGGCTTTATGAAAAGTAGTTGAAACGATATCTTTAAAGTAAAGCATGTGTTAGCAAATATTGTTTAATGATTTAAAGTTTTTCACGAGCAAGCTGAGTAAGCTTGAGTTTTACGAAAGATAACGATAAGCAGGCATGTTTTAATGTTTTCATGTGATTTCCGAGATTTCTATTGACTACATGATTGAGATATTGAGCCCGAGGCTATATGGTACCGTGTGCACACAGGTTATGTTCCGTTGTTGACGTTGAGTGTACTCCGTGACAACGATGCTGTCGTGAGTGCTGGGCGGGCCCCACTACGACAAAGACGATGGGAGTGCTGGGCGGGCCCCACTACATCGTAGGACTAGTAACGTTGGTTGTACTGGGCGTGCCCTACACAACGTAGATCGGTCATGTTAGTTAAAACGTTTGATGTACTTGATATGCCTTGCTAGATTTTTATTGACGAACTTGCGAGATATTTTAGAAAACCTTTTCCATTACACGTCTATGTTAAACGCTTTGATTGAGCATATTTATACGTTCAAAGGTTTATCTCGTGTTTTTGACTTCCAGATTTAGAGTTTTAAAGTTAGTCACTCACTGGGCTTCGTAGCTCATTCTTTCAAAATGTTTTTCCACTTTTCAGGTAGAGATCGAGCTCCCGGTGCCTGATACACTGCCAACGTCTGCTGAAAGTTCCGGATCAAGCTTCAGTACGTGGGTGGAGTTGTAAATTGAGTCTGTTCATATTGTAAATGTTTTGTAAGGATTGGATAACATAGTCCTAGAGGTCGTGGTTGTATAAATCCTAGTTGTACATGTCTTTGGTTATGATATCTATACCAGGTTATTTCCAAACCGAGATATGTCGTGGCGACACCTCATGTGTGTTGATATGTTTTTCGGGGTTTCCGTTGTGTTGTGGTTCATATGGAATATTTTATATCCATGATTAGTATGTTTATCAGGTTCAAAGTTTCAGTAGGGTCAACAGGGATCGTTAGAGGTGATGATGTCTGTTGGCTTCACGCCGTCTTTCGGGCTAAGCTAGAGGTGGTCCGGGAGGGGGTGTGACAACTTGGTATCAGAGCAGTTAGCTCCATGGGAAAAGAGACATGGTAGTTAGTGCTAAGAAGAATCCAGGAAGTAAACAGTTACACGTTGGGTAAGTTCATATAGAACTAGCGGAGTATGGTCCGAGTATTGTTGAGAGGGAGTCTAGTCAAGACTAGAATGTGTGTATCAGTTTAGTATCATGCATCTGACTTAAGTATCTATAGCATGTCTGATGTGATGATATGATATAGGAGTCATGCCACCACTTACCAGCAGACGACGCAGGCAGAATCAGGACGGGACGCAAGATCCTACCCAAAGTCAATCGGAAAGGGGATCCAGTACCCCGAGAGGTCAGAATGAGGCAGGGAGTGATCAATTTGCTAGATCTGCACAGGAGATCGGTAGGCCAGAGAGAGCAGGGCCTAGTGATCCGGAAAAGACGTATGGGATTGAACGGTTGAAGAAGTTAGGAGCCACAGTGTTTGAGGGTTCCACAGATCCAGCTGACGTCGAGGTCTGGTTGAATATGTTGGAGAAATGCTTCGACGTGATGAGTTGTCCTGAGGAGCGAAAAGTCAAATTAGCCACATTCCTTTTGCAGAAGGAGGCAGAGGGATGGTGGAAGTCTATTATAGCCAGGCGCAGTGATGCACGTACGTTAGATTGGCAGACATTCAGAGGCATATTTGAGGAAAAGTACTATCCCGCCACATATTGTGAGGCAAAGAGAGATGAGTTTCTGGAGCTGAAACAAGGGTCACTTTCAGTGGCTGAGTACGAGAGGAAGTATACCGAGCTTTCACGGTATGCTGAAGTGATTGTGGCATCTGAGAGTGACAGGTGTCGCAGGTTTGAGAGAGGGCTACGTTTTGAGATACGTACCCAGTTACTGCTATTGCAAAGCGGACGAATTTTTCTCAGCTAGTAGAGACTGCCTTACGTGTGGAGCAGAGTATTATAGAGGAAAGGTCGGTTGTGGAGCCTAGTCGTGGAGCTCCAACAACTAGTGGTTTTCGAGGTCGTGAGCAGCGGAGGTTTGCACCTGGAGTGAATGTTTTAAGCCGTCAAGACTTAAAGCGTCGATCTGGTGGCCAGTTATCGAGGCAAATGAGTTCGGGTAGTGCCTATCAGAGGCAGAGCCAGAGAGTCCCCAGTCAGTCTGCGAGTTCAGTAGCAAGACCGCGGACGGGTCAGGAGTCCGTTGCTAGTGAATCCAGGAGAACATCATGTGCAAGTTGTGGCAACAATCATCGGGGTCAGTGTCTTGTTGGCGCTGGTGTGTGTTACCAATGTGGACAACCAGGGCATTTCAAGAGGGATTGCTCACAGTTGAAGGCAACAGTTCAGAAGGACCAGGGAGTTGAGTCCCACACAGTTGAGCAGCCGAGAGTCTTAGCAGGCGCAGGAGAAGGCACTAGTGGTGCAAGGCGAAAGGGAGTTGTGGGGAGACCTAGGCAGCAGGGAAAAGTCTACGCCATGACTCAACAGGAAGCAGAGGATGCACCAGATGTGATAACTGGTACGATTTTGATATGTAATGTACCTGCACGTGTTTTATTAGATCCAGGCGCTGCGCATTCCTTTGTTTCTAGCATGTTTTTAACTAAGCTGAATAGGATGCTAGAGCCTTTATCTGAGGAATTAGTCATATGCACTCCAGTTGGTGACGTTTTTCTAGTCAAGGAAGTGTTGCGTGATTGTGAGGTTGTAGTAGAAGGTCTCTGTATGTTAGTGGATCTTCTTCCCCTAGAGTTGCAGGCGTTGGATGTGATTTTGGGAATGGATTTCTTATTCACTCATTACGCTTCTATGGATTGCCATACGAAGGAAGTGACTTTTAAGAAACCAGGTTTGACTGAAGTGGTTTTAAGGGGTGAGAGGAAGATTATTCCTACGTGTTTGATTTCAGCTCTGAAAGCTGAGAAGTTGTTGAGGAAAGGTTGCACAGCATTTCTTGCACACATAGTAAAGGGCAAGAAGAAAAGCTGAAACCAGAAGATGTTCCTGTGGTGAATGAATATCTTGATGTTTTTCCAGCTGATCTATCGGGTTTGCCGCCTGATAGAGAGGTGGAGTTCACTATTGAATTGTTACCAGGAACAGCACCTATTTCACAGGCACCATACAGGATGGCTCCAAGCGAGCTTAAGGAGCTGAAGGTGCAATTGCAAGAACTAGTTGACAAGGGATACATCAGGCCAAGTGTATCACCGTGGGGAGCTCCAGTGTTATTCGTGAAGAAGAAAGATGGTACCCTGAGATTATGTATTGATTATAGGCAGTTAAACAAGGTCACGATACGTAACAAGTATCCTCTACCACGCATCGATGACTTGTTTGACCAGTTAAGGGGAGCAGCAGTGTTCTCTAAGATTGATCTGAGGTCAGGATACCACCAGTTGAAGGTTAGAGAATCAGATATTCCTAAGACAGCATTCAGGACGAGGTATGGGCACTATGAGTTTTTAGTGATGCCATTCGGTTTAACGAATGCGCCAGCAGTTTTCATGGACCTCATGAATAGGATCTTCCACCAGTATTTAGATCAGTTTGTGATAGTGTTCATCGATGACATTCTAGTATACTCAATTGATAGGGAAGCCCATGAGGAACATCTAAGGATTGTTCTGCAGACACTACGTGAAAAACAGTTATACGCTAAGTTCAGCAAATGTGAGTTCTGGTTGAATCAAGTGGTGTTCTTAGGGCATGTAGTTTCAGCGGACGGAGTTAGTGTTGATCCGCAGAAAGTGGAAGCTGTTGTCAACTGGGAAAGACCAGCTAGTGCAACAGAGGTACGTAGTTTCCTCGGCCTAGCAGGATACTACAGACGTTTTGTTGAGGATTTCTCACGGTTAGCGTTACCCTTGACAGCCTTGACAAGGAAGAATGCTAAGTTTGAGTGGTCAGACAAATGTGAACAGAGTTTCCAGGAGCTGAAAAAGAGATTGGTGACAACGCCTATTCTAGCACTTCCAGTAACAGGAAAGGAGTATGTGATCTATTGTGATGCTTCGAGGCAAGGATTAGGTTGTGTGCTGATGCAGGAAGGAAAGGTAATAACTTATGCTTCAAGGCAGTTGAAAAAGCATGAGTGTAATTACCCTACCCATGATCTTGAGCTAGCAGCAGTTGTTTTCGCACTGAAAATCTGGAGACATTATTTATTCGGTGAGAAGTGCCACATTTTCACAGATCATAAGAGTTTGAAGTACATCTTTGATTAGAAAGAGCTGAATCTGAGACAGAGGCCAGGAGGACTCCTTAATCCACTGCCAGTGCCGGAGTGGAAGTGGGAGCATATTACCATGGATTTTCTATTTGGATTACCCCGTACTTCTAGCGGACATGATGGTATATGGGTAATAGTAGATAGACTCACCAAGACAGCACGATTTATACCGGTTAAAACGACGTCTACACTAGATCAGCTAGCTAAACTATACGTCGACAGGATTGTAAGTCAACATGGAGTGCCAGTGTCCATAGTTTCAGATAGGGATCCGAGGTTTACTTCTAAGTTTTGGCCTAGTGTGCAGAAAGCAATGGGAACAAATTTGAAGTTCAGTACAGCGTTCCATCCCCAGACAGATGGTCAGTCTGAGAGGACCATCCAGACCTTAGAGGACATGTTGAGAGCATGTGTCCTTCAGTTTAAGGGAAGTTGGGATACTCACTTATCACTTATGGAGTTCGCTTATAATAACAGCTATCAGTCTAGTATAGGCATGGCACCATTCGAGGCTTTGTATGGCAGACCATGCAGGACTCCTGTGTGCTGGAACGAAGTGGGAGAGCGAAAGCTAGTTGGTCCTGAGTTGGTACAAGTTACGTCAGACAATGTTAAGCTAATTAGGGAGAATCTGAAAAATAGCACAGGATCGACAGAAGAGCTATGCAGAGCTATGCAGATAAGCGACGAAGAGACTTAGAGTTCCAGGTTGGAGATCGGGTTTTCTTGAAGTTATCTCCGTGGAGAGGTGTTCTTCGCTTTGGGAGGAAAGGTAAGCTGAGCCCTAGATATATTGGTCCTTACCAAATAATAGAACGAGTTGGACCAGCAGCCTATAGACTTGAGTTGCCAGCGGAACTCGCTCGAATACATGATGTTTTTCATGTGTCCATGTTGAGGAAATATATACCAGATCCATCCCATGTGTTGAAAGTGCAACCAATTGAGCTGAAGGAAGACTTGAGTTATAAGGAAGAAGTAGTTCAGATCCTCGACAGAAAGGAGCAAGTTTTGAGGAACAAAACGATCCCACTCGTGAAGGTTCTTTGGAGGCATCACGGGGTTGAGGAGGAAACTTGGGAGTCAGAAGATCAGATGAGGAGGAGTTACCCGACACTCTTCACCTAAAGACTTCTAAATTTCGAGGACGAAATTTCAAAAGGGGGAGGTAAGTTGTAAACCCGGGACTTTCCCTTAGATAATTTTCTCTTGTCATCTATTGTGGTTTCATGGTTGAATTAAATTGGTTGGAAGTTATTAATTTAGGAATAAAAGAAAAGGAAAAGGAAAAGGAAAAAAAAAAAAAAAAAGAAATCAGCAAAAGTGAAAAAAAAAAAAGAAAAAAAAAAGAAAGAAAAAGAAAGCAAGTGGAATTGGACAGCAATGACTCCACCACCGACAACAATTTTTATCAGCTCATTTTAGGCCATTCTTCTCAATATTGTCCACCCAAAATTTCAGAGAACTTTGAGGAGAGAGTGAAGGAAGAAGAAGAAGAATAATTTCGTGGTTTGAGGTTGAAGAAGATAGGGAAAAGCTCATGCAAAGCCAGCCATTGCAGAATCTGTGTTCAACCTGTCAACCTCTGGTGTTTTAGTCGGTTTGGGCTACACAGAAGGAATCAAGAGGTGAGGTTTGATTTTCTTGAACGTTAGTTCATTTTCTAACAAACTTCATGAAGTAAGCTTGACCTAAATCGAATGGGAAGTTGATGGTTTTTGGAATGGAAAACAGAGCACAGGATTTTCGAGCAAACCAGGAGGATCTCTGGTGTTCTCTGATGTTTTGAGTATTCTGGAGTGCACAAGTCGAATCAGAAGCTCTATTTGGTATGGTTGGAAAGCTTATTCAATATGCTAAACCTTTCATGAAGAATACGTGAGCCAAAAAGTACTTGAAGTAGGTCTAATTTCAGGAGGAAGATAAAGGGTAACAGAGAAGCTCGAATCGGTGTTGTCTGATTTCGGGGCGTTTCTGGACAAATTGGTTGGGCATCTCGTTTTCATTTCTTCAGGTAAGTTGTAGAGTGTTCGAAAATGAAGAATTTGATGTGTATTTCATTAATTTTGGTTAAGTATTGAGAAGGTTATGGGTGTTGGAAGTTAGGGTATAGAATCTGGAAAATCTGGAAAAGTAGAATGTGGATGTGGTTTTTTAATTCAAGTGTCGAGAATTCATGAGCATGAAAAAACAAAGCTATCTATGGTTCTAATGCTCGGTTTTGGTTATTTGACAGGCCAAGAGGAAATAGGTCGAGTCTACAAACCGGGGAACTAGATAAGACTGTGAGTGACAAAATGAATTTCGAAAATGTTCTTAAGCGGTTGTTCATGATTATATGTTTTACATGCTTTTCTATGAATGATACATGGTTTTGTGAACGGTTTCAAACATGAGTTTTGAGCTTAGATTTTCTAATAAGGTTTATATACGAGCACGTGGCTAATGGCTTTATGAAAAGTAGTTGAAACGATATCTTTAAAGTAAAGCATGTGTTAGCAAATATTGTTTAATGATTTAAAGTTTTTCACGAGCAAGCTGAGTAAGCTTGAGTTTTACGAAAGATAACGATAAGCAGGCATGTTTTAATGTTTTCATGTGATTTCCGAGATTTCTATTGACTACATGACTGAGATATTGAGCCCGAGGCTATATGGTACCGTGTGCACACAGGTTATGTTCCGTTGTTGACGTTGAGTGTACTCCGTGACAACGATGCTGTCGTGAGTGCTGGGCGGGCCCCACTACGACAAAGACGATGGGAGTGCTGGGCGGGCCCCACTACATCGTAGGACTAGTAACGTTGGTTGTACTGGGCGTGCCCTACACAACGTAGATCGGTCATGTTAGTTAAAACGTTTGATGTACTTGATATGCCTTGCTAGATTTTTATTGACGAACTTGCGAGATATTTTAGAAAACCTTTTCCATTACACGTCTATGTTAAACGCTTTGATTGAGCATATTTATACGTTCAAAGGTTTATCTCGTGTTTTTGACTTCCAGATTTAGAGTTTTAAAGTTAGTCACTCACTGGGCTTCGTAGCTCATTCTTTCAAAATGTTTTTCCACTTTTCAGGTAGAGATCGAGCTCCCGGTGCCTGATACACTGCCAACGTCTGCTGAAAGTTCCGGATCAAGCTTCAGTACGTGGGTGGAGTTGTAAATTGAGTCTGTTCATATTGTAAATGTTTTGTAAGGATTGGATAACATAGTCCTAGAGGTCGTGGTTGTATAAATCCTAGTTGTACATGTCTTTGGTTATGATATCTATACCAGGTTATTTCCAAACCGAGATATGTCGTGGCGACACCTCATGTGTGTTGATATGTTTTTCGGGGTTTCCGTTGTGTTGTGGTTCATATGGAATATTTTATATCCATGATTAGTATGTTTATCAGGTTCAAAGTTTCAGTAGGGTCAACAGGGATCGTTAGAGGTGATGATGTCTGTTGGCTTCACGCCGTCTTTCGGGCTAAGCTAGAGGTGGTCCGGGAGGGGGTGTGACACGTTTCGCGTCGGCGACGGGAGGAGGGTCCTCCTCCCGTTTTGCGCCGGAAACGGGAGGAGGGAGGGCCCTCCCTCCTTCCTCTCCCTCTCCCTCTCCCTCTTCTATATTTAATAAAAAAAAAAGAAAATGTGAAGAAAGGGAAGAGAAGAGAGAAGAAAAGAGAGGGGAAGAAAGAAATTAAAAAAAAAAAAAACTCACTAACTGTTAAGATTGGGAGAAGGAAGTGGGGAAGAAGAAGAAAGAGAAAGAGGAGAAAAGTATTAAAAAAAAGATAAAATAATAATATTTTATTATTTTAATATTTTTGTATTTTAAAAAATTAAAAAATAATTTTTTTATTAAAATAATAGTGTCACGTCAGCAACTGTTAAGATTTAACAGAAAAATTGACGGCATGGACCAAAGTGCTACTTATCTCAAAACTCAGGGGTATTTTTGTTGAGTTTGAAAACTCAGGGACCAAAGTGTCACTTAACCCAAACCTCAGGGACCAAAAGTGTATTTTTCCCTAAATTAAATATAAATAGTTATGTTTAATGTGATGAATGAAGCATGCCTGATTGATTTTCTTGATTGGCTTATAATTGTTATATTAAAAGAAAATCAATATTGCATGAAGCATGAAACATCCATAGTTAATAATATAATTGTTATATTATTCTTGCAATAAGTATGGTTTAATTATTTAATTTGAATGAGATTGTTGAATGAATTAAACCCTAGATTCTTGATTATAGGATTAATCATTAAAATTTGAAATAGTTCTTTAATATTAATGATTAGAAACCGTCAATCTATAATCAAGATTTGCATGCAAACATAAGATCATAGGATAAATTGGATTAATTTTAAATTGTTTAAAATTAATTAGACCTAGATCAGTTTCTAATAGGATTAGAATCTTTTCTTACTTAGAATTAAAAATAGTTTTAATTGACTAAGTAGGAAAAACATTGTTGTGATTATAAGGGAACTCCATTGGTAATGTTCTGTCTAAGGCTGGGGGTATTTAAGTTGACGGTTTACGGAACACCTCTGATAACTCTTAGAAATAAGAGTTATTGGCCATTCTTTTAGGGCTTTTAGGCTTAACTTTACCTTAAATTGATGCTATTTGAGTTGGGTCTTGATGAATTTTATGGTGTTTAATGAAAGTGGTTATTGATGGCTTTAAGTGTTTAATTTCACGCTAATTTCGGACTTAAGCTGACTTGGAGCTCCAATTTTTGCAGATTATGTTGTAGCATGTCATGGCAGAGGCAGATTGGTGGCTGGAGCTGTTTTCAACGTGAGAAGCTTCATTTAATGAGGTGTCAAGTCCAGCTGGTGTAAAAGGGCATTCTTACCTTCTTATGGGGATTCCATGTGGGCTTGGCTTGTCTAATCAACCTTGAATCCAGCAAATATGGCTGGGTATAAAAGGAAAGAAACCCTAATTTGAAAAGGAGGCTGAATAGGGAGGAGACTCGCGATTGGGGAGCTGATTTTCAGAGCAAAAACGGAGGAGAAGAAGAGGAGAGTTGCCGTGGAGCTACTATTCAGCTTGGGAAAGCTGGATTTTATCTTGGGCACTTCTTCCTTAGTCTTTTATTCTCATCTTTTATCTTCCTATTGGCATTAGTTGTGGTAGAAGCTGAAAACATGTTTTGTATGCGCATTTTCTACTATATTGAACTTGTTTCCTTTTTGATCATGAACTAATCCTCTTTAGGTAAGGATTAGGGATCCTATATTGTAACGAGGGGTTGTTTATAGTTGAACCGTGCTATTTTCATCTTAAAGTAAAGTGTTCTTCATTGCTTAAGCTGGAATTTCGATTGGCCATCCATTTTCTAGCATTGTTATTGGGTGTTTGGGAAAACATTTAGTAACCGATTACTTTACTTTACTTTAGTCTTTTATTATCATGAAAATGAGTGGGTATTTAGGGATAAATCACCCCCTTAGGCACTACTCAGATTGAGCTAAAAATGAGGGGTTAAATGAGAGTTTAATCGCTTTAATCTTTGGAGAATTGGAAAATTCCCATTGAAAATCTGGGTGATATGAATTAGCACAGTTTTTGCTATAGCAATCCCTGAAAACAATATTGAATATCCCTAATCCGAGCCTTACTTCTCCTCTGCTTCCAACCGTTTTTCTTGCTTTATTTACTTCAAGTTCTCTTTAATTTCACTCAACTTTATTTACATTAGTGCATCTTAGTTATTAATTAATATTTTGTCCTTGGTTACCTTGAATTTCATTGAAGTTAAGCTTAGGAATAGTGATTTTCGTTGCATCAATCCCTGTGGAGAACGATATAAAAAATACTTATCACTTGCTGCAGTTGATGTGTATACTTGCATATTTTTTAGCTTTTTGGGAAGATTTCTTGCATATTGTAAATCCCATTGCACAAGGCAACAAGTTTTTGTCGCCGTTGCTGGGGATTGATTTGATTTTCGCTATTTTTGAGCTAAATTTCGGTGAAATTGGTGCTAAAACAGAATCTAAACTTTGTTGATTGATTTTGCAGGTACGAGTAGCTGTGTATGAACGAGTTTCCTGATTTGGAATTCAATTTGGATCCAGAGATTGAAAGAACTTTTCATAGGAGGAGAAGGGAGCAGCGAGAAAGGAACAATAGGATGGATCCACCGCCTCTTTTACCTCCGGGAAATCAGCCGCTCAATCTTGAGATAAATCAGCAACAAGGGGTAGAAAATCGAGCTGAGAACCCTGTCTTGATAGCCGATGATAGGGGAAGAGCTATCAGAGCTTACGATGTCCCTACTTTCAATGAGTTATATCCGGGGATAGCAAGGCCAGAGATTCAGGCTCAGAATTTTGAGATGAAGCCTGTGATGTTCCAAATGTTACAAACGGTGGGACAATTTCATGGATTACCTTCAGAGGACCCACACCTACACCTTAAATCCTTTTTGGGAGTGAGTGATTCATTTAGAATTCAAGGAGTTTCCCAAGATGCTTTGAGGCTAACTTTATTCCCTTATTCCTTCCGGGATGGAGCTAAGGTTTGGTTAAATAACTTTGCCCCTGGTTCCATCACTACATGGAATGAGTTAGCCGAGAAGTTCTTTATTAAGTATTTCCCTCCCACTAGGAATGTCAAGCTTAGAGCGGATATAGTGTCTTTTAGGCAATGTGATGATGAGTCCTTTAGTGAAGCGTGGGAAAGATTTAAGGAATTGTTGAGAAAATGCCCCCACGATGGACTACCCCACTGTATTCAAATGGAGACTTTTTGTAATGGGTTGAATATGGCTACTCAAAATATGGTAGATGCTTCAGCTAATGGTGCTTTATTATCCAAGACTTATGATGAAGCTTATGCCATTTTGGAGAGAATTTCCACGAATAGTTTTCAATGGTCTGATTCAAGAAGCATGACTGGGAAGAAAAACAAAGGAATGATGGAGGTTGACACTGTGACATCCTTTAATGCAAGGTTTGATACCATGGAAAGTATGATGAAAAAGTTGACTTTGGGGCTTGAAAATTTGAATATGTTGAATTCTGGTGCAAATTAGAATGCTGCAACAATCAACATAAACCAGAATTCCACAGATTCATGTGTTTATTGTGGAAAGGATCACACTTTTGAGTTTTGTCCAAGTAATCCAGCTTCAGTGTGCTATGTTGGAAACAAAAATGCCCAATGGAATAACCCCTATTCCAATACCTATAATCCGGGTTGGAGAAATCATCCTAATTTTGCTTCGGGAAGTCAAGGAAGTAATTCCAACACCCAACAAGCTCAACAAAAGATGAATGGTCCACTTGGATTTGGACAACAAAACCAGCAAGCTAATGGTCAATACCAAAACACCATGAACCAACATATCCCAGGTACTTCTTTAGAAAGCTTGTTTAAGGAATACATGGCCAAAACTGATGCTGTCATTCACACACAACAAGCTTCTTTGAGGAATTTAGAGGTTCAAATGGGCCAAATAGCAAGTGAGCTGAAGGCAAGGCCGATGGGTAAGCTTCCTTCAGACACTGAGAGTTCGAAAAGAGAAGGCAAAGAGCAAGTTCAAGCAGTAGAATTAAGAAGTGGGAAGCCGTTGGTTGAGAAAAAAGTGTTGAAACCGCAACCACCAACTGGACAGATTGATGATTTGCACACTGATTTGGCGAAGACAGCAGGGGAAAATGAGAAAATAGATGCTGGAATTCAGTTGGAGAAGAGTTCCGAGAGTGAGGAAATTGAAGAAATCCTAGGAAAACCTCTCAAACTTCTCCTAGACTAGCTCCCACACATTCCCTTACATTTAAACCACCCCCACCACCCTTTCCCCAAAGACTTAAGCAGAAAAATCAAGATGGTCAATTTAAGAAATTCCTTGAGGTTTTGAAGAAACTTCATATTAATATACCACTAGTTGAGGCCTTGGAACAAATGCCCAACTATGTAAAGTTCCTCAAGGATATTTTAACCAAGAAAAGAAGATTGGGTGAGTATGAAACGGTGTCTTTGACTGGGGAGTGTAGTGCCATTTTGACAAACAAAATTCCACCCTAAGTGAAAGACCCGGGGACTTTTACCATTCATGTTTCTATAGGAGGTAAGGAGTTGGGGAGAGCTCTTTGTGACTTGGGAGCTAGCATAAATCTCATGCCTTTATCCATTTTTAAGAAATTATGCATAGGAGAAGCTAGGCCAACCACAGTTACATTACAACTTGCCGATAGGTCTATCACTTATCCCGAAGGAAAGATTGAGGACATTTTGGTGCAAGTAGATAAGTTTATCTTCCCGGCTGATTTTATCATTTTGGACTATGAAGCGGACAAGGATGTCCCCATAATTCTAGGAAGGCCCTTTTTAGCAACCGGGAGAACCTTGATAGATGTCCAAAAGGGTGAGCTAACTATGAGGGTTAATGACCAAGAGGTGAAGTTTAGTGTTTTTGATGCCATGAAGTCCCCCACTGATATTGAAGAGTGTTATGTCATTCAAGTAAAAGATGAGTTGGTTGATGATCAAGTTGAGGAGGAATTGTTGCAGCATCACATACAACAGTTGGGAAAAATTGGAATTGAGGATTTGGAATTAGACAAATTGGAGCTTGAGCTTAAAAGTAGTGTAGGCGAGGTTTTTAGTTTTAATATGACTTTTGAATCCTTAGAGTTGATTGATAAGAAAAATCCACCTACACAACCATTCACTTCATTGGAATTGTTTCAACAACTTGAGTTTGAAAATTATTTCCTTGATGAGTTGTTTTTTACAGTAGCTCACACGCAAAAAATGAAAACACTTTGGTTTGTTGACCTCACCAATTACCTTACTTTTGGAACATTGTCCCATGGTTTATCAAAGCAACAATTGAAAAAGTTTTTCCATGAGATAAAGTTTTATTTTTGGGATGATTCATTTGTGTTTAAACAATGTGTTGATAATGATGGGAGAGAGTTTAATTTGAATGGGCAAAGGCTAAAACACTTTTGGGGAGAAGAATTCCAAAGGTATTTTGCCTTTTGCAATTTGTTGGAAACTTGAAATTTGAAGAAAAGGGGCAGTGTGTTTAAAGTTCTATTTTTGTGAATGCCCAGTGAGAGGATTTTGAAAAAGTCGATTTCAATTTCTGTTATTTTCGCATTTTTCATTGGTAGTTGATTTATTTTCAAATAAGTAGTTTTAGCTTTATTTTGTTATTTTATTTTTGTCTAGCTTAATGCTTTAATTCTTTTTGCTTAAGTTTTGATTTTGTAGAAAATTTCAGCAATTGTTGGAAGAATTCAATGGTGTAGCAGAGAAAAAAGTGGAGCAGATTAGGCATTTCTGGCTGCTTAGGGAGAGTCAAGAAGCCCTCATTCGTTTTCTAGTGAAGAAGAAGTAGTTGATGCTCATGATGATGAAGATGTTGATGATGGCAGCTGAAAAAAAAGGGGAGTTGTAGTTTCTGTCTATGTTTTTATGAGTGGTTATTCTGCTTTCTGTGGGTCTTGCAGTTGTTTTCTTGAAAAAGAGAATATGAAAATGTGTGTTTGTGGGTTGTGGTGCTAGTGTGTTTGTTGTAATCAGTTTATGTTTTGTGTGATCTTGATGAAGAAAAAACATTTGCTGCATGATGGTGTGTTTAAGAAAAAGTTGTGTAATGAAAATTCTATCTCTCTTTATCTTTCATGTGTAGTAGATTCTTGATGTAATGTTTGGGCTTTTATGGTGCAAATTTAGATGCTGAAATTTAAACTTGATCAATTGGGTATGAGTTTGGGTTGCCCTTAGTGAGTGTTGTTGGAATATTGCATGGTTGATTTAGGTTATGACTCTGTTTTTGAAGATAGTAGCTAGCCTCTTCTTGATAATTATTTGGGCCTCAGGCATATTATAGTTTATAAGCATTGCAAAGGCCCAAATTGGTTTTGATCAGAGAGCCTTTTTAGTTGCATACAACTGTGCTTTTGCCTGGCTTCCCCTTGATAAATGCTGTAGCAATTGCCTACTTGGTTTAGCCTAAAAATTCTGTTTTTATTTGAAATAGCACGATGCCTTTTGCTCTTAAGCTTCTTAGCCTCTTGTTTAGCTTGATTATCTTGTTTGATGGTAACCCTTAGGTTGATAAGAAACTTCCTAATTTTCTTCTTTAGCTTAGCTCAAAGTTTAGGAAAGCTTGTGCTTAGTTCGATGCCTGAAGTATAATCTCCCTAAGCAAAAAGACCTTACCTTCTCTCTCAAAAGAAAATAAGTTTGGGGGTTCTTCCCTTACTTTCTTATTCATTGGGGACAATGAATAGTTTAAGTTTGGGGGTGAGGTGCCCTTTCGAAATTTTTTTTTAGAAAAAGCATCTTAGAAGCATTCCTCTTTGTCCTAGTTTTACCTAAGATGTACTCCTCTCCCTTGTGGAATTTATTCTTTTCCTGAGCTTACCTAGTAACCAGGGGGATTTATGATACCCATAGTTTGCCCTTGCGTCAAAAAGTAGCTCTTGAAAGGTATCTTAGGCAAATTTCCTAAGATACCTATCTTAGGCAAATTTTAAATAAAAAGTAGCTCTTGAAAGGTATCTTGAAAGGTTCCAATGAAAAAGAAGAAAAATCAAAATGAATGATTAAGGGATGAGTGCTTACTTAAAAGTTGCAATTTCCCCAAAGCTTAGGTGAGCGTCACCAAAAAGTGTCGCCACTCTAAGAAGCAAGAAAAGAGTTGCTAGATAGCTATCTTAGGCAAATTTTAAGGGATATGAATGCAATGCTCGGTGATGAGCTTGGAGGCTTGGGTGAGCTTCACCATAAAGTGTTGTCATTCCGGGACCAAAAAGACCATGACCTAAGAGATTTTCTAAGATGGTAAAAGTCAAAAAGAGAATAAGAATTGAGAGAAGTTTAGGTTAAGCTTAGAGTTTTTGTAATTTGGGCGTTAGGATTTTAGGCTTGCTTAACAAGCTTAGGGACTAAATTTTGAGCTAAGGAAGAAAGAAAGTTAGTGGCTTGTTTGATGCCTATAGGTTGGCTCAATTGGATATGATAGCTAATCAAGATGGGCTAAGAGCGTGGATCAAAAGCATAATGTTGATTTAGAGATGCCAAGTGTTGTTGCCTAAGTTGTTTTGCAATGATGAATTCTTTTTGGAGCTATGAGCATTTGTTAAAGGAAGTTTTGAGTGAGAAGTAGTTGTGTGGCTTATGAGAGGCTCTAGTGAGAGGCTAGCTGATCTTTTCCTGTTTAGTTGAGCTTTTGGCCTAGCATTACTCGGGGACGAGCAATGAGCTAAGTTTGGGGGTGTGATAACTCTTAGAAATAAGAGTTATTAGCCATTCTTTTAGGGCTTTTAGGCTTAATTTTACTTTAAGTTGATGCTATTTGAGTTGGGTCTTGATGAATTTTATGGTGTTTAATGAAAGTGGTTATTGATGGCTTTAAGTGTTTAATTTCACGCTAATTTCGGACTTAAGCTGACTTGGAGCTCCAGTTTTGCAGATTATGCTGTAGCATGACATGGCAGAGGCAGATTGGTGGCTGGAGCTGTTTTCAACGTGGGAAGCTTCATTTAATGAGGTGTCAAGTCCAGCTGGTGTAAAAGGGCATTCTTACCTTCTTATGGGGATTCCATGTGGGCTTGGCTTGTCTAATCAACCCTGAATCCCACAAATATGGCTGGGTATAAATGGAAAGAGACCCTAATTTGGAAATGAGGCTGAAAAAGGAGGAGACTCGCGATTGGGGAGCTGATTTTCAGAGCAAAAACAGAGGAGAAGAAGAGGAGAGCTGCCGTTAAGCTACTATTCAGCTTGGGAAAGCTGGATTTTATCTTGGGCACTTCTTCCTTAGTCTTTTCTTCTCATCTTTTATCTTCCTATTGGCATGAGTTGTGGTAGAAGCTGAAAACATGTTTTGTATGAGCATTTTTTGCTATATTGAACTTGTTTCTTCTTTGATCACGAACTAATCTTCTTTAGGTCAGGATTAGGGATCCTATATTGTAACGAGGGGTTGTTTATAGTTGAATCGTGCTATTTTCATCTTAAAGTAAAGTGTTCTTCATTGCTTAAGTTGGAATTTCGATTGGCCATCCATTTTCTAGCATTGTTATTGGGTGTTTGGGAAAACATTTAGTAACCCATTACTTTACTTTACCTTAGTCTTTTATGATCATGAAAATGAGTGGGTATTTAGGGATAAATCACCCCCTAAGGGACTAATCAGATTGAGCTAAAAATGAGGGGTTAAATGGGAGTTTAATCGCTTTAATCTTTGGAGAATTTGAAAATTCCCGTTGAAAATCTGGGTGATATGAATTAGCACAGTTTTTGCTATAGCAATCCCTGGAAACAATACAAAATATCCCTAATCCGAGCCTTACTTCTCCTCTGCTTCCAGCCGTTTTTCTTGCTTTATTTACTTCAAGTTCTCTTTAATTTCACTCAACTTTATTTACATTAGTGCATCTTAGTTATTAATTAATATTTGGTCCTTGGTTACCTTGAATTTCATTGAAGTTAAGCTTAGGAATAGTGATTTTCGTTGCATCAATCCCCGTGGAGAACGATATAAAAAATACTTATCACTTGCTGCCAATGATGTGTATACTTGCACGTTTTTGAGCTTTTTGTGAAGATTTCTTGCATATTGTAAATCACATTGCACAAGGCAACAAGTTTTTGAAACCGGAGTTGAATTAATCATAGTTAAATGTTAGCATGCAATGTCACTAGGTTTATTAAAAGTGTTTAATTCACCTAGATCTTTAGAGTAAAAACCTTACATTACTGAGGTTATAGGGGAACTCTCTCGGTAAAGTTCTGTGTAAGGTTGGGGGTATTTAAGTTGACGGTTTACGGAACACCTCCTACCTGGGATCTGACCCGAACATTGAGTTGAAATAACCATAGTATTGTTGACTTGCAATGTTGGGTTTATTAAAAGAAGTTTAATTCACCCAAAAGATTGCAGTTGAATCCTTTCCATAATTGTTATAATAGGATCAGTGATTGCTTGCGAAATGCAAGCTATTTACCCTCTAAATTTAGGCTAAAAGAAGGCAAAAAGAACCTCCAATGCGTTATCTTAGCGCATAAAGAAAAGGAAAAGTGCTTTGATATAAGCAGCAGACTATATTTGTGTTTGCGATAAGAAATTATAAATACAAAGTGCCAATGCAACTAATCTGGACATTTTAAGTATCTTTTCAGCGCAGGCACAATTTCCAAGATGATCAAAAGACAGAAAAAGATGGGTGAAAACACAAGCGCCGGCGCAGCCAGAGCAAGTAGGCGGAAAAGGAGATTAAAAAAAGGCGCAAGTGGCCTAATGATGATTAAGCGCTGACACAACTAATGCAAGTGGACTTGCAAGTTGGTCGTTGGTGACTTGAAGAAGTTTGCTTCCCTCACCTATAAATAGAAGTCACCTGTTCAAAGACAAGGGGAGATCATTAGCAGACCATTGAAAGAGAGAAGAAGAACCTCACAAAGGAGCTGCAGAAATCTGTAAATGGGAGTACACTTGTGTGTAATGTATCATTTCATGTATATCTGTTTTGCTTTCATGAGCTAAATCTTCACTTCAAGGCTTAGCGCAAGCACCTCATGCGACGATAAGTGCCACTTGTAAGCGTATTTTTGGTTTAATTGAAACATTGTTTGCTTTCTACTTAGTTGTGTTAATCTTTTCATTGCTAAGTCCCGCTTGGCCAGCCGGATGCGGTATCAGTATGATAAATCCTTGACAGGTAATGCATATAGATCTCTCTAAGTAGAACAAGCTAGCGCATGTCATGTAGTCTTGGTAGCATTTAATTATTACCACTAAAAGATATTGCATGCTTGAGCTTCGATTGCATTGTGACCAACGCAATCCCTTGTAAGTATTACGAGAACTGAACTTCACACATAAACTAGGCAAAGAGTCATTTGCTAGTTTATTGCTAAAACTTATAAGGAGTACTGGAAGGAAAACTTAATGATTTTTTCTCACTTAGGCATTAATGGATCAATTAATAAAAAATTAGCGCTACAAGTCTCTTATAAACGCATGAGGTTGCTACCGCAATAGCCTTGATATTTTTCGCATTAAGTCCCTTTCCTCAATTTATATTATTTTCTTCCCGCAATACATCTATTATTCAAACTACACCACTCAATTTTCTTTACTTACCTAGCATGTTGAGAAATTAAATCAGTGAATATATAATTTTTGTTTCATTTCCCTGTGGATTCGACCCTGAACTCATCAGGTACTACTTGATTTAATCAGTTTATACTTGGATTGATTTAAATCTGCGACTATTCTACCAACTATACTGATAACCAATCAATCAGACTTAGATAGATTGACTTAACCGAATACTATCTAAGTTAAACAACCCTATATTCACCATAGGACATTTTTCAGTAGGAGGAAAATTATAAAACGAGATTTAAATCAAGTTTTGCTCCTACGTCCCTATATTCACAACATGAGATTCATGCTCGGCTTCGAGTCGCCTTAGGAGCAGCCTCCCTTCGGAAAGTGTTTGCATGAATCAATATCAAGGTGAATGGGAAAAATGTCTAGAGTAAGTGGGAGCGGGACACGTGTCAACGTATCCCTCGGTCTCCGCCCATAATTCACACCGTGAGAGTCCTATGATCCGCCTGTAGGTTGTCCTGGCGCAACCATCCCTTCGGAGGGCCTGATCCTAAGATTCGGAACATCGTGAACTCCTGAAAAGGATAGGAGCTCTTAGGCTAAACATCAACAGTTGTCTTTCCCTTCGATAGCCTGTTGGTGCGTGCCTCTGAGATCTGAAAGTGGGAGGGTTACACTTACGAGGATGAGTTAAAAGTGTTAACAAATCCTTGACCGAACAACGGTGGCTAATGTCTATAGGAATATGAGTTATTCTGGAATTAGAATTACCTGAGAGGTGTCTCATTTCAAAGGAGGATTGCCTAATCACCATTCGGTGGCTGATATTCTAAACCTCTGAACATCATTGCAAAACTAAATCAATAGTTTTAGGGTTCTGTGATTGTCTGTTTTACTAAATTGATTGGATTGTGTGCAATTGTTTGCTTGAATGATGGGTTAAGGCAAAGATAACTAATACGGTCATTGTTTGTTTAAATTTCAGCAATGTCTTCCTCAATTGTCTCTCTGCTTAAAAATGAGAAATTAAATGGCGAAAATTACGCTCCGTGGAAGTCGAACCTGAATACGATTCTTGTTGTCGATGATCTGCGGTTCGTCTTAACGAAGTATTGTCCTCCAGCCACTGCTCGTAATGCATCCAAAGCAGTTAAGGATGCTTATGACCGCTGGACAAAGGCCAATGATAAGACTCGCGTCTATATCCTAACCAGTTTATCTGATGTTTTGGCTAAAAGGCACGAGGGCATGGTAACAGCGAGGGAGATTATGAACTATCTCCAGGAGATGTTTGGACAACCGTCCTACCAACTCCACCATGACGCTCTCAAATACGTTTATAGTTGTTGCATGAAAGAGGGCACATTTGTTCGGGAGCATGTCCTGGACATGATGGTCCAATTCAACGTGGCAAAAGCAAACAGGGCGATCATAGATGAGCGTAGTCAGGTTGCATTCATCTTAGAATCTCTTCCGAAGAGTTTTCTGCAGTTTCGAAGCAATGCAATGATGAATAAAATAACATTCAACCTGACTAGCCTCCTGAATTAGCTACAACTCTATCAGTCTCTTCTTAAGAACAAGGGACAGATAGAAGGAGAGGCAAACGTTGTTCACTCTAAAAGAAAGTTTGAGAAGGGTTCATCCTCTAGAACTAAATCTGTAGCCACTTCTTCAAAGAAAACTCAGAAGAAGAAAGGAAACAAGGGGAAAGCTCCCGGTACTGCTGCTAAAAGCAAGGGAAAAACCAAAGTTGAGGCAAACAAGGGCAAGTGTTTCCACTGCAATGTAGATGGACATTGGAAGAGAAACTGCCCAAAGTATCTTGTTGAGAAAAAGAAGGAAAAGGAAGGTAAATTTGATTTACTGGTTTTAGAAACATGCCTGGTAGAACATGATGAGTTTACCTTGATACTTGATTCAGGATCAACTAAAAGCAAGGGAAAAACCAAAGTTGAAACCAAAGTTGAGGCAACTAAAAACTCCCGGTACTGCTGCTAAAAGCAAGGGAAAAACCAAAGTTGAGGCAAACAAGGGCAAGTGTTTCCACTGCAATGTAGATGGACATTGGAAGAGAAACTGCCCAAAGTATCTTGTTGAGAAAAAGAAGGAAAAGGAAGGTAAATTTGATTTACTGGTTTTAGAAACATGCCTGGTAGAACATGATGAGTTTACCTGGATACTTGATTCAAGATCAACTAATCATGTTTCCTCTTCTTTTCAGGAAAATAGTTCCTTTCGGCATGGGGAAATGACACTCAGGGTCGGAACTGGAGAAGTCATTTCAGCTAAAGCAGTGGGAGTTGCGAAGTTATTTTTTAGAAATAGATTCTTACTTTTAGAAAGTTTGTTAATCGTTCCCAAGATTAAGAGGAACTTAATTTCTATTTCATGTTTGATTGAACAATCATATACAGTTACTTTTGATATGAATGAAGCGTTCATTTATAAAAATGGTGTACTTATTTGTTCAGCCAAATTAGAAAATAACTTGTATGTATTAAGACCAACCGAAAACAAAGCACTTTTAAATCACGAATTATTTAAAACTGCTGAAACTCAAAGAAAAAGGCAAAATATTTCTCCAACAAGTAACAATACTCATCTTTGGCATCTTAGACTTGGTCATATAAACATCGATAGGATCGGTCGTTTGGTAAAGAATGGACTTCTAAGCAAGTTAGAAGATGATTCACTACCACCTTGTGAATCTTGTCTTGAGGGAAAAATGACCAAGAGACCCTTTATTGGAAAAGGTTACAGAACCAAAGAACCCTTAGAGTTAATACATTCGGATCTATGTGGTCATAGAATGTAAAAGCTCGAGGAGGGTACGAATCTTTCATCTCATTTATAGATGATTATTTAAGATATGGTTACTTGTACCTAATGGGACATAAGTCTGAAGCCCTTGAAAAGTTTAAGGAGTTTAAGGCTGAAGTTGAAAACCTATTAGGTAAATCTATTAAAGTACTTCGATCTGATCGAGGAGGGGAGTATATGGATCAAAGATTCCAGGATTATATGATAGAACATGGAATCCAATCTCAACTCTCAGCCCCTAGTACACCTCAGCAGAATGGTGTGTCAGAAAGGAGAAATAGAACCTTGTTGGACATGGTTCGATCAATGATTAGCTATGCTCAATTGCCTAGCTCGTTTTGGGGGTATGCAGTAGAGATTGCAGTATACATCTTGAACAATGTTCCCTCGAAAAGTGTTTCTGAAACACCTTTCGAATTATGAAGGGGCGTAAACCTAGTTTGCATCACTTTCGCATCTGAGGTTGTCCAGCACACATGCTTGTAACAAATCCTAAGAAATTGGAACCTCGTTCAAAACTGTGTCAATTTGTTGGTTACCCTAAAGAAACGAGAGGTGGTTATTTCTACAACCCACAAGAAAATAAGGTGATTGTATCGACAAACGCCACTTTCTTAGAGGAATACCACATCAGAGATCATAAACCACGCAACAAAATAATATTAGGAGAAGTTATAGAAGAATCACCAAGAGTTGTTGATGAAGCTGGACCTTCAACAAGTGTTGATGAAGGAACTAATTCTTCAGATCCATCTCGTCCATCTCAAACGTTGAGAGTGCCTCGACTCAGTGGGAGGTTTGTATAACAACCTGATCGCTACTTGGGTTTAACTGAAACTCAAGTTGTCATACCTAATGATGGCATTGAGGATCCATTGTCTTATCGACAGGCAATGAATGACGGAGATAAGGATGAATGGGTCAAAGCCATGAACCTGGAAATGGAGTCAATGCACTCCAATTCTGTATGGGAACTCGCAGATCTACCAAATGGGGTAAAACCCATAGGGTGCAAATGGATCTATAAGAGAAAAAGAGATGCAGCTGGAAAGGTACAGACCTTCAAAGCTAGACTAGTGGCAAAGGGTTATACCCAAAAGGAAGGGGTTGACTATGAGGAAACCTTTTCTCCTGTAGCCATGTTAAAGTCCATAAAAATTCTCTTATCTATAGCCACATATTATGACTATGAAATATGGCAAATGGACGTCAAGACTGCCTTTCTGAATGGTAATCTTGAAGAGAATATCTTCATGTCTCAACCCAAAGGGTTCATAGCCAAAGGTCAGGAACAAAAGGTTTGTAAGCTCAATCGATCCATTTATGGATTGAAACAAGCGTCCAGATCTTGGAACATTAGATTTGATACTGCAATCAAATCTTTTGGTTTTGACCAAAACGTTGATGAGCCTTCTGTGTACAAGAAAGTCAACAAAAGGAAAGTAGCTTTTCTAATTGATTGGTTGTCAGTGTGATTAGTATAGTAGCCGTAGATTTAAATCAATCCAAGTATAAACTGACTAGATCAAGTAGTACCTGATGAGTCTAGGGTCGAATCCACAGGGAAATGAAACAAAAATATATATATTCACTGATTTAATTTCTCAATGTGCGACGTAGGTAAAAAATGATTGGTATAGTTTAAACAATAAATGATTTGCAGGAAGAAAATGAATAATAAAAATTGAGGAAAGGAGTTCAATGCGAAAAGTATCAAGGCTGTTGCGGTAGCAACCTCATGCGTATATAAGAGACTTGTAGCGCAAATTTTGATTAATTGATCCATTAATGCCTAAGCGAGAAAAAATCATTAAGTTTCCCTTCCGGTATTCCTTATGCGTTTTAGCAATAAACTAACAAATGATTCTTTGACTAGTTTATGCGTGAAGTTTAGTTCTCTTAACACTTACAAGGGATCGCATTAGTCACAACGCAATCGAAGCTCAAGCATGCAATATCTTTTAGTGGTAATGATTTAATGCTACCAAGACTACATGGCATGCGCTAACTTGTTCTACTTAGAGAGATCTATATGCATTACCTGTCAAGGATTTATCATATTGTTACTGCAACCGGCTGGCCTAGCGAGAATTAGTAATGAAAAGATTAATGCAACTAAGTAGAAAGCAATCAATGTTTCAATTAAACCAAAATATGCGCTTACAGGTTGTACTTATCGCCGCATGAGGAGCTTGCGCTAAGCCTTGAAGAGAAGATTTAGCTCATGTGAGAAAAACAGAAGTATATGAAATGATACATTACACAAAAGTATGCTCCCATTTGCAAATTTCTGCAGTTCCTGCAGTTCCTTCGTGAATCTCTTCTCCTCTCCTCCTTTCCTTTCTTTCTTAATCGAATGATTTTTTTTTCTTTGAGCAGGTGGCTTCTATTTATAGGCAAGGGAACCTAACTTCTCCAAGTAATTTGCTTCAGTCACCAACGGCCAACTTGCAACTTCTCAGCTTCTTTTTAGTCCACTTGCGTTGGTTGTGTCAGCGTTTGATCATCAATAGGCCACTTGCGCCTTACTAATCTCCTTTTTCGCCTACTTGCTTTGGCTACGCCGGCGCTGTCTCTTCATCCATCTTTTTCTGTCTCTTGATCATCTTGGAAAGTGTGCCTGTGCTGAAAACGATACTTAAAACAACCAGATTAGCTGCGTTAGCGCTCTGTATTTATAATTTCTTATCGCAAACACAAATATAGCTTGCCGCTTATAACAAAACACTTTTCCTTTTCTTTATGCGCTAAGATAACGCATCGGAGGTTCTTTTAGCCTTCTTTTAGCCTTCTTTTAGAGGGTAAATAACTTGCATTTCGCAAGCTATCACTAATACTTTATGTAGACGATATCCTGTTCATTGGGAATGATGTAGGATACCTCACTGACATTAAGAAATGGCTAGCAACCCAATTCCAAATGAAAGATCTGGGAGAGGCTCAATATGTTCTGGGAATCCAAATCATT
This sequence comes from Luffa acutangula, assembly GCA_036850905.1. Lineage (NCBI taxonomy): Eukaryota > Viridiplantae > Streptophyta > Magnoliopsida > Cucurbitales > Cucurbitaceae > Luffa > Luffa acutangula. The sequence goes on along the minus strand of CM072090.1, from coordinate 26,033,313 downwards.
AGGGATCGTAAGAACAAAACGCTAGCACTGTCTTAAGCAACGTATATTGACAAAATGTTGTCTCGATATTTGTTGCAAAACTCCAAGAAGGGACTACTACCCATCAGACATGGGGTACACCTGTCTAAGGAACAGTCTCCTAAGACACCTCAAGAAATTGAGAACATGAGACACATTCCCTATGCCTCAGCTGTAGGCAGCTTAATGTATGTTATGCTCTGCACTAGGCCTGACATATGTTATGCAGTGGGAGTAGTCAGTTGGTATCAGTCTAATCCAGGGTTGGACCACTGGGGAGCGGTTAAGAATATCCTCAAGTATCTTCGAAGAACGAGGGATTACATGCTTGTGTATGGAGCTAAGGATTTGATTCTTACTGGATACACTTACTCTGACTTTCAAGCTGTTAAGGATTCAAGGAAATCCACATCAGGGTCAGTATTCACCCTCAATGGAGGAGCAGTAGTGTGGAGATCAAACAAGGATGCATAGCAGACTCAACCATGGAGGTTGAGTATGTAGCAACTTGCAAAGCAGCTAAGGAGGCAGTATGGCTTAGAAAGTTCTTGACTGATTTGGAAGTGGTTCCGAATATGAATGTGCCCATAACACTATACTGTGACAACAGTGGGGTTGTAGCCAACTCAAAAGAACCTCGAAGCCACAAACGGGGTAAATACATCGAGAGGAAGTATCACCTGATACGGGAGATTGTGCAACGAGGAGATGTGACCGTCACTAAGATCGCTTCGGAGCACAACATCGTTGATCCATTTACGAAGGCTCTCACGACTAAAGTGTTTGAGGGTCATCTAGAAGGTCTAGGTCTACGAGATATGTATGCCATCTAATCGTGGGCAAGTGGGAGAAATGTATAATGGGTATAAGGATGCCCTAGTTCATTGTATTATTTTAATATACATGACATTTTCAGCTTTAGATTATTGCATTTACATCCCACTAACTAGTGTTTTAGTTCAAGTGGGAGTTTGTTGGGTTTTGTGCCCTAAAACTCGTAGATAGTGAATGTAACTATTGACCGGATATTAATGAAATAATATTGATATATTTTTTCATTAATAGTTATTAGTTATTTTATATTTGTCTTTGCCTAATAATAACCCTAATCCAATAAACTAGACATCCAAGACTGTAATACGAGTCTTGAACTATATGTAGCGACATATGGGATCATTGTTCAAGAAACAGCCTAAAGGGTCTATAGTATAGGCATAAGACTGGGTGCCTTATCCTGGCGATACGATGGATACGACCCACTTTGTATTTGATACAAACGTTATGATCCAACGCGTTCGTGTAGGAGACATGAGAGTGGGGGTATCCTATGCAATGAGTCTGCATAAGACCGGACCGCGAAATAGTAACCACTGGTTATAACACCGTTAACTAGTTGGTTTTCTATTTCACTAGGACGACCTAGACAACTTAGTCTTAATCCTGAGTTGATTATGGACTCCTGCTCATGAGGGACTGTCTCCTTTGATTTGTATGGGTGAGAATGGCCAATACGCCGACTCAATAAGCCTACGATTTTGGGGACAAGACCGAATGGGGAGCTGGAAACATAATCGTACAAGATGGAATTCACTCCTTCCCGACTTCAGGGAAGCAGATGAGTGTTCCCTTAAGTGGTTACTCCGAGTCTTGAACAAAGGGCCCTACCCTCTAAATGGCACGAGAGGGTTTTCTGTTTGATGGTTGGACCACAAACAGGTTGTTCATTAGAGGAGAACTGGTACTTAAGGAAATAGAAGTAACCCAGGGGTAAAACGGTAATTTGACCCAGCTGGTGTTACGGACACTCGTGAAGGACTAACTAGTCGATATTGGTCTAGATTCGTGGACACAGAAAATATGTTTGCAGTGAGAAGAGTGCAACTGTGAGTCTATAGTGGAATGTACACAGAGTTAACGAATATTGATTAATGTGGTTAATGAGTTTGACCAATTAATCTCACATCGTTGGAGCTTCTGATCTGCAAGTCCATTAGGTCCCACTGGTAGCTCATAAAGTAATTTGAGGCAACTAAGTAATAATGAATTAATTAATTTAAGGCCTAAAATCTATTTGGGCAAATTAATTAATTCAAGGTCGGAAATTAAATATGTGATATTTAATTGGTGGTTAATTAATTAAAGAATTCATTAACCGGTAATTAATCAATTATGGAAATAATTAATCATTTAAGGAAGTGATTAATCATTTATAGAAATGATCTAATCACTTATGGAAGTAATTAGTCATTTGTGGAAAAGATTAATCAATTATGGAATTGATTGATCATGGATTGATTAAGTAAGGAATAAGATTGAATCAATTTTGGAAAAGATTGATTTAATTGAATATTTTATTCATGACATCTCTTCTATAAATAGAACACTAGACCTAATTGGTCCAAGACACTCTCCTCTTGCTCTTAGACTCTCAACACAAGACCAAGAATTCTCTCTAGCCTCCCTCTTAGAGAAAGACTCTCACAAGTCTTTTGCATCCTAGACTTAGAGACATACCGGTGTAACCTCTGTGGTTATTGTGTCTTTAAAGAAGAATTTTCCAGCGAAGAAACTTTAAGGAGGTTACTGCGTTTTCGTTCGTAGGAGCGTCGTTGGCAAAGAACGGTCAAGTCTACGACGAAGGTTTGTAACGGTTCTTCCCCTTTTCTTTAGAAAAGCATGAAAATAAATTTAGATTTATTTTTCAGCATGTTTAAACAAATTTTCCAGCAACTTTAAAGTATGTTTAAAGTTTGTTTGAGTTTTTCGTAACGATATTTAATGTTAATTAATATACGGCGTAAGGTCCAATCGATGCGCTTCCGCTGCGTGGGGACTTTTATTCCCTTTAGCGCCGACCTCCTTCGATCCCGAGCTCCAAATATCTTCAACAAAGCTCCAAAACTCTCCCAAAAATCCCCAATTTTAGTGTGGATTCTAGAATAGGATGAAAACCCACAAATTGACACACAAAACTTGGATGAAAATTACTCTATTTATAGGCTCCCAGCAGGCGCAGCGTTGCGACGCTCTGGCGTCATCTTTTCTTGGGCTCCAAGTCGTCGCATCGTCGCGACGCTACATGGACAGCGTCTCGACGCTACCCCCTTTCTGGATCTTTCCGCATAGCTGCCTAGCGTCGGGACACTCAAGGCTTAACGTCTCGACGCTAGGCCCTGAATCTTCTAGAATGACCCGATTTTGCCTCAATTTTTTTCGGCCTCTGTTGGGCGATTTTCCGCAAGCGCACGGGTCGTCACAAGTAATATAAAACGGAAAGTACTTATGCAATATAAAAGACTTAAATTCTTAGGCGAAATAATATTTAGGGACTGAAAATTTTCTTGAGCACTGAAAATACTTAGGCGAAATAATATTTAGGGACCACTTCATGCAATATAAAGGACTTAAATTCAAGACAATTAATGAAAACAAATTGATCAATCAAAAAAATTAAAATGTGGAGAAAGAGTTTTCTTTAAGTGGGAAGAGGGGTCTTGAAAATCAATGATTAGCTAAATAATTGCTATAATTATCCTATCTCATTGCCCAACTAATTATAATCCTAGAATCTCCGTTAATCACATAGGTTCTCCTGTCGGTTTCCCCTAATTGTAATTAATTCATTTTAACAACCTAAGTGTCCTTAGCGCTATTAAAAATCATTAATTATTACGCTCTGATTCATTTTAGGAATCTAAGTTTAATCAACTAATCCCGGTGTCACAACGGGCAATTAAACTAGTTGCATGGATTATGATCTATCCTAATTTCTCTCCGTCGAGTTTCCATTAAGAATCGAATCATTACACAATTGGCCAGATTGAGTAAAGCATTAAGCACATCCATACAAATAATTAGGACATGGGCAAGAGACAAGAAATTATAACAATATTTTGACTATCATTTCATTTCAAGACCCCAAATTGGGGTTTAGCTACACATAATATTCACAATAATTACAAGGGAAAGCATATTAAAGAGCATAAAAGGAAAGGAATTGACCGTCGAAAAACCCGTCGCTGACGCTTGGAGCCCCCGCTGACTACTCCTCGAGCCTCTAAGATTGCTCCCCAAAATTCCCAAAATTTTCCCACTAGAAGAATCCTCTCAAAAAGGCTCAAAGGCCTTGAGAGGGGCTCCAAAAAAGGAGCCTAAGAAAGGAAAGAAAGGATGAATTGATTGATGGTTTGATTGATGAGAAATGAGGCACCCAAGGGCGCCTATTTATAGGCCTGGAATAGGGGTAGCGTCGCGACGCTGCTGCGCACGCGGCTTGGACAACAAGAAAGGGCAGCGTCGCGACGCTGCCTTGCTAAGCGTCTCGACGCTGTCCAGATTTTCCAGATTTTTCAGCTTCCTTTTTGGGCTGATTTTTGGGCCTTCTTCTTCATTTCTCTTGGTCTTTTCTTCATCGATGTCTTCTTTGGGCCTCCAATTGCATCAAGCTAGGATTTGGGCTATAATTACTTCAATTTTGGCTCTTTTTCTCCCAAAATCACCAACTTAGCTCCTAAGGACCAAATAACAAAATTCATTAAATATATTCATAAAAAACACGATTAAAGCACCAAAAAGCTTAATAAATCGAGACTAAAATAGCGACATTTCTGCTCGCTGTCACACCCCCAAACTTAAGCTTTTGCTAGTCCCGGGCAAAATAAATTCTAAAGATGCATGAAATAGAATCGCTTAACCCTCAATGATTTTGGAATTCTTAGGATCGAATGGAAAACCTGCAAGTGGAATAAGCAAGCACCGCATACTCTTGAAGAAATCTTAAACTAGTTTGAACTTAATATTAATGAATAGCATGCTCAAGACTTATCTATTGATTCTTTTACTAACCTAGATTAGTCTTATGGTTTTCTCCATTTGTTTTCCCCCTACACTGGCTAAGAGCCCCTAATACTTCGGAGCCCTTCTATCATGCAAAAAAAAGAAACTAAGGTGCCTGTCATTTCTTTTTTCATGGGGGAGCAGACTTCTCACAAGATTTTTTTTTTCTTTTTCTTTTTCTTTTGCTCCTCCCCCAAACTTGCATTTTGATATCTAATGGTACTAGCTTTCACACTACGGTGCAGGGACCCTTAACCCGAATTTTATTCTCTGGTTGGCCTAACTGATCACACCGCAGGTAGCTCTTTTTACCCCTAGGCTTTTTTTCTTTTGAGCAAGCAAAAAAAAATTCTTTTTTTTTTTTCAACAGATTTTCTTTTTCTCAAATTTTCTTTTGTTGCTTTTGCTTTTCTCTCAGCAGGCATAACATTTTTTCCTACCTAGTTCTTTAGAGCAATCAAGCATGAACTTCCTAATATTAGAAACTAAGCCTATCGGGGTGACAACAATTTTGAAAACCATAATAAGAATCTAGATTTTCAAAGACGTCATTAGATAAGCCTATTGCATGCTTTAGACATCAAAACTAAGTATCAAAAAATTTTAAAATTTCACAATTTCTGCCGTGCTCCAAGATTCCACAATCATATAAACCATTTTCTCCCAAAATTTCAAAAATCAAATCCTTGGCTATCATGGCTATCTATTCATGCATCCAACAGAATTTAAATATGCTCAACACAGCGGAAGCCTCCCCCCCAAACTTAAACTAAACATTGTCCCCAATGTTTTAAAACAGAAAACCATAAAGAGGGATACTGAGACTTCCCTGAGCTTGAGCTAGGAGCGCTTCATCCTCTTCCTTTGGATCCATGAAAAATGGGAAATGTGGAATTTTGGGATTTGCTAAGGTGATCCTGCAAAACAAAATTGGATCACGGAGCAAAGAAAATTATTTACCGCAAAAACAACTAACTACTTTAATCCTTGGGTTGCCTCCCAAGCAGCGCTTTCTTTAACGTCTTTAGCTAGACTAGGCTCGGCACGCTTACGGAGGCTCAAAATAAAAATTTTCATCATCCTCCGGGCCCTGCAAGAAATCACGCACCGAATTGCAAACTACAAACAGGGGAGAAAAAAAACTTTCTCCTGGCCCATCTTCACTAAAGAGATTCTCATAATAACATTTTAGAAAATAATCAGTTGCATCAAATCTCTTTTCTAAATCTCTATTCTCAAAATAGTTGTTAACAGAGTCATCAAGCATTAAAATATCTACTGGTCTAGGATCTAGAGATGGCCTATCAATCATGCCAGTCCATTCATCAGAAAAAATATCTACATGCTCAGTAGATCCTTTGGACTCAGAATTAAAAAATGATTCAACTAAGCTATCACATGACTCATCATCAGAAGAATTAAAGAATTCAAGAATTTCAGGATCAGATTCTATACTATGCACAGATTCAAGTTCTTCTGAGTCAGATTCTATGCTATACACATCATCAGGACATGAAAAGAAAGTATTCACATTGTCAGGATTCATGCATTCAGGAATGTCAAGATCAGACTCAATAGATTCACTGTAATCATGGTCATACTCAAAATTATCTATCGAGCAATCTTTTTTATGCCTTTTATATTTATGCTCAATGTCAGGCAATTCAATATCATCATCAAAATTATTCATTTCAGACAAATTTAATTCATTTTCAAAGGAAGGTAAATCATCAACTGCAGATTTTTCATTTTCATAAGCAGGCAAGTCTAATTCATTTTCAAAGTCAGGCAGATCCAAATCATTTTCAAACATAGGATTATCCATATATGCATCATGATCAAAATCCATATTATCAACAAGCATTTCTCCTAAGCCTAGGCCAAGATTATAGTCTACCTCTTCATCGTCATCAGTCAAGTATTCAGGCCCAACAGAAAAACATGTATGCAAACTACAAACAGATTCATCTTGGCCAAAAATACTAAACACGACTTTTTCATCATCAATGTTCAAGGTAAGCTTACCTGTATGCACGTTAATCTCAGCCTTACCAGTGGCTAGGAAAGGTCTGCCTAAGATAATTGGCACTTCTTTGTCCTCCTTCATGTCCAGTACCACAAAATCTACAGGGAAGATGAATTTGTTGACTTTCACCAACACGTCCTCCACCACACCCATCGGGTGGGTAATCGATCTGTCAGCAAGCTAGAGAGTGACGTCGGTGTCTGTCATACCTGATAAACCAATCTTCCTGTATACAGAGTAGGGCATCAAATTTATACTTGCTCCTAAATCACATAGAGCCCTATCGAAGGATACTTCTCCTATGGTACAGGGAACAATAAAACTCCCTGGATCTTTCTGCTTAGAGGGTATCCTACCAGAAATAATGGTACTGCTACTCTCAGATAAATTAAAAACTTCTTTTTTCAGACTTTTCTTTTTAAAAAGCATTTCCTTCATGAATTTTCCATAATTTGGCATATTATACAAAGCTTCTACCAATGGAATATTCACAGACAACTTTTTAAACATTTCTAAGAATTTTTGAAATTGTTCATCTAATTTGACATTCTTAAATCTCTGAGGAAAAGGTAACTCCCTGTAATCAAAGGTTGGACATTCGCCCCTCCGCTTGGGCGGGCTAATATGCGAACCTCTGTCATGGTGGTTGCATGGAACCATTTCTTCCTCAGTCAGCTTCTTATTGTGATTCTGCCTCTCATCTTCTTTTCTACCTGCAAAGCTGTTAGAAAAATTACATTTTAATTCAATAGAGTTGGGAGGATGTTGGAACCTTTCAGAGGAGGCTTTTTGTGCCTCAGTCCCTTCATCTTCATCCCTTCTCTTTTCTTCTTCATTTTTCTTCTCTGAACTGTCCTCCAGTCTTCTGCCACTTCTCAGAACCACCATCTTACACTGCTCTTTCGGGTTAGGCTCAGTATCGCTTGGAAATTTTCCCTTTTGAAGGGCATTTACTGCTGAAGCAATCTGACCTATCTGTACTTCCATATTCTTTAGGGCTGCGTCGTGGTTGTTTACTGATGTCTGGAGACTCACATTCAATATTCTTTGTTCTTTGATGAATAAAGCCACCATCTCCTCCAGATTATTTTTCTTTTCAGGAGTACTCGTTGATGCAAAACCTGGGGGTGGCTGCAAAACATTCTTCGTATTCGCATATGAGAAGTTCTCGTGATTGCGCAGACTGGGGTGGTAGAAGTTTGGTACTCCTTGAGTATATGATCTATTTCCTATGTATTGAACTTCTTCCACATCTTGACCTTCTTTCTTTGAATGACCTTCAGCTAAGGTGGAAATGGACTTAATCACCTCAGATGACGTCAATTTGCTTAGTGCATTGGTCAGAGATGCCAGTTGCGCTTTCAGTAAACTTGACTCATCCAATTCATATAATCCAGCCTTTTTTGTAACTGTTCCTCTCTCCGTCAGCCATTGATAACTTGTTGCCGCCATTTCCTCAAGCAGGTCTTTGGCTTCTGTCACTGTTTTTGAAAGAAAACTCCCTCCTGCTGACGTGTCTAGGACTGTCTTTGTGGAGGGGTTTAATCCATTATAAAATAACTGTACCTGAATCCAATCAGGATATCCGTGTTGGGGGCATCGCCTAAGCATTTCCTTATATCTTTCCCACGCTTCGTATAGCTGCTCCTCGTCAAGCTGTCTGAATGTTCCAATTTCAGTTCGGAGCTTGGTAGTCTTAGCCGGTGGAAAAAATTTTGTCAGAAAAGCCTGGGCAAGCTCGTCCCAAGTACTGATGCTGCCCGTCTCGACTGATTCGAGCCAATCTTTTGCTTTATCCTGTAGAGAAAATGGAAATAGCCTCAATTTGATCGCGTCGGTCGGAACTCCGTTCATCTTTACCGTCCCGCATATTTCTAAGAATGATCGCAGATGAGAGTGGGGGTCCTCGGAAGGATGTCCTTTGAACGAGTTATCGCGCGCCATCTGAATCAACCCTGTTTTTAGCTCAAAATTTGTAGCTTGGATAGGGGCGTAGATAATTCCAGAATTCTCGGTGGAAAGAACTGGCTGCAGAAAATCTCTAATTGCCTTGGGAGCTTCTTCTTGGTGGGCCATCGCTTCTGCTAATCTTTTTTCTCTTTTAATGGATTTAAGAGTCCTGTTAATCTCAAGATCTAGCGGAAACAAATCAACCACCTTGTTTCTTCGCATACAATGCTCCCAGATAACAAAAAGAACCAAACAAAATGAAAATAAAATAATATTCACAAAATGATGAAAAAAAATATTTACACCTAAATTACCATTTATCCTTTTCTTTTCGATGTCAAGAAAAATTTAATTTTTGCTTAAAAATCAAGCCTCCCCGGCAACGGCGCCAAAAACTTGTTGGGCGATTTTCCGCAAGCGCACGGGTCGTCACAAGTAATATAAAACGGAAAGTATTCCGAGTATCGAATCCTCAGGGAGGCGAAGCGAAACTTAAGCAATTAAATAAAATTTTCTTGAGCACTGAAAATACTTAGGCGAAATAATATTTAGGGACCACTTCATGCAATATAAAGGACTTAAATTCAAGACAATTAATGAAAACAAATTGATCAATCAAAAAAATTAAAATGTGGAGAAAGAGTTTTCTTTAAGTGGGAAGAGGGGTCTTGAAAATCAATGATTAGCTAAATAATTGCTATAATTATCCTATCTCATTGCCCAACTAATTATAATCCTAGAATCTCCGTTAATCACATAGGTTCTCCTGTCGGTTTCCCCTAATTGTAATTAATTCATATTAACAACCTAAGTGTCCTTAGTGCTATTAAAAATCATTAATTATTACGCTCTGATTCATTTTAGGAATCTAAGTTTAATCAACTAATCCCGGTGTCACAACGGGCAATTAAACTAGTTGCATGGATTATGATCTATCCTAATTTCTCTCCGTCGAGTTTCCATTAAGAATCGAATCATTACACAATTGGCCAGATTGAGTAAAGCATTAAGCACATCCATACAAATAATTAGGACATGGACAAGAGACAAGAAATTATAACAATATTTTGACTATCATTTCATTTCAAGACCCCAAATTGGGGTTTAGCTACACATAATATTCACAATAATTACAAGGGAAAGCATATTAAAGAGCATAAAAGGAAAGGAATTGACCGTCGAAAAGCCCGTCGCTGACGCTTGGAGCCCCCGCTGACTACTCCGCGAGCCTCTAAGATTGCTCCCCAAAATTCCCAAAAGTTTCCCACTAGAAGAATCCTCTCAAAAAGGCTCAAAGGCCTTGAGAGGAGCTCCAAAAAAGGAGCCTAAGAAAGGAAAGAAAGGATGAATTGATTGATGGTTTGATTGATGAGAAATGAGGCACCCAAGGGCGCCTATTTATAGGCATGGAATAGGGGTAGCGTCGCGACGCTGCCTTGCTAAGCGTCGCAACGCTGCTGCACACGCGGCTTGGGCAACAAGAAAGGGCAGCGTCGCGACGCTGCCTTGCTAAGCGTCTCGACGCTGTCCAGATTTTCCAGATTTTTCAGCTTCCTTTTTGGGCTGATTTTTGGGCCTTCTTCTTCATTTCTCTTGGTCTTTTCTTCATAGATGTCTTCTTTGGGCCTCCAATTGCATCAAGCTAGGATTTGGGCTATAATTACTTCAATTTTGGCTCTTTTTCTCCCAAAATCACCAACTTAGCTCCTAAGGACCAAATAACAAAATTCATTAAATATATTCATAAAAAACACGATTAAAGCACCAAAAAGCTTAATAAATTGAGACTAAAATAGCGACATTTCTGCTCGCTATCATCCTCCAACTTTCTTTTGGCCCAAATGCTTCTTGTAATGGATTTTAGGCTCTTTTCTTGACCCAACTTGGTAATAAAAGCTTGAAATCCATGAATTTGAGCTTCCAACTCATTCTTCTTGGCTTTTTGGAATTGGCTCTTCAATGGACTTCTCCAAAATGCTTCAGAAAGCCCCCAAAATCATCCAAAATCTCTCAAAATTCTGGTTTTTCTTCCTTGGCTCGATTTTCTGAAATTCAAACGTAAAATAATATTAAAGTACACAATTCATGCACAAAACTAGCTAAAATTAATAGGAAAATGATGATATTTATGCATGTCATCACACTCCCAAACTTAAACCTTTGCTAGTCCCGAGCAAAGCTAAAACCATATATATGAATCAACTATTGCAAATGCATGACTCCAAGCTCAATGATCAAAATAATGAACTATAACAATTAAAGGAAATATTAAAACATATTCTTTCATCACAAAATTTAAATCTAAACTCTTCATCCCTTGCGTGTGTGTGCGCGAGCTTCCTTATTAGGTCTTTACTAGCTTAGAAAAGGTTTATACAATCCTCAGTTCATCTTCCCCCTACACTGGCCCTAAGCTCTAATTATCCAGCTTCCCAACAATCAAGAAAGCAATATCCCACTAAGGTGCCTGAAACAACGGGGTATGCCTCCCCCAAACTTGTATTTTGATGATTCTAATGGCACTAGCTTTCACACTACGATGCAGGGACCCATAACCCGAATTTTATTCTTGGTTGACCTAACTGATCACACCGCAGGTAGCTCTTTTTGCCCCTAGCTTTTTAAACATAGCAAGCTTTTTTTTCACAATACTTTTTTTCATATATTTTTTTTCACACTTTTTTTCTCTTTTTTTTTTTCTTTCTTTTCCTCTTTTCTTTTTTTTTGCAGGCTAATAATCATGATTTTTCTCCCAAGTAAAACATTACAAACTCTCATGCAGTTCAACTTTCAAATCAGATCTTAAGCCTATCAGAGTGACAACAAACATCTAGATAATATAATCCAGTTCTAAGCATTCAAAACCATATAAGTAGGCTAAATGCTCAACATGTGCAAGGAATTCAAAGAAAAAATTAAAATTTACATGAATCTTGAACATGCTTTCATATTTCACAAAAATTGAACAAAATTCATTATCTAGATCATATCATAGACCGTCCTCATCAAAACAGATGCAATAGAATCATCATGAATAAATTTTCGCTCAGATAAGAACAACAAAGCCTCCCCCCCCCCCAATTTAAATCATACATTGTCCTCAATGTATCAATTATTTAGACAATTAAACATGCATAAGGACGATTTAAAAAAATATAGGGAGAACAATATTGCCCTAGAGTGCGAGAGAAACCATGGATGTCAGCCTTCAACATCATTGGGGTTGTTTTTGGAAAAAAATGTGGTCTCAAGCTCCCTCAAAAATTGATCAACGGGAACGAAAGATCAACATGCTCTAACTACAAAAAACTGAAAAACAAAGAAAAGAAAATTAACGGAAAAATAAACTTGGGTTGCCTCCCAAGAAGCGCTTGTTTAACGTCTCTTAGCTAGACGAGTTGTGCGGTCTTTCAAGGCACATAAAAATTCTCGTATTTCTTCGGGCCCTTCTTCCTTGAATCAATGAAGCACTCTATCGCTAGCAGACTTACTAGTTTTTCATGGGCCTCAGAAGTAGAAATATTTTTTGGACTTTCTTTTAATAAAAGCATAAAAGGAGAAAGATCAAAATAAAGAGACTCTAACTCTGACACTGACTCGTGAGAACAAGAAAAATAACACTCATTATCAAGAGAGGATGGAGAGGATAGAACAGACAAAGATCTTTCAACCTTCAACTCTATCTCTTGAAACTCCTCAAACACTATGGGCTCATTTTCTTTTTCTTCCTCACAAACTTATTCTTGATGGGTGCTAGAAAGATCCAATTCTTCCTCACTATCAATACAGCTCACCCCTATATGCTCAAGCTTAGAAAAATCGAAAGAATTAGGCTCTTGAACGGGCACTAATGAATCAGTGGCCACATGACTCACTAGACACTCTATGGAAGTGGATCCTACTTCTCTATCATTCCTTTGGGTCTGGTGTCTCTCCATAGACTTTTCTAATTCTAAACTCATGGCTCTCGACTCTTGGATAAAATTTTCAAGCAATCTCTCTAAGGAAGATTTTTCTTCTATGGAAGCGGATTGCACTTCACTCTCATCCTCTTGGGGATGCAATCTCCCTAGGGATTTTTCTAGAGCTAATTTAGTGGCTCTAGTGTCCTCGATGTAATCTTGAAGAAAACTTTCTAGGGGAGATTTTTCTTCTAAAGGGTAATAATTTAAATAGAAAAAATTGGATGATGGTGTTGGTTCTTCGGGCTCAAATTTCCTAAAAGGCCACCCAAAACTATTAAAAGCCATTTTTAAAAAATAATCAACAATAATAATTAGGCTTTCAAACAGTTGCAAACACCAATTAAATGCACAACAAGAACAATGGACCAAAAATAAAAATAAAGAGAGCAAAATAAAATCTCTAAATTAAAGCAAGCAATTTCTTCACAATATTAATTGAATGAAATTAGTTAATCCCCAACAATGGCGCCAAAAACTTGTTGACAATATTTTTTACACCGCAAGCGTACGGGTCGTCACAAGTAATATAGTGATTTTGAGTATAGAGTATCGTCTCCACAGGGATTGGATTTATTCAATTAATTACCACGAATAATCTTGCATAGCTTTATTTAGAGAACAAAATCTAACGCCGAAAAGAATAAACTAAAAGCTAATCTAGAAAGCAAAAGATAAATGGAGACATAATTTGGAGGGATAATTCTAGAGTGGTTGATTTCATCAATTGGACCTTTAATGCATAATCAATTAACTAACTTGGATTACTCAATCATTTGATTCATAAGTCTAGAAGCCTAATGACAAGGACTCTCTTGTTGGTCTCCTCCTATCTCATACCTTTCAATAAAGAATCTCCTTTCGGTCTCATCTTTATTTACTTAGCATGACATTATGACCCTTCAGTACAGCCTCTAACGTTATTTATTCTATCCCGTGTCACTCGGGTAAATAGCGTTAGTCATGCATTCAGTTCTAGTCTAAGCTTTTCTTCGTCGAGTCTCCACTTAGTAACGATTCATTTAATCAGTGATCAGTTGATTAAAAGCATTAAGAACAAAATGCACAAAATCAACAATATTGACAATTAAACCAAATCAATTCATTAATTCAGCAGAGGTTCAACAACTAAATCAATCTCAAAGAATTTAGGAATTAACTACTCATAATCACTAAAATCCAATAATTCCTAATCACAACAATTCTAGAAACTAAAACATAAAGGAAAAGGGAAGAGAAATGCTCATAAAAGTGTTGATCTCCTCGATCCCGCGCTGACCTCCTTCGATCCCGAGCTCCAAAGATCTTCAACAAAGCTCCAAAACTCTCCCAAAAATCCCCAATTTTAGTGTGGATTCTAGAATGGGGTGAAAACCCACAAATTGGCACACAAAACTTGAATGAAAATGGCTCTATTTATAGGCTCCCAGAAGGCGCAGCGTCGCGACGCTCTGACGTCATCTTTTCTTGGCTCCAAGTCGTCGCAGCGTCGCGACGCTACCCCCTTTTTGGATCTTTCAGCATAGCTGCCTAGCGTCGGGAAGCTCAAGGCTTAGCGTCTCGATACTAGGCCCTAAATCTTCTAGAATGGCCCGATTTTGCCTCGATTTATTTTGGCCTCCAACTTTCTTTTGGCCCAAATGCTTCTTGTAATGGATTTTAGGCTCTTTTCTTGACCCAACTTGGTAATAAAAGCATGAAATCCATGAATTTGGGCTTCCAACTCATTCTTCTTGGTTTTTTGGACTTGGGTCTTCAATGGACTTCTCCAAAATGCTTCAAAAAGCCTCCAAAATCATCCAAAATCTCTCAAAATTCTGGTTTTTCTTCCTTGGCTCAGTTTTCTGAAATTTAAACATAAAATAGAATTAAAGTACACAATTCATGCACAAAACTAGCTAAAATTAATAGGAAAATGATGACATTTATGCATGTCATCAGCACATAAGGTGGTTCCACATCTAGAACAGAACCAGATGCTCCAACATCATTATTGCTGCCTCCAACACCCTGACTAGACTCCAACTCTTTCTCAACAACAACATTCTTATCACAATTCTTTTCTATATCCTGGGGTTTACTAGGCTCTTTTCTTTCTTCTAGTGGCTTACCACTCCCAAGAGTTAGTGCCTTTACCTGCTTCTTACCTTCCCTTCTAGGGTGTTCAGTATCTGAAGGAAGTTTCCCTTGAGGCCTTGCCTTCATCTCATTAGCTAGCTCACCCACTTGCAATTCTAGGGCTCTCATTGAAGCTTGATTACTTTGAATTGTGGCATCTGTACGAGCCATATATTCTTTCATCATTGCCTCAAGAGAACTCTCTGAATTTTGCTGGGGCAAAGCCTGCTTATTTTGCTAAGGCAATACCTGTGCTTTAGCAAATCCCGACTGGTTCACCTTTTGTTGTGCTTGTACATTACTTCCTTGTCCTCCCCATGTGAAGTTGGGGTGGTTGCGCCAACCTGGATTATAAAAGTTAGAATAAGGGTTATTCCTATGATTACCTACAAAAAACACAGAAGCTGGATTGCTGGGGCAAAACTCTTAGTTGTGATCTTCACCACAATAGACACATGCATCCTCTGCAACGTGGTTCACCATTGCAGCAGGCTCCACATCTGGCGGCTGTTGATGACTAACCACTATCACATTTTTAAGAGCGTTAGCTAACATTGCAATATCAGCCCTAATGGTGGACACACCATCAACCTCTAACACATTCTTAACCTTTTTATTTGTGCCTCTAACATCAGACCACTGACAACTATTAGTTGCTATTCTTTCTAAAATTTCATGGGCTTCATTAAAAGTGTTGGGATTGGTGTCGTAAAACTCGTAGATAGTGAATATTAAACAAAATTATATACTTATTCGATAAAGGCGTTATCGAGATTAATTTAGTTAAGTCATTACTGAATAAAGTAAATTGCACATTTAATAACCCAAATCCAATAAACTAAGATCCATGGCTATAGGATGAACACTTGAGCTTTATGTAGAGACATAAAAGTGGATCAAGCTCGAGTTATAGCCTAAACGGTCTATAGTATAGGAATAGGGCTGGGTACCTTATTTTGGGGATACTATGAGACACGACCCACTTTATAGATGGTATAGATGATGTGATCCTAAATCATCCATGTAGAGACATGCGAGTGGGGGCGTCCTATGCAATGAGTTTGCATAAGACCAGGACCGAGAAATAAGTCGCTCTCGCTTTATAACACCATTTACTAACGAGACTGACTATTTCATGCGATGACCTAGGTAACTCGATCTTAATCCTGAGCTATCTATGAACTCCTGTTTATTCGAGCTTATCCTTAGATCTGCATAGGTGAGAGTGGCTCGGTATAGCCGACTCAATAAGTCTCCTATTTCAGGGATAGGAACTGTTGGATCGGTATGGCAACCCTAGAGGGGGTGAATAGGGTTTCTTTGAATTTAATAAAACTTTTCGCTAAAGTGGGCCCAATTAAACAAATTTACAAACTTTTTCATGCAAGAGATTTAAACAAGAAATTCAGACAATTTTCATGCAAATAATTTCAACTCAACTTAAGGAAGAAAATTAAAATTAACAAATTCAAGTATCCTATTTAATTTAAATATGAAACTTGATAAGAAATATGAAAAATAAAATTTCATCAACCTAATTTATCAAATAGGCACAATTAACAACATGAATAAATTATTGCAATTAATTTTAGAAAATAAAATATAGTAACAAATTAATTGCAAAAATTAAAATAAGATAGGGATAGAGAAATAGACACCGAGAAATTTATAGTGGTTCGGCACAACCCGACCTACTCCACTCCCCAAGCTCCTCTTGGGTATTCCACTAGAAAAACTGACTCTTTCCACGGTCAGAGTCCAACCGCTACAACGTTCCTTTTCCGGGAGCAAGAACAAACCCGATCCTTTCCACGGTTCAGGATCAAACCGTTACAACCTCTCTTTTTCGGGATCAAGAGAAACCCTTACAATGGATTTAGAAGATGAAGAACAAGAGGAATAAACTCTCTCAAAGAGTGGATACAAAAATCAAAGCTCACAATCTTGTAAGAAAAGATTTCTTACAACTAAAACCCTCAAATGACAATGAAAAGATGAAAAGTTGAAGCTCAAAAATTTCAAAAAAATGGTAGGAATGCTCTCCAAGATGAGTAGTATTTTTCAGATTTTTTTCCCATTTTTTTGAAGTTTCTTCGGGCCTTAAATAGACCAAAAAGTGCCAAACTAGCCGTTGGCTGCCACGTGTCAGTCTCTGATTGGCTGCAATAAAAAATATATAAATTAATAATAAATAATATTATAATTTGAAATTTTGACCGTTTGACTATATTTATTATTAAAAAAATTCGTCTGCCACGTGTCGCAATATGATTGGACCACGCGTCGACACATCATCATCCACGTCATTTGCCACGTCAGCATTTTTGGCCGTTTGAGGTGCCACATCATCTGCCACGTCATCCGCCACGTCAGCAAATTTGACCGTTGATCGTCCATGTCAGCGCCACGTCGGATGCCACGTCAGTACAGTGCCACGTGTCACTGCCACATAGGATTTTCTCCATCAATTTTGTTTTGGCCATAACTTCTTCGTTTGAGCTCCGATTTGAGTGATTCAAAAGGCGTTGGAATCTTTGTTTCGAGCTCTACGCTATGGATACTTTAAAACACTAAAATTGTTAATAAATAAAATCAAGTTTGTTATCATCAAAACATTGATTAATTAATTAATTAAAATTAATTAAATTGAGATTAAGGGCCAAAAAGCCAACAATCTCCCCCTTTTTGATGATGACAAACTACTAACAAAAAAATGAACTCTAGAGTGGTGTGTGATATAAGGATATGAACTTGGAACACATCAACACACAATATGGTTTCCATTCAATAGCAAGAAAGATATTCAATAATATCATGCTTTCATTTTTCTTATTACCTCTCCCCCTTTTGGAATCAATCAAAAAGGAATAATAAGAAAAAATAAATAATTTTCACAAACTTCGAAAAATTTTAATACCTTTTTAAAAAATTAAGGCAAACTTCACAAACTTCTCCCCCTTTTGAAAGCAATTTAACACTCCTCCTAAATAAGGGACAAAAAGACTTGTAGCACAAAATTGAATCTAAGGGAATAAATATAAGAAGTTTTAAAATGGAATGTACCCCAAGGATAATGACTCCCCCTAAACATATAATAAATATTGCAAAGGAGGAACAAATAGACATCAATCAATTTAATCATCAATTGGATTTCTCATATTAGATAAATATCACAAATAAATAAATCACAATTGCTCAAAGATATCACTGACAATTAGTTCATAATTAAACTAATAAAAAGAAACTCATTTATAAGAGGCATTTGCTCCCCTAAAAATAAGCATACTGAAAAATCAAGAGCTATTATGGAGATTCAAATCATAATGAATAGTAATTTCAATAAATTACTCTATTTACCACAATAGGACATTAAACAAGAGATCCCAAATAGATTAGTAGACTTCAAAACATGCCAAAATTAGAAACCAGTTCAATGAATTTGAAATAGCACATACACACTTTCATAAGGAAAATTTCAACCATTTAAGCACTATGAGATACCAATTAAAGAAAGATACATTTAACACCAAAATAATTTTACATCACATATCCATTGATAAGAATCAAGACAATAAAAAAATCAAATTCATGGAAGGCAAGATTTCAAATTTAATTCATTCATTTTATGCATAAGAATATTATATCCAAAAATCAATGTGAGAGACAAAGAAAAGAGATAAATCAATACATATTTCTTCCTAGTCTTGAACTAAAGAAGATATGAATTAATGAAACACCCTCAATATTTATTGCAAGCAAACCAATTTCATTTAAGGACAAAATAAATTTAAATTAAAATTCACACATAAAATGATACAACTCCCTCTAAAAATATGCATTCTCGTAATAAGAAAACCAATACATATCAAGGAGATAAAGTCATAAAAATCATCCAAGAATAATAATTTGCACAAGAAGCAAACATGATAATTCAATTGTTAGCTTTATGAGCTTCAATCATACTATATGTTTTGATGATAACAAACTTTAATTTACTAATGATTTTAGTGTTTCAAAGTGTTCATCTTGTAGAGCTTGGAAAGACGATTCCAACACATTTTGAATCACTGAAATCGGAGATCAAACGAAAAAGTTACAAGCAAAAGAAGATTGGAAGAAAAGGCCTACATGGCAGTGACGTGGCGCTTACATAGCATCCGATGTGGCAGCTGACGTGGACCTCATTTTGAATGATTGGCTGAATCAATTCCTACCATTTGACTCCTACTTTTAATCATTTTCAAATCTCATATTTTACTCCAAAATTCCATTAATTACACCTCATTCAAATTTGAATTCTTTCAAAATCTGATTTCCTTCAAATCCTCATTCTAATTTGAAATTCTCCTAATTTCAATATATTCTCAATCTCATTTTTAAATTCAAATTCTTTCCTAAATTTTCATCATTCAAATCCTTGATTTATTCTCATATCTCAAAAATTCTAATCCTTCAAAATTCTCTCTTAATTTTGAAATCCCTTCCATTTCTATTTAAATTCAATTTTCACCCTTCATTTTCAATTTGATCTAACGGCCAATATTTATCCCTCTCTCCTATAAATTCGACTTGATTTTACTCTTTATATACACACCAAAAAGACATCAAAGTCTTAAGCTCTCAAGTCTCCCTACTCTTCAATTCTTGTTTAAAAATCCTCCCTTGCTCCTAAATTGGCCTAGTGTTATTGTGAGGTTTTATTATTGTGAGTGCACAACATTGTGTAATTAGCCTTCAAGAGGTATTTTATTTTGTGAGCTTCTTTTCTTGTTTTATCATTGTTGGGAACTTGTAATAAGGTGTGGGTGTACCTTGGGAATTGAGTGAGGGGTTTGATCATGAACCCGAAAAAGGATTTGTAGTGGTTTGATCCTGAACCCGGTTAAAAGGATCACAGTGGTTTGATCTTGAACCCGTTTAAAAAGATCGGTATAGGTTGGGTCCTGAACCTGTAAAAGGATCGGTAAAGGTTTACTCTTGAACCTGAAAAAGAGTCGGTTTGGTTCTCACCCGTAAGAGAGTCGTTGCAGTAAAATACCCAAGAAGGAGTCTTGGGGAGTGGAGTAGGGATTTCCGAACCACTATAAAATTTCCTGGTGTTATCTCTTTCTCTCTACTCTTTTAATTTCCGCTAATTCATTTTTATGAGTAGATTGCTTGCCTAGGAAAATTGTCAAATAGTTCTAGCATACTTTATGCTTTATAGTGCTTATTAAATTTATTTAAATTAAATCAATTCATTTTAATTCAGCAGAAAGTTTTAAATTTTATTAAGCAACTCTATTCACCCCCCTCTAGTGTTGCCATACGATCCTACAATTGGTATCAGAGCGGGTAGCTCAATTTTTTATTTTATAAAGTGGTGTTCAGAAGAAAATTTTCAAAAATTATTTTTCTCTTAAAATTCATTTTGAAAACTATTCTTCTAGAAACTTAATTGTTTGAGTTTATGGCAAATATTAGAGTTAATAATGTGTTAGAATATTCATCTTGTATTTCTAATGATTTTCTCGATGTGAAGGAAATTTATAAATCTAGAAATCAAGGAAACTTTCATAAATTGGAGAAAGAAGATTTTCAGGAATCTCATTGGTGCTTGATGGCTCACACGGATAATGATAGTGACGATGAAGAGGTAAGTAACGAAAACCCCTCACATGATGAACTTGTGGATGCTTATAATGAAATTAAAATTGATTTTGAAAAAGTATGCTCTAAATATATGTCTCTTAAAAAGAAGAACACAAAATTAGCTCACCAAAATAATGAGTTATTAAATGAGCTTAATTGTGTGAAGGAAGAAAATGAGAAAATTAATTCCTCATTTTTAGAATTGAAAAATGACTTGGATGTCGTACTTATTAAAAATCAATCATTAATTGAAGAAAATGAATGCTTGAAATTAAATGCAAATAGTGTTGTGAAGCATGATGGTGTTGATAATTCTTGTGATGAAGAAAAATGTGTTTTGTTAGATAAGATTAAATTTCTTGAGCATGATACCTTTGAATTGCATGAACTTGTTAAAGCTCTCAAAGAAAAAGAATCAAATCTTATGAATGAGCTTAATTGTGCTAAAGAATCTATTAAGAAATTGGCAATAGGTACACAAAAATTGGATAAAATTATTGATATAGGTAAACCATTAAATGACAAAAGAGGTCTTGGTTATGTCGTTGATGAGAGTGTTACTCCATCAAGTTCCAAAACTATTTTTGTTAAAGCATCTTCTAGTATGCCTAGTGACGCTTTGCCAAATGTTTTGCTAAAAGGTAATGTGCATAAGCATGATGTACCAAATTTTGTTCATAAGCATGATGTAGCAAAATGTGTGTCAAATCATTCTTATTCTAAGTCTAATTTAGTTCATAATGCTAGATTTGTGCATAATGCAAAATTTGTACCTATATGTCATTATTGTGGTATTAAAGGTCATATTAGACCAAATTGCTATAAATTGAAAAATGATCTTGATCGTTATGAAAAGAAAAATGTTCCTTATAAAGCAAAATTTCAAAATACTTACAAAAGGAGCACTTATGTGAAAAATAACATGCATAGACATTATATGAATGAAAAGTTTATGCATAATGTTACTTGTTATTCATGTGGCAAAATTGGTCATAAATTTAATAGTTGTTATTTGCCAAAAATGAATGCTAGTAATGTTGGAACTAAAAAGAAATGGGTTCCAAAAATTGAGACTAACCTACATGGACCCAAACAAGTATGGGTACCAAAAACTACTTGCTAAATTGTTTTGTAGGTGTGCTCCAATATTCAAATTTGAAGATTGAATGAACTTCAAAAGGAAATTATTCAAATTTCAAATCCAAGCTTATAATTCTCTTGGTGCTTTAAAAGGAAAAATCCTTCTTTGGTAACTTTATTTCTTAAATGAATTGTGAGATATAATGTGCTATGATATCTTCTTTTGAATTTGAATTTGAAAATCTTGAATTGTTTGAATTGATGTTTTTATATATTTTGAAACATATTTATGATTTTTCTATTAATGCTCTTTTGAGATAATTAGAGATATTTTATGATATTACATTTGAATTTGAATATTGGTTTTTTGAATTGTTTGAATTAAAATATTTTTATTGTGATCTTATTGTTTGGAATTGAAATTATGATTTGCTTATCAATATATTTATTGATGGTTAAATATATTCCTTGAGATATGCATATTGAGTTTGAATTTTATATTCTTGAATTATTAGTAAGGTAAACTATTATTTTTGTTGAATGATTGAAATGTTGATTTATTTTTTTTAATTTGTTGTTGTTGAATTGTGAATTACCTACTATATATTGGTATAAAGAATTGTTTTTAGATTGATTATTGAATTTTGTTGATTATTATATTAAATGTTCATGAGATAATTAAGAATGTTCCTTGATGACATTTACCTTGATTGATTGTTTATTTATGGATCACATGATTATATGCTCCTTAAATTAAAATGGATTAATTTCAAATTGCTTGTTTATTTTATATTCTTCTTTGCTGTATGTTTAAATTTATAGAATTAATTACATGTCATAAGAAATTGTTGAAAATCTATTTTGACATACTATTGATTCTTTTGAAATATACTTGATATTTTGATTCTTTATATTTTCTTAAAGTTAATATCATTTTTGGTTTATCTTGGATGATTCAATCTTTTATGTTTAAAATTGTGGACCATTGACACATCTCAATCATTTGATTTTTTTTTATTATTTATTGCTTGATAAATGATTATTAAAATTTGATTAGAATTAATTCCTGTTATAAATTTGTCAAAGAAGTTTAGAAAGATTTTTGTTACTAGCTCACTTTATACTTTATTGTTTGAGTTCCACTCTTACAATTAGTATTAAGGCTTGTTAGTTTAAAAATATTTTGAATTATTTAAATGCTTTATGAGCTTGAATGTATATTCTTAATTAAAGCATTATGTTTTGATGATCTAGTTCCTAAAAGTTATTATGTGTTATGAAAAAGAGATGTTAAATTCCTTTTAATAAGGGGGAGTACTTGAAAAAAAAAATGTTCCTTATTAGTTGTATATTCAAATTTATTTATACTTTATGCTTTATAGTGCTTATTAAATTTATTTAAATTAAATCAATTCATTTTAATTCAACAGAAAGTTTTAAATTTTATTAAGCAACTCTATTCACCCCCCCTCTAGTGTTGCCATACGATCCTACAGGAACGGGTAGATAGCTGGGGACATAGTCGTGCAAGAAGGAATTCAGTCCTACCCAAATTAGGGGTAGTAGAGAGGTTGTTCCCTTAAGTGCTGACTCCGGGGCTTGAACAAAGGGATCCCGCCCTCTCATTGGCCCGTGAGGGACTCGGTTTATTGGTTGGACCATAAACCAATTGTTCATTAGAGGATCAATGGGACATAAGGAACTAGAAGTACTATAGGGGTGAAACAGACTTTTTGACCTATCTATAGCTACGAACAACCTGTGAAGGATTGACTTACTAATCATGGTTAAATCAAGTGGACGGAAATATATCTAAAGTGAGGGGAGTGCAACTATCGGGCTATAGTGGAATGTCCCGGTAGTTAACGAATGTTGGTTAAGCTTGGTTAATGAGATTAGTCGGTTAGCCTCGAATCGTTGGAGGCCATGATCTATAGGTCCATTAGGTCCCCGTACTAGCTCATATCGGATTAAAGCCTAGAACATATTGATAGGAATCTTTGAATCGTTCAAAATCAGGAAAAAGAGTATTATCGTAATATTGTGTTTGACACAATGATTTAATTATGAATTAAATTAGAAATTGAGAGATAAGGTATTTAAAAGTGTTTTAAATACCATATATATGTATTAGGAATCATATATAATGAATGGCACTAGGTGACAATGATTAATTGGATTAATCATGTCAAATTACTTGGAAATGTCCCAAATTAATTACCTAGAAATCAAATTCAATTTAGAATCGAAATAAGATTGAATTGCAAGCCGAAAATTCAGAATTTAGATTCAATTGAGTGGATTTAGTGGGATTCCCACTCTTGCATGTTGATGCATAGTGGAAAACAACACAACCATGCACTAGTTGCTTGTGTTGTGAATTAAACACCTAGAATCCACTTTGAGTTGCAATTTCACCATGTTTCTAATGTCATGAAGCTTGTCTTTGCATGGAAGAGGTCTATATAAGGAGTATGAATCTGATTCAACACCAAGAGAGCCATTTCCTTACTGTTATGCCGCTGGAATTTGGACTCAAACTCTCTCATTTTCACATACTTCTCTATAGCTTGATCCTTCAAGCATTCCCTTCCCAATTCCTATTTTTATAGACTCCCACAAGTCGTTATTGGCCCGGAGAATAGTAGGGAAGACTCTAAGGGTTGTCCTAAGAAGATTGGAGAAGAAAAGAATCCAAGAAGGTCCACCAATTGAGCTGCAAAAAGGTTGGTTCTTCTTAACTCTTTGTTATGGATTCTTTAGAACAAGCATGCTTTAGGAGTAAAATTGATGTAGTTAGGTGCTTCCGATCTTCAATTGCTTCCGCATGTGTTATATGAACACCTTCAATTGGTATCAGAGCATGATTAGAGCACTTAATTTGCATCAATTTTTCTGTGGTGGGTACCATTTTGAAAATGAATTTTTCTGGGTGCTAAAGTGGACTTTTATGGTTTGGCAATTTTTTGAGCTTTCATTTCTTCATGAAATTGTAATTGCTCAGAAATGTAAGAGCATTAATGTGTGTTCTAGGGTCTGTATTTTTTATAGAGTCAATAGAGTCCATATAGGCTGTAAAATCGAAGAAAACTGGAGAAGACGCAAGCAGAAACAGCAACCAGCAGCTGCTGGTCGCGAGAGCGTCGAGACGCTATTCAAGTAGCGTCCCGAAGCTGTAGAACAAAAATCCCAGGCGCTGAAAATTCCAGATCCGGTTCGATTCAGCAGCTCATTTTGGGTCTGGTTCGGTCTGCTGCAAGGTGGTTCAACCTCTTTTTATCTATATCAAGCCCGGTTCAATCCTTGGAGGGTCGGTTCGGGGCAGTTCGAGTTGCTCGGGATCATTACAAGCATTTGTTATTAATTATTATTGTAATAATTAGTTAATTGCTTGTTTAAAATTTCCAAACCAATCAACTTTAGGTTGTTTTTAATTTATTTATGCATTGTGAATGTATGATTAAATTGAATTGATTATATGTGCATTATGAGCATGCCATATAGTTTTAAACTCCCACCATAGGAAAGCATGATCATGCATTTGTATATTTTTAATAAGTGTTATTAATTATTTCAAATGTATGATGGAAATTTCATGTTTAATTAATATAAGTGTTGTATTAATTAGAGAGATTCATGCTTGAATGGTTAATTTCCAAATTGATTAAAGGATATAATTGTTATATTTAATAAAAGGATAAAATTAACCAAGCATGAAGCATGAAATTTCTTTAGTTTGATTATAAGTGTTATATTCAAATTAGGCTTGTTTTGGATTGATTTTATAATTGTTATAAAAGAGATAGAAATCTAAAATCTATAACAAGATAAAAGGATGCTCACTTAGGTTAATGAACCTCTAAATCGATCCACTTGCATAGTTTAGGTCGATATCTTGTAAAACAACGGTTACAAGAGAACTCACCCGACAAGATGCTGTCTAAGGCTGGAGGTATTTAAGTTGACGGTTTACAGAACACCTCCGACCTGGGCATCGAGTCGGTTCTTGAGTTAAGTTAACTCGAGTTTTATGAGCATGCGTGAGCGATGTGAGGTTTTAAAGTGTTTTCACCTAGACATCGTAGTATAAAGGGGTATACACACCTAGACATAGGTTGTTTCTAAATGGTGCTTTGTTTATAACTTGAATGATTGATTGTTATATGCTTTAAAACACCATTAGAAAGCTTGTTCTAGGGTTAATTCATTAAAAGTTATAAGAGTTATAAATGTTGATGAATAGAAACCGCAAAACCTATAACAAAGAGTTGCATGCTAACATAGGATCTTAGGATCTTGTCATTCTTTAAATGGTTTAAAATGAAATAGACCTAAGATCGTCTTTTCTAATAGGATTAGAAATATGTCTTAGATTTTTAAATAGTTTTAAAATTCGAGTAAGTAGGACATAAGACCTTGGTTATAAGGGAACTCTCTCGGCAAATGGTCCGGAACCTGAGTTGAATTAACCATAGTCTTACTAGCATGCAATGTCACTAGTTTATTAAAAGAGTTTAATTCACCTAGACATTTAGTGTAAAGACCTTGTTTAATAAGGCATAGACTTAGATAGATTCATTTAGCCAGAATTTACCTAAGTAATAGTCCCTAAAACCTTACGACACTTAAGTGGGAGGAAAAGTATAGAAACAAAATATTCATATTAAGTTTCTACTCTCACGTTCCCCCTGAGTTCACAGCGTGAGATCCATGCTTGGCCTCGAGGCGCCCTGGGAGCGTCCCCCTACGGATGGTGTTTGCATGGGTTAATATCAAGGTGAATGGGGAAAGTGTTCATAGTAAGTGGGTGAAGGAAACGTGTCAAACGTATCCTGCAGTCTCCACCATTAGGTTGCACCGTGAGATTCCTATGCGCCGCCTCCGAGTCACCCTGGGAGCGATCACCATACGGAGGGCTTGCGCTTGGGATTCGGAACAACGCAAACTTCAGAAATGGATAGGGTTTCCTAGGGCCATTCCCAACATTAGCTCTTCCCTACAGTGGCATTGTTGGGGCCGCCCTCTGCGATCTGAAAATGATGGGTAACACTTACAAGATGGTTTTGACCAAATTAACGTCAGCTAATAACTATTGGAGTAAGAGTTATTCTGGTAATAGTATTTGGCCGAGATTGTCTCAATTCAGAGGAGGAGTAGTTGACTGCCCTACAGTAGCGATTATTCTAAACCCCTGAAGTACCGTTGCAAAATAAATCAACTATATATATATGGGTCGATGATTGCTTTTGCTAAAATCTGATTGGATAATATGAATAATGGGTTTAGTGCAAGTTTCTAATAGAGATTAATTTGTTTGTTTCAGCAAATATGTCGAAAAATGTATGTGCTTTGTCAAATGCTAGATTAAACGGTTTAGTACATACGACTAAGAATACTTACTTAAACGCTAAACACGTGGCAAACAATTTAGGTTTGGTCTCAACTGAGGAATGTCCTCAAACTAACTACTTAGCCAAGAAAAACATGAACCACGACTCTAAATACGATTTATTAGTCTTAGAAACGTGTTTAGTGGAGAACGACGATTCTGTCTGGATACTTGATTCAGGTGCCACTAATCACGTATGTTCTTCATTTCAAGGAATGAGTTCCTGGCAACAGCTAAGAGCTGGAGAGATGACTCTTAAAGTTGGAACAGGAGAAGTCATCTCGACTATTGCAGTGGGAGACATAAAATTACTCTTCACCAAGGAACGTTACATGATATTAGATAATGTGTACATAGTTCCGAAAATTAAAAGAAATTTGATTTCTTTATCTTGTTTATTGGAACAAGGTTATTCAATTTCTTTTTCTGTTAATGAAGCGTTCATAACTAAAAGAGGTGTTGATGTTTGCTCTGCAAACTTGAAGAATAAATTGTATGTTTTGAGACCAATTGAGTCTAAAGCTATTTTAAATCACGAGATGCTTAAAACTGCTGAGACTCAACCTAAAAAGCGAATAGTTTCTCAAGATACCTATCTTTGGCACTTGAGGTTAGGCCATATCAATCTCAATATGATTGAGAGATTTGTCAAAAGTGGACTTCTAAACAAGTTAGAAGACGACTTGTTGCCTCCTTGTGAGTCATGCCTTGAGGGCAAGATGACAAAACGACCTTTTACCGGAAAAGGTTATCATGCCAAAGAGCCCCTAGAGCTTATTCATTCGGACCTCTGTGGACCAATGAACATTAAAGCTCGATGAGGGTACAAATATTTCATCAGTTTCATTGATGATTATTCGAGGTCTGGCTATCTCTACCTAATGCATCATAAGTCTGAAGCTTTTGAAAAGTTCAAAGAGTACAAGGCCGAGGTTGAGAACTTATTAGGTAAGATGATAAAAACACTTCGATCTGATCGAGGTGGAGA
The DNA here is from genome assembly GCA_036850905.1 of Luffa acutangula. Taxonomy (NCBI): domain Eukaryota; kingdom Viridiplantae; phylum Streptophyta; class Magnoliopsida; order Cucurbitales; family Cucurbitaceae; genus Luffa; species Luffa acutangula. The sequence continues at coordinate 26,005,315 of CM072090.1, read as the reverse complement.
GTATATGGACTCAAGTTTTTAAGACTATTTGATAGAGCATGGAATTACGTCCCAACTCTCAGCCCCTGGTACACCTCAGCAAAACGGTGTATCAGAAAGGAGAAACAGAACCTTGTTGGACATGGTTCGTTCGATGATGAGTTATGCTCAGTTGCCTAACTCGTTTTGGGGTTATGCAGTGGAGACTGCAATTTATATTTTGAACGTAGTTCCCTCAAAGAGTGTTTCTGAAACACCATTTGAGCTCTGGAAAGGACGTAAAGCTAGTTTACGACATTTCAGAATTTGGGGATGCCCTGCATACATGCTAGAAGCAAACCCAAAGAAATTAGAACCTCATTCTAGATTTTGCCTATTTGTAGGCTATCCCAAAGAAACGAGAGGTGGATACTTCTTCGATCCAGAGGAAAATAAAGTACTTGTATCGACAAATGCTACATTCCTAGAAGAAGACCACCTCAAAGACCACAAGCCACGAAGTAAAGTCGTTTTAAGTGAACTATCTAACGAAGCTACAGAAACATCAACAAGAGTTGTTGATGATGCTGGCACCTCGAGTCAATCGTGTCCTTCTCAAGAAATAAGAGAACCTCGATGTAGTGGGAGGGTTGTTAGACAGCCTGATCGCTATTCGGGTTGAGCTAAAACTCCAGTCGTCATACCTGATGACGGGATCGAGGATCCATTAACCTTTAAACAGGCAATGGATGACGTTGACAAGAACGAGTGGATTAAAGCCATGGACTTGGAAATCGAGTCCATGCATTTTGATTAAGTATGGGATCTTGTAGATCAACCTAAAGGGGTTAGACCCATAGGGTGTAAGTGGATCTACAAGAGAAAATGAGATGTTGCTGGAAAGGTACAGACCTTTAAAGCACGACTTGTGGCAAAGGGTTTTACCCAGCGGGAGGGGATTGACTATGAAGAAACCTTCTCCCCTATGGCCATGTTGAAGTCGATCCGGATACTTTTATCCATTGCCACGTTTTACGATTATGAAATATTGCAAATGGATGTCAAGACTGCCTTTCTGAACGACAATCTTGAAGAAAGTATCTACATGTCTCAGCCAGAGGGGTTCATTGCTCAGGATCAAGAGCACAAAGTTTGTAAGCTTAAACGATCCATTTATGGGTTAAAACAAGCGTCTAGATCCTGGAACATGAGATTTCATACTACAATCAAATCTTATGGCTTTGAACAAAACGTTGATGAGCCTTGTGTTTACAAAAGGATCATCAAAAACTCCGTAGCATTGTGTGTGGATGATATCCTACTCATCGGGAATGATGTAGGTTATCTCACTAACATTAAACTATGGCTAGCAACTCAATTCCAAATGAAAGATTTGGGTGAGGCACAATTTGTTCTAGGGATCCAAATTTTTCGAGACCAAAAGAACAAAATGCTAGCCCTGTCTCAAGCGTCTTATATCGAAAAATTATTGTTTAGATATAAAATGCAAAACTCCAAGAAGGGATTATTACCTTTCAGGCACGGAATTAAGTTGTCTAAGAAACAGTGTCCTCAGACACCTCGGGAAGTTGAGGACATGAGACGTTTTCCCTATGCCTCTACAGTAGGCAGCCTAATGTATGCCATGTTGTCTATAAGGCCTGACATTTGTCATGCAGTAGGGATTGTCAGTAGATATCAATCCAATCCAGGATTCGATCACTGGACAGCCGTTAAAAATATCCTCAAGTATATAAGGAGAACGAGGGACTATATGCTCGTGTATGGTTCCAAGGATTTGATCCTTACAGGATACAATGATTCTGACTTTCAAACCGATAAAGATTCGAGGAAATCTACATCGGGGTCAGTATTCACTCTAAATGGAGGAGCAATAGTATGGCGTAGCATCAAGCAAGGATGCATTGCAGACTCGACCATGGAGGCCAAATATGTAGCCGCTTGCGAAGCAGCAAAAGAGGTAGTATGGCTCAAGAAGTTCCTGACTGACTTGGAAGTCATTCCGAATATGCATCTGCCAATCACCTTGTATTGTGATAATAGCGGGGCAGCTGCAAACTCAAAGAAACCTCGCAGCCATAAGAGAGCCAAGCACATCGAAAGGAAATATCATCTCATCAACGAGATTGTGCACTGAGGAAACGTGATCGTCACAAAGATAGCATCGGAGCACAATATAGCTGATCCATTCACGATGGCTCTCACAGCTAAAGTGTTCGAGAGTCATCTAGAAGGTCTAGGTCTGCGAGATATGTATGGAAAAAAGTCTAGGGCAAATGGGAGAATTGTAACCGGTATCTGATGCCCTGGTTTATTGTATTTATACATTGTAATACGTTTTATGTAATATACATGTATTTAATACACCCACTGCTGTTATGGATTATAGTACATCCCACTGAACTAGAGTTTTAGTTCAAGTGGGAGATTGTTGGGATTGGTGCAATAAAACTCGTAGATAGTGAATGTTAAACAAAATTATATACTTATTCGATAAAGGCATTATCGAGATTAATTCAGGAAAGTCATTACTGAATAAAGTAAATTGCACATTTAATAACCCAAATCCAATAAACTAAGATCCATGGCTTTAGGATGAACACTTGAGCTTTATGTAGAGACATAAAAGTGGATCAAGCTCGAGTTATAGCCTAAACGGTCTATAGTATAGGAATAGGGCTGGGTACCTTATTTTGGGGACACTATGAGACGTGACCCACTTTATAGATGGTATAGAGGATGTGATCCTAAATCGTCCATGTAGAGACATGCCAGTGGGGGCGTCATATGCAATGAGTTTGCATAAGACCAGGACCAAGAAATAAGTCGCTCTCGCTTTATAACACCGTTTACTGACGTCACTGACTATTTCATGCGATGACCTAGGTAACTCGATCTTAATCTTGAGCTAACTATGAACTCCTGTTTATTTGGGCTTATCCTTAGATCTACATAGATGAGAGTGGCTCAGTATCGCCGACTCAATAAGCCTTCCATTTCAGGGATAGGAACGGGTAGATAGCTGGGGACATAGTCGTGCGAGAAGGAATTCACTCCTACCCAAATTAGGGATAGTAGAGAGGTTGTTCCCTTAAGTGTTGACTTTGGGGCTTGAACAAAGGGATCCCGCCCTCTCATTGGCCCGAGAGGGACTCGGTTTATTGGTTGGACCATAAACCAATTGTTCATTAGAGGATCGGTGGGACTTAAGGAACTAGAAGTACTATAGGGGTGAAACGGACTTTTTGACCTAGCTATAGCTATGAACAACATGTGAAGGATCGACTTACTAATCATGGTTAAATCAAGTGGACAGAAATATATCTATAGTGAGGGGAGTGCAACTGTAGGGCTATAGTTGAGTGTCCCGGTAGTTAACGAATGTTGGTCAAGCTTGGTTAATGAGATTAGTCGGTTAGCCTCGAATCGTCGGAGCCCATGATCTATAGGTCCATTAGGTCCCCCTACTAGCTCGTATCGGATTAAAGCCTAGAACATATTGATAGGAATCTTTGAATCGTTCAAAATCGGGAAAAAGGGTATTATCGTAATATTGTGTTTGACACAATGATTTAATTATGAATTAAATTAGAAATTGAGAGATAAGGTATTTAAAAGTGTTTTAAATACCATATATATGTATTAGGAATCATATATAATGAATGGCACTAGGTGACAATGATTAATTGGATTAATCATGTCAAATTACTTGGAAATGTCCCAAATTAATTACCTAGAAATCAAATTCAATTTAGAATCGAAATAAGATTGAATTGCAAGCTGAAAATTCAGAATTTAGATTCAATTGAGTGGATTTAGTGGGATTCCCACTCTTGCATGTTGATGCATAGTGGAAAACAACACAACCATGCACTAGTTGCATGTGTTGTGAATTAAACACCTAGAATCCACTTTGAGTTGCAATTTCACCATGTTTCTAGTGTCATGAAGCTTGTCTTTGCATGGAAGAGGTCTATATAAGGAGTATGAATCTGATTCAACACCAAGAGAGTCATTTCCTTACTGTTATGCTGCTGGAATTTGGACTCAAACTCTCTCATTTTCACATACTTCTCTATAGCTTGATCCTTCAAGCATTCCCTTCCCAATTCCTATTTTTATAGACTCCCACAAGTCGTTCATGGCCCGGAGAATTGTAGGGAAGACTCAACGGGTTGTCCTAAGAAGATTGGAGAAGAAAAGAATCCAAGAAGGACCACCAACTGAGCTTCAAAAAGGTTGGTTCTTCTTAACTCTCTATTCTGGATTCTTTAGAACAAGCATGCTTTAGGAGTTAAGTTGATGTAGTTAAGTGCTTTCAATCTTCAATTGCTTTCACATGTGTTATATGAACTCCTTCAAAAAGTTTTTGGCAAAAGGGCCCCTCCAGCCGAAGCATCAACAATACCTTGGGTTGCTCCATTTAACCCATTGTAAAATGTTTCCATTTGGATATAATGTGGTAAACCATGGCGGGGACACTTTCGCAAAAGCTCCTTAAACCTTTCCCAAGCCTCACTAAAAGTTTCATCCTCAAGTTGCCTAAACCCCACTATTTCACTCCTCAATTTCGCATTCCTATTTGGTGGGAAGTATTTACTAAAAAAAATTTCAGCTAATTTATTCCATGTCCTAATTAATCCTGGAACAAAAGAATTTAACCATGCCTTTGCTCCATCTCTAAGAGAATACGGGAACAAAGTTAATCTAAGGGCATCTCTAATCGCTCCCTAAATTACAAAAGAATCACTAACTCCTAGAAAAGACTTAAGATGTAGATGAGGGTCTTCAGATTACAAACCATGGAATTGACCCACGGTTTGCAACATCTGAAACATTACCGTTTTCATTTCAAAATTTCTTGCCTCAATTTGAGGACGTGCAATCCCTGGATTTAACTCATCAAACATTGGAAAAGCATACGCTCGAATGGCTCTGGCCCTATCGTTTGCTACCAAGATTGGATTCTCAGCCTGATTATTTTGCTGTGCATTTTGCTCCAGTGGCGGATTTTGCTACAACAAACGATTCTGGGGATCAAGTGGATCTTCTGGACCCTGTGGGAGACGTGGCACGTCATCCATTGGATTTTGTTGTCTACGCTGCTCTCCTTCTTCTCCTGAATGTCCTCTCAATTTCTGGATCAAGTTCGAACCTTACCCTAGGCGGATCGCTCATGCACCAAACTCACACCTGCAAAAACAAAAGAAACAATAAAAAAGTTCTAGCACCAAACCACTAAAACACATACACAAAACAGATCAGATAAAAACTTAATCAAGTCTCTGGCAACTGAGCCAAAAACTTATTGGGCTTCCAGAGTGAGTAAAAATAATATGCAAATGGACTCTAGAACTCTGTGCAAGTATACACAATTCGCAACAAGTAATAAGTATTTATCGAATCTAGGGTCTGAATTTGCTCTTAGCTTATCTATTTTGTTTAGCTTTTCAATGAAAGGTGGTTAAAATGATTGATTTTTATAGGATGCTGAAGCAAAAGAAATAACAGAATAGAAAGTAAACAAATAAGTAGACAAATTAGAAACAGGCGTTGGTCAGGATTAGTAATTGTTTTAAAAGATGCTCTAGTAATATTATTGATCAGGCAAAACTCTTGCAGTCTTATTAGCAGATTCCTCCCGGAACTCTGGATTTTTTAGAATATGTTTCAACTCCAATGAAGCATTACCAATCAAGCACTATGCAACTGGCTATCCCTAGCTCAGTCACTGGCGTTCACCAATACACAATGATCTAGTGTGATTAATTGCCACACACTTCCCAAATCATCCCTGGAACTAGGAAGTGATATTCATATCGGCTGGCCAAGAGGGCAGAAAATGTAAATAGGCACAACAAATAATCAAGATGCATCAAATCAACTTATATTGGATAGAGATTAAGCACGACAATTACATACTTCCTAACAAACACGTAAAATTACTTAGTTCATAGAGCACATGGCAACACACGTTACAATATGAGTAAGTACATCCATAATTACAAAACAATACAAGAAAATACTAATTCCCTTGATCAACTTCGCAATTGATGGTCTCCTTGTAGTCCCTAATCTTTCTCCTCTATTCGGTTCTAATAATGGAAATGAGAAGTGATCCCTTTCCCCAAGAGTGGAATGAATTTGACTTGGGCGACCTTTCCCTTTTATAGAGTGAAGACAAGCTTGAAGCTTCATTCATTTTAAGTTGCTTGGCACTAGAAACTTCACTTTCGTCTGCGATTCTTTCCATTGGACCCCTTTGTTGGCCACAAGTTTCAAAGCTTCATTCATTTTCTTGGCTGAATGGTTCCTGATCACATCATTCCCTCTTGGGTTCAAGGGTGCCTTGATCCTGTACACCCTGTTAAAGTCGACTGAGGAGAAACTGACCATCTTCCCCTTCACCACCGCCATGCTAATGCTCTCCTCCCTCAGGCCGGCGTAAAATTCACGAACTAGAGGCACAATAGCCTCCTAAAGGTGAGCACAGAACTCCTGCCACTTGTATTGGAAGATAACTCTGCTTACGAACTCTGGCAGTGCTCCTGCTCTGTTAGAGAATTCCTTCTCATTGAGGAAGTCTCTCTTCTTCATGATCTTCATCTGTTCCTGAAAATTAACATCTTTAAATACCTCAGGGAATGGATTTTTTGGAGATGTAGCCTTGAGTGCTTTGCCCTTTGGCTTGGCGGGTGAGATGGTATGAGGAATTGCAGGAGAGACGTCCATGGACCTGGTCCTCGGCCTCTTGGCAAAGATTGAATCATTTTTGTTCTTTGTCCTCCTCTTAGCCTTAATCTCTCTCTTTCTATTTATTCTCAACGCTGCAGAGATAGGGACTTGGTCGCCATCTAGCTCCATAATCTCTGAATCAGATTCTGTTTTAGAGTCAGAATCACTGGAGGTCTCGGCCTCCTCGTCTTCTTTTTCTTCTTCGACCCTCTTCTCTCCCGAAGAGGTGCTATCAGCAGCTGGTGGGTCATGTGTATATAGAGGCTCAAAAACCTCTTCAGTTGTCTGCTCTTTATTGGCCTCGGCTAGGCCTTCTTCAGAATGCGGCCCAGATGCGGTTGCAATCTTTCCTTCTTCTTTTTCTGTTTCTTCTTCTTTTTCTAGACTTTCTTCTCTTGGCCCCTGTTGAGCCTCTTCTTCTACCCTTCCTTGCAGCACTTCGACTTCACTTTGAGCCTTGTGTAGTGGCTCAAAGGCTGCAAGGAAGTCTTCAGCTTCCTTCCTTCTTTTTTCATCTTCTTTTATTTCTCCTCTTCTATTTTACTCTTCCTCAAGGAGTTGCAAATCCATGGCTGCCCTCCTGAGGTTTTCCTCATATTTTCTTTCTTCTTCCGCTTCTAAGGCCCTCTCAGCCTCTAGCTCTTCTTCTCTCCTTCTTTTCTCTTCTTTCTCATCTCTTTCCTTTGCAAACTTGTCTTCCTCAGCCATTTTTTGATTTTCCATCTCTCTCTCCGCTTCAACCTCTTTCAAAGTGTCCTGTTCGGCCTTATACCCCTCTGCAATCTCAAGGGTCTTTGCCACTGCTTGGAAAATTATTCCTTCGAATACATCAGGAGGCATCCTTGCAGTTTTTAGGGGTTGAATTTCGAGCGGCTTTTCAGACACATTTTTGTTTGGGCTCCTTGATGGTCCGCAAAGTGCACGGGTCGCAACAAGTAATATAAAACGGTAGGTAATACCGAGTATCGAATCCACAGGGAGGCGAAGCGAAATTTAAGCAAGCAAAGATTCCTTGAGCACTAAAAGTACTTAAGCGAAATAATATTTAGGGACTGGATCATGCAATCAAAGAAATTTAAAAATCAAAGCAATTAAAGAGAAAATTTGATCAATCGAGAAAAATAGAATGTGGAGAAAGAGTTTTTTAAAATGGGAAGAGGGGTCTTGAAAATTATTTATTAGCTAAACATTCATTATAATTATCCTATCTCATTGCCCAACTAATTATAAACCTAGAATCTCCGTTAATCACAAGGTTCTCCTGTCGGTTTCCCCTAATTGAAATTAATTCATTTTAACAACCTAAGTGTCCTTAGCGCCATTAAAAATTATTAATTATTTCGCTTTGATTCATTTTAGGAATCTAAGTTTAATCAACTAATCTCGTTGTCACGACGGGCAATTAAACTAGTTGCATGGATTACGATCTATCCTAACTTCTCTCCGTCGAGTTTCCATTAAGAATCGAATCATCACACAATTGGCCAGATTGCATAAAGCATTAAGCACATCCATACAAATAATTAGGAAAAAGGGCAAGAGACAGGTAATTATAACAACATTTTGACTATAATTTCATTTCAAGACCCCAAATTGGGGTTTAGCTATACATAGCAAAAATATCCACAAAATTTACAATGGAAAGCATATCTGCATACTCTTGAAGAAATCTTAAACTAGTTTGAACTTAAGATTAATGAATAGCATGCTCAAGACTTATCTATTGATTCTTTTACTAACCTAGATTAGTCTTATGGCTTTCTCCATTTGTTTTCCCCATACACTAGCTAAGAGCCCTTAATAGGTCAGAGTTCTTCTATCATGCAAAAAAAATAAACTAGGGTGCCTGATATTTTTCTTTTTCATGGGGGAGCAAAACTCACAAGTGATTTTTCTCTTTTCTTTTTCTTTTGCTACTCTCCCCAAACTTGCATTTTGATATCTAATGGTACTAGCTTTCACACTACGGTGCAGGGACCCTTAACCCAAATTTTATTCTTTGGTTGGCCTAACTGATCACACCGCAAGTAGCTCTTTTTACCCCTAGGTTTTTTTTTCTTTTGTGCAAGCAAAAATTTTTCTTTTTCAATAGATTTTTCTTTTCTCTCATTTTATTTTGTTGCTTTTGCTTTTCTCTCAGCAGGCATAGCATTTTTTTCTACCTAGCTCTTTAGAACAATCAAGCATGAACTTCCTAATATTAGAAACTAAGCCTATCGGGGTGACAACAAACTTTAAAAATCTAAAATCATAATAAGAATCTAGATTTTCAAAGACGTCATTAGATAAGACTATTGCATGCTTTAGACATCAAAACTAAGTATCAAAAAATTTTAAAATTTCACAACTTCTGTCGTGCTCCCAGATTCCACAACATATAAACCCTTTTCTCCCAAATCTTCTAAAATCACATCCTTGGATATCATAGCTATCTATTCATGCATCCAACAGAATTTAAATATGCTCAACACAGCAAAAGCCTCCCCCCCCCCCCCCAAACTTAAACTAAACATTGTCCCCAATGTTTTAAAAACAGTAAAGCAAGTAGAGGGATACTGAGACTTCCCTGAGCTAGGAGCGCTTCATCCTCCTCCTTTGGATCCAGAAAAATGGGATTTTTGGAATTTTGGGATTTGCTAAGGTGATCCTGCAAAACAAAATTGGATCACAGAGAAAAGAAAATTATTTACCGCAAAAACAACTATCTAAACTTTAATCCTTGGGTTACCTCCCAAGCAGCGCTTTCTTTAACGTCTTTAGCAAGACGAGGTTCGGCACGCTTACGGAGGCTCAAAATAAAAGTTTTCATCATCCTCCGGGCCCTTCAAAAAATCACGCACCAAATTGCACACTGCAAACAAGGGAGAAAATAAAACTTTCCCCTGGCCCATCATCACTAAAGAGATTATCATAATAACATTCCAGAAAATATGTTGCCGCATCAAATCTCTTTTCTAGGTCTCTATTCACAAAACAATTGTTAACAAAGTCATCAAGTGTTATGTTATCAACTGGTCTGGGATCTAAAGGTGGCCTATCAATCATGTCAGTCCATTCATCATATTCAATATCTATATGCTCAATAGATTCCTCAGACTTAGAATTAAAAAATGATTCAACTAGGCTATCATATGACTCACTATCAGAAGAATTCAAGAATTCAAGAATTTCTGGATCAGATTCTATACTATGCACATATTCGAGTTCCTCTAGGTCAGATTCTATGCTATCTACATCATTAGGACATGAATCAAAGTTATTAACATTATCAGGGTCCATGCATTCAGCCATTCAGGAATATCAAGATCATACTCGATAGATTCAGTGTTATCAGGATCAAACTCGCAATTATCTATCAAGTAATCTTTTCTATGCAATTAATGTTCATCCTCAATGTCAGGCAAATCAATATCATCATCAAAATCGTCGATTTCAGGCAAATCTAATTCATTCTCAAAAGAAGGTAAATCATCAACTGCAGATTTTTCATTCTCATAAGCATGCAAGTCTAATTCATTTTCAAAGTCAGACAATTCTAAATCGTTCTCAAACAGAGGGTCATCAAAATATACATTATGATCAAAATCCCCATCATCCCTAAGCACTTCTCCTAAGCCTAGGCCAAGATTATACTCTACCTCTTCATCATCGTCAGTCAAGTATTCGGGACAAATAGAAAAACATGTATGCAAACTGCAAACAGACTCATCTTGGCCAAAAATACTAAACACGACTTTTTCATCATCAATGTTCAAGGTAAGTGTTGGGTTCCTAGAGTGAATAAAAATATAGTGTAAAAGGACTCCAGAATTCCTGTGCAAGTATACACAGTCTGCAGCAAGTAATATTATCAATCCAAGGTCTAAATGAGCTTTCACTTTATCTATTTTGTGTAACTTTCTAATCGTTTCAAAGATAATAAAAATGTTTGGGTTTTATAAGAATTATGTTGAAGCAAAATAAAAGACAGAACAAAGAATAAACAAATAGATAGACAGATTAAAGGCAGGCGCTGGTTAGGCTTAGTAGTTGTTTAAAAAGATCCTCTAGCAATATTATTGATCATGCAACTCTCGCAGCATTATTTGTGGATTCCTCCCGGAACTCCGGATCGTTTGGAATGTGTTTCAACCCCAATGAAGTGCGACCGATCAAGCACTAGGCAACTTGCTATCCCTAGCTCAGTCACTGGCGTTCAGCAATACACAATGATCGTAGTGTGGATAATTGTCACACACTCTCTAAATCATCCCTGAAACTAGAGAGAGGAATTCACACCGGCTGGCCAGGCGGGCATAAAATGTAAATAGGCACAACAATTAACCAAGATGCAATAATCAATATATTACTAAAGTTTAAGCACAGCAACTACATGTTCCTAACCAACACCTAAAGCTACTTAGTTCATAATAAACATGGAAACATGAATTACAATCTGAGTAGGCATGTCCATAATCACAAGATAATAAAGAAAATAACAATCTCCGTAATCAACTTGCGAATGATGGTGTTCTTGGTAATCTCTAATCTCTCTATACTACTCGGCTTCCAAGGAAAGTTGGAATCCTTTTGACTTGGACGGCTACTTCCTTTTATAGAAGGATAGGAGGCTTGAATTAGGTCAACTTGGACATGGGTAGGGCTTTCCTTGCTCCTTTATTCCGAAAATAACTCAACAGAAGTCGGTTCATGAAGTTGGCTAACGAGCTGTGACGTGGCAGTCTTTCTCCCAATTTTGCTGCAGCATAGAATTTGCTCCCTCAAGTCGCCCAGCAATAGATTCTGCACAAAATGATTTCCAAAGCTTTCATTCTTTCCAAATGGGTTAAAACATGTAATATCTCTCTAAAACCAACCCTATTAAGCATTAAAGACACACAAATCCTTATGTAAATGAGACCTAAATAACTACCTTTTGAGCAGTTATCACACCCCCAAACTTGAACTATTGCGCGTCCCAAGCAATACTAACTCACCTTCCCTTAAGAATTTAAAACATTAGACAAAGAATTGGCTTAATTAAATAAGACAATCCAATACTGTCTTTAACCTTTACCTGAGCACTCTACAAAACCGAGCTTTGCTGCAGCAAAATGATTCCTTCAGCATGGACAAATAATCACCACTTTTAACTCAATTCTAAGAACTTACCACAGCTTAGCTCTATTATCAGACACATTAGATCACACATTTTCAATGGGTTTATATTCTTGTTGTTCAGACTTTAAGCAACCCTACAGTCATAAAGCTCTTAAGCATGGGATGACCCACTTTATGGTGCAGTATACCCTTGCCTCAAGCTCATCACCAACTAGGCTCAATACTCATTATAAAGCTCAAGAATCCTTAGTTATTCTATCTCTTGCCCCTAAGAATGGCGACATTTTATGATGAAGCTCACCTAAGTTCTGGAAGACAGAAAAACTGTTGGACCATCATTCATCCCTCAAAACTTTTGCTCCATGAATTTTCTCAGCAAAATTTTCAACAAATAATCTTTTTCAGCAAATAGTTTTTCATTTTTTTCATATTTCCTAGGTCATCTTTTGACGCGAAGACAAACTGTGGGTATCACAAATGTCCCCGGTTACTCAACAACCTAGCAAATTTTTACTTGAAGGAGAGGAATGCTCTAGCAAAACAATTGGAGTAGCAAAAAGTCCCCCAAACTTAAATTGTTCATTGTCCCCAATGAACCATCAATTTTTCAAATCATTCCCCCAAACTTAAATTTTTCTATCTGAATTTAAATTAAGCGTGGGACTAGAACTAAGCTTAAAGTGGATCATATAAGTCAACACTACCTCCAAAATCTTCTTTGCGGCAGCAACAGTCCAGGCTAGAAGAAATGCTCAAGCAAAAGGTTTCTAGAGATCAGAATACCTTGATCTAATTAAGCGTAATCAGTCCAAGCTTCAAATTCAGAAGAAAATTAGTTAAGTTAGCATTTACTTAGTGCACAAAGAAATGGAAACAACGAGAAATTTCATTAAACACAGAAAAAGATATTACATAAGCAGAGGTATATATTTTTTTAAAGCAGAAAAGATTAAAAAGAAACAGTCATAACAAGCAAATATAGAAGAAGATGCGGTCAGGAATGCGTGAGCAAACAAAATATTTCAATATAAAGACTGCGCGCTCAAATTCTCCTCCTTCAATCTGCCTGACCATGCTCTTTTCCTTCATCACCTTCTCTTTCCACAGGCGGCGGCGAGATCCAGGGGTTCAACAGATCTTCTGGGAATGCAGGACGGGCTTGATACGGTCTGGAAAAATTCTCTTGCAGCGCCCTCCTTAAGCTGGCATCCCAATTCTTAACATAGTTCCAGAAGGTTAAAGTTTGCCTCTCGGCAAACTCTTGCTGACTGGTCGAAAGTGCCAGTTGTTCTAGAATCGAGTTGATTCCGTGGACAAGCCCACCTTGGCGTACCTCCTGCATGCGCTGGAGCCGTGCCAAATTGGGCGTGTCGATGATCCCTTTGTCAAACAGAATCACATCTCCCTCATCCACTGGAACTCCTACTTTTCTGCAAAGCATTGTAATTGTATTTGGGAAGAACAGCTTCCCCACCTTCTTTTTCCAGCAACCAGAAATTTCACTCGCAATGATCCTCCCTACGTTAATACTGAGAGACCGCAAGATGATAAAAGCTAGGAGAACCCGTTCCCTGGAGATTGTCGAGTCATGTGTTGTTGGAAGCATCCTCTGTCTAATAAATCCCATCCACGTGTTCGCTTCCCTTTTCAAATAAGCTGACTGGAATGTCCTCTTCTGAGTTTTGGATAACTGCCGCTGTGCCCCTTCAATTCCTACCTCCCGCACAGCATCACTTAGTTGCTCATCAGATGGCACCACAACCATCTCATTATATGCCGCATGGGGGAAGTTCTGAAGATTATACAGTGCGTTGATAGCACTCGGACTCCAATCTACCTCGACTCCTCGGACAATTACCTGGAAACCATCCTCCCTGTCAATGTTAGCATAAATTTCACGCACCACCTGTGCGTTTACAAACTCAGGCTTCGCACAAAACAGCTCCCAACCGTGGTCTGCAATATCGGTCCTCAAAAACTGTGGAAGATCACCGCTGATACCGCGCTCAAACAAGAAATCTCTTTTCAGAAGCTCAGCGTATTTTGCTCTGGCAAAATTATTGGCGAAGCGATCAAATGGTAACTGTTGTTCTTCTATTTCATCGTGTTCCTCCGATGCTTCAGCAATGTTTTTGCCCTTTTCCGCCCTGCGCTTGTGTTGGGATTGGTGTCCTAAAACTCGTAGATAGTGAATGTTAAACGAATTATATACTTATTCGATAAAGGTGTTATCGAGATTGATTCAATAAAAGTCATTACTGAATAAAGTAAATTGCACTTATAATAACGCAAATCCAATAAACTAAGATCCATGGCTATAGGATGAACACTTGAGCTTTATGTAGAGACATAAAAGTGGATCAAGCTTGAGTAATAGCCAAAACGGTATATAGTATAGGAATAGGGTTGGGTACCTTATTCTTGAGACACTATGAGACGTGACCCACTTTATAGATGGTATAGACGATGTGATCCTAAATCGTCCATGTAGAGACATGTGAGTGGAGGCATCCTATGCAACGAGTTTGCATAAGATCAGGACCGAGAAATAAGTCGTTCTCGCTTTATAACATCGTTTACTGACGAGACTGACTATTTCATGTGATGACCTAGGTAACTCGATCTTACTCCTGAGCTAACTATGAACTCCTGTTTATTCGGGCTTATCCTTAGATCTGCATAGGTGAGAGTGGCTCAGTATCGCCGACTCAATAAGCCTCCCATTTCAGGGATAGGAACGGGTAGATAGCTGGGGACATAGTCGTGCAAGAAGGAATTCACTCCTACCCGAATTAGGGATAGTAGAGAGGTTGTTCCTGTAGGGATAAGAGCCCTAGCGCAGCGGAAACGATCAGAGAACCTTATCGGTTTAAAAAATCGATTGGGAAACCAATACGACGGCAAAACCATAAAATTTACAGCAAGAAAAGGAAAAATAATCATGCTGTAAAAATCATTAAAGCATGCTGGAAAATATTAGATCTAATCTATAAAAGGATCCTATTGATCCTAGGGTTCAAGAATGACTTACCCTTGAAGACGTTCTTGATCCACTTCACCAAAAAACTCTGTTAGATTGAAAATTACAGCAATAAATACCCAACCTTTGTTCTTGATCTTGCTGCAAGAATCACGAACACCACCACCAAAATTGCACCGGTATCCTCCAAGGTATGTGTGTTGAGTGGCTTGTGGGAACCCCCAAAAACTAAGGTTTTTCTCTGGAAAAATATTCTCTGTATCCATAGAGGGAGAGGAGAGAACGAGAGAGTGATAGGGCGAGAGAGAGGGAGTCTGGCGTGAGTGAGAGAGTTCTCTCAAAACTGAATGCCCACTTCTTTGAGACCACGCATAATATCAGGTAACTGAAATATCAGTTACCTGATATTTTTAATTAATCATAATTTTAAAATCACAATTTTAAATTACAATTAACTAAATTTTAATTAATCTATATTAATTAAAATAAAATTAGTTTAAATCTAATTTAAATTAATATCCCTCTTATCTTATAGTTTAATTAAATCAAAATTAATTAAACTAAAACAATTAACTAATTCAAAATTAATTAATTTTAAAATAATAAAATTGAACATCATATATTCAATTATTATTATTCTCTCTGATAAAACTATAGTATTAATACACATCAAATGTACATTAATTATAACCTATAGTTTTAATATGAATCAAATTCATATTTTAGTTTAATATTCGAACCCCTTCGAATACTTAATTCAACCTTAGAAATTTACCTCAACGCCCTTATAGAGCTACCGGTGGGACCTGATGGACCTACAGATCAGAAGCTCCAACGATATGAGATTAGTTGGCTAAACTCATTAACCAAGTTAATCAATATTCGTTAACTGTGGTTCACTCCACTAAAGAACCACAATTGCACTCTTCTCACTGCAGATATATTTCGGTGTCCACGGATATCGACCGTCAACAGCAAGTTAGCCCTTCACGTGTGTTCGTACCCCAGCTAGGTCAAATTACCGTTTTACCCCTGGGCTACCTCTTGGTCCTTAAGTACCAATGCTCCTCTAATGAACAACCTGTTTGTGGTCCAACCAGCAAACAGAAATCCCTCTCGTGCCATAAAGAAGGTAGGGCCCATTATTCAAGACCCGGAGACACCACTTAAGGGAACACACCTCTACATACCCTAATATTGGGAAGGAGTGAATTCCATCTTGTAAGATTACGTTACCAGCTCCCCACTCGGTCTTGTCCCCAAAATGGTAGGCTTATTGAGTCGGCGAACAGGCCACTCTCACCCATACAAATCAAAGGACAATCCCTCATGGACAGGAGTCCATAATCCACTCAGGATTAAGGCCAAGTTGCCTAGGTCATCCTAGTGAAATAGAAATTGAGCTAACTAACGGTGTTACAGTTAGTGGTTAACTATTTCGCAGTCCGGTCTTTGTGGAAACTCATTGCACAGGATACCCCCACTCGCATGTCAACTACATGAACGCGTTGGATCAATACGTTTGTATCAATATACAAAACGGGTCGTATCCATAGTGTCACCAGGACAAGGTACCCAGCCTTATCCCTATACTACAGACCCTTTAGGCTAAAACTTGAACATTGATCCCCGTATGTCCCTACATACTAGTTCAAGCCTCATTCTATTAGCCTTGGATGTTTAGTCTATTTGATTAGGGTTATTAAGACAAGATATAATACAAACATTGAATAATACATCACTTTATTAATGTTCGGTCAAATGTACATTTACTATCTACGAGTTTTAGGGCATAAAACCCAACAAACTCCCACTTGAACTAAAACTCAAGTTACAGGGAAAGTATATACAATATAATCCAAAGCTGGAAACGGTACATGTATGTTGTACATTACATAAAAGGTAAATATACAAAATACAATAAACTAGGGCATCCTTAAACCCATTACACATCTCCCACTTGCCCTAGATTACGCTATATACATGTCTCGCAGACCTAGACTTTCTAGATGACCCTCGAACACTTTAGTCGAGAGGGCCTTCATAAACGGATCAGCAATGTTGTGCTCGGAAGCGATCTTGGTCACGACCACATCTCCTCTTTGCGCAATCTCACGAATCAGATGATACTTCCTCTCTATGTGTTTACCTCTTTTGAGGCTGCGAGGTTCCTTTGAATTGGCTACAGCCCCACTGTTGTCATAGTATAACGTAATGGGCAAGTTCATATTTGGAACAACTTCCAAATCCTTCAAGAACTTCCTTAGCCGTGAGAACTAACTCCTTAGCCCCAAACACCAACATGTAATCTATCGTTCTCCTAAGATACTTGAGGATTCCTTTAACGGCGGTCCAGTGGTCTAACCCTGGATTCGACTGATATCTGCTGACAATCCCTACAGCATAACAAATGTCAGGCCTCGTGCATAGCATGACATACATTAAGCTACCCACTGCAGAGGCGTAGGGAATCCGTCTCATATCCTCAACTTCTTGAGGTGTCTTAGGAGACTGTTCCTTAGACAAGTGAACCCCATGCCTGAAAGGCAACAAGCCCTTCTTGGAGTTCTGCATCGAATATCGAGCCAACATCTTGTCGATATACGTTGCTTGAGACAGAGCTAGCGATTTGTTCTTTCTATCCCGAATAATCTGGATGCCAAGAACATACTGGGCCTCACCCAAATCTTTCATTTGGAATTGAGCTGCTAGCCATTCTTTTACGTCAGACAGATACCCTACATCACTCCCCATGAGTAGGATGTCGTCAACATAAAGTACGAGGAAAGCTACTTTATTCTTGTTGATCTTCTTGTATACACAAGGCTCGTCAACATTCTGGTCAAAACCAAAAGATTTGATCGCAGTATCAAATCTAATATTCCAAGATCAGGAGGCCTGTTTCAACCCATAAATGGATCGATTCAGTTTGCAAACCTTTTGCTCCTGACCTTGGGTTATGAACCCTTCGGGTTGAGACATAAAAATACTCTCGTCAAGGTTGCCATTCAAAAAAGCTGTCTTGACATCCATTTTCCATATCTCATAATCATAAAATGTGGCAAGGGATAAGAGAATTCTTATGGACTTTAGCATAGCAACTGGAGAAAAGGTTTCTTCATAGTCCACCCCTTCTCGTTAGGTATAACCCTTTGCTACGAGTCTGGCTTTGAAAGTCTGTACTTTCCCAGCAGCATCTCTTTTCCTCTTATAGATCCATTTACACCCAATGGGTTTGACCCCTTCAGGTGGATCTACAAGTTCCCAAACTTGATTGAAGTACATAGACTCCATCTCAAGGTCCATAGATTTGGCCCACTCGTCCTTATCTACGTCATTCACTGCCTGACGATAAGACAATGGATCTTCTACGCCGTCATCAGGTATGACTACTTGTGTTTCTGTTAAACCCAATGAGCAGTTAGGTTGTATCACAACCCTCCCACTGCGTCGAAGCTCTCCCACTACGTGAGGAGGACTAGATTGACGAGAAGAACTGGATTCTCTAACAACTCTTGTTGAAGGACCAGGTTCATCAACAACCCTTGTTGATCCTTCTGTAGCTTCTCCTAATACTAACTTACTTCGTGGTCGATGATCTCGAATGTGGTCTTCCTCCAAGAAAGTTGCATTTTTCGATACAAATACTTTATTATCTTGAGGGTCGTAGAAAAGACCACCTCTTGTTTCTTTCGGGTACCCAACAAATTGGCATATTCTTGTACGTGATTCCAATTTCTTAGGATTTGTCACTAACACATGTGCAGGACAACCCCAGATACGGAAGTAACGCAAACTAGGTTTACGCCCCCTCCATAACTCAAAAGGAATTTCATAAACACTTTTTGAGGGAACACTGTTAAGAATATGTATTGCAGTCTCTACTGCATACCCCCAAAACGAGCTAGGCAATTGAGCATAGCTCATCATAGATCGAACCATGTCTAACAAGGTTCTATTTCTCCTTTCTGATACACCATTCTGCTGAGGTGTACCAGGTGCTGAGAGTTGTGATTGGATTCCATGTTCTATTATATAGTCCTGGAATCTTTGATCCAAATACTCTCCACCTCGATCTGATCGAAGCATCTTAATTGTTTTACCTAACAGGTTTTCAACCTCAGCCTTAAACTCTTTGAACTTTTCAAGAGCCTCAGACTTATGGCCCATTAGGCATAAGTAACCGTATCGTGAATAATCATCTATGAAAGAGATGAAGTATTCAAAACCACCTCGAGCCTTTACATTCATTGGTCCACAAAGATCCGAATGTATTAGTTCAAGTGGTTCTTTGGCCCTGTAACCTTTTCCAGTAAAAGGCCTCTTGGTCATTTTACCCTCGAGACACGATTCACAGGGTGGTAAAGATGTATCTTCTATATCAGTTAGAAGCCCATTTTTAACCAAACGATCGATCCGATCGATGTTAATATGACCGAGACGAAGGTGCCAAAGATACGTATTGTTACTTAAAGGAGAAACCTTTTGCCTTTTGTTTTGCGTTTCGGCCGTTTTAAACATTTCATGACTTAAGATAGCCTTAGCATCAGCTGGTCTTAACACAAATAAATTATTCTCATGCTGAGCAGAACATATATAAATACCATTCCTTGAAATAATTGCTTCATTAAGCTGAAAGGAAACAGAGTATTCTTGTTCTAACAAAGCTGAAACAGAAATAAGGTTCCTTTTAATTCGAGGAACCAAAAACAAGTTCTCCAAAATTAAAAACTTATTTCTAAAGAATAATTTCGCAGCTCCCACTGCACGAGCTAAAACGACGTCTCCTGTTCCAACCTTGAGCGTCATTTCACCGTCTGCCAGCTGCTGGAAATCATTTCCCTGAAAAGAAGAGCAAACATGATTAGTGGCTCCCGAATCCAGTATCCAGGCGAACTCATCATGTTCGATGAGACAAGTCTCTAATACAAGTAAATCGAATTTACCTTCTTTTTCTCTTCTCTTCTCAGCAAGGTAGCGGGGACAGTTCCGCTTCCAATGACCATCTGCGTTGCAGTGGAAGCACCTGCCTTTGTCGGCCACGACCTTGGCCTTTCCCTTCCCTTGCACAGCCTGTGCAGGAGCCTTCCCCTTGTATCCCTTCCTCTTCTGTATTTGCTTCAATGAAGAAGCCTGGGGTACAGATTTAGTCCCCGAGGATGAACCCTTGAGGAACTTTTTTTTCGAATGGGCCACGTTGGCCTCTCCTTTAACCACATTTTTGCCCTTGCTCTTTTGCAAGGACTCATAAATTTGTAACTCCGAGAGGAGGGTAGTCAGGTTGAACTGAATCTTATTCATGCTCGCGTTCGTCCTGAATGACAGATAGCTCGCTGGGAGCGAGTGAAGGATGAACGCAACCTGACTGCGCTCACAGACAACCCCGCCATTTGCCTCAGCTATATTGAATTGGTTAATCATGTCCAGGACGTGTTCCCGAACAGATTGACCTTCCAGCATCTTGGCATTGAAGACGTTCTTTAAGGCGTCGTGGTGGAGCTGGTAGGACGGAAGATCTGTCTTATTTGAACTTCCATATTTTTCAGAGTTGTGTCGTGGTTATTAACTATCGTCGGAAGATTTACGTTCAACACTTTTTGTTCTTTTATAAACAAAGCCACCATCTCCTCCATGTTACTCTTCTTTTCAAGCGCACTGGATGATGCAAAACCTGCGGGTGGCTGCAAAACATTCTTCGTGTTCGAGTACAAGAAGTTCTCATGATTGCGCAGACCGGGGTGGTAGAAGTTCGGTACTCCTTGAGTGAATGGTTTGTTTCCTATGTACTAGACTTCTTCCATATCTTGACCTTCCTTCTTTGAATAACCTTCAGCTAAGGTGGAAATGGATTTGACCACCTCAGATGAAGTTAACTTGTTCAGGGCGTTGGTCAGAGATGTCATCTGTGCCTTCAATGAACTCGACTCATCTAATTCATAAATTCCAGACTTCTTAGAAATTGTTCCCCTCTCGGTCGGCCACTGATAATTTGTTGCCGCCATTTCCTCAAGCAGATCTTTGGCTTCCGTTACTGTCTTGGAAAGAAAACTTCCTCCTGCTGATGTGTCTATAACTGTCTTGGTGGAGGGATTCAATCCATTGTAAAACAAATGCACTTGGAGCCAATCCGAATATCCATGTTGGGGGCATCGCCTAAGCATCTCATTGTATCTCTCCCATGCCTCGTACAACTGCTCCTTGTCAAGCTGCCTAAATGTTCCGATCTCAGTCCGGAGCTTGGTAGTCTTGGCAGGCGGGAAAAATTTCGTCAGAAAAGCCTGGGCAAGCTCGTCCCATGTACTAATACTGCCTGTCTCGACTGATTCGAGCCAATCTTTTGCCTTGTCTTGTAGAGAAAATGGGAACAACCTCAATCTTATAGCATCGGCCGGAACTCCGTTCATCTTTACCGTCCCACATATTTCCAAGAATGAATGCAGATGTGAGTGTGGGTCCTCAGAAGGATGTTCCTTAAAAGAGTTATCGCGCGCCATCTGAATCAATCCTGTCTTTAACTCAAAAGTGGTAGCTTGGATTGGGGCGTAAACAATTCCAGAATTCTCGGTGGGAAGAACTGGCTGTAGAAAGTCTCTGATTGCTTGGGAGCTTCATCTTGATGGGCCATTGCTTCTGCTAATTTTTTCTCTCAACGAATGGTTCTAAGAGTCCTGACAATTTCAAGATCTATCGGAAATAAATTAACCACCTTGTTGCTTCGCATACAATACTCCCAACCAATCAAAAGAACCAAACAAAGAAAAAATAAATTGATATTCACAAATTAATGAAAGAAAAATATTTACACCTAAATTACTATTTATCCTTTACTTTTCGATGTCAAGAAAAATTGATTTGCTTAAAAATCAAGCCTCCCCGGCAACGGCGCCAGTCCCAATAGCAACATTTCTGCTCGCTATCACTCCTCTTTCTTGCACTGTAAGTAACAACGGGTTTGGTCATGCAAGATAAAGAAGGGTTAGTTGAAGGTTCGAAGACATTACCCATTGAAGCTTCTCCTTGCCGAGAGATTTTAGCTGGCTTGGCGGCTTTTTCTTCATCTTACTGATTCCCTTCTTCTTCAAGGGCAGCTCGTCTCTTGGCACCCATCTCTCGGATCATCTCAAACCACTCTCGCGAACGTTTTTTGAACTGTTGAGTGGCGAGCTTTTGGGTTTGGCGGACAGCAGTGGCGTGAACTGTCTTGGTGTAGATGAACTCGACATCTCCCTCGATGTGGTCGACATTGTCGAAGAGGATGGAGTTGGAACGTTGGGCGCTTGGTTCACGACTGCCGACGAGAATCTCGTGGGTGTCGTTCTTCGCGTGCCTTGCATGGGCGTTTCAGGGTTCTCTTCTTGCCGTCAGATACTTGCTTCAGCTTCGTGGTTTGCTTGAGCACTCTGAGAACGAGTGTTCTTGCATGAGGATGATGATCCTTGTGTGTTCTTCATCTTCTTGATTGTGGGTCTTGCGGTTTCACAATGGAGAATATAGAGAGTTTTGAGATTTTGACTTGAATGCAAAGGTTTAGTGTTTGATGAAAGGAAAAGAGCTTAAGTCAAGCTATTTATAATTTTCCAATTAGGTCACGTGCAAGTCAAAGAAAAAATCGTGACTCCCCACTTATTTTTAAAAATGCGGTCGCATTTCAACCAGTTTTTCTAATTCACTTTTTCTGACTTTTCGTTTTCCCTTGCTTTCTCCTTTTCTCTGAAACACTCATAAACAAGTTAGAAAGCTCATATGTTTAATCATGATTTATTTTATTTTTTTGACATTTCTCCATTAAAAAGAATTTAAGGAAATGTTTTGATCAATTCAACTTCCAAGGTAAGTCCCCAGGTAGAGGTGTTCCCTACGGTCAGCTTAAATACCTCAGCCTAGGCAGAACTTGCATTTTTTCATTTTTCCTGAGTTTAGCACAGACATGGCTCACAATAATATGGACTTTTCAGAACTCCCAGGTAAATCCCCAAGAAAAGGTGTTCCCAATGGAATACTCATGAAGGACTAACTTGCCGTTATTGGTCGATATCCGTGGACACAGAAATATTCTACAGTGAGAAGAGTGCAACTGTGGGTCTTTAGTGGAGTGACCCACAGTTAACGAATGGAGACTAACTTGGTTAATGAGTTTAGCCAATTAATCTCATATCGTTGAATCTTCTGATCTGTAGGTCCATTAGGTCCCACTGGTAGCTCGTAAAGAGACTTGAAGTAATTAAATATAAATTGAAAATGTTCAATTTATTTGGGGAATCGAATAATGTATGTTGATGCATTATAATATAAAGTTTATGAAACTTTATAATATAATTTTTTAATTAATTTCAAAAAATTAAAGTTTATGGAATTAATTAATTATTTATTAAAATTAGATATTATTCAGATAATATATTTGAATTTATTCATGGACCTTTTCCTATTAGGAAAAGGTCTTGGCCTTTACCTATATATATGACCCCTGGGGTGGGGTGAAAGGCATCCCATTGACTCTCCTTCTCTTAGAGATCTCTCCCAAAAGACTCCCACCAGTCTCCTGCTACAAGAAGTCAGACATACCAGTGTAACCAATTGGTGGTGTTCACACAAGAAGGTTGCTGCGTTTTCAATCTTATTAGCAAGAAAAGGCGAATCGATCAAGGTTTTCTACAAAAATAAGTTTTCTATGAAATCATTGATCACTAGGATCGTCTAAATTAGATATAGTTTATTTTTAGCATGTTTATAGCCACTGTACAACCCTCTAAATATACATTTATCGTTGTATTCTTTTGCAAATTGTACTGGTATTTCAATTAGAATCTAACACTCTGAGTAGGTTTGGTAATTCCTTCCGCTGCGTAGGGCTATCCCTTCACGTTTGGCGTAGAACTAATAACGTTTATGTTGCTTAATTCATGCTTTAGCGCAGTGATATGCTTGCAAGCAGTTGAATTATCCCTAAAGCAATCTAAACGCATCCATGAATTATCCTCTGCGACTGAGCTATTATTAACGCAACCATACTACATGTAATCCATTATCTTGCTCTACTTAGATATTTCCACATGCGTTACCCTCCCGAGATTTATCATGTTGCTACCTCTACTAGCTGGCCAGGCGAAGATTAGTAATGAAAGAATTAGTGCATCTAAGTAGAAAGCATCAATACCATTCATTCAAAAGCATCACATACAAAAGAGTTCACTGTCGCATGGGCACCTAGGCTAAGCGATAAAGAAAATTAGTTCATGCTACAAGGGAAATACATAACACATATAAAAGATAAAACATAAAAGATAAGTGCTTGTGCCAAAACTAGATGGATCTCTCTCTGATCTCCTCTCTCCTCCACACCCTTCTTCTGAACAGATGGATGATATTTATAGGCTCAAGGAGGCTGACTTCACCAAGCAACTACTTGCGTGTTCCACTCTTCTTCGTGTCAGCCCACTGGATTGCCCCATGTCAATGCCTGCTTTGGACAACTTGTAATTGTATTTCTTCACGTGATAGCTTTAGCGCCTGCGTCAAAGATAACTTGGGCAAGATAAAAATCTACAGAATATGTGTTAGACAAGAAAAATTAGTTGCTCTATCTCGTCGCATCAAGGAAGTACTCAACTAAAGCATATCTATCGCATTTCTCTGATTTTGTGCGCTATATTAGCGTATCTCATGTCTTTTCCAACCTCTTTTAATTTAGATTTGGATGAGAAATAACTTTCTTTTTGTAAGTTATCAATGACACCCATGGTTTTTCATTGCATGAAAGGTTGACTTAGGGAAGTGAGTATTAGTCTAAGTTTGTGACCCTTGCTCGTAGATATCTTCACCACAAAGTGTCGATAACCTAGAACGGAGGTTAAAGTGACGATGAATATTCTCTCAAGGAAAAAAAAAAGAAACTGAAATAAAAGAGCCCTAGCAGCCAAACAAAGTTTGGGGGAGATAGAAAAGAAAAAGAAAACATTCATGCATGTATGCTCATTACCTCAAGTATAGTTTTCATTACTAAAAGGACTATCCTAGGCTCTATGAATAGGAGTTAGGTAATTTAAACATATTGGTTAGGATGGATTAGGGAGAGTTTTTCTTTGAGAAAGAAAAGTAGAAATCCTCATGTCTAGAAGACTTAGAAGTTGTGACTGACACTAAGAGTAGAAACCTCTCCTGAAAGGAAACTTTTTACAAAACTATCTTGAGAAGTAGCATGTTTACTTGATTTCATATTGTTTATCTCTGGCATTTTGATTTGCGATTATTTGATCTCTAACATTCTGATTTGTGATTGCTTGAGGACAAGCACTGAGTTAAATTTGGAGGTATGATAAGTGTAAAAAATATACCTATTTTACCCCTTATTCTTAACTTATTTCTTGTTAAATTTTTATGTTTTTTTTTATCAAATCATCTTATCTCGAACCTAAAAAGTGTCAAAGTTGGTAAGTTGAGTATTAGAGAGTCATGTTTGTCAAATAGTGCTTATTTGTGCTTAAATGAATTGATTTTATATATGTGAATTTGATCCATTTTTACATGCTACAGGAAAACAAAGGAAAAAATAGAGGAACAACAGAAATGCGACCGCATTTCTACCAAGGCAAAATAAAAAAGCGACCGCATTTCTGGGTAGAAACAGAAAGTCCGAGTCCTTTGTGAGTCATCGTTGAATGAGTTAAAACAAGCTATTAGTAGAGTTATTCCTACTTAACTGAAGTTTAAACTGAATTCCTTGTTTTTATTATTGCATCTTACTCTTTGTTATTTGCTTTGTTATTTTTAATATTTTCCAAAACTCAATCAATTTATTTGTTTACTTGCCTTACAATTTGAAAGCAGTTTCTTCTTCAAATCTGTGTTTAATTACTCCCTGTGGGATCGATACTTTTGAATACTCCATTGTTTTTATCACTTCATGCGATAGTGTATACTTGCACTAAAATCATCTTTAAATTTTATTTTCCATCATATTTTCGACCACCTTCAGTCTACGCTCACATTAGCTTCCATGCATGTGCTATTATATACACATAAGTATTGAGTGATTTTGTACGAAAAAATGTATGTTGATAATTCAACATAAGTTTTTTAAGAATTAAGAATTTAGAACTTTTGTTCTTTTTATATAGATTTAGAATTTATGTTTAATTCAAGGTTGTTAAATCTTGTTAATGTCAAATTCGGTTTCCCTCTTCCGTAAAATGCTCCTTCTTTCTTGCTTTGGTTTAGTTGGTTGGTCTGTTGTAAAAATTAGATTTTCTTTCTTCCTTATTATACTCATCTATTATCGTAGATTGTATTTCTCTTTCTAAAATGTCTGGCACATTAGGGGCACCTTCGTCCATTTTAATTATTAGGTTAAATTATCAAAAATACCCCTAAACTTTAGGGTTTGTTTCAATTATGCCCCTGGACTTTCAAAAGTTTCAATTATGCCCTTGAAGTTTCAAATTTGTTTCAAAACTACCCTTGAAGGCTTTTTTTTGTTAAATTCATGGATGTAAAATGACGTGTTTGCATATATATTGTTGCTTATGTGAATAGATTTGAACACATACGTGGAAAAAACGATAAAAACACATGCAAACGCATCAATTTTTGTCGATAAATTTAACGGAAAATGTCTCCAAGGGTAGTTTTGAAACAAATTTGAAACTTCAAGGGCATAATTGAAACTTTTGAAAGTCCAGGGGTATAATTGAAACAAACCCTAAAGTCGAGGGGTATTTTTGATAATTTAACCTAATTATTAATATTATAATAAAAATTATGTTTAGCCATGAATTTCTAAAGATAGTTAGCCATTTTTCAAGTCTACTATTAAATCCTAGCCATTTTTCTTGTTGCCTCATGCTCCAAGTCCCACAAATGCATGACCCGTTGATTCAAGTAATGCCCAGTTGTCCAACCGACATGATCCGAAATTGACTTCTTAACCAAATAAAATTAATTTTGCTAGAAACCTTCATTTCATAGGTTTCTATTTAAAAATGAAGTAATTAAGATCTTGTAGGGAATATTGTTAGAAGATCTTAATTAAAATTCAATATTTTTATTAGATTTAGTATTCAAAATTAGTAGAATGGTATCTCTCCTTTGGCCTATGTAAATCCTAGAAGAGCTCTCATTGAGGTACAGAATAAGTTGAAAGTTTAGAGTTGAATAACGTTCCTTTTCTTAGAATTTTCTGAGTGCGTTCTGTTCCTTTTGCAATGTCTTGTGTTTAGAATTGCATGTTTAGAAATATTAAGCTTGGTTAGGATCATTTTAGCTCGATTGGTCACCAAACTTGTGGAGTGTTTCGGCCTTTAGATAGGAATGAGTGTTTCTTATCTCTAGGTTTTTAACCTTAAGGTAATATGTTCTTACTTCCATTAGTTGATGGATTGATACGAAGGTGCAGAGACTTGTGTTTAGAAAGTCCATATATCCAAATGGTCGCCCACACCATGGGTCTTGGTGTTGTCGTCTATCACACGTGGTTGTTTTTACAACCCTAAGCTGTGATTACAATAAATCAAACATAATTTTGAGTTTGGAATCTAAAACCACCAAAATCCAATACCAAATAGCCCTAAAAGGTAGAGACCAAATTAAAACTTCAAAATAAATTTGAATTTATTCATATTCCATTAGGTCAATATAGATTAAAATTAAAATTTGAAAAATGTACATGGATTTTTTCTTTTCTTTTTTTTTTCTTTTTAACAAAAAAACCTTTATAAATATAATAACCATTTATTCTCTCAACGTTCTCCCACCTCGATGCCTAAAAGAATGTTTGGGGCATGAGATTGGAATAGAATGGATTGGATTGAAATGGGATTCTAATGTTTGTTGGGCCGGATTTGGGTTGAATTGTGATCACTTTTTATATTCCATTGTGAATCATTGAAATGGAAAGGTTGCCGTCCATAATTTCAATCCATTCCAAGGATCCACCATTTTTCTTTCTATTTTCCTTATAAATTTGATAGGTCCCACTATTTCTCTCTTCATTTTTCTTCATAATTTTAATGGTTCTACCATTATTCTCTCCATTTTCTCATTATTTATTTTTTCATTAATCTATATTTAATTAACAATAGCATAATATTCTAAAAAAAAATTAACAATAGTATAATATATATATATATATATATATATATATAATTGTATAATTTTAAGATAAGGAAAGTATATTTTAGATGATGGTTAAAATATCATCATGATCCCTATATTTTCGGTTTTGTTTCCTTTTAGTCCCTATAATTTCAAATGCCTAATTTTAGTCCATGTACTCTCAATAAAGCTTAAACTTTCACCCTATAATGAGTTTATTGTTAAATTTTTTGAAAAAAAAAACTAGTCCTTATGGCCGACGAGCAAGGATGAGACCTAATAAATAAACATTTGTCACCAATGCAACGTCTCATCGATAAATGTTAACACATAAGTGAAAAAGAAATTACTATCCACATAAAGTTATAAACGTGCAAGAACTAATTTTGCTATCTTTTTTTTTTTAACTGTTTGCTATCCATTATAGATTTTGTTTTTTGTTTTTTCATTTAATTACATTTGGTACACAACGTGCATATAAGTGAAAGAAACATGGGCCAGTTGCAAGGATAGTAATATGGGCCAAAATAATTACAAATCTAGCAACCCACAAAAATAAAATTGCAAAAATGGCAAAATCTGATGGTTTGCATGTTGCATTTACTAAAATACCCCTCTAGATTTTCTATCAGTGATAGAAAGTTTTTCTATCACAGATAGATTCTATCAGTGATAGAAATTTTCTATCACAAATAGATTCTAAAAAGATTTCTATCAATGATAGGTATTTTTCTATCAATGATAGAAAAAATTTCTACCACTGATAGAAGATTTCTATCAATGATAGATATTTTTCTATCAATGATAGAAAGATTTTCTATCACTTCTATTAGTGATAGAAATCTTCTATCAATGATAGAAAAGTTTCTATTACTGATAGAAAAACTTTCTATAAGTGATAGAAAGTTTTCTATCACTGATAGAAAAATCCAACATACAATAACGAAAGAACTAGCTTCTATTAGTGATAGAAAAATCATGATAGAACACAACAACTACAAAAACATATAGAATGATAACAATAACCAAACAACTAACAAAACAATATGATATCAGAACACCAACACTTATAGAAACTTTCTATCACTGATAGAACGTTTTCTATCACTAATAGATTCTATCAGTAATAGAAAGAAATTCTATCAGTGATAGAAAGATGAGCATAATAAACCAAATAAAGAAATTTACTTAAACAAGGTTTTCAATCATGTTGTTTAGTTTTCAATCTTCCATCAGTAACAAGTGATAGTAAGATGAACATTACGAACTGAAAAAAAAAAAAATTACTTGAACAAGGTTTTCAATCGTGTTGTTTGGTTTCTGGTAGAAAAGTTTCAATAGTGATAGAATATTTCTATCACTGATAGAAAATTTTTCTACCACTGATAGAATCTATCAGTGAAAGAAATATTTCTATCAGTGGTAGAAAAACTTTCTATCAGTGATAGAAAGGATAGAAAAACTTTCTATCAGTGATAGAAAATTTTTCTATCACGGATAGATTCTATCAGTATATATATAAAAAAAACAAAAAAAACAAAAAAATAGACGAGGATGAAAAAGATGCGCTCCAGGGGCAATTTGGGAATATAAAAATTTCATTTAAAAATTTTGCCATATTTGCAATTATTTTAAAATTTTGCTAAGTTTGTCATTATTTACCCTAATTTTGCCACCCATTACAATTATCCAAGAAACATTGGGTATTTAACAAAAAAAATATATATATATTTCATACATTAAATGAATTATAAGCACGTGTGACGTCAGTTTGATAAAATTGTTCAAATAAAGAAGACATTAGAGCTAAATTATTTGTTGAAATTTCTAAATTTTGACAAAGTTATTCCAGGGTTAATTTGTTCATTAGTGAAACTTATTTTTGTGTCTGATTTTATTGAAATTAATGAGTTTATGAAGAGTTTTACATTACTTTTTGTTTAAACCAAAACATTTATATAAGTTTAGAGTCCAATTTAAGGATTAATAAGAAAGGTTAAAAGAATTTAAAAAAAAAAAAAATAGAGAAAAAAGGAGGGAACGAAAATAATTTGAATAGAGTAATATGTCTCTCTAAGAGACACAACTCTGTCCTTAGTGAGTTGCGTTTCTTTTTAGCGAGTTGTAGAAAAATAGACTCACTGAAAAAGGCAGAAAAATAGCTACGTATATTTACAAAATAAAAAAAATTTAAATCCAATCCAAATCCGAACATGCACTCCAAACACAAGCATCATATCAAATCCAGACCAAATACCACCATACACAGGCATCAACATTCCCAAGAATCCAGATTCCATAAAATGATTCCCAGGAATCCAGATTCCGTTCCAAAGCCCCAAACGAGCCCTAAAAAGTCAAGACTATTGAGTGCTCAGAACTTAAACTTCTTCATTTCGATCTCAATCCCATACTTGACAAGAAATTCAGTCAAAAGATCATTTGAGCAATTCAATTTTATTGAAGTAAATGATTTGCACTAAAAATGAAACCATCCACTTTAATTCCCTTAATTTTTTGTCAACCTCAGAGATCATATACTAATCTCCCCTTTTATACTCTCAAGAGATTATATACTTGACAAAATCCTCACTTTTTAATGGCTAAATTTACAGTTACAATGGGTAATAGATGTACCTAATATTAATATACAACCTATGCTCCATTGGCGGATTTATGAAAATAAAACCTTTTTAAGAAATAAATCAATTTAGCTGTCCTAAGTTCTTTTCTCTTTTTCCTCTTCTTCCTTTTGCTGTTTACAAAAGAAACTTCATTAAAAGCACATTATCATCCCACAGATGTTTACACCAAACATTTTAAACTTCAACATCTAAAAGAAAGCTAACATTCAAATGAACCAGTAGCTATGGAAAAATGAAGAGCGCCTCTAAATCATATATCCACTCTCTTTTTGACCCTGAACATTAGAGCTGCAGACCTAATATCATCCTGTGGAACTTGTAACATGAATTGTACTTTCATCTTCATTGGAGCTGTTTTTGCTCTCCCACCTTCATCTCCGACCTGAAATTCATGGTTTTATGATCGCCTCAGAACTGTTAACTTAAAACCTCACCTTTATAAGATTGCTTGAAAACTAGTCTGCTGTTATTTTTCTGTTTTATCCTCTCAACGAGATTTGTTTGATAACATGTCCATTGGTATTCTTTCAGAAATGCCTTAACAGCTGAAACAACTTACCCACAGAGATGCCCAGCTGAGTCGTTCCTTTGCATCATAACCAGCTTTAAGTTTCAAATCTTTTCCATATGTGTGCTTATACACCGCACTCCAGTCGTTAGAATTGATATCATACCAATAGCTGACAAAGTCAATTGCAAAGTTATAGATTTAGGACAAGGGTTTTAAGCTAAACCAAATGGACTACAATCAACCAAAAGAATCAGCCATCTAATATCCTTACAAAGTTTGTAACCTAACCTCAATTTATCAGAAGGACCAAACCGACGCTTGAATGCAAATGAAAATGCATTTGAAGGCAGATAAATTTTCGGAATAAATGAAAGTTCATCATCCTGCAAGAAGTTCAGAGGCTCACTAACCATTGTGGAGAGTAAAAGATTAGAAGTTCAAAAGCAAGCAATTCAGAACAAACCATGGTTCAGA
Source organism: Luffa acutangula (assembly GCA_036850905.1). Taxonomy (NCBI): domain Eukaryota; kingdom Viridiplantae; phylum Streptophyta; class Magnoliopsida; order Cucurbitales; family Cucurbitaceae; genus Luffa; species Luffa acutangula. The sequence continues at coordinate 25,973,805 of CM072090.1, read as the reverse complement.
GTTGCAACTTTTCAAGCTTCAGCGAAACAACAATTTTCATTTCTAATTGCATTAGTAAGTCCAAGATACAAGGCAACAACAAAACAACAACGTAGACAAATTATATTCCAACCTTGTAGCAGTATCTCAGTTCCAATTCTTCATCCCTGTAGTGAGCAGCGCAGGTGCCATTCAAAAGTTGGCCTTTAAGAACACCATTTATTGACATTACCCGCTTCACTTCCTCCTCTTCTCTTTCTTCCAATGAAACTTCACCCACGGGAAACTTAAATGTTGCTCTTGGCTAAAGCGTATCAATATTGGCCAAAGTATAGTCAATGAATGTAACATCTTAAACAAGAAGTTCCCAATGGAAAAATACCAAAAACATTCAGCAAATGGAGAGTAATAAAGGGCAACAAATAATTTGGGCAGTCCATATAAACATTGCCAGTGCCACTGAGGATTAAGATTCTCAATTCTGTAAAACTCACCAGCCCAATTGAAGGAACGGGTGAAGACAATTCCAAGAAGTAACCAGGATCAGCAATTTTAGCAACCACACCGAGCTCTCCTTGTTGAGCCTGAAAAAGAAAACAATATTTAAGCTCAGAAACGATCGCAGCAAATCCCAGCAGAGATCAAAAGTGAACTATAAATAACCGTCTCTGTTCTATCACACACTCCAGCAAAAGAAAAATGAGAAATGCAGTTTACATTCTAAATTTGGTCCTAAAAACGGAAGCAAATCGTTGCTTGGGCATCGAGAAGATGAGAAAAACAAATTGAAAAAGAGAAATGAGGGGGAAAGAAACCTGAACATCATGAGCAGCACGGAACTGCAACCTAGGGCCAACATCGATAGAAGAGCGGAGGAGAGCGTTGCGTTCTTCGGGATCGTAGTGAATGTTGAGATACTTGGAATGGAATTGCAATTGGGTATCGGTGATTCTGCCCCTGTTGTTGTTCTGGAAGGAGAATTTGATCTTGGCGAGGTTGTCGAGGAGCTTGCATGAGAGCTTGTGGAAGAAAACGGAGGATTCGCTGTCGAATTCAGAAGTGAGTCGAATGGCGGGCCTCTTGGGGAAAGGGAGAAAGGGGCGAATTGGAGGAGGAGGAGGAGGAGGAGGATCGAGAGATGGGGAAGGGGGAAGTGAGAGAAGGTAATTGGGATTAGGAGGCTGAGGAGCAAAGGATTCAAAATCCGCCATTGAAGCACAAAGATTAGAAGCAGTTGAGAGAAATGAAGAATGGGATTTTGAGATTTGGGCGCAACGTTGATGGGGAAATATGAATCAATCACGCCCTTTTCTTTTCTTCCCCATTTTAAATTCAAAAAACGCCATATATTTCAATTACATATATATATTTTTTTTAAGATTAAAATGTTATTTAATTTCGGTCTCATCTTATTTTAGTTCATGTACTTTCAAATAATAGAATGTAGTCTTAGTACTTTCAACAAATGAGTTCAATTGCATGGTATCTCAGATATTATTACATACAATTGTTCTTGGATTATTTGAAATAAACCATATAACTCAATTAAATTAAAAGAAAGAACCTAATATATTTTCTAGAAAAAAGAAATCCTATGTTTGATTATTTAAACCCTTTAAACTTATGAAACTAAAATATAAACATCATATATATTGTACCAAAAGCAAAAAAAATTATGTTTCATTTGTATAAACACTAAATTTATTAAACTCAAAAATAAAAGTTGTCTATATTCTACAAATTAGATAAAAAAAAAATAGTTTGTTTGATTTGTATCCATACACTTGTTAACTCGAAAATAAACGTTGTATATATCTATCTCACCTCAAATACATGTTCCTAAGAAAAGATGAGACTCTGCCAGTGACTACCTCTCCAAATCTAGTTGACCAAGATGAATTTTGTTTATTGCAGGTCCCTCTAAACATAAATAGGGGTGTCCATTTATCCTGTGGGGTCGAAGCCCCATGGGGACCCGCCCCAAACGGGCCGGGGAATTCCCATTTGCAGGAGGAATGGGAGAGGGGGTGGAGAGAAAATTTTCTCCATTCTCTAAACAGGAGCAAGGATAGGGATTATATTCATCGTCCTCGTCCCCGACCCCGACCCTGACCCTGCCCCGTTCTCCAACCCTGCCCCACTCTTTTTATAATATATATATAATTTAATTTAATTTATATCATTATGATATTATGGTTAATTTGTAAATATAAATAGTAAAACCCTAGCTTTGTTGTTGTTTTTTTTTTTTTTGACAATCCTAGCTTTGTCGTTGTTGTAATTTTAAATTTTAGACTTGTTATTTTATTGTTGTTATTATTTTAAGATTTGTTATATTTGAGACTATGTTGTAATTGTGTAATATTTAAGTTGAAAACCATATTGTAATATTGAAATTTAAACTTTTAGAAATGATGTTTGAAGATTTTAAACTCTATCATGAAATATTAATGTTCTTTTCATTAGGATATTTTATAGATCTTTTAAAAAGAATTGCAATTTATTGGCATTTAATAAAAAATTATTTTAAGAAAAATGAAGAATAATTCCCCACGGGGAACCCGATCCTTGCAAATTCCCCGCGGGAATCCCCGCCCCGATCCCTGCAAAATTAAATGGAGAATTTTACAGGGATGTGGACAGGGACGGGAAAGGCTTCCCCGTCCCCGCCTCGCCCTGTGAACATCCCTAGACATAAAAGAGCAATCAAATGGACAATAGTTGATATCTAGGGAATTAACCTTTCGTTTTGTATGAATAAGATCAACCTGAAGGAGGGAGCAAAGAAATTAATGGAGATATAGGGAAGATTGAATCCAGTGATGAAGGAAGTTGTCAGGAAAGAAATTAATAAGTGGATTGATGTAGGTGTTATTTATCCTATAGCAGATAGTAGCTAGGTAAGCCTAGTGTTGCGTGTTCCAAAAAAGGGTGGAATGATAGTTGTCACCAACGAGAAAAATGAGCTTATTCTAACAAGAACTGTTATAGGATGGAGAGTGTGCATGGACCATCACTGCTTGAATAAAGCCACAAAGAAAGACCACTTTCCATTACCTTTCATTGATCAAATGTTAGATCGTTGATAGCGAGAATAGCTAGCTATTTTTCTCTGATTAATTAAGCTAGTATTTTTCAATTATTTGCCCAAATTTATGCATTTTTATGTTTTATTTGTAGGAAGTATGTGCTTGAAGCTTAATTCGGCAATTGGAGTCAAATGGAGCTTCCAATCTTAAAAAAAAATAAAATAAAATAAAAAATAAAAAAAATTCATAGCGTCGCGACGCTAGGAACAGCGTCGCGACGCTGTCTTGACAGCGTCTAGACGCTACAACGAAATTTTGCTATTTAAGCATCTTTTCGGCTAGGTTTTTGGGGACTTCGAATTGGGCACTTTTGGAGCCGACATTAGAGCAGAAAGAGGACAGAATTGAGCTGAAGCAAAGGGGATTAGTTGGAAATCAACCCATTGTTCGTGGGGATCGTGACGGGGACGTTCGGTCTCGGCCTACAACGAGTCTATTTCTTTTTTCCCTTACTTTAGACACTTTTTATGGCTTATTTAGACTTAGTTTATATTGTAACGAGGATTATGTGTAGCTAAGTTTAATTCTTAGGGATTGATGTAGCCGTTGGGCAAGTTTTGGATTGATTTACGGTATTTATGCTATTGATGTCATTTATGCATATGTTGTATGTTTAATGCTTTCGATTTACTGGCCATAAATTGATTGATGTTTATATTTTAATCTAACTCGGGAGAGAGGATTTAAATTAGTAATCAATATGCATAACTAGAATTTAGCTAAAAATCGGGAGATTAAGGTTAATTCTAGAAATTGTCATAAAGGTTAGCCTTATTGCCTTGTATGTTTATTGGATTTAGATAGGGATATCAGGTTCAATTGTATATGGGAGAATCATGTATGCTCGGGAGAGATATGTGTGATTTTAGTTGCCAAGATTTATGAATCATAGCATGTGTTAATCCGTTTATTAATCCATAACTCCAATTGGTGAAATCAATTCCCTAAGACCAATTATTCCCATTTGATTGTCACTTTTTACTTTAGTTTTATGTTTGATTAATTCATATTCTCATTCAATTTGATTCCCTAAATAAAATTGGTCAAAAGTATTTTCGATAATTAAAATTTGGCTAGACACCAATCCAGAGGACGACATTCGATTTAAAAATCACTATATTATTACTTGACCCGTACACTTGCGGTTAGCAATTTGCACATCAAGTTTTTGGCGCCGTTGCCGGGGATTGGCATATTTAGTCAATTTTAATATCGTAGAAAAATTGTCTAGTCTTAGTTTAGGGTGTATTTTATTTTTTTGTTATTTTTGTTATTTTTGTTATTTTTGTTTTTAGGTAGATTGCATTTTTCCTTTATTGTTTTTCTTTTCCATTCTTAAATTTTTCCTTATTAAGATTTTCTCATTTTTGTTTGATATTTCCATTGTTAGATTTTTAGTTTTTCCTTTTTAGATTAGTTTTTCCTTATTTGTCAGTGTCCTTATTGGTTTTTGTTTTATCTATTTTTGCATTCCATATTAGTCAACTTTTTTTCCTTTTGTAGATTATACTTTTCCTTATTTAGATTTAGTTATTTTCCTTTTCTTGTTTCTTTCCTAATTTATTTTATTTCCTTTTCTTTGCCTTTTTGGGTTAGTGTAGTCGGTGTATGCGAAAGGTTAGGGAATTGGCCTTAGTTCCCTTGGATCCAGAAATAGAAAGAACATTCAATAGACTTCGAAGGGAAAATCAAGAAAACATCCAAATGGCCAATCCTAATCCTGAAGAACCTGAGCCCATCAGGGACTATTTTCAGCTGATCTTTCACGAGCAACAATCGGGGATTGTCTATGCCCCAATTAATGCTAACAATTTTGAGCTGAAAACATGTCTCATTCAGATGGCTCGAGATTGCGCTTACAGAGGATCACCCATGGAGGATCCAAATTCTCATCTGAAATCTTTCCTAGACATCTGTGGGACGGTAAAATTAAATGGTGTTTCTGAAGATGCCATTCGCTTATGTTTATTTCCTTTTTCGTTGCAGGACAAAGCGAGGGACTTGTTACAATCTATTCCACCTGGGAGCATTACCACTTGGGATGCTTTGGTCCAGGCATTCTTAAAGAAGTTCTTTCCTCCTGCCAAGACGGTCAAGCTGAGGACCGAAATTGGGACATTCCAGCAACAATTCGATGAGCAGCTGTTCGAGGCTTGGGAGAGATTTAAAGAGCTGCTAAGGAAGTGCCCTCAGCACGGATACCCTGACTGGCTACAGGTTCAATTATTTTACAATGGATTAACTCCTAGCACGAAAACTATTGTTGATGTAGCTGCAGGTGGGACTCTGTTGTCCAAGACTGTTGAGAGTGCTAGGACTTTGTTAGAGGATATGGCCACCAACAGCTATCAGTGGCCATCTGAGCGGTCGGGACCCAAAAAGATTGCTGCTGGAGTGTTCGAGGTTGACAACGTAAGTGCACTTCAGGCTCAGATGTCTTCCTTGGCTAATGCATTTTTAAAGTTTTCAGGTTCAGGGAATGCTCAATCAATTGAGTCTGCAGCTGCCCTTGCATCCCAGACTCAGGGGGAAAATCTCGAGCAGGTTCAGTATGTTTCGAATTTTAATTCTAGGGGGTACAATAATAATTCCACACCTACACATTATCACCCTAGCAATAGAAATCATGAGAATTTTTCCTATGCTAATAATAAGAATGTTTTGAATCCTCCTGGCTTCACTCCTCAAAGTCAAGAAAATAAGAAATCTTTAGAAGACCTTGTTGGAGCTTTTATTGCAGAATCAAGTAACAGGTCAAATAAGCTTGAGGAGGCCGTGATTGCAATAAACACTACTGTCAATGGTCCTTCTGCAGCAATCAAGAATATAGAGACTCAGCTGGGACAACTGGTAAGTGTTGTCAACTCTATGAATAAAGGTAAAGCCCCAGTTGAACAGGAGAAATCTTCTTTGGAGTACTGCAAGGCCGTATCTGTGCATTATGAGGAGGAGACTAAATTAGTTGAAGAGGAGAAAACAACTGAACCAGAGGAACTCACAGGAGGAGTTGAAGAAGGCACCACCTCAAACGAAGCTGAAAAGCTTAATCCTGAGCCTTCTATCCCTTCTCCTACTGTTTTAGTTCCTAAATCAAAGAAAAAGAAAAATTCTAAGGTTAAGTTTGACAAATTTTTAGATGCTTTTATGGGTTTGCATGTTAATATTCCTTTTTCAGATGCCTTGGAGCAGATGCCTCACTACAGAAAATTTATGAAGGAATGGCTCAACAAGAAGAAAAAGGAAAAGCAGTTGGAGATTGTATATCTTGCATCGACGTGCAGTGCTCGTGTCCAACAGGGAGTACTAGAGAAATTGTCTGACCCAGGGAGTTTTACTATTCCTTGTAATTTTGGTACTTATTCTTGTAGAGCACTATGTGATCTAGGGGCTACCATAAATATTATTCCATTATCTCTGTGCAAAAAGCTTAATATAGGAGAAATAAAATCTACCTCTGTTAGACTTCAGTTGGCTGACCAATCTCTGGTTAGTCCATATGGGATTGTTGAGAATATTCTGATTAAAGTAGGTAGATTTTTCCTTCCTGTTGATTTCTTTGTGCTAGATATTAAAGAGAATCCTGCTATGCCTATCATATTAGGGAGACCTTTCCTTGCTACAGGGTTATAATTGATATTGAACGTAGGGAGCTAATCATAAGAGTCCAATAGGAGAAGGAAGTTTTAAAAGCTTTTGAGGACCCCAAGAACACATCAGATACAATGATGGTGGGCTACAGGAGAGGTGGTAGGAAGAGCACCAGTGATGGAAAATCTGATAGGAGACCACCCTGATGCATAGTTGGTCAACACGTCGAGCTAATGACGTTAAACAAGCGCTTATGGGAGGCAACCCAAGTGAGTTAGTTATTTCTTCATTTTGAGTTTTATTTATTTTTTGTGTCTGTTTTGTAGGTCTTGTTTTCTTTCTCTCCTTTGCTTTCAAGCTGTCAAGAGTCCAAGCATTCAGTCAAGAAGTCATCATCATTCCAGGGCAGTATTGTTCACTCCTTTCATTCGTTTATTGTTCTCATGCTTGTTTATGCTTTATTTTCGTTATACATTGAGGACAATGCATATTTTAAGTTTGGGGGTGGATTAGCATGTTTGTGGAGCCCTTGAGCATCTGAGTTCGGGCTATAGTTTTGAGCTTTCTTTGAATTATGCATATGGTTATTTTCTGGATGCTACTTTTGCATGATTATGATGTCCTAGGATAGGCTTTCTTGTCAATTTTCAAGCTTGTGATGAGTTGTAAGCATAAGTGCCCAAAAAGGGAGACTTTTAAAAAATTTTCTAAGAGATGGCTTGCATGAGTAGAGTATTTGTCTTAGCTAGATTTGGATTTGAATGCTTAGGAGCGAATTATTGGGTTCATATGCTTGTTGTCACCTCGATAGGTGTAGGGCAGAGCTAAAGAGTTAATTTTTTTGCAAATTAGCATGTTTGATCTTGCTTAGGAGAAAAGAAAAGAATATTTGCTATTTATGCTCATAAAGAAAAATCATTCTTGTTGTTACTGTTGAAATAAGATAATAATGTCATGGCTTGTGCACAATATGCAATGGTTAATAAAGATTAAGGCAAAAAGAGCTACCCCTGTTGTGATCAGTTAGGCCAACCAGAGAAAACTCAGGTTAAGGGTCCCTGCAATGGGTGTGTGAAAGCTAGTGCCACATATATATACATGCTTAATTTAATTGTTAATTATAAGCACCTAAGTATGGAGATAAAAAAACTAATTTGTTCCATTAACTCATTAGTGAAACCTTAGTGCCAGTGTAGAGGGAAGATGAGTTGAGAGTTTAATAATCCAATCCTGGGCTAGTAGAGTCTGATCTTGTTGAGTTAGATCTCGCTTGTGCAAGTTAATTTTGGAAAAATTTTAATTTGTCTCCCTCATTGGTCCTTATGTGCATGTCTCTTGCTTGCTTGACTATTGAGCTTTGAGCCTTGAGGATTGAGTTATGATTATTGCATCCATTCTTCTACTGTATGCTTGATTTTTAGTTTGCTCGAGGACTAGCAAAAGCTTAAGTTTGGGGGTATTTGATAGCGAGCATAGCTAGCTATTTTTCTCTGATTAATTAAGCTAGTCTTTTTCAATTATTTGCCCAAATTTATGCATTTTTATGTTTTATTTGTAGGAAGTATGTGCTTGAAGCTTAATTCAGTAATTGGAGTCAAATGGAGCTTCCAATCTTAAAAAAAAAAAAAAAATCATAGCGTCGCGACGCTAGGAACAGCGTCGCGATGCTATAGAAAATTTTCCAAATTTGCGGATCGCGACAGCGTCGCGACGCTGTCTTGACAGCGTCTCGACGCTACAACGAAATTTTGCTATTTAAGCATCTTTTCGGCTAGGTTTTTGGGGACTTCGAATTGGGGACTTTTGGAGCCGACATTAGAGCAGAAAGAGGACAGAATTGAGCTGAAGCAAAGGGGATTAGTTGGAAATCAACCCATTGTTCGTGGGGATCGTGACGGGGACGTTCGGTCTCGGCCTACAACGAGTCTATTTCTCTTTTCCCTTACTTTAGACACTTTTTATGGCTTATTTAGACTTAGTTTATATTGTAACGAGGATTATGTGTAGCTAAGTTTAATTCTTAGGGATTGATGTAGTCGTTGGGCAAGTTTTGGATTGATTTACGGTATTTATGCTATTGATGTCATTTATGCATATGTTGTATGTTTAATGCTTTCGATTTACTGGCCATAAATTGATTGATGTTTATATTTTAATCTAACTCGGGAGAGAGGATTTAAATTAGTAATCAATATGCATAACTAGAATTTAGCTAAAAATCGGGAGATTAAGGTTAATTCTAGAAATTGTCATAAAGGTTAGCCTTATTGCCTTGTATGTTTATTGGATTTAGATAGGGATATCGGGTTGAATTGTATATGGGAGAATCATGTATGCTCGGGAGAGATATGTGTGATTTTAGGTTCCAAGATTTATGAATCATAGCATGTGTTAATCCGTTTATTAATCCATAACTCCAATTGGTGAAATCAATTCCCTAAGACCAATTATTCCCATTTGATTGTCACTTTTTACTTTAGTTTTATGTTTGATTAATTCATATTCTCATTCAATTTGATTCCCTAAATAAAATTGGTCAAAAGTATTTTCGATAATTAAAATTTGGCTAGACACCAATCCAGAGGACGACATTCGATTTAAAAATCACTATATTATTACTTGACCCGTACACTTGCGGTTAGCAATTTGCACATCAATCGTCTTGAAGGGAAAGAGTATTATTGTTGTCTGGATGGTTACTCCAATCACAACCATATTACAATAGCACCAAAAGATCAAAAGAATATGGCATTTACGTGTCCCCATGGAACCTTTGCCTTTAGAAAGACGTCATTTGGATTATGTAATGCGTCCACAAATTCTTAGGGATGCATGATGGCTATCATCTCCGATAAGGTGGAAATGACGATAGTAATTTTCATGGATGATTTCTCTGAGTTTGGAGAATCATTTCAAAATTGTTTGAAAAATCTTGAACAAGTTTTAAAGAGATGCGAGCAGGCTAATCTAGAACTAAATTGAGAAAAGTATCATTTCATGGTGCAATAAGAAACAATATTTGGATGTATAGGATTTCCAGGAAGGGAATTGAGGTGAACAAAGTTAAGGTAGATTTTATCTTAAAGCTACCTCCACCTACATCACTAAAGGAGATTCGAAGTTTCCTCGACCATGTAGGATTTTACAGAAGATTTATCAAAAAGTACTTCTCTCGTTATGCAGGTTGTTGGAAAATGACAAATCGTTTGAATTTGATCAAGAGTGCTTGAGAGCCTTTGAGCAATTGAAGGAGACACTAAGTTCAACCCCTATCATGATAGAGCATGGTTGGAGTTTGTCATTCGAACTTATGTCCGAGGCTAGTGACGACTTTGCAGTAGGAGTTTTATTGGCACAAAGAAGGAACAAGATAATACATCCAATCTATTTTGTATGCAAAACCATGAACGAAGCATGTGTTGTTGATTGACACCTCAGGATAGCTTGCTCTTGGCAACTAAAATGTTCACTACTTTGGAATCTTTAAGTTGGGCTGATTTGTGCTCATTTAAGGCTCATTTATGTGCTCACTTGTGCAGAATTTTGAAGCCTAGATGCCCTCCATATATTTTGGTGATTAGTTGTATAACAGAGAAAATCTCTCACGACATTTGTATATAAAAGGGCAGTATTGTGGGTTTTTCTTCAGAGCGTGAGAAAGAGCGTGAGTGAGGCTGAAATTAGGGATTTATTCTCTTGTGGATTTTTCTGAAATGTGAGGGTGTGCCTTGTATCAGTGTTTAATGTTGGTTGTATGGTTACTGCTGATTAATAATTAATAAAGCTTGAAGGGACTGCATAAAGAGTGGATGTACACCAAATTGGTGGAACCACTATAAACCGTGTGTATTTTTCTCCCTTTTCTCTCTTGATTTCTGTTTTAATTGATCTTAAATTCTTAACAAGTGGTATCAGAGCTTGGTTAAGTAAGTTTGTCTCTAGACATCGTCGATCTGTCTGTGGTTAATCATCTCTTCGTATGCTCTATTTTTTTCGAGGAATATCTTAGATGACGATTGCTGGATTTGTGGGGTTTTTCGTCGTCAAGCACTTTTTCTTTTCTCTGGGTATCATCAGTTCTATGGTATGTTGATGTTGTATTTCCTTAAAGGAATTTTCGCATCTGATTTGAGATCGGTCTTGCTTCTGAAATCATCATTTTTGTATTTGTTCTTAAATAAGAAATGACTACTATATTTGAATTAGAGAGGTTTTCTGGTAAATCAGATTTTAGTTTATGGAGAAAGAAAATGCGTGCAATACTTGTTCATCAGAAAGTAGCTAAGACATTAGATGATCCTGCAACTTTACCCGAATCCATTTTTGTAGAGCAAAGAGCTGAAATGGATGAGATTGCCTTCAGTTTGATAATTCTCTACTTAGGAGATAATGTTCTAAGACAGATTGATGGTGAGAAAATAGCTGCTGCTTTGTGGACAAAATTAGAAAAACTCTACATTAGTAAATCACTACCGAATAAGATTTATCTTAAGGAAAGATTCTTTGGATATCGAATGGATAGTTCAAAAACTCTTGATGAAAACTTAGATGAATTCAACAAGATTTGTTTAGAGCTAGCTAGCACCAGTGAAAAAATGTCTAACGAAAATTAGGCTATAATTTTGTTGAACTCATTGCCTGAGAGCTATAAAGAGATTAAAGCGGCTATTAAATATGGTAGAGACTCATTGACTTTAGATCTGGTTTTAGATGTTCTTAGATCTAAAGATTTGGAAATTAAAACAGAGAAGAAGGATGCTGAAGTTCTTCTTGCAAGAGGTCGATCAGAAACTAAAAGTTCAAACCAAAATAGACCAAATAATAAATCGAGATCCAAGTCTAGGGGAAAGGGAAAAAGATGTTTTTATTGTCACAAAGAAGGGCACATTAGACGAAATTGTTATCAACTTAAAGCTAAAAACAAACAACAAAACACTGAAAAGAAAGAAGAAACTAGCACATCAAACGTTCATGAAGGATATGATTCGGCTGAGGTGTTAGCAGTTTCTGATAATAGATGTGAAGAAGAGTGGATTTTGGATTCCGTATGCTCTTTCCACATGACCCCTCATAAAATAATTTTCAGGATTTTGATGAACATGATGGTGGTACAGTTTTGATGGGAAATGATAAAAAAAATGTAACATTAGGGGTGTTGGTTCAGTTAAACTACGATTATTTGATGGTACTGAAAAACTTCTCACGTCTGTGAGGTATATACCTGAGTTAAAAAGAAATTTAATTTCTCTTGGTACACTTGATAAAGTTGGGTATAATTACAAGTTTGAGGGTGGAGTAATGAAAATATATAAAGGCTCGTTGCTTAAGTTGAAGGGAACTTTAAATAATGGTCTGTATATTCTCCAAGGTAGCACTGACTTGAATTATTCTAATGCTCCTATAGATTTTGACTCTCAGTTTTCTGTTCTATGGCAAAAAAGACTTGCACACATAAGTGAAAAAGGTCTATTAGAATTGAATAAACAAGGCTTGCTAGGTAAAGATAAAATTGGAGAGCTTTCTTTTTGTGACCATTGTATCCATGGCAAAGCAACAAAAGTGAGGTTTAATAAGACTACACATAGTACCTCAGGTGTTCTTGATTATATTCACTCTGATTTGTGGGGACCCGCTAGAGTGGCAACCCATGGTGGGGCTAAATATTTCCTAACCATGATTGATGATTGTTCAAGAAAAGTTTGGGTTCATATGTTGAACACATAAAAGTGATGTTTTTACTGCTTTTAAACAATGGAAAGTGCTTGTTGAGAACCAAACTGGTAAGAAAATCAAAGTTATTAGAACAAACAATGGTCTAGAGTTCTTGAACAATCAATTTAACAAAATGTGTGAAAAGGCTGGAATTATAAGACATTGTTGACAGTGAGTTATACACCCCAACAGAATTGATTAGCTGAAAGATTTAATAGAACAATTCTTGAACGTGTTAGGTGTATGTTGTCAAATGCTTGTTTATCAAAGACTTTTTGGGGAGAGGCTGTGAATACAACAGTTTATATCATAAACCGTAGTCCCTCTACAACCTTAAAGATGAAAACGCCTCAAGAAATATGGACTGGAAAACCACTTTATCTAAGCTATCTTAGAGTGTTTGGGTGTGCAGCTTTCGCACACATAAAACAAGATAAGTTAGCTCATAGGGCGATAAAATGTATCTTTTTGGGATACCCAAAAGGAGTGAAAGGTTACAAGTTATGGTCTCTAGAATCAGGAAATCAAAGATGCATTATAAGTAGAGATGTAACCTTTAATGAGAAGGAAATGCCTTAGCACACCAATGTTACACAAAAAAATCGAAGCAGATGAAAATGTTGATGTAAGTTCCTTTGAAATTTTGTCTGAAAATGAACAACATTCTACTCTCCAACCCTCAATTTCTTTAAGAAATGGGATTGAGACATCTGATAGCAGTAATGAGAATGTGTTTTCGGAAAATCAAGCTAAGTCTTCAAATGATTAGATGAATAATGAACCATTAATTGATGAAACACTTGCTAAAATGCCTTGTGCTTCTACTTCAATTCCAACAGATTATCAATTGACTAGAGACAGGGAAAGGAGAACTATTCGTCCTCCTACTAGGTATTTAGATCAAACAAATGTTGCTATGTATTCTTTAAATTGTGAGGAGAGTATGGATGATGTGGAACCTATCTCTTATGAAGAAGCTATTGAAAACAAAGACAAAAAGTTATGGCTTGATGCTATGAATACAGAAATGTCATCTTTGTTAAAGAATCAAACCTGGATACTGATGACATGCAAAAATGTCATCATTTTCCTATTAATTTCAGCTAGTTTTGTTCATGAATTGTGAGTTTTAATGTATTTTTATGTCAATTTTATAGAAAACCGAGTTCGAGCAGCAAAACTGAGATTTTAAGAGAATTTGGATGAATTTGAAGACCTTTTTGGGCAATTTGAAGACCTTTTTGGGCAATTTGAAGAATAATCATTGAAGATCCAAGCCCTAAGGTCCAAGAAGAGAAGATAATTAAAGTGGGAGGCCCAAAAAGCCCAAAAGTTTGAAGAAAAGAGGCAAAAATCCGCAAATAAGGCTTCTAGAAGGCCTAGCGTCTCAACGCTAGGTGATCAGAAAAGCGCACTCCAAAATCGTGATAGCGTCGCGACGCTGTCTGCGTAGCATCGCGACACTGCGATGACTTCTGCCCCAAGACAACATGACGTCACAAAGTCTCGACGCTGTCGACTTGTTCAGCAAGAAATTTCCAGCCCCTTTCACTATAAAAAGGCCCCTTCCCTTTGACTCAAATCATCCCATTTTGTGGGGAGCTCTCCCCTAGCTCAATAGAGAGAAAGCGAGAAAAGTTGTGGAGAAAAAGGTTGGAATTGAGCGAGATTCCAAGGCTCACGATTCGAGATGATCGTAACGAGAGTTTGGGATCGACTTATCGGTTATTTCTTCCTTACTTCTTTATAATTCCTTGTTGAAATTTGAGTTAGGCCTATGGATCAAGATCACTTGGGCGAAATTATTTCCATTTGTGAGTAGATCTTGAGACCTAGGGTCGTTATTATAGTTAATTGGATATTGTAGTGCAATTACTTGGAGTATGTAATGAATTTCTTCATATTTCATCTATGCAATTTTTGCTCAATGCCTTTAATCTCTTGATCACGGATTAATTGATTTGTTGGTCTAAATTGATACTCGACAGAGAGAAATTAGATTAGATCCAAATTGCATGGCTAACGATTGCTTGGAGCACGAGAGTGAAAGAGAATTGTTAGAAATTGATTATGGAGTTGTTTAATGCCATATTATGATTAACTAAGGAGATGGACACATGAATTAGTTATGTTAGTATGAGATGTGGAGGAACTTGAAAGAGAAATCCGCTTAAAATTACTTCTAGATTTATGGAATTGATGATTATTAGTTACATGCATCCATGTAATTAAGCTACAAATCCAAGAAAACTAGATAACACCCTAGGTCAAGCCCCCTTAATTGGATAATTTCATTTCATTATTGCATGTTTATTTTTATTAATTCCTTTAATTCTTACATTATCATTCGAGATGATCTTCTAAATAAAATTAAAACATGATGGTTCTTGGTACTTAATGGAATTAATTAAATTTCCCTGAGGATTCGATACTCGGTATTACTACCGTTTTATATTACTTGCGGCCCGTGCACTTTGCGGTCAACAAGTTTTTGGCGTCGTTGCCGGGGAAATTGTAATTTTTTTCGTTAATATTGAGAATTAAGTGTTTGATTTTAATTTAGAAATTTTATTTTTGCGATTTAATTGTAGCAAGTGGTAGCAAAATTTTGAGAAGCTATAAGGTGGATAAATTGTTTCTTTGAGATTCAACCATGGCAGATCAAGAGGACAAAGCAATCCGAGATTATTTCTTGCCTGAATTTCCCTTAAATTATTCTGGAATAACTTATGAGCCGATCGCAATAGATAATTTTGAGCTCAAAGCTAGTCTCATTCAAATGGTAAAAGAAAATGCTTTCAAAGGTCGTCCATCAGAGGATCCACACAATCACCTAAGATCATTTTTGGACATCTGCGGAACGATAAAAATAGGAGGAGTTAGCTCTGACGCTATTCGTTTACAATTGTTTCCATTTTCTTTGCGTGATAGAGCTAGAGATTGGGTAGACTCGTTAACCTCGAATAGCATTCTCAGTTGGGATGATTTAGTCAAAGCCTTCCTTACAAAGTTCTTCCCATTAGCCAAAATTACCAAGCTTAGAACTGAAATTGGAACATTTAAACAATTAAAGGAAGAGCAATTGTATGAAGCTTGGGAGAGATATAAGGATTTGTTAAGGAAATGTCCACAACATGGATACCCTGACTGGCTTCAGATACAATTTTTCTACAATGGGTTAAAAAGGGATTTTAAGACAATTCTTGACACTGCGGCTGGAGGAAGCTTCTTAGCCAAAACTGTTAAGGATGCTCGAACCCTAGTAGAGGAATTGGCCTTAACAAGTTATCAGTGGCAGTCGAAGCAACCAGAATCCAAAATTAAGGAGAAACCATGTGAGAATGAAGAAGTGCTTTAAGGTTGCAAGTCGAAGCTCTAACCAAGGTTCTATCCAAGCTTATAGGGACAAAAATTCCAAATTTTCCTAAGGTTAAAGTAGAACCTAAATCTGAGGAAATAGTTCAAGAGAAGAAAAACCCTTTGGAGGAAATGCTAGGCAATTTCATAAATGAGACTATGAATTTATCAGTAAAATAAGATATTGTCATTAGTAAGATGGAAGCAAAAATAGATCAAATGACAATATTTATGAAGGAGATCCAACAAGGAAATTTATCCAATGTCGTCACCATGGACCCACAAGAGCAATGCCCTGCCATATCTCTCAGAAGTGGGAAACAGTTGAAAGAAGTTGAAAGAAGTTGAAAGAAAAGAAGATACAAAGCCCAACACTAGAAGGATATTGGAAGATGATGATGAAAACAAACCAGAGGAAGAGACAGCACAGTCAGTGCCAGATAAGTCTTCTGATTCTATTCCTTTAGTTCTTAATCAAATTCCGTATCCTCAGAGATTTCAAAAGAAAAAGATGGATGCTGATTTTTCAAAATTTCTCGACATTTTTAAACAGCTCCATATTAACATTCTTTTTGCTGATACTTTAGAACAGATGCCACACTATGCTAAGTTTATGAAGGAAATCTTATCAAAGAAAAGAAAGTTCGAGAACCACGAGACAGTGAATATGACAGCCGAGTGCAGTGCCATAATCCAGAAACATCTGCCGCCAAAATTAAAAGATCCAGGAAGTTTCACTCTTCCCTGTACTATTGGTAGTTTGTTTATTAAAAAATCTTTGTGCGACTTAGGGACAAGTATAAACCTAATGCCATTCAGTGTTTACAGGAAACTTGGTTTGAGGGAATTAAAGTCAACCACAATTGTTTTGCAATTGGTAGATCGCTCAATGACATACCCTAAAGGTGTGTTAGAGGATGTTCTGGTCAATGTTGACAAATTCATATTTCCTGCAGACTTTGTAGTCTTAGACATGGAGGAAGACCCCGAAGTCCCGATCATTCTTGGGAGACCATTTTTGGCAACCGCTCGTGCTTTGATTGAGGTACAGAAAGGAACCCTGACTCTCAGAGTGGAAGATGACGAGGTAGTGTTCAACCTTTTTAATGCATTGAAACACCCAGAAGAGGTTAGTTCTTGCTTTTTGATTGATCAATTGACACTATTATCAATGCATGTGTAGAGTCAGAGTCTCCTGCCGATCATTATGAAATAAGCATGCCTGACGTATTTGGAGATGAATTAATAGATGTTAATCAGGAAAATGCTTTAATTGACAGATCTATAGGAAGGGAAGAAAAATTATCATTGGATATATGTGCTCAAGTTGATAACCCTTCCCCTGAATTAAAACAATTGCCTGCTGTTGGGTTCCTAGAGTGAGTAAAAATATGATATGAAATACTCTAGAATTCCTGTGCAAGTATACACAGTCTGTAGCAAGTAATATTATCAATCCAAGGTCTGAATGAGTTTCCACTTTATCTATTTTGTATAACTTTCTAATGGTTTCGAAGATAATAAAAATGTTGGGTTTTATAAGAATTATGCTGAAGCAAAATAAATGACAGAACAACGAGTAAACAAATAGACAGACAGATTAAAGACAGGCGCTGGTTAGGCTTTAGTGATTATTCTAAGATATGCTCTAGCAATATTATTGATCATGCATTTCTCGCAGTACTATTAGCGGATTCCTCCCGGAACTCCGGATCTTTTGGGATATGTTTCAAACCCAATGAAGAGCGACCGATCAAGCACTAGGCAACTGGCTATCCCTAGCTCAGTCACTGGCGTTCACCAATACACAATGATCGTAGTGTGGATAATTGCCACACACTCTCTAAATCATCCCTGAAACTAGAGAGAGCTATCCATACCGGCTGGCCAGGCGGGCATAAAATAAGAATAAGCACAACAATTAACCAAAATGCAATAGTCAATTTATTACTAGAGATGAAGCACAATAATCACATTATTCCTAACCAACACCTTAAGCTACTTAGTTCATAATAGGCATAGGAATACGAATTACAATCTGAGTTTGCATGTCCATAACTACAAGTTAATAAAGAAGGTAAACTCCCTAATCAGCTTGCGGTTGATGGTGTTCTTGATAGTCTTCAATCTCCCTAACTATTCGGCTTCCAAGGGAAAACATGGAATGAATTTGACTTGGACGGCTACTTCCTTTTATAGAAGGATGAGAGGCTTCAATTAGGTCAACTAGGACACGTGTAAGGCTCTCCTTGATCCTTTATCACGAAAATAACTCAACAGAAGTTGGTTCATGAAGTTGGCTAACGAGCTGTGATGTGGCAGCTTCTGTTCCCAGTTTTGCTGCAGCATAGAATTTGCTCCTTCCAGTCGCTCAGCAGCATAATCTGCACAAAGTGATTTCCAAAGCTTCCATTCTTCCAAATGGGTTAAATCATGTAATATCTCTCTAAAACCAACCCTAATAAGCATAAAGGACACACAAATCCCTATATAATTGAGGCCTAAATAACTACCTTTTGGGCAGTTATCATACCCCCAAACTTGAACTATTGCGCTTCCCGAGCAATACTAACCAACCTTCCTTCAAGAATCTCAAAACATTAGACAAAGAATTAACTTAATCAAACCAGACAGTCCAACACTACCTTTAACCTTTACCTGAGCACTCTGCAAAACCAAGCTCTGCTGCAGCAAAATGATTCCTTCAGCAGGGACAAATAATCACCACTTTTCAACTTAATTCTAAGAACTCACCACAGCCTAGCTCTATTATCAGACATTTCAAAACATATTTTTAAAGGGGTTTATATCCTTGTTTATCAGACTTAAAGCAGCCTTACAGTCATAAGCTCTTAAGCATGAGATGACCCACTTTATGGTGCAGTATACCCTTGCCTCAAGCTCATCACCAACTAGGCTCAATACTCATTATAAAGCTCAAAAATCCTTTGTTATTCTATCTCTTGCCCCTCAGAATGGCGACATTTTATGATGAAGCTCACCTAAGTTCTGGAAGACAGAAAACTGCTGGATCATCATTCATCCCTCAAAACTTTTGCTCTGTCAATTTTTTCAGCAAAATCTTCAACAAATAATTTTTCAGCAAATAATTTTTCTCATCATTTTTTTCACATTTCCTAGGTCATCTTTTGACGCGAAGACAAACTGTGGGTATCACAAATATCCCTGGTTACTCAATAACCTAGCAAATTTTAATTTTGAAGGAGAGGAATGCTCAAGCAAAATAATTAGAGTAGCAAAAAGTCCCCCAAACTTGAATTATTCATTGTCCCCAATGAATCATTAATTTTTGCAAATTATACCCCCAAACTTAAATTTTTCGCACAGAATTTTTAAACTAAATATGGGACTAGGATTAAGCTTAAAGTGGATCATATAAGTCAATACTACCATCAAAATCTTCTTGCGCAGCAACAGTCCAGGCTAGAAGAAATGCTCAAGCAAAAGGTTTCTGGAGATCAGAATACCTTGATCTAATTAAGCGTAATCAGTCCAATCTTCAAAAATTTAGAAGAAAATTAGTTAAGTTAGAGTTAGTCAGTGCTCATAGAATAGAAACATCCAGAAATTTCATTAAAATCATAAAAAAAAACATTACAAAGCAGAGATATTTTTAACGCAGAAAAATTAAAAAGAAACAAGACAAGCAGTTATAACAGTGAGCAGGGTCAATATGCGCGAGCAAACAAAAATGGAGAAACAAAAGTAATGCTCGCTCCAGGTCATCCCATCAGTCAGTCTTCCTGACCCTGCTCCTCATCAACATCCTCTTCTCGTTCAACAGGCGGGGGTGATATCCAAAGATTAAACAAATCATCGGGAAACACTGGAAAGGCCGGATATGGTGTTGAGAAATTGGTTTGCAAGGCCCCCCTGAGCGCATCATCTCTCCTTTTAGCATAAGTCCAGTAGGTCTGAGCTTGCCTTTCAGCAAATTCTAACCTACTGGCCAACACTGACAGTTGCTCTAGGATCTGATTAACGCCATACACAAGCCCACCCTGGCGAACCTCTTGCATACGCTGAAGCCGCGCCAAATTAGGTGTGTCAATGATTCCCTTATCAGTCATGATCATATCTTCTGGAACCGTGGGCACTCCTGCCCTGCTGCATAACATCGTAATCATGTTCGGAAAGAACAGCTTCCCCACCTTCTTTTTCCAGCAATCAACAATCTCAGAAGAAATAATTTTTCCTACATCAATACTCATTGAGCGAAGAATGGCAAAAGCAAGCAATACCTTGTCCCGAGATACTGTGGAGTCGTGTGTTGTCGGCAGCAAGCGTAGCCTGATGAAACCCATCCAAGTGTTGGCTTCACTCTTCAAATAAGCAGCTTGAAATGTATGCTTCCGTGTCTGCGATACCCTCCATTGAGCCCCCTCAATGCCTACCTCCCGGACAGCCGCACTCAGTTGGTCACTAGATGGTGCAGCCACCATCTCATTAAAAACGGCATGCGGAAAATCCTGGAGATCGAACAATTCATTAATGGCCTCAGGACTCCACTGTACAGGCACTCCTCGAACGATAACCTCAAAATCATTCTTAACGTCAAGATTTGCATAAAATTCTCGAACAATGTTGGCATTGACAGGTTCTGGTTTCGCACAAAATTTCCTCCATCCGAGATTCACTATTCCAGACTCCAAGAACCTGGGCAAATCACTGCCAAATCCTCGTTCGAACAAGAAGTCCCGTTTCAGCACCTCCTGGTATTTTGCTTGAGCAAAATCGTTGACGAAGCGAATGAACGGTGCCCTCGGCTCCTCAATTTCTCCCGATGCTTCGGCAATTCCTTTGCCCTTGCTTTCTCTCTGTTCACGCAAACGCTCTTCTTCTGCCTTTCTTGCCTCTTCTTATTTTTCCTTATTCTCAGCTTCCCTTTTTTCTTCCTCAGAGTCTAACGACGGAGGTGATGGAGTGTTCCGAATCACCCTCATGCGACCCGCCTTCCTCTTGATGCGGCGGCGCTTGGGCGGTTCAGGCATAATGATTTCAACATGAGCCTCCTGCACAGGCTCTGGTGTTTTCTCTTTTTCAGGCATACCTGCGACTTGTCTGTCGACCTCTGTCTCATGTTCCTTCTCAGTATTCCCTTCCTGAACCGTAGCAAAAACTATCGGTTCTGTCTCAAGATTCTGAACAGCCTCTGTTTCTTGGATGACTTCTTGTTCCGCAGCCCTTTGCTGCCTCCGTCTTCGCTTCACCTCCTTCTCTTCTGGCGTTCTTTTTTTCTTAGTTTTCCCTTTTTACACTTCCGGTGTGACCGGTACCTCCTCCTCTTCACTCTCCCTCTCTTTCCTAGCTCTAGTCTTAACCATGGAGGACTCAACAATTTTTCAGAGAATTGAAGGGAAAAAGAAAGAATGCAGACGACAAAAATGGGATCAAGAAGACGAAGTGGAAAGAAACTTACCAGCGGTAATGAATAAATAAGGCTCCAGCAAAATTCAATCTTAACCGAAAAGATTTGCTCTGCAATAACTAATATTACCATTGTAATTAAAAAAAATGCAAACCTGAAATTCAAAGATTATCAACGGTAAATTCGTGGATTCCAAACGCCCATGGTAAAAATCAATGTGCTGTCATCATTGAAGCCTTCGGATAATTGCTCTGCGACACGTGGCCTCATCAGATGATGCACGCACAATTCAGAATATTTTGCTCCAGCCATATCTTTGCCGCAACAACCTGAAGAATCTTGGATATGTTATTTGAATTTCAAAATTAAATTTTTCAAATTTATCCGATCAAATCAAATTTAATCTTTTATTCTCAAAAGAAGCCGAATAAATTAGAGAAAATCTCTATGAATTAAAACTGAAAATAAAATCTAATAAAATCTAACTAATTAAAAGATAATTTAAAGATAATTTAAATAAATAACCCGAAAATAAAATAAAATCAAATAAAAAATAGATCAAATCTATCCTACCAAAAATAATAACAATACTTAAAAGATAAAATCTAATAAATCATGCAAAATTAAATCTAACCTAACCGAAATAAAAAAAAAAAAAACAAATCAGTGAAACATAAGATTAATACAAAACACTGGGAGCTCAAATTTTTACTCTGTGAAATGCTCCCACAAAAGTTCTTCTCCCTCAAACATCGACCAACCTTAGGGAAGGATATTTCGACTGAAACTCCTCACCCCAATAATGCTTCACACGCTGTCCATTTACCTTGAACACTCTCCCATCTTTTTCATCCTGCAAAGTAATTGCTCCATTGGGGAAAACCTCAATCACAATAAACGGTCCTAACCATTTAGATTTCAATTTTCCAAGAAATTATTTTAACCTAGAATTATAAAGCAAAACTTTTTGACCCTTGACAAACTCCTTAGATTTAAATTTTTTGTCATGCCACAACTTAGTCTTTTCCTTATACATCTTCGCATTCTCATAAGACAGTTGGCGAAATTCTTCTAACTCATTAAGCTGCAGCATTCTGATTGCTCCTGCACGACTCAGATCAAAATTTAACTTTTTCAAAGCCCAAAATGTTTTATGTTCCAGCTCTAACGGTAAATGACAAGTTTTCCCGTAGACTAACCTATAGGGAGACATACCTAGAGGAGTCTTATAAGCTGTCCTATAAGCCCAAAGAGCCTCATCCAACCTAAAGGACCAATCCTTTCTAGATGGATGGACTACTTTCTCTAAAATAGCTTTAATTTCCCTATGACTAATTTAAGCTTGACCATTTGCTTGTGGGTGATAAGGGGTAGCTATCCTATGCTTAATCCCATACTTAGCTAAAAGCTCAGTTAAGATATTATTAACAAAATGTGTACCCTCATCACTCACTAGAGCCCTAGGTGTCCCAAACCGCGCAAAGATGTGCGATTGAAGAAACCTTACAACTGTCTTGGCATCACTCTGATGGCATGCAATGGCCTCCACCCACTTGGACACATAATCAACTGCCAATAAGATAAAAACATTGCCATTAGAAGGGGAAATGGCCCCATAAAATCAATACCCCATACATCGAATAATTCAACTTCTAAAATGTAAGTAAGAGGCATTTCATCTCTAGGTCCCAAATTTCCTCTCCTTTGGCAAGCATCACATCGCTTGTAAAACCAATGGGCATCCTTAAATAACGTAGGCCAGAAAAATCCGCAATGCAAAATCCTCATAGCTGTCCTCTGACCGCTGAAATGACCTCCATACGGTGAAGAGTGGCATTGCTCCAGGATTTCCTTTGCTTCATCACCTGAAACGCACCTACGAATAATACCGTCAGAGCATTGCTTATACATAAATGGCTCATCCCAATAGAAAAATTTTGCATCATGCTTAAACTTTTTCTTCTACCTCCAATCCATATCAATAGGGGTGACTCCCTTTACTAAAAAGTTGGCAATATCAGCATACCAAGGGACATCCCTGACTACTTTTACCTGAACAGCAAAAAGCTGCTCATCTGGAAAAGAATCGGAAATGGCAGATTGCTCCAGCAAAGATGATGATGGATCAAGACGAGACAAATGATCTGCAACGACATTCTCTGATCCCTTCTTGTCCTTTATCTCCAAGTCAAATTCCTGCAGTAATAAAATCCAACGAATTAGTCTAGGCTTTGCATCCTTTTTAGTCATTAAATACCTTATTGCTGCATGATCCGTGAACACCGTGACTTTGGATCCAACCAAATATGGCCGGAATTTTTCAAAAGCAAACACAACATCTAACAACTCCTTTTCAGTTGTTGTGTAGTTGACCTGTGCTTCATTTAAAACCTTTCTTGCATAATATATAGGATGAATAAATTTGCCCTGCTTTTGCCCCAGCATCGCACCTACCGCAGCATCACTAGCATCACACATTACCTCGAATGGCAAATTCCAATTAGGCGCGCAGAGAATGGGTGCTGAGATTAAAGCAGCCTTTAATTTTTCAAAAGCCTTCCTACAATCTGCATTAAAGTAAAAAACATGATCAGTGCACAATAAGTTACAAAGAGGTTTACTGATTTTGGAAAAATCCTTTATGAACCTCCTATAAAATCCAGCATGTCCTAAGAAGCTCCTAATTCCCTTCACTGAATTCGGTGGCTCTAGTCTTTCGATAACCTCAACTTTTGCTCTATCAACTTCTAGACCATTCTTAGAAATCCTATGACCTAACACTATGCCCTCCTTCACCATGAAGTGGCACTTCTCCCAATTAAGAACTAGATGGGTATCCTCACATCTTTTTAATACCTTTCCTAAATTATCTAAACAACTCTGAAAAGACCCTCCAAAAACTGAAAAATCGTCCATAAAGACTTCAACAGTGGACTCAATCATATCAGAAAAAATTGCTAACATACACCGCTGAAATGTTGCTGGAGCATTGCAAAGGCCAAAAGGCATTCTCCTAAAAGCGAATGTCCCATAAGGGCAGGTGAAAGTGGTTTTTTCCTAATCTTCCGGAGCAATAGTAATCTGGTTATACCCAGAATAACCATCCAAGAAACAGTAATAGGCCTGACCAGCCAATCAATCCAACATCTGGTCGATAAATGGTAGAGGGAAATGATCCTTTCGGGTGGCTTTATTAAGCATTCTGTAATCCATACAAACCCTCCAGCCAGTTACTGTCCTTGTGGGGATCAACTCATTATCTTTATTGCTCAGCACAGTGACACCTCCTTTCTTAGGAACACATTGGACAGAGCTTACCCAATTGCTATCGGCAATTGGATAAATGATCCCAGCATCCAACCATTTAATTACCTCCTTTTTAACAACCTCTTTCATTGCAGGGTTAAGCCTTCATTGTTGTTCAATACTCCTAAAGGATCCCTCCTCTAGAGTGATTTTGTGCATACAAAAAGACGGGCTAATTCCCTGAATATCAGCCAATGTCCAACCTATAGCTTTGCGGTATTGCTGCAACAATTTTATCAAGGCCTCCTCATGCTCCGGCATTAAATCTGATGCAACAATAATGGGCAACGTCTCACTTTCCCCAAGATACACATACTTTAGATGATCTGGTAAAGGCTTCAAATCTAAAGTAGGTGCCTCAATCATGGATGGTTTAATTGGGGGAGCCTTTCTTTGATCTAAATCTAAAGACTCAAAAACATCCTCACACCTAAACAATTCTTTTTCATTTTTTTTATCTAAAGAACAAATTTCAAAATCTTCTACACTAACCTCTCCATGATTTTCCGAATGCTTACTAGCTGAATCCTGTATTGCTGTCTCAATAACTGTGCTCTCCAGAATCCTGATGAAGGAGCAATCCTCCATCTCGTCTGGATATTTCATGGCTTTAAAGACATTAAATTTCACTTCCTCATTACAGACTCTCATTGTTAATTCTCCTTTTTGAATATCTATTAATGTCGTACCAGTAGCCAAAATGGACGACCTAGAATAATTGGGACATCTTTATCAGCCTCATAGTCTAAAATAATAAAATCAACAGGAAATATGAATTTATCAACCTTTACTAAGACATCCTCAATTTTACCCTCTGGATATGTGATAGACCTATCAGCTAGTTGGAGTGTAACTGTGGTAGGTCTAGCTTCACCAATACCTAACTTCCGATAGACCGAAAGAGGCATAAGGTTAATGCTTTCACCTAAATCACAGAGTGCTCTACCTGATTCCTTTCCACCTATAGACACAGGTATGGTAAATGACCCTGGATCCTTAGCCTTGGGGGGTAGACCATTCTTAAGAATAACACTACACTCCTCAGTAAGAGATACAGTTTCAAACTCACCTAACCTTTTCTTTTTAGTAAAAATATCCTTAAGAAATTTAGCATAATTAGGCATTTGCTCAATAGCTTCTACTAAAGGGATATTTATATGCAACTGCTTAAGAATCTCTAAAAACTTTTTAAATTGACCGTCCTGATTCTTAGGCTTTTGTCTTTGTGGAAAAGGTAGAGGTGGTACATAAGGTGGGGGCGACACATATGGTGGTTCTACATCTGGCACAGAACCAGATGCTCCAACATTCTCTTTGCTGCCTCCAGCACCCTGACCAGACTCCAATTCTTTCTCAACAACAACATTATTATTTCTATCACCATTATTATTTATAACCTGGGTTTTACTAGGCTCAATTCTTTCTTCTAATGGCTTACCACTCCTAAGAGTAACTGCCTTTACCTGCTCCTTACCTTCCCTTCTAGGGTGTTCAATATTCGAAGGAAGTTTCCCTTGAGGCCTCACCTTGAGCTCATTAGCTAGCTGACCCACCTGCAATTCCAGGGCTCTCATTGCCTCGAGAGAATTTCCCGAATTCTAGCTTGATTACTTTGAATTGCGGCATCTGTGCGAGCCATAAATTCTTTCATCATCGCCTCGAGAGAATTTCCCGAATTTTGCTGGGGCAAAGCCGGCTTATTTTGCTGGGGCATTACCTGCACTTAGCAAATCCCGGCTGGTTCATCTTCTGTTGCGGTTGTACGTTATTTCCTTGACCTTTGATAGCGAGCATAGCTAGCTATGTTTCCCTAATTATTTAAGCTAGTCTTTTATATTTAATTGGCCAAAATTATGCTTTTTTATGTTCTTTTTGTAGGAATCATGTTTCGGAGTTAAATCGAGAATTTGGAGCTAAATACATGTTCGGGACATGAAAATTGGCTAAAGAATGGAAAAGATTCAACCAAGAAGAAGTCAAAAGAGAGCCATCCGTAGGCCAGCGTCGGGACGCTGCTCTTGGAGCGTCTCGACGCTGCCTTTCCTTTTCTGAATTGGGCGGCAACAGAGACAGCGTCGAGACGCTATCTCCTTAGCGTCGAGACATTGTGACAGCGTCGCGACGCTATGTACACAGCGTCGCGACGCTACCCGAAGATTTTCTATAAATTCCTCTTTTCAGCTACGGATTTGGGGAGCCCAATTGGTTAGATTTTAGCCCTAATTTCGACTAGAGACCTTTGGTGGGAGCTAAAGCAAGGCCAAGGAGTGGGAATCAAGCGAGAAGATGTGGAGATCGTGACGGGGACGTGCCGGTTTCGACGGATTCGAGTTTTCCCTTTTCTTTCCCTTAACTCTTGTAGTTTTTATGGCTTTTCTTTCAATTAGTGTTTATGGTTTAGAGACTATGAATTGCTAGTTGTTTGTCTTAGGGATTGATGTAATTGTTTAAGTTTGTTGCCATGAGAAGTTGGGGTGGTTGCGCCAACCTAGATTATAAAAGTTAGAATAAGGGTTGTTCCTCTGATTACCTACAAAAAACACCGACGCTGGATTGCTGGGGCTCGTAGTTGTGGTCTTCACCGCAATAGACACATGCTTCGTCCGTGACTTGGTTCACCGCTGCTGCAGGCTCCATAGCTGGTGGCTGCTGATGACTAATCATTGTCACATTCTTAAGAGCGTTAGCAATCATAGCAAGATCAGCCCTAATGGTGGACACACCATCAACCTCTAATACACTCTTAACCTTTTTA
Organism: Luffa acutangula; assembly: GCA_036850905.1. Lineage (NCBI taxonomy): Eukaryota > Viridiplantae > Streptophyta > Magnoliopsida > Cucurbitales > Cucurbitaceae > Luffa > Luffa acutangula. The sequence goes on along the minus strand of CM072090.1, from coordinate 25,946,630 downwards.
TTCGTGCCTCTAACATCCGACCATTGACAACTATTAATAGATATTCTTTCTAAAATTTCATAGGCTTCATCAAAAGTTTTTGCCAAAAGGGCCCCTCCAGCCGAAGCATCGACCATACCTTGGGTTACTCCATTTAAACCATTGTAAAATGTTTCCATTTGAATACAATGAGGTAACCCATGGTGGGGACACTTTCGTAAAAGATCCTTAAACCTCTCCCAAGCCTCACTAAAAGTCTCATCCTCAAGTTGCCTAAACCCTACTATTTCACTCCTTAATTTAGCATTTCTATTAGGTGGGAAATATTTACTCAAAAATTTTTCAGCTAACTCATCCCACGTCCTAATTGATCCTGGAGCAAAAGAGTTTAACCATGACTTTGCTCCATCTCTAAGAGAATACGGGAACAAAGTTAATCTAAGAGCATCTCTAGGCACTCCTTGAATTACAAAAGAATCACTAACTCCTAGAAAAGACTTAAGATGTAAATGAGGGTCTTCAGATGACAAACCATGGAATTGCCCCACGATTTGCAACATCTGAAACATTACCGGTTTCATTTCAAAATTCGCCGCTTGGATTTGGGGACGTGCAATCCCTGGATTCAACTCATTAAACATCGGGACAGCATATGCTCGAATGGCTCTGGTCTTATCGTTCGCTATCAAGATAGGATTCTCAGCATGATTATTTCGCTGCTCATTTTGCTCAAACAATGGGTTTTGCTGCAGCAACGGATTCTGCTGGGGGTTTGCTGCTGCTGGACCTTCAGGAACCTGCGGAAGTTGCAGGGCGTTCTCCATCTGGTTTCTGCGCTGCTCCCTCCTTCTGTTCCTAAATGTCCTTTCAATTTCTGGATCAAGCTCAAACCATACCCCAGGCGGATCGCTCATGCACCAAAATCACACCTGCAAAAACAAAAGAAACAATCAAAAAGTTCTAGCACCAAACCACTAAAACACATACACAAAACAGATCAGATAAAAACTTATTCAAGTCCCCGGCAACGGCGCCAAAAACTTGTTGGGTTCCTAGAGTGAGTAAAAATATGATATGAAATACTCTAGAATTCCTGTGCAAGTATACACAGTCTGCAGCAAGTAATATTATCAATCCAAGGTCTGAATGAGTTTCCACTTTATCTATTTTGTATAACTTTCTAATGGTTTCGAAGATAATAAAAATGTTGGGTTTTATAAGAATTATGCTGAAGCAAAATAAATGACAGAACAACGAGTAAACAAATAGACAGACAAATTAAAGACAGGCGCTGGTTAGGCTTTAGTGATTATTCTAAGATATGCTCTAGCAATATTATTGATCATGCATTTCTCGCAGTATTATTAGCGGATTCCTCCCGGAACTCCAGATCTTTTGGGATATGTTTCAAACCCAATGAAGAGCGACCGATCAAGCACTAGGCAACTGGCTATCCCTAGCTCAGTCACTGGCGTTCACCAATACACAATGATCGTAGTGTGGATAATTGCCACACACTCTCTAAATCATCCCTGAAACTAGAGAGAGCTATCCATACCGGCTGGCCAGGCGGGCGTAAAATAAGAATAAGCACAACAATTAACCAAAATGCAATAGTCAATTTATTACTAGAGATGAAGCACAGTAATCACATTATTCCTAACCAACACCTTAAGCTACTTAGTTCATAATAGGCATAGGAATACGAATTACAATCTGAGTTTGCATGTCCATAACTACAAGTTAATAAAGAAGGTAAACTCCCTAATCAGCTTGCGGTTGATGGTGTTCTTGATAGTCTTCAATCTCCCTAACTATTCGTCTTCCAAGGGAAAACATGGAATGAATTTGACTTGGACGGCTACTTCCTTTTATAGAAGGATGGGAGGCTTGAATTAGGTCAACTAGGACACGTGTAAGGCTCTCCTTGATCCTTTATCACGAAAATAACTCAACAGAAGTCGGTTCATGAAGTTGGCTAACGAGCTGTGATGTGGCAGCTTCTGTTCCCAGTTTTGCTACAACATAGAATTTGCTCCTTCCAGTCGCTCAGCAGCATAATCTGCACAAATTGATTTCCAAAGCTTCCATTCTTCCAAATGGGTTAAATCATGTAATATCTCTCTAAAACCAACCCTAATAAGCATAAAGGACACACAAATCCCTATATAATTGAGGCCTAAATAACTACCTTTTGGGCAGTTATCACCTGCTCACCTACGTTATGCTTTCTTAGGAGAATCTTCTACTTTTCCAGTTATCATTTATGCTGATTTAAGTAAAGTAGAAGAGGAAAAATTGTTGGATGTGTTAAAAAAGCACAAATCTGCCTTAGGTTGGTCCATTAGTGATATTAAAGGTATTAGTCATTCAATTGTCATGCATAAAATCTTAAAGGAGGATGCCTTTAATCCAACAGTAGAGCACCAAAGGAGATTAAATCCAGCAATGAAGGAAGTGGTAAAAGCCGAGGTGTTAAAATTATTGAATGCAGGAAATATTTATGCTACATCTGACAACCCTTGGGTGAGTCCTGTTCAAGTAGTGCCTAAGAAAGGAGGGATGACTGTTGTTAAGAATGAGAAAAATGAGTCAATATCTACTAGGACAGTCACTGGTTGGCGTGTGTGTATTAATTATAGGAAGTTAAACAAAGCCACTAGAAAAGATCATTTTCCTCTCCCCTTTATCGATCAAATGCTTGATAGGCTAGCAGGGTATCCGTATTATTGCCTTCTGGATGGTTATTCGGGCTATAATCAAGTTGCGATTGCGCCCAAAGACCAAGAGAAAACAACATTCACGTGTCCCTATGGCACTTATGCTTTCCGGCGTATGCCATTTGGACTGTGTAATGCTCCAGCTACCTTTCAACGTTGTATGATGGCCATATTTTCAGACCTTGTAGAAGAGATCATGGAAGTTTTTATGGATGATTTTTCTATTTTCGGATCATCATTTGATAACTGTTTGCATAATCTCTCTCGTGTTTTGCAAAGATGCCAAGAGACTAACCTTGTTTTAAACAGGGAAAAATGCCATTTTATGGTAAAAGAAGGGATAGTCCTAGGCCACAAAGTGTTTGAAAAAGGTTTGGAGGTTGATAAAGCCAAAATTTCTTCTTTCGAGCAACTTCCTCCACCCATTAATGTTAAAGGAGTTCGTAGTTTCTTAGGCCACACAGGGTTTTACAGGCGATTTATAAAAGATTTTTCAAAAGTTGCTAAACCCCTGTGCCATTTGCTTGAAAAAGGATGCTCCATTTGTGTTTTCAAAAGAATGTTTGCTAGCATTTAATCTTTTAAAAGAAAAATTGATTTTCGCACCTATCATTGTTGTGCCCGATTGGAGTCAACCGTTTGAAATCATGTGTGATGCTAGTGATTATGCTTTAGGAGCTGTCTTAGGGCAACGTCGAGATAAGTTCTTTTGGGCAATTTATTATGCAAGTAGAACTCTAGATAGTGCTCAACAAAACTACACCACTACAGAAAAGGAGATGCTTGCTGTTGTGTTCGCTTTCGATAAGTTTAGGCCCTATTTGCTCGGTACAAAGGTTATAGTGCACACTGACCACGGTGCTATTCGTTATTTGAGTAGTAAAAAGGATTCCAAGCCCAGACTCATAAGATGGATTCTGTTATTGCAAGAGTTTGACTATGAGATCAAGGATAGAAAAGGTTGTGAGAATGTAGACGCAGACCATCTGTCCAGGATAGAACATGAAAAGAATATCGCAACCTTTCCCATTAAAGAAGTTTTTCCTGATGAAAGGTTGTATGCTGTTAAAACCGTTTTTCCTTGGTACGCTGATTTTGTAAACTTTCTTGCAGGAAAAGAAATACCTCGTGACTTAAATGCTCAGAAAAGAAAGAAATTTTTCCATGATGTGAAATCCTACCTGTGGAATGACCCGTTTCTCTTTAAAGTGTGTTCTGACCAAATCATTCGAAGGTGCATTCCAGCAGAAGAAGTAGGAAAGATTATTAATGATTGTCACGTGTTGGGTTCCTAGAGTGAGTAAAAATATGATATAAAATACTCTAGAATTCCTGTGCAAGTATACACAGTCTGCAGCAAGTAATATTATCAATCCGAGCCCTGAATTAGTTTCCACTCTACCTATTTTTGTGTAACTTTCCAATGGTTTCAAGAATAGTAAAATGATTTGGTTTTATCGGAATTATGCTGAAGCAAAATAAATGACAGAACAATAAGTAAACAAATAGATAGACATATTAAAGACAAGCGCTGGTTAGGTTTTAGTGATTGTTCTAAGATATGCTCCAGCAATGTTATTGATCATGCATTTCTCGCAGTATTATTAGCGGATTCCTCCCGGAACTCCGGATCTTTTGGGATATGTTTCAAACCCAATGAAGAGCGACCGATCAAGCACTAGGCAACTGGCTATCCCTAGCTTAGTCACTGGCGTTCACCAATACACAATGATCGTAGTGTGGATAATTGCCACACACTCTCTAAATCATCCCTGAAACTAGAGAGAGCTATTCACACTGGCTGGCCAGGCGGGCATAAAATGGAAATAAGCACAACAATTAACCAAAATGCGATAGTCAATATATTACTAGAGATGAAGCACAGTAATAACATTATTCCTAACCAACACCTTAAGCTACTTAGTTCATAATAGGCATAGGAATACGAATTACAATCTGAGTATGCATGTCCATAACCACAAGTTAATAAAGAAAATAAACTCCCTAATCAGCTTGCGGAAGATGGTGTACTTGATGATCTTGAATCTCCCTATACTATTCGGCTTCCAAGGGAAAACGTGGAATGAGTTTGACTTGGACGGCTACTTCCTTTTATAGAAGGAGAGGAGACTTGAATCAGGTCAACTTGGACACGTGTAGGGCTCTCCTTGCTCCTTTATCACGAAAATGACTCAACAGAAGTCGGTTCATGAAGTTGGCTAACGAGCTGTGATGTGGCATTTCTGTTCCCAGTTTTGCTGCAACACAGAATTAACCAAAATGCGATAGTCAATATATTACTAGAGATGAAGCACAGTAATCACATTATTCCTAACCAACACCTTAAGCTACTTAGTTCATAATAGGCATAGGAATACGAATTACAATCTGAGTATGCATATCCATAACCACAAGTTAATAAAGAAAATAAACTCCCTAATCAGCTTGCGGAAGATGGTGTACTTGATGATCTTCAATCTCCCTATACTATTCGGCTTCCAAGGGAAAACGTGGAATGAGTTTGACTTGGACGGCTACTTCCTTTTATAGAAGGAGAGGAGACTTGAATCAGGTCAACTTGGACACGTGTAGGGCTCTCCTTGCTCCTTTATCACGAAAATGACTTAACAGAAGTCGGTTCATGAAGTTGGCTAACGAGCTGTGATGTGGCAGTTCTGTTCCCAGTTTTGCTGCAGCACAGAATTTGCTCCCTCCAGTCGCTCAGCAGCATAATCTGCACAAAATAATTTCCAATGCTTCGATTCTTCCAAATGGGTTAAAACATGTAATATCTATCCAAAACCAACCCTAATAAGCATAGAAGACACACAAATCTCTATATAATTGAGGCCTAACACTACCTTTTGGGCAGTTATCATACCCCTAAACTTGAACTATTGCACGTCCCGAGCAATACTAACTCACCTTTCTTCAAGAATTCAGAACATTAGACAAAGAATAGCTTAATCAAACCAGACAGTCCAACACTACCTTTAACCTTTACCTGAGCACTCTGCAAAACCAAGCTCTGCTGCAGCAAAATGATTCTTCTGGCACGGACAAATAATCACCACTTTTCAACTTAATTCTAAGAACTCACCACATCCTAGCTCTATTATCAGACATTTCAAAACATATTTTTAAAGGTGTTTATATCATTATTTATCAGACTTAAAGCAGCCTTATAGTCATAAGCTCTTAAGCATGGGATGACCCACTTTATGGTGCAGTATACCCTTGCCTCAAGCTTATCACCAATTAGGCTCAATACTCATTATAAAGCTAAAAAATCCTTTGTTATTCTATCTCTTGCCCTTCAGAATTGCGACATTTTATGATGAAGCTCACCTAAGTTCTGGGAGACAAAAACTGCTGGATCATCATTCATCCCTCAAAACTTTTGCTCCATCAATTTTTTCAGCAAAATCTTCAACAAATAATTTTTTTTCAGCAAATAATTTTTCTCATCATTTTTTCCCATTTCCTAGGTCATCTTTTGACGCGAAGACAAACTGTGGGTATCACAAATGTCCCCGGTTACTCAATAACCTAACAAATTTTAATTTGAAGGAGAGGAATGCTCGAGCAAAACAATTGGAGTAGCAAAAAGTCCCCCAAACTTGAATTATTCATTGTCCCCAATGAATCATTAATAAAGCAACTATACCCCCAAACTTAATTTTTTTTCTATCTGAATTTTTAAACTAAACATGGGACTAGGATTAAGCTTAAAGTGGATCATATAAGTCAATACTACCTTCAAAATCTTCTTTGCCGCAGCAACAGTCCAGGCAAGAAGAAATGCTCAAGCAAAAGGTTTCTGGAGATCAGAATACCTTGATCTAATTAAGCTTTATTCAGTCCAATCTTCAAAAGTTTAGAAGAAAATTAGTTAAGTTAGGCATTACTCAGTGCATACAGAATAGAAACATTCAGAAATTTCATTAAAAATATTCAAAGAAAAATTACATAGCAGAGATATATTTTTGTAAGCAGAAAAATTAAAAAGAAAGACAAGCAGTTATAACAGCGAGCAGGGTCACTATGCGCGAGTGGATCATATAATTATATTACCGCTTAAATTTAAAAATGCAAACCTGAAATTCAAAGATCATCAACGGTAAAATCGTTGATTCCAAACGCCCATGGTAAAAATCAATGTGCTGTCATGATTGAAGCCTTCGGATAATTGCTCTGCGACACGTGGCCCAATCAGATGATGTACACACATTTACCTGCGAGAATTCAAAGCCAAATCCAACGGTAAAAATAATAAATTCCAACGGGAATCCTTTTAACTCAGAATATTTTGCTCCAGCCATAATCTTGCTGCAACAACCTGAAGGATCCTGGATACGGTATTTGAATTTCAAAATTAAATCTTTCAAATTTAAATTTATCTGATCAAATCAAATTTAATCTTTTATTCTCAAAAAAAGCCGAATAAACTATGGAAAATCTTTATTAATTCAAATAACTGAAAATAAGATCTAGATACAATCTAATAAAAATCAAACCAATTAAAAGATAATTCAAAGATAATCTAAATAAATAACCCGAAAATAAAATCGAATCAAATTTAAAATAGATAAAATCTAAATTACCAAAAATAATAAAAATACTCTAAAGATAAAATCTAACAAATCATGCAAAATCAAATCTAACCTAACCGAAATCAAAATCAAATCAGAGAAAAATAAAATCAATACAAAGTCTGGGAGCTCAAAATTTTGCTCTGTGAAATGCTCCCGCAAAAGTCCTGCTCTCTCAATCATCAACCAACCTTAGGGAAGGATATTTCGACTGAAATTCCTCACCCCAATAATGCTTCACATGCTGCCCATTCACTTTGAACAATCTCCCATCTTTTTCATCCTGCAAAGTAATTGCTCCATTGGAAAAAACCTCAATCACAATAAACGGTCCTGACCATTTAGATTTCAATTTTCCAGGAAATAATTTTAATCTAAAATTATAAAGCAAAACTTTTTGACCCTTGACAAACTCTTTAGATTTAATTTTCTTGTCATGCCACAACTTAGTCTTTTCCTTATACATTTTCGCATTTTCGTAAGAAAATTGACGAAATTCTTCTAACTCATTAAGCTGCAGCATTCTTATCGCTCCTGCACGACTCAGATCAAAATTTAACTTTTTCAAAGCCCAAAATGTCTTATGCTCTAGCTCCAATGGTAAATGGCAAGCTTTCCCATATACTAACCTATAGGTAGACATACCTAGAGGAGTCTTATAGGCTGTCCTATAAGCCCAAAGAGCCTCATCCAACCTAAAGGACCAATCCTTTCTAGATTGATGGACTACTTTCTCTAGAATAGCTTTAATTTCCCTATTACTGATTTCAGCTTGACCATTTGCTTGTGGGTGATAAGGGGTAGCTATCCTATGCTTAATCCCATACTTAGCTAAAAGCTTAGTTAAGATATTATTAACAAAATGTGTACCCTCATCACTCACTAGAGCCCTAGGTGTCCCAAATCGCGCAAAAATGTGCGATTGAAGGAACCTTGCTACTGTCATGGCATCACTCTGATGGCATGCAATGGCCTCCACCCATTTGGACACGTAATCAACTGCCAATAAGATAAAAACATTGCCATTAGAAGGGGGAAATGGCCCCATAAAGTCAATACCCCATACATCAAATAATTCAACTTCTAAAATATAAGTAAGAGGCATTTCATCTCTAGGCCCCAAATTTCCTCTCCTTTGGCAAGCATCACATTGCTTGTAGAACCAATGGGCATCCTTGAATAATGTAGGCCAGAAAAATCCGCAATGCAAAATCCTCATAGCTGTCCTCTGACCGCTGAAATGACCTCCATACGGCGAAGAGTGACATTGCTCCAGGATTTCCTTTGCTTCAGCACCTGAAACACACCTACGAATAATACCGTTAGAGCATTGCTTATACATAAATGGCTCATCCCAATAGAAAAATTTCGCGTCATGCTTAAACTTTTTCTTCTGCCTCCAATCCATGTCAATAGGAGTGACTCCCTTTACCAAAAAGTTAGCAATATCAGCATACCGAGGGACATCCTTAACTACCTTTACCTCAATAACAAAGAGTTGTTCATCTGGAAAAGAATCGAAAATGGCAGATTGCTCCAGCAAAGATGATGACGGATCAAGACGAGATAAATGATCTGCAATGACATTTTCTGATCCCTTCTTGTCCTTTATTTCCAAATCGAATTCCTTCAATAGTAAAATCCAACGAATTAGTCTAGGCTTTGCATCCTTCTTATTCATTAAATACCTTATTGCTGCATGATCCGTGAAAACCGTGACTTTGGATCCAACCAAATATGGCCGGAACTTCTCAAAAGCGAACACCACAGCTAACAACTCCTTTTCAGTAGTTGTATAGTTGACTTGTGCTTCATTTAAAACATTGCTTGCATAATATATAGGATGGATAAATTTGCCCTACTTTTGCCCCAGCATCGCACCTACTGCAGCATCACTCACATCACACATTACCTCGAATGGCAAATTCCAATTAGGTGCACAAAGAATTGGTGCTGAGATTAAAGCAGCCTTTAAAGTCTCAAAAGCCTTCCTACAATCTGCATTAAAGTAAAAAACATGATCAGTGCACAACAAGTTACAAATAGGTTTACTGATTTTGGAAAAGTCTTTTATGAACCTCCTATAAAAACCAACATGTCCTAAAAAACTTCGAATTCCCTTCACTTAATTCGGTGGCTCTAGTCTTTCAATAACCTCAACTTTTGCTCTATCAACTTGTAGACCATTTTTAGAAATTTTATGTCCTAACACTATGCCCTCCTTCACCATGAAGTGACATTTCTCCCAATTAAGAACTAGATGGGTATCCTCACATTTTTTTAACACCTTTCCCAAATTATCTAAACAATTCTGAAAAGACCCTCCAAACACTGAAAAATCGTCCATAAACACCTCAACAATGGACTCAATCATATCAGAAAAAATTGCTAACATACACCTCTGAAATGTTGCTGGAGCATTGCAGGGGCCGAAAGGCATTCTCCTAAAAGCAAATGTCCCATAAGGACAGGTGAAAGTGGTTTTCTCCTGATCCTCAGGAGCAATAGTAATCTGGTTATACCCAGAATAACCATCCAAGAAACAGTAGTAGGCCTGACCAGCCAATCGATCCAACATCTGGTCGATAAATGGTTGAGGGAAATGATCCTTTCGGGTAGCTTTATTAAGCCTTCTGTAATCCATACAAACCCTCCAGCCAGTTACTGTCCTGGTTGGAATCAACTCATTATCTTTATTGTTCACCACAGTGACACCTCCTTTCTTAGGAACACATTGGACAGGGCTTACCCAATTGCTATCGACAATTGGATAGATGATCCCAGCATCCAACCATTTAATTACCTCCTTTTTAACAACCTCTTTCATTGCAGGGTTAAGCGTTCTTTGTTGCTATTGCAGGGTTAAGCCTTCTTTGTTGCTCAATACTCCTAAAGGATCCCTCCTCTAGAGTGATTTTGTGCATACAAAAAGATGGGCTAATTCCCTGAATATCAGCCAATGTCCAACCTATAGCTTTGCGGTATTGCTGCAGCAATTTTATTAAGGCCTCTTCATGCTCCGACATTAAATCTGATGCAACAATAATGGGCAACGTCTCACTTTCCCCAAGATACACATACTTTAGATGATCCGGTAAGGACTTCAAATCTAGAGTCAGTGCCTCAATTAGGGATGGCTTAATTGGGGGAGCCTTTCTTTGATCTAAATCTAAAGACTCAAAAACATCCTCACACCTAAATAATTCTTTTTCATTTTTTCTATCTAAAGATCAAAATTCAAAATCTTCTACACTAACCTCTCCATGCTTTTCCGAATGCTTATCAGCCGAATCCTGTATTGCTGTCTCAATAACTGTGCTCTCCAGAATCCTGATGAAGGAGCAATCCTTCATTTCGTCTGGATATTTCATGGCTTTAAAGACATTAAATTTTACTTCCTCATTACAGACTCTCATTGTTAATTCCCCTTTTTGAACATCTATTAATGCCCTACCAGTAGCAAAAAATGGACAACCTAGAATAATTGGGACATCTTCATTAGCCTCATAGTCTAAAATAATAAAATCAACAGGAAATATGAATTTATCCACTTTTACTAAGACATCCTCAATTTTACCCTCTGGATATGTGATAGACCTATCAGCTAATTTGAGTGTGACTGTGGTAGGCCTAGCTTCACCAATACCGAGCTTCCGATAGACCGAAAGAGGCATTAGGTTAATGCTTGCACCTAAATCACAGAGTGCTCTACCTAATTCTTTTCCACTTATAGACACAGATATGGTAAATGACCCTGGATCCTTAGCCTTGGGGGGGTAGCCCATTCTTAAGAATAGCACTACACTCCTCAGTAAGAGATACAGTTTCAAACTCACTTAACCTTTTCTTTTTAGTCAAAATATCCTTAAGAAATTTAGCATAATTAGGCATTTGCTCTATAGCTTCTACTAAAGGGATATTTATATGCAACTGCTTAAGAATCTCTAAAAACTTTTTAAATTATAGAAGTTAGAATAAGGGTTGTTCCTCTGATTACCTAAAAAAAACACAACAGCTGGATTGCTGGGGCAAAACTCGTAGTTGTCGTCTTCACCACAATAGACACATGCTTCGTTCGTGACTTGGTTCACCACTGCAGTAGGCTCCATGGCTAGTGGCTGCTGATCACTAATCACTGTCACATTCTTAAGAGCGTTAGCAATCATAGCAAGATCAGCCCTAATGGTGGACACACCATCAACCTCTAACACACTCTTAACCTTTTTATTAGTGCCTCTAACATCCAACCACTAACAACTATTAATAGATATTCTCTCTAAAATTTCATAAGCCTCATCAAAAGTTTTTGCCAAAAGGGCCCTCCAGCCGAAACATCGACCATACCTTGGGTTACTCCATTTAAACCGTTGTAAAATGTTTCCATTTGAATACAATGAGGTAACCCATGGTGGGGACACTTTCGAAAAAGCTCCTTAAACCTCTCCCAAGCCTCACTAAAAGTCTCATCTTCAAGTTGCCTAAACCCTACTATTTCACTCCTTAAATTAGCATTTCTATTAGGTGGGAAATATTTACTCAAAATTTTTTCAGCTAACTCATCCCACATCCTAACTGATCCTGGAGCATAAGAGTTTAACCATGACTTTGCTCCATCTCTAAGAGAATACAGGAACAAAGTTAATCTAAGAGCGTCTCAAGGCACTCCTTGAATTATAAAAGAATCACTAACTCCTAGAAAAGACTTAAGATGTAAATGAGGGTCTTCAGATGTCAAACCATGGAATTGCCCCACGGTTTGCAACATCTGAAACATTACCGGTTTCATTTCAAAATTTATCGCTTGGATTTGGGGACGTGCAATCCCTGGATTCAACTCATTAAACATCGGAACAGCATATGCTCGAATGGCTCTGGTCCTATCGTTTGCAATCAAGATAGGATTTTCAGCCTGATTATTTTGCTGCTCATTTTGCTCAAACAACGGGTTTTGCTGCAGCAACGGATTCTGCTCGGGGTTCGCTGCTGCTGGACCTTCAGGAACCTACGGAAGATACGACACGTTCTCCATCTGGTTTCTGCGCTGCTCCCTCCTTCTGTTCCTAAATGTCCTTTCAATTTCTGGATCAAGCTCAAACCGCACCCCAGGTGGATCGCTCATGCACCAAAATAACACCTGCAAAAACAAAAGAAACAATAAAAAAGTTCTAGCACCAAACCACTAAAACACATACACAAAAATAAATCAGATAAAAACTTATTCAAGTCCCCGACAACGGCGCCAAAGACTTGTTGGGTTCCTAGAGTGAGTAAAAATATGATATAAAATACTCTAGAATTCCTGTGCAAGTATACACAGTCTGCAGCAAGTAATTTTATCAATCCGAGCCTTGAATTAGTTTCCACTCTACCTATTTTTGTGTAACTTTCCAATGGTTTCAAGAATAGTAAAATGATTTGGTTTTATCGGAATTATGCTGAAGCAAAATAAATGACAGAACAATAAGTAAACAAATAGATAGACAGATTAAAGACACGCGCTGGTTAGGTTTTAGTGATTGTTCTAAGATATGCTCCAGCAATGTTATTGATCATGCATTTCTCGCAGTATTATTAGCGGATTCCTCCCGGAACTCCTGGGGGGGGGGGGGGTGGTGGGGGGGATCTTTTGGGATATGTTTCAAACCCAATGAAGAGCGACCGATCAAGCACTAGGCAACTGGCTATCCCTAGCTCAATCACTGGCGTTCACCAATACACAATGATCATAGTGTGGATAATTGCCACACACTCTCTAAATCATCCCTGAAACTAGAGAGAGCTATTCACACCGGCTGGCCAGACGGGCATAAAATGGAAATAAGCACAGCAATTAACCAAAATGCGATAGTCAATATATTACTAGAGATGAAGAACAGTAATCACATTATTCCTAACCAACACCTTAAGCTACTTAGTTCATAATAGGCATAGGAATACGAATTACAATCTGAGTATGCATGTCCATAACCACAAGTTAATAAAGAAAATAAACTCCCTAATCAGCTTGTGGAAGATGGTGTACTTGATGATCTTCAATCTCCCTATACTATTCGGCTTCCAAGGGAAAACATGGAATGAGTTTGACTTGGACGGCTACTTCCTTTTATAGAAGGAAAGGAGACTTGAATTAGGTCAACTTGGACACGTGTAGGGCTCTACTTGCTCCTTTATCACGAAAATGACTCAACAGAAGTCGGTTCATGAAGTTGGCTAACGAGCTGTGATGTGGCAGTTCTGTTCCCAGTTTTGCGGCAGCACAGAATTTGCTCCCTCCAGTTGCTCAACAGCATAATCTGCACAAAATAATTTCCAATGCTTCCATTCTTCCAAATGGGTTAAAACATGTAATATCTATCCAAAACCAACCCTAATAAGCATAGAGGACACACAAATCTCTATATAGTTGAGGCCTAAATAACTACCTTTTGGGCAGTTATCATCACGCCTCTCCTTATGGTGGTCATTTTGGACCAACTCGCACTGCAGCAAAGGTACTTCAATCTGGTTTTTATTGGCCTACTTTATTTAAAGATTGTTATACATTTGTGAGAACATGTGATAGATGCCAAAGGACAGGTAATATCTCTAGACGCCATGAGATGCCTCTAACCCCTATTCTTGAAGTTGAACTTTTTGATGTATGGGGCATGGATTTTATGGGCCTATTTCCCTCTTCTAATGGATACTCATACATCTTAGTTGCTGTCGATTACGTATCTAAATGGGTAGAGGCAGTAGCCACTAAGACTAATGATGCACGTGTTGTGTTACGTTTTCTGCATAAAAATATTTTCACTAGATTTGGCACACCACGGGCTATAATTAGTGATGAGGGGTCCCATTTTTGCAATAAATTGTTTGAATCATTACTAAGAAAATATGGTGTCAAGCATAAGACTTCTTTAGCTTATCATCCCCAGACTAACAGTGAAGCTGAGATTTCTAACAGGGAGATTAAGCAAATTCTGGTGAAGACAGTTTGTATCAACAGGAAGGACTGGGCATACAAGTTGGATGATGCTTTGTGGGCCTACCGGACAGCTTTCAAAACTCCAATCGGTACATCCCCGTATCGATTAGTGTATGGTAAAGCCTGTCACTTGCCTGTGAAGCTTGAGCACAAAGCATACTGGGCTATCAGAAAGCTGAACTTGGATGCAGGGAAGGTTGGAGAACAACTTCTTCTGCCGCTCAACGAATTAGAAGAATTTAGGAGCCAGGCGTATGAAAACGGGAAGCTCTATAAGGAAAGAACTGCAAGATGGCATGATCATATAATCGAGAAGCGTTCTTTTGAGCCAGGGCAGCAAGTTCTTCTATTCAATTCTCGATTGCGATTGTTCCCAGGAAAGTTGAAGTCAAGATGGTCTGATCCATTCATAATCAAGGAAGTATCTCCATATGGACCAATTGAATTAATGGATAACAGCGGGTTAACTTTTAAGGTCAATGCTCAAAGAGTGAAGCACTATTGTGTATTCGAAGAGCGAAAGGTCGAAAAAATTATTTTGACGGATCCAGGGTGACCGAGCCCCGTCTAGCTCAGGACGTTAAACAAGCGCTTCTTGGGAGGCAACCCAAGCTGTTTAAGTTTTTGTAGATTTTAATTTAATTTTTGTGTTGATCCTAATGCTCCTTTGAGATCGATCCTTGTGCAGGAAGCTCGCAAATTCCTACCTGGCTTCTCATTCTCTCCTCGGACGACAATTCAAGACGTTTCGGATTCTCTCGCTTTTACAGGGCAGTATCAATCTCTCTTTATCTGATTAAATGTTTATACATTGGGGACAATGTATATTTTAGGTTGGGGGGGGGGGGAGATTTGCTCTGCTTAGGTTTTGCGTAAGTAATGCGTATGATGAATTTAATGCATGTTGATGATGATGACATCTGATGATTTGCTTTTAGCCATGATTCTCTCTTATTGTTGTAAATTTGAAAGCATGTCTAAATTCAAGAAAATTTAAAATTTTTCTTTGATTCCCTTGCAAAGTATGATGATTCACTTGTTTTATTATGATTTTGAAAGCCTAGATGAAAGTTATATGCTTTGGAAGTTCGTTGTCACTCCGATAGGTGTAAAGTTTTTCTAGATAGCTTTCTTGCGTAATAGTTAGTAATACTGAGCTTTGGAAAAAAGAAATGCTTTGATTTGCCCCAAGTAGAAAAATATAATGCTCCACTTTCTTGAGAGTGTTAGTAACCAGGGGCATTCATGACACCCATCGTTTGCCTTTGCATGAAAACGCTGAAAAGATATGAGCATGCTTCGGCATCCTGAAAGATGAAGCGCTCGTAGTTGGATGCTTTCATCACCAATGTTGGCAA